>CM062811.1:1054095112-1054698831 GCA_031772625.1 Pinus tabuliformis | reverse complement strand
TCAATCTTTTCTGTCTTTTCTCTACTAGAAACATTTTGTAAATAACGAAAAAGGCTAAAGATCTTTTTGCAATTTTTTTTTTTTAATAAGATTATTTCTATATTAATACAAAAATATAGTACAACGAGGTCATGGCCTCTTGAAAGCAAGTCTGGAGGACTTGTATGATTGTAAGCATAGCTTATAAGTGATCAGAGAAAAAACTAGTTGAGTGTTGCCAGCATAGCTTATAAGTGATCAGAGAAAAACTAGCTGAGTGTTGCCTGAAGAACTACTAAGACCCTGACCATCATTTGAGCAAAAAAACAAAAAGAAACCCATTGTTTTACATGGAAATTGAACAGGGGCCTTGTGACAACAGTTACTGGAAGAACCAGACCATAACTAAAAAACAGAAAGACACCACTTGAAACGTAAGTCTGAATACTAACTTCAAAAACAACAGAGTCTGGAGAGAAGGCTAAAGACCAGAGGCTGGCAGAGTGCCTCCTTCGCGGTGGAGAAAGGCTATTGGGACGGAAGCACTTGTCGCCACTGTAAGTCAGGTGAAAAATAATAAACCGAGAGCGCACAGAAATTCCAAAAAACCAAAGAGCATCGTCCTGATTAATCGCCATGGGAGGAATCAGGCTGTTCTTCGACTATGTGGCAGCCAAACTGGTACTCATCTTCGTCCTCAGAGGGATGGCCCTCTCTACAAGTGGATGCGCTCGGGCCTGCGTGGTCTTTCAGGATTTGGGCAGCCGTGCTTTTGCTTGAGCCTGAGGCTTTGCTCAGCTCATAGTTCATCTGGACATCCGCCGGTTGTTCCTTCGTCGCCACAAGGGAACCTACAACCTGTCCAGCATTGATTTCCTTGAGCTCTATGGTAACAGAGGCTATGAAGGTGAGATTTCCGTGACTGCAGGGGATCTGAAGCTGAGCGGAGTTAGTGTTGAGGGAGCTCGCTTCCGCATTATGCAGCCCTCTGCCTCTGCCCCGTCCACTTCTTGTGGCTGGATAACGATCCATGCTGAAATCCGAATAGAATGTCGAAGAGTCTGTTGTGGAGGAGGATACCTGACGGCCTGTACGCCCTCTGGAGCTGCCCCTCCGACTGCTCATCCTCTGACGTAGTTTCGGCATCTCCAACAGACCAGGGTGATCCGGGCAGCTTGAGAGACAAGGGAGGCAGGAAAGGTTTAGCGCAGGCTTGGTCTTAGTAGCCAGAAGGCCAAATTGAAGAGCGGAGACTAAGAGGCTGGCCAGATTGCAAATGAGGCAGGGAGGGATCTGTAGGCGCAGCCAGCAGTTCGCCCCAAGAGCCAGGACCCAGAGGATCCCTAGAATGGATTGAGGACGAACCTCCTCTGCAGCGAAGGAGGGAGATAAGCAAAGAGGGGAAACGCAAATGCCGCCGATGGAGGGCGCCATGTTAAGGAAGTGAACCGGAGAAGAGGGAGAGTCAGGCTGCATTAATGCGGCATAAATCATGTAAGCAGGGGAATTGAAAGCAGGTGATGTGGGAGATGGAATGACGGCTGAGAGTAGCCACGCGCCCCCACAGACAGCTGTCCACATGCGCAAACCAGTACCATGATCAGACACCTGGATCCGGGAGGGATAGGTCTTGTTGCACCAGGAGTGTATAGTCTTCTTTGAGTTCTGGATCATTGGAACTGTTCAAAGGACCAGAGAAGAAAGGGAGCTGCTGATCAGCCCCTTGGTTAGCCAGTCTGTCTGCTGCCTTATTAGATGTTCGCCGAATGTGCTTGAAGGTAATGTTGCGAGGCGTTTTGAGCCATTCTTCAATTTGTTCCAGTCTACTTAGAAGCCTCCAGCTCGAGGCGATCTTAGCAGCTAAGGATCCTGATTGTATACGGATAGCAGCCTCTATGAGGATCTGTGAATCCCCTTCTACTTCTAGAGGGAGCAAGTTTTCTGATTCTGCAATACATAGACCTTGCCATAAGCTCTCAAGCTCTGCAGCGTTGTTGGTGTCCCTGCCCAGCAATCCATGATAAATTTGCAGAACAGCGCCTTCCGAGTTCCTGAAGATGCCACCATATCCAGCCGGTCCAGGATTGCCTTTAGCCGCTCCATCAAAGTTCAGCTTGTAAGGATGGATGACAGGAGGAGACCAAACATGAGCCGACTCAGAGTGAATAGCATTGTTGGACTGGATCTGGTCTCCAGAGGTGATTTCTAGGTTCCAGTTAGCTAGAATGATTCGTTCCTGGGGTAATACTGGCATGTCTGAGTCTTGCCATTGTCTGAGAGCTAGAGATTCTTTGAGGTTCTGCCTGAGGAGGGACCAAAGGGTGTCAAGAGGCGAACTGTGATTTTTGAAGATCCTATTATTTCTTTCTTTCCAGATGATCCAGTAGATAAAGCCCGGAAGAAGGCTCCAGAGGGCGTTAAGGAAAGAACTTTGAAAAGGATTCCGCGGCTAGTTCCTGATGGTGTTGACAATGTCTCCCTCTCGTCTACCTATTCTTCTATTACATTTTTTGGTTCTCTCCCACATTTGAGCTACGAATGGGCAAGTATCCAAGAGATGTTTGATACCCTCGGAATGGAGATTGCAGTTGGGGCATCTTGAAGGCCCGATGAATCCCCACTTTTTAAGGTTATCCCATGTGAGGATCCGTTGTTTGCTGAGAAGCCAAAGAAAGGTGGAGACCTTGGGCTAGTTGTGTGATTGCCAGACTTTGTCCCATAATTGATCTTTGTTTTGCTACAAAGGTTGATATAGAAGTTGATATGATTCCTTGGTTGTGAACATGCCTTTAGTGGTGTATCCCCATCTCAAGCGATCCTGCTGACCATAAAATTTGATTTTCCTAAACTTGAGCTCTTGGTCAATCTCGTCATAAGTTTCCTCCTGCTAGTTGGCCTGCCATGAATTTGCCGGTCTCCAAAGTTGAAAACCTTGGGGAGATTGCTGCTGCCAGTAATGATAGACCTGAAGTTGCTCATTCCGCTGCATGGTGTCTTGCCACTTGGGTTTGTGAAAGAGGGAGGCAAGTTTGGGGAGTTGTTGCCAGGAATCGACCCAAAATCTGGCAGTTGTACCCGAGTGGATTTCCCAAAAGCTATGTGCTTGAATGAAGGCGCTATGTATCTTGGCAGCATTCCAAATCTGCGAGCCAGGGGTGGTTGAACTGAATCTGATTGGCTCCTCTTGAGGATTGCCTGGGGCATATTTGGCATGCCAAAGTCGACCCCAAGGAGTATGAAGTTTTGTGATCCAATCCCACCATATGCATTCACCCATGATGTTGTTGTTGTGGAGAGGATCCCTCAGACCTAGCCCCCAAGCTGATTTTGGAAGACAGACCTCCGTCCATTTGACTAGTGCCCATTTTTTGTTATGACCATAGGAGCCCCAAAGAAAGTTTCTTTGTAGATTACGGAGACTCTTGAGAACCCATTTCGGGGCAGCCAATATTGAGTACAAATACAGAGGCATGGCTTGGAGAATAGGTTTAATGAGAATAATTCTGCTTGCAATATTGAGAGAGCGATAGGTCCAGGAGGAGAGCCTGTTTTCTAAGTTGTCTAGAAGAGTCTTCCAAGAAGCATGTTTGATAGCAGAGTCAAACAGGGGAGCTCCCAAATATTTTGAAGGAAGCTTGGCTATCGAGAAACCGAAAATCCTGGCTATGTTCCTTTGAGTGAGAATGGGAGTGTGGAAGAAAAAGAGGTGTGATTTGGAGGCGTTGATAGAGGTGCCAGAGGCTTCTGAAAAAAGATTGAGCAGGAATTTGAAGGTAGAGGCTTCTTGCACCGACGAGTGGCCAAAAAGCATATTGTCATCGACAAACTGTTGGTGGGTGATGGGGGGTTGACCATGCAGCAAGATGCCTTTTAATGAGTTGGAGATGGTGGTTGAATTGAGAAGGCGGCTTAGCCCTTCAGCCATGAGAACAAAAAGGAACGGAGAAAGAGGATCACCTTGACAGATGCCCCGAGAAGAATGAAAAGGAGTAGAGGGGGAACCATTTATAAGGATGGAAAAACTAGGGGAGGAAATGAGATTCATGATCCATCACGTCCAGGTAGCAGTAAAGCCGAATGCAAGTATGATATGTTTAATATAAGTCTAGCTGAGCTTGTCGAATGCTTTGGAGAGATCAAGTTTAAGAATCATACCTGGTTTTTTCAGAATCTTGAGAGAGTGGATCACTTCGTGAGAGAGGATGATACCATCCAGAATCTGGTGCCCTTCTACATATCTTGTTTGTTCTGGCGAGATGAGGAGAGGGAGAAGAGGTTTGAGCCTGTTTGCCACGACTTTGGATATGAGCTTGTATATTACATTGCATAGTGAAATCGGCCTGTATTTGTCGGGAGTATTGGCTTCTTCCACTTTCAGAACAAGCGCTATAAAGGTCGTGTTTAGGGAAGGCAGGACCCAGTGCATCGATCTCGATTCTTCCACAAGCTCCCAGACCTCTTTTTTTATGTGCTCCCAGAAGGCATGAAAGAAGTTGGCTGTGAATCCATCGGGTCCCGGCGCTTTGCCATCCTTGAGCTGAGCCATAGCGTCCTCCACTTCCTGCATAGTAATAGGCTGGAGAAGCCTCTTGTTGTGATCATCATTTATGATTTTAGGAATATGTTGCGCTATAGTTTGTATTGCTTGATTTCTGCAGCCTGGGGGTTCCCTAAGGATGTCCTGAAAGTAATCTTGGAATTCCTTTACCACCTCTTCATGCCTCTCCAAACATTCCCCATGCTGATTGTTGATGAAAGCGATGTTGTTATGCATTCTTCTTTGAATGGTTGACCTGTGAAAGAATTTAGTATTTTTCTCCCCATCCTTAAGCCATCTAATCCTAGATTTTTGTCGCCAAAGAGTCTCTTCTTGCTGCCTGCGAGTTTCAATCTGGGTTAGGAGGGCTTGCTCCTGAAGTGCGTATTCCTCCGTTCTTCCCTCAGAAATGATACATTGTTGCAATGTGTACATTTGCTACTCCAACTCTTTCCACTAATCAAAGATGTTGCCAAACTGAGTGCGGTTCCACGTTTTCAGCACTTGTTTCAGGTATTTTAGTTTTTGTTGAAATTGGAACATCTTGGCCCCTACTGGGGGAATGAAGGATTTCCAGGCTTCGATGACCACTTCTTTGAAATTAGGATGTGTAAACCAGAAGGATTCAAATCGAAAAGGTCTGTTGCTTTTAGTCTCTGGTCGCGACCACTGTAGCATGATGGGCCAATGGTCCGAGCCCACTTGCGGCATGATGGAAGCATGGAAGTCTCCGCCCAGGTGGATGGCATTATCCGACAAAAGAAATCGGTCCAATCTGGAAGCTATGTGCTATGGTCCCCTTCGCTTATTAGTCCATATATAGATACCATTTGATGTCTGGAGGTCCATTAGGATTTTTGTGAATATAGTCTTTAAAACCAATGCTATCCCCTTCCAATTTTGCACGTCCTCCTGATTTTTCCTCCAGCGCAGTGATGATATTGAAGTCACCACCAATTATCCAAAGGGGATGGCTTCTGCTAGAGTTAAGGGCTGTAAGAGTGTGCAACAAATCCAGCTTTCTTTGCAGATCTTGAGGAAAATACACGTTAGTGAGAAGACCATGGATATTGGTCCCAATTAGATGGAAAGTCGTTTGAATGAAGAAGTGAGAGGCATGAAAATCTTGCAGGGAGAGGATTTGAGGATTCCACAAGATTTCCAGGCCTCCAGAAGCTCTGGAGGCATCCACAGAGACTGAGCGACATCCTGTCCATGCTTTGTTCAGAACTTTCTCCAGTGCAGCACTGTTGCCTTTGGTTTCCTGTAAAAAGACTATAGAGGGCTTTTCTTGCTGGATCATATTTTTTAACATACGGTGTTTTGCAGGGCTATTGAGCCCTCGCACATTCCATGAGATTAACTTCATGAGGAACCATGGGAAAGAGTTTTGTAAAACTTGGTCAGCTTGGGGAACCTCCCAGAGTCCACCAGCATTTCACCTATAATAATAGTCCTTTGCAGGTCCGTTCTGTGCCCTCGTTTTTTCGAGTCTTTCAATATTTTTTTGCTATCCCATGAACTACCTGCCTATATGCCAAGTGATTTGTTTTGCTGTGCTCTGGTTAAAACTACCTCAAGTTTTTCAATCTCCCGGGAGTGTATTTCACTGTAGTCTTGCTGTTGACAGGCCGATTCCAACTTGAGAATGTCCAGATCTCCCAGATCTACACTTTCTGGTTCCTCCTCCATGTGTGTTGGATTGTATTGTTCCTCTTCGTCTGACCTTAGTTGATTACTGATGTCTAAAGATGCGTCTAACTCCATGGTGGAAGTATCTGAAGCTTGATTTTTATCCAGGGATTTGGAGATAGGGGAGCTGACTAGATCGGATTTGGAGGGCACAGCTGAGGGGTTTGGAGGGGGCGGGAGAGTAGAAGGGGAAGGATCTGAAGGAGGGATGAGAGTTTGATCCTCCAAGATGGGAATTGAGGACAGGGATTCAAAGTTGTTCCACGTTACAGGTTTTTTAGGATCAACAGGAGCAGCTGGAGGTTTCTTGGCATGCTTTCTGCGACTGGAAACCCTTGTAAATCCCTCAGCATCTTTGCTTTCCTCGGTTGCATGAGCTTTAGGCTAGAGATTCAGAGGGAAATCTCTGAAGAGATGGCCATGTTCATGGCACCTTCTGCATCGAAAGGGAATATGTTCGTAGTCTATTGTTTGGATCCATTCATAATCGTCATGAAATAGACTTACCGAATCCGTGAGTTCTTTTGCCAGATGCATGTGTACACAGATCCTAGTGTAGGATGTATATCTTCGGAATTTGGTCTCCTTAGCAATTTTTATGAAGGTTCCCAGGCGTTTGCCGATGTACTTTAAGGTCTCCTTGTTCCAGTATTCCGAGGGAAGCGAATACATGCGTATCCATATTGGAGCCCAATTGAAGTCTTCTTTCTCTGGGTTGAACCTCGCTTTCCAGTCATGAAGGTATAGTCCTACTGAGTTGAAGAAGTACGGTCCTCCTTCGAAAATGCATGTTTTGTCTTCCAGACAGTTGAAGATCGCAGTGAAGAAACCTTTGGGTCCAAGCTGCAAGGTGACTTTTCCTTTAGGCTTCCATTTGGAGGCGATCCATCCATGCAGAGCCTTTCCAGTTGGCAAGAAGCCAAGGAATTTGCCTATGAGTGCATGGTCACTCATATATTGGATTTCTCTGTTAATCCATTCACTAGGAAGATCGATTTTGATTCTCTCCCCAGATCTAGGGATGCATGTTGCAGAGGACACTTTTGGCTTTAACAAAGAGGCACTCGGATCTGTACTTTTGTCTTTTTCTGCTACATGGCCTGCATCAGCTTTACCTTCTCTGTCAGTGACGGGATCAGTGTGGAGGGCATCATCAAGGATGGTACCAGAACCAGTACCAACACTTACGGCTGCAGGCGTATCAGCATGAGGACCTGAGGCAGGGGGGGCGGAGCCCAGCCCTCCGGAGGGTAGGGCCATGTGAGGAAGACCAACGGTGAATTTTTACTATTGAGCTGGGGGCGCAGAGGAGATAGGCTGCTTGTATGTTCTGGAACCCTAACCAGGGCTTCATCCCACCTCTGAAGCGCGTTCATCTGAGCTCTAGCCCACGTAATTCCAATCAAGATCTTTGTAAAATTGAAAAGCACAAAATTAGAAATTTTTATATCCATACTCTTTACCAGAGCTTGAATTTCAAGCTATTTTTGTCTAAGTTATTTGTAATTTTCTAATAAAATATTAATGCAAGTTATTTATAATTTGTTTTTTAATTTACATAACCATTATATCTAGATGGAATTGACATAATAATTTATGTATATTTTTAATAATATCTAAACAACCAAATATGGAGGTATCTAAAAATTTAGATATATATGGTGTGTGAAATATAAGATATCTAAATAAGACAACCAATACATAGAATATTCACAAAACATTATATTTTATTCTTAAAGCATTTAATTAGAAAACTAATACCTAATAGTTATCTATTTTGGATAGCCAAAGTGGTCAAACAAGTCAAGACCAACCAATCAAGGCATCTTACAATGTAGTATTTCAATATTTTAAATATGTTTCATGACATCTAATACCATGAGAGATACCATGGGTTACAAAAACCATGGATTTATAAACCACTATCTATAAACACATCAAAAAGCATTATCCTAACTAATTCATGATCAATTTGACATTAACCCAATTTTCATGCCCTTAAACATGACTTGAATATTCACCAAACCCACTCAGAGTTTATTGTTGGGTTTCTAAGAATACAACATTCACCTCCAATCACCTAGGTCTATATCTAGACTTTACTAGTTAACCGTGAATCCAAGGTTATGCATGCCTAAATAATTCTTCCATCCATATGGGCGTTGACATGTGATGAGAGAAAAAAAGAAACTCATAAAAAATGATTAAATTTTTTCTTGAGCAAGTAATGCTTAAAACATTTAAAAACTTCATTTTTCCTAGCTATTTGCTCCAAAGATACTGAACCAAAAAATACACTACGTAGTACTTATTCCTCAACTTTATGTCTTTGTGCTTCCATTAAGACTTTAATTATAAACTTCATAATATAGCCACAAACTTGTCACTCATATATTGAGTTATTTTTGATAGATGTCATTGAAATAGCAAGAAATCCATTTCAAAGCATGAAGTATTTTCATCAATAGCTAAAAACCAAAGCACTCAAGTTGGGGAATGATTGTTGACAACATTACAATCCCATAAAATGTAGTCACTAGTTAGTATTTCATCTTATCACCCTCTAAAACTTTTACATAATTCTATCAATCTTAACTTCTTTTCCCTTCTAACCTTCTTGGGTAGAAAAATACCATGAATATTTTGGCAACACACCACCATTGACAATAGCAACAACATAATAATTTGTTGAGCTCCTTGTAATTCCTAACAACTGATAAGATATGTTAAGGAATTTTTTTATTATTATTATTATCATTTGTTGCAACCTTGACCAAGTTAAGCACCTATACTACTAGATACTCCAAGACCCAATGAATAAGTGATATCACCATTTCTTAGCCACATCATCTTAAATATCTATTCATTCTCCCTCCAAGAAACTATATCCCCACCTTGATTAACCTAAATACCATCTTCATGCCACTATTATGACCATAGAAACCCATATAAGAACTATCTCATTTTGTGAGACCATCAAATAGGAGCCATGGGAGGCATTGCAAATTCGAAGCTTGGACTAGGGCCTTGTTCAAATCCTCCACCATACATTTTTTCTCTATGGTTTCTTTGGCTATACACTCATTGTAAAAGAAATTCAAATAGAAATTATAGTCGCAAGGAGCAAGAATGGGTTGCTCTGAAAGCTATGTGCAACAAATGCAAGTCAAACTCTTGTCGAACATGTATAACACCTTATTCTTCATTCCCTCATAATTAAAACCTTCAATATTACTTCTACTCTCGTATTTCTTGGATGATCCAATGACCATGAGGTCCTACCTCTTCCCAACCTTCTCATTCTCACTTAGATTTATGCCTATTTAGATCATCCTGATCTATATTATCAAATCAACACAAAGTAGAATAACTTTGTAGAGCATGCTAACCCCATCTTGAATAGCCATGTGATCATCCATCAATGTTTGCACCCATATCATCTTAGTTCCATTGGTGTCCCTATTCTTAGGATTTAATGCCTTAAGGACTATTAATCCACATGATCGTAACGTGATTTTAATGTGGTCATTTCAAACCAACAAATTAATCACTCACCTTTACTAGGTTGCAACCAAAAATACAAGCCAATACAAATACCTTCTCCCATATAATTTTCATTTATTTGATATCTAACATCACAAAAAATAAGCATCCCATACCCTTACCATATTAACTCCACCTCTCTTCATCCATGCTACTCTTGCAAGAGATTCTAGGCCTATTAGTATATAACACCACTTATTAAATCTCAAGCCTTTAAATGGAGTATCTCAAGCCTTTAAATATTGATAAAGACAATATGTGAAATATCAATGCACCACAACTTTCAATTACATGTCCTCTTTTGGAAATGAATGAAGATAAGACTTCACAATGCAGAATGCATTTAACATGTACAAGGTTAAGTACATCCATTATAAAAAAATGTAATAGATCCATTTTCCTTACCAACCACTCATAATACACCGTTTTGTCAATCTTGTATTTGAAAGACCCTTTACTTCGTTTAAGTCATTGATTGTATCATAAATTTCCATCGTGAATATTTATGAGCTTTAAACAATGTGAAATTAGAGACCCCAACCCTAATGAGTTTAGAAAATATGGAAAAAAACCACAAGATGTTTCTCTAAATTATGATTTTTACTTTCACAAAGCATCAATGAAAACATGACTAACCAATGTTCTTGTAATTTGTAACTCTTCAAGATGCTCAAATGTAGTGAAAATGGATTCATGTCACATACTTAGCCCCCTAAATTCTATTAGGAAATTCAAATAATTAAATTCTTCACTAAATCATATTCCTAACATGACTCCAAAGCCACATTGGAGCTCATGGATGCATTCTACTCATCGAGATCTTTCGAATGACTATATTCTTTTTCAATTCCATGTTTTGAGAAAAAAGTTATATCCTTTTAATGACCTTCACTTTCTTCACTTGTTGACATCATCATGGCTATGTGGAACTCAAGTTTACTTGGAATCATATGATGATATGCGATACTTCTAGTTTTTTTCAAGTCATTTCTCTCTCTTAGCATATCACACTAAGATTTTCTTCCTACAAAACAATGTTTTGAACCTTCAAAATTAATTCATTTTGTGATGTGTCACACTATCTATTTTTATGGTGCAACATTTCACACCTACAAAAATATTATTTTCCACGATAAAAAAACATTTACCCATTCATCTCACACAAAAGGTTCATTCCTTGTGAAAAGGAGGATCTTCACCTTTATCAAAACATAATTGTTATAGCCTTAATTTTTGGCCTTCCGAGCCTCTGAGGATCTACTACATTAATCTATAAATACACCAAAAATTTTCATTTGACTCATGGCTTTTTAGGGTGCTTGCACCTATCTTTTAGAAAAAATTGTGTTCAATCACATATTGTTATTTGTGCAGCATGTGACCATTGTGGGATGCATTACTAACAACCCATAAATAATTTCCAACCTTCAAATTTGATAATCCAAATGGGAATATTTACATGGTTGGATAGATACCTCATATTCACACTCTTGAACTTGCATTTGAATCATGGTTCACTTAATTCACTAAAGCATCCAAGCTCATCCCTACAACCTACTGTAGCTCCTCATTGATATGCATAATGGAGGCCATGCCAAGGGGAATGCAAGAGAATTCCTATCAAAGTTTATGGGGTTGAAATATATATTGTCTCCCTCACTTTTTATTATTATGTTCATGATATCCATATAATGTTCAAGGAGGAGAAAAGGTAAGGCATAAAGAGTTACATATAGCATAAATTTGAGGTAAACCAATCTAATTGTTGTATTGTTGCTCATATTATTAACAAAATGGCTCCATATGATTTCCATCTCAAAACATCATGTATTTTATGTGCATGATGTATCAATTGGTCGATCTAGCTTCACTTACTTAGATTAGAATTGTTTTCGATTAACAAACAATCATCTAGAAAAGCTTGAGGAAGACTCTTTGTTTGTTTGTGTGTAGGTAATAGGATGTAGGAGCAAGAGTTGGGATCGAAGGAGCTACACCTACCAAGATCATGTGAGAAACATATAGAAAGAGTTACACATTCTATTATTAATATTCTTCTTTCATGTTATTTGATTGGTTGTCCTTTAGTCTAGTTGGTCTCTATGTAGTTTTCGACCCCTCTGTCTCCCATGAGTCACTGGTAGACTCATGGGAAAACTCACCTATCCATTGGGTGGATTTCCTTGCAAGAAGATATAAAGACTCCACTAGGGAGGGAACTCACTGTTTCTTCTCTAATAGTTAGCATCCTTTGTGCATATCTATCCTGATTAAGCATTCAATTTTCTCATCTTCTTATGTTATTGTCTATGTGGTCAGGTCCCATATATCTCTCATATCTATACCATAGCTATAAAAAAATTTCATGTTTGAAGTGTGATTGCACTCTTCACTTTTGATACAAAAAAATCAATAACATGTTGTAGTATATGCAAAACATTATTTCCTTTGTATAGTTGCATGTTGAACTAACAAGGAACAATCAACCCTGCATGTGAAGATTTTGGGAAAAAAATCCTTGTTTCTTCTTATATATATTTCTTAGGTTTGGGGTATTTTTTATGATCTATCATAGAATATATAAACCATAGATAGTCTTTTCATTTTGAAATTTTGAGTATTTCTAAGTTTTCTGTGATTTCCCTGATGATCGTAGTATCTCCCACTTGATAGTACTGATGGTAGAGGATTTGGATAAGGACATATAGTTACTGCTAATGCACTCATAGAAATTTAGGAACAATCTTACATACATGGTCACTCCTAGTATGCCTATTCATCCACAACCTCCCTTGTAGGGTGCACCAAAAAAAATCCTCTAGCATGCAAAAAAGACTTATTTTTCGTAAAATGTTTTCTAGATTTTTTTCGTATGAATCATCAAGACACTATTTCGTAGCAAGAGACCCTTTAAAAATTGATTGTTTATTGAATTTTTCAATATTATTTCTGTGTTATCTAATTAAAAAAAAAAAAAAAACATTTTAGGATTAATATTTTTTAGCTTTTTAGGGTTCTTTTAAGAATTGCATTAGACTATTGGTCATGAATTTTGGACTTCAAATTTTTATTTTGGAGTGATTGGTGATTAATTTGAATTAAATATTTTTTATCTTTATAAAATGAGAAAAGAAACCTCTTGCCTCTCCATTAGATATTTTTCACCGAACAGGGAAAAATACATTTTACATTGCCATATTTAAATTTTTTCCTTGGGTTTGAAAAGAGTAATAACGTCGCTTAGATCAATCCACACCCTTGACTAATAAACAACCAT
Organism: Pinus tabuliformis; assembly: GCA_031772625.1. Lineage (NCBI taxonomy): Eukaryota > Viridiplantae > Streptophyta > Pinopsida > Pinales > Pinaceae > Pinus > Pinus tabuliformis. The sequence continues at coordinate 1,054,685,803 of CM062811.1, read as the reverse complement.
TAAAGTGAATGAACTTAAGTTAATACTAATTAAGCCATTTCTTTATAAAAACCAACATAAACTAGGATTTAGGGTGTTGGGTAAGGATTAGAGATTAAAGTCTCCATGGCCACAAAATTGGAACTAGAAGTCACTAGAGTACAATCCATTTATCACATTGAACACTTGCTAGAAATATCCTCTATCATGGGGGTCAAGCATGAGGCCAGATTAAAGGAACGTGGATGTTGACACCTAATCGTAGGGATTGGGTGAACAACTATAAAAAGTGTAAATAAATAATAGAGGAAATGGAGAGTCATCGGGAGATGAAACTGAACAGTCACTCCCTCTTGTATATAATAATGAATAGCCTAAATGAATAATACAATCTCATTTTGAGGAGTTACCTCCTGGCCTGACATGGTATCAGAGCCAGCTCCATTTTTGGCATTCCAGTTTGCCCTTGTAACTCCCTCCTACCTATGTTCTGCCTATTTTGCAGAACTAACACCTCTGCCATGCTCTTGAGGCCTGAACCCACCTTCCATACACTATCATATGCGTTTTTTATTCCTGAACGTTGCCTAAACGTTGGCCCGAACGTTGGTCTATACCTCCATACCTAGGATACTCCAACGTATTTTGGCAGTTGCAAATGATTGGTATCACCGTGTTGTTTAGTTCACACCCTCGCGTTGTTATTTTTCACCGATACACTGCTCCAGCTAAGACCCATCTCTCTTATCAAAGAACAACTTACTGCCGACCTTTTGAACTACAATGTCCCATGAATAGACAGACTGTGGAGCACACATCAATGTAGCCAGGATTGCATCTGTAGCAAATACACTGGCCTTATCCTCACTTATGAGTCGCCTGATAACAAGATCATCAGTAGCGGTTACCTTAAAGAAGTTGTGATTCTTGAAACGCTTTAGGCACTTCTCACTCTTTGATACGTTGCTCCCATATGCAGTCTTCCCCGCTACTCCCATATGCAGTCTTCCCCGTGGAATCAAATTATGGTAATACTCTTGGTATCCCGTGGTAATACAACTCTCTCATCGATATGCTGCTCCATGGTAATACAGAAACCTCCCCTCCTCTCTACTCCCATACATAAGTTTTTCATTACCTTCGCGTGGCTCTTTTAACGTTGTGTGTTGTGTATTACACTGCCTCCATATCCCCTCAGAATCACACCTGTCTACTCTCCTACGCACTTTTCCCCTCCAAGCCAAGGGAGGTATGTGTGCAAGCCAGAGTTTTATCCACTTTGTTGAATGCTAGTATTCAATGTGTTGAATGTTGAACCAGAGATTTGGGTATATGAGGAGTTGTTTTTGAGTTGCAAAGATTCGAAGATGTGACCTACGAAATTTTTTTGTCTTGCTGCAATTTCTTTCATGATTTTGTGCCCCTGTTTTGTAAGAAACTGCAGCTAGTTTCTTGGTTGTCATAAGAATTCAGAATATTGCTACTAAACTGCAGTTTTTTTTACAGCAAAAGCACATTTTTTTTGCCAGCATAATTTTTTTTTACAATACACGGGTTTTATAATGCATTCATTGATATCTATTATGGGAGTGGTTCTCACTGGCAAGGAGAACTATCCAGAATGGTCGCGGAAAATCAAACACACTCTCATTTTTAATGAGTCGTGGAAAGGAGTGTGTGTTGGAGACGGAGACAAAGAGCCAGAACAACCTACCTTAGACAAGGAATTTGCCATTTGGGAAAATAATAACAGCAAGGTGTATGCATTGAATGCGGCATCAGTAAATGAAGAGGTGAGTCACCATATTTCACCATTTTCAAATGCTTTCGAATCCTTACAAAAACTGAAGGAACTCTATGAGTCACACTCTTCACTTGAAGTTGTTCAACTCATGATTAAATTGTTCACCCTTGAATTACAAAATGATGATCCTCTTGCTCTTTCATCATAAGTAAAATCTATTATGCATGATATCAAAGTCACTAATCTTGAACTAGACATTCCTCTAATAGCTTTTCTCAAGGCACTTTATCCCACTTAGTCAAATTATATTGAGCCATTGCAAGCAAATGGAAACCTCAAAGATATAAAAACATTGTTGAAAGAGAGAAATATTTTGGGAAGAAGACAACTCCTCAATCTTCTGAAGAGGCTATGTGTCTTGCACATAGAGAGAATAATCTTGCTCAAGATTCTTCCAGAGGAAGAGGTGGTCGAAGAGGAAGAGGAAGAAATTTTAGAGGCAGGGGGGGAAGACACTCTCAAAGGAGAAAAGTCAGATTTTCATTGCATACATTGCACAAGAGATGGATCACATGATGCATCCACATGAAAGTTGCCTTGGGACAGAATTGAGCAGGAAAGAAACCAACCCAAAGGTAGAACTAATGAAAAAGAGAATGGTAAAGCACCTGAGTCTGCTCACTATGTTGTGGCACACTGTAATCTTGGAGTAAATGAAGACTTATTTAATGCTTCACTTGCTTCTTGGAAAAATTATTGGTTTCTTGATTCAGGAGAAAATTGCCACATGACTTTTAGAAGAGATTTTTTTGAAGAATTTACTGACAATGTTGATGGAGCAGTATACATTACAGACAAATCAAAACTCAAGCCATCAGGGCTTCGCATAATCAAGCTTAAATTGCCTGGTCTTCCAGACTTTCTTCTGCATCATGTTTTATATATCCCACACCTAAGGAGAAAATTGTTGTCCTTGGTCCACATCCGCCAACAAGGACACTCCATTCATATGTTTTATGGCAAGCTTGAGGTGAGAAAAGCATCATACCACTCACTTGTCATGATGGGGATAGAAGAAGAAGGGCTTCTCAAGCTGTAGGGTACCTCTGCTCATGCACAAAATTTCTCATACAATTCTCATTATGAAGAGGGTATATTTCCATCAAATTTAATATGGCATGCTAGATTTGGACACTTAAACTATGACAACCTCTGCTTGTTGAAGAAAAATGGTGTTACTAGTTTGCCTACAATTCCTAGGAAACTTAAGCAGTGTGATGCTTGCATTCTAAGAAAGCATAGCAAACAATCTTTTCATGATTCACATTCCAGAGCACAAAGAAAACTTGAACTCATTCATTCATATTTATGTGGTCCAATGCCTATTCCTTCTGTGAATGGAAATAAATATATGATGACATTTATTGATGACTACACTAGAATGTGTTGGGTTTATTTATTGAAGAACAAATCTAATGCTTTTCAAACATTCAAGAACTTTCATACATGGATTGAAAATGATGCACACTCCCATATTGGCTCTATTTTCACTAATAATTGAAAAGAATACACTTCAAATGAATTTGAAAAATATCTTTGCCAACATGGGGTCAAACATCAAACAATTGTGCCTTATAATCCCCAACATAACAGAGTAGTTGAAAGAATGAATAGGAAAATCTTAAATATGGTGCGCTCCATGATGTTTTTCAAAAATGTAAAATTGATGTTTTGGGCTGATGCAGTTCTATGTGTTGTATATGTAAAGAATATATGTCCATCTAATGCTATTAGAAACAAGAATCCTTATGAAATGTGGTATGGACACATTCCTTCGTTAAAGCATCTCAGGGTCTTTGGTTCCACCTGTTATGCCTTGATACCAAAGGTACATAGAAACAAACCTTGTGCAAGGAGTCGTAAGTGTATTTCCCTGGGGTATTCAAACACCTCCAAAGCATACCGTCTCTATAATGAAGTCAATAAAAGATTTTTTGTATCTAGAGATGTAATCTTTCTTGAATAATCCAAAACTGACAATGTTGTCGAGCAGCAACCTGATCGCTTGGACAGATTTGCAAATGCAAAATGATTTCAAGAATTTTATAATTAGATTCCACATATTAAAGGGGGGATTCTTATACTAGATCAACCTATGGAATATCCTTATGAAGCACTTTCTCCCCCGCATGAAACTCCAACAACGGATGACACTTTGAGTGATGTGATTGACATAATTGGGAGACTCAATCTTGATTCAGTCCCAACTCAATCAACAGAGAATCCTAGACCATCTCAGAAAAGTCCCCCAAAGTGGTTGACAAAGACACTTGAAAATGTTCATCCTAATGAGGTTGGAAAGACAGGAACTAGAAATTCAACCCAGCAAAATGGAGGTGATGTAGATGACTATGATTCACCTGTTGATATGGATGTTTCTTATGGTTGCTAATTGAATTTGTCTACATATTTTGAACCAACTTCCTTCAAAGAGATTTCTTCTCATGATGAATGGAAAGAAGCAATGCAAAAGGAGTATGATGCCTTCATAAAGAATGGCACTTGGACGCTGGTTGATCCTCCATTAGGAACCAAACCAATTGGTTGCAAGTGGGTCTACAAGAACAAGTATAAAGTTGATGTCTCACTTGACAAGCACAAAGCCAAGCTTGTCGCAAAAGGTTTTGCACAAAAGGAAGGAGTCGATTATGAGGAGACTTTTGCCCCCATGGAAAAATGGGCTACCATCCAGACACTATTTTCCCTAGCAACTCAGAACGATTGGAAAGTCCATCAAATGGATGTAAAAACTGCTTTCTTCAATGGAGATCTAAAAGAGAATGCTTTTATGTCCCAACCTAAAGGATTTTTTATGAAGGGACATGAACATAAAGTATGCAAACTTGTTAAATCCTTGTATGGCCTCAAACAAGCACTGTGAGCCTGGTATGAAAAACTAACTGAGAATCTTCTGAAACTCAATTTCAAACATTATGATCTTGATGATGCAACTTTGTTTGTCAAGAAGGTTGGCAAAACAGTTGTATATCTTGTGGTATATGTAGATGATATTTTGATGACAGGGAACAATGGGAGCTATATTGCATCCATAAAGAAGGAATTGAGGAAAGGTTTTGAAATGACTGATTTGGGCTATGTTCATTACTATCTTGTTATTGAAGTAACTCAACATCCGAAGTCCATATTCCTTTCTCAAAAGAAGTACATTAGATATCTGTTGAACAGGTTTGCCATTACTGAATGCAATCCTCTGACTACACCAATGGAACAAAACTTAAAGCTCACATCCATTGAAGGAAAAGAATTTGAGGATGCAACAAAGTATAGAAAGCTTGTAGGAAGTCTCAACTACCTGAATATTACCAGACCAGACATTTCATTTGTTGTTGGAATCCTCTCAGGGTTTAAGCAAAAGCCCTGTGAGGGACATTGGTCTACTGCAAAAAGAGTTCTAAAGTACTTGAAGGGAATTCAAGACGTTGGACTCAAGTATACATGTTATAGACATTTTTGGGCACTGCAACCCCAAGCATAAAATGTCCATAAACCAAGGGCTCCTAAGTCCCTAAAAGTGTTGTTCCAACCCCTAAAGGAACAAGGTCAACTGATTGTAGCTTCTCCCAGAAGTTCTCCATGAAAAACTACTCAGAACTGGTCAAAACAGGATCATTTCACCTGCTCCATAGGCAAAGTGCGTTGCATCTCACCTAAGTACACTCAGTGGGTGCGTTGCATTTCAAAAAGCCCTTCTATGGGGTGCAATGGGTGAGAAGAGACAAATGGTAGTGTCAATCCGCAAGGTGGAGAAGCATGGAATCTTCCAGAAACTTCTCCTGTGACACTTGCCTTTCTGAATTTGACCAAGGATGAGTAAGAGATCATCAATCTCCAAGTGGAAGCAAGAACTATTAGAGGGAAGACACTAATCAAATCACAAGCTGACTCATCTCCCTTACAGATATCTATATATGGATCCCTCATCCCAGAGATCCAGAGGCTGGAATTTTGCATCTTGTAAGGAATTGTTGTTGGTTTCTTGAGGCAACATCATAGTGTTGGGTGATCTAAGCTTTGCATGAGGTGAAGAAGGGATTACTTGCTGAGAGGATGATGCTGGGTCAGAACAACTGGTTGTAACTCTCTTGGCTCTTTCTTGATTACCAATAAAGCTATTCAAGTTTTCGTCCATACTCTTGTGTAATCTATCTTTCGTGCATTTGTATGGTCAATTTACATCTAATCCTAGATTTTTTATGATAATAGATCCATGTTCTCATATAGTGTTATGCTGCTTTGATTCCACAGGTACTCTATAAAGCTGGGTATACAAGGAAGCAAGCAGCAAAGGACTATCAGAAGAGAGAGGAATTGAGTAAGGAACCAAGTGCAAGATAGAGGTTGTTCTCCTCTATTCTTCTCTCATCTATCTTTCATAAAGGAAAATGAAAGTAGTTTTACTTTGTTTGTTTCTAAGGTAGCTACCACACCTTAGTGGGATTAGCAGTTCTGCATAGAAACTTTTCCCTGTAACAAAATGGCGACTCCACTGGGGAGCGACTAGGTTGTTTGTTTATCAACATTTCTTTACTTTATAAACTTACAGACGGAGCCTGAAGTTAAGCCAGGTAGCTCTCGAAGTGCATTTGCTATGCAAATGCAAATTAGATAAATGCCGCTTCAGTCAATCTCCGGGTTTTGTTTATGAATTAAACAACCGATTTACAAACTCTCTCATTGCCCTTGTGGTGGCTCTAGTAACCTCCTTAGATCTACCCCTATTGTTGATTTACTGATTACCACTTGCTCGGCCAAAATTCCTAAACTAAACTGCAAATTGTGACCCGGAACCCAAGAAAAGTCTCATCCCTGGTGTTATAGACATTTTTGGGCACTGTAACCCCAAGCATAAAATGTCCATAAACCAAGGGCTCCTAAGTCCCTAAAAGTATTGTTCCAACCCCTAAAGGAACAAGGTCAACTGATTACAGCTTCTCCCAGAAGTTCTCCATGAAAAACTACTCAAAACTGGTCAAAACAGGATCATTTCACGTGCTCCATAGGCAAAGTGCGTTGCATCTCACCTAAGTACACTCACTGGGTGCATTGCATTTCAAAAAGCCCTTCTATGGGGTGCGATGGGCGAGAAGAGACAAATGGAAATGTCAATCCGCGAGGTGGAGAAGCATGGAATCTTCCAGAAACTTCTCCAGTGACACTTGCCCTTCTGAATTCGACCAAGGATGAGTAAGAGATCATCAATCTCCAAGTGGAAGCAAGAACTATCAGAGGGAAGACACTAATCAAATCACAAGTTGACTCATCTCCCTTACAGATATCTATATATGGATCCCTCATCCCAGAGATCCAGAGGCTGGAATTTTGCATCTTGTAAGGAATTGTTGTTGGTTTCTTGAGGCAACATCATAGTGTTGGGTGATCTAAGCTTTGCATGAGGTGAATAAGGGCTTACTTGCTGAGAGGATGATGCTGGGTCAAAACAACTGGTTGTAACTCTCTTGGCTCTTTCTTGATTATCAATAAAGCTATTCAAGTTTTCCTCCATACTCTTATGTAATCTATGTTTTGTGCATTTGTATGGTCAATTTACATCTGATCCTAGATTCTTTATGATAATAGATCCATGTTCTCATATAGTGTTATGATGCTTTGATTCTACAGGTACTCTGTAAAGATGCATATACGAGGAAGCAAGTAGCAAAGGACTGTCAAAAGAGAGAGGAATCGAGCAAGGAACCAAGCGCAAGACAGAGGTTGGTCTCCTTTATTCTTCTCTCATCTATCTTTCATAAAGGAAAACGAAAGTAGTTTTACTTTGTTTGTTTCTAAGGTAGCTACCACACCTTAGTGGGATTAGCAGTTCTACATAGACACTTTTCCCTGTAACAAAATGGCGACTCCGCTGGGGAGCGACTAGGTTGTTTGTTTATCTACATTTGTTTACTTTATAAACTTATAGACGGAGCCTGAAGTCGATCCAGGTAGCTTTCGAACTGCATTTGCTATGCAAATGCAAAGTAGATAAATGCCGCTTCAGTCAATCTCCAGTTTTTGTTTATGAATTAAACAACTGATTTACAAACTCTCTAATTTCCCTCATGTTGGCTCTAGTAACCTCCTTAGATCTACCCCTATCGTTGATTTATTGATTACCACTTGCTCGGCCAAAATCCCTGAACTGAACTGCAAACTGTGACCCAGAACCTAAACAAAGACTCGTCTCTGGCCCAGCGCACTCTCTGTTCTGTGAATCTGAAATTCAGCGCACTTCCCGAGTGTAGTAGGTGTGCTGCATTTAAAATTCACTGTGTTAGAGGTGCGCTGATCAGACTAGGCATTGTTCCTAGATTTTGGTTTCTGTGTTCACTCTTTTCAGATCTATTCAAGAATTTTGCTACCTGTAGGCAGTATACCTCTATTTGAAACCCCTTTCATTGCTATTATTCTGCCTCCATTGTGCAAATAACTGTAAATGTTTTTGTGTATTTGTTGAGTCATTTTCAGTTCTCCTTTGCAAAAAAGTAACGTAATTGTACCGTCGTTTCTTGATTTGAAAGTGTCGCAAGTGTCGTTTTCAGTCATAGAAGAGAGTCTAATTGCTCTTGATAGTCAATTACCCTGTTACTATTGTATTTGATCTGAATTAGTAGTTTTTCTAGTGTCAAAAGCAAGTCTTCATTTCCAAATCACAAAGTGTTGTCATTGTCTTCATCTTGATTTTGAAAAGAAACTTGTTAGTAATTGTCGCTTTGAAAAGTAATTCAGATTTGTGCATTCGCTTTCTTCTATCATTCGCATATTAAGAAGGCTGAAAACAAATACATGCATGTGCATTTGCATTTAGACTGTTTGATTGGTTTGATTTAGGACAATGCATATAGTGTGTGCTCTATGCTCTTTGTGAAAGAATACTGTCTCTCTTTCCTTAGTAGCTAGGATTTTCATTGCACAAAGAAGATAAAAAGACTGTTTATCATCTTAGATTGCATTTTAGGAATTGTACATCTACATCACGCGGTGAACCTGAAAGGCAAATTTCTTAAGCAAGATCAACTATAAAATAAATTTAATGAATCTAACAATGCTTCGAAACCTAACGCACAACATCTAGAAGTCTAGGCTAGAGATGTATTCTGGCGTCGTAAAGCCTGGTAACTATTGTTCTCACTCTTGGTTGGGTGATTCCTCCACTTTGAGATGATAAGTGCTATTACGGACTTGTGCTCCCACGTACCGTCGAGTATATTTTGGGAGACCACAATAGGCTTAATCCTTTATCCATAGGAAGCCGTGTCTACTGCCCTATCGATCGCAATGCACTGAACACAGCATTCGGGAAGATTGACTGCTGTACCATAAAAAGTATTCTGCAGTTTTGCAATTGGTTTGGTAATCCCTCTGCCTAGATTTCCATAGCAGTCACTTTCGTTCCTTTTCAGACTCCTTAACGGAAAAGGTCCATCTGAGCACTTGTCACTTCAAGCTCATTAAAAATCGAAGGCGACTAGAGTCATATTTTGTTTTTTCTCGACTCTTTAAAATTGAAAAAACAATTTGTGTCAAAGCGTCTAAAATTTATTTTAAACGGAATAATTGTCACCTTTCCTACGTTGGTCTTAGGTTGAGAAAATGGAGTCTACCAACCAAGGAGTTCCCCTTGGAGGAAATCCTAGTCCCTTCTCCTCTTGGGTAGATGTTGGTGCACCCCACATGGCCACATTGTCACTTCCAGGATTAACGATTTGCCTGCTCGTATGGCTTTTCTCAACCTCCGTTGTTCAGAACACCGCGATTCCTGAACAATTGAGTCAGCAACTAGACAATTCCAGAGTTACCCCCCAACCCTCTACTTCGTCCAATTCTTCCTCTCCTCCTTCCTCTTCGCTTGATGGGGCTGGTAAAGCCAAAAATCAAGTATCTGAGAAGAAGAAAGAAAAGAAGAAGAAAGAGAAGAAGAAGAAGGAGCCAAAGGCGAAAGGGGGAAACCAAGCATCGTCTAGCGAAAATCCACACACTGCACCGACCAGGCCTAAATCGCCATGTGTCATTTGAAAAGGAGACCACTATCATAGAGATTGTCCCTGCATCCCTCGGATCTTAAGGGACTGGTCTCCTCGTTTGCACAACCCGGTGTCATCAACCTCTAATAATCATGTTGAAAACACACCGTCGACTAGTGAAAGTGAAGTCCCTGGACAAAAAGGAAAGAGAAAATTTCCTTGTAAACTGTGTGAAGGCACGCCGTCCACCGTTGTCCCTTCTTAGACGAGGCTAAAAGAGTTTTGGATGATCGTTTGGTTTCACCGTTACGACTTCCTCCTGGATATAAGAAACCCTTACCGAGTCCGTCGCTAGTTGAAAATCCGACTGACCTGCCCAGGTGGTCAGCCGAAGCATCTATCATTGAAGATAAACTTTCTGAACCCATACCAGATGAAAGTCAAAAGGTCGAGGCGGCAGTTGACCCGATCTTGCCTTTAGAGGTCTTATCTTCAGATGATACAGTCACCGAAGAGAACAAGGATGACACCTTCCAAATTATTTTCGTAAACACATACTTCGTACCCATTCCTTTACCGCAGGAAGGCATTTTGTCAGAGTCATACTCGGTCGTCTATTCGGTCCCACCTCCAAACAACCTAGTTGTTTCCTTCGACTGGAATCAGCTAGGCAGACCCCGTTTACCGTCTAGTATACCATTCCGAATCATTGCTCAAATATATATAATGGTTATGGCCGGTACCATCATAGATGAAGGGGCTTCTATGAGTATCCTTTCCTCGACTGCTTGGAAAGCGCTTGGTTCGCCATCGCTTTTGCCTGAGATGAGAAATCTAACAGGCTTTGACAAAGCAACCAGTCGACCATTAGGTATCCTTCCCAATGTGCCCATAACATTGAGAGGGAAAACCGTTCATATGAACGTAATGGTAGTCCAAAGACCCCTGGATTATAATCTACTCCTTGGACGAGACGATATTTATTGCATGGGAGCCATTGTCTCATCACTCTTTAGAGTAATGTGTTTTCCGCACGAAGGAAGAGTGGTCAAGCTCATAGACCAGCTTTCATTTCCTGGTTCACACATAGCAAATAGTCATATACCATCCCTAAATGGTCTTTTCACGCAAGGAATGTCTCATCAATCCCCAGTCCGTCCTCCTGATGAGCGCGAGTGATTCGGAGGACATGACTGAAACCCAGGGGGCATGCACCCTGGTCTGCTTCGGCAGGAAAACTTCAGATATAGGGTAGGTTTCCACGAGGGATATATGACTAGTCTGGTGCTCCCGTCCGTGATTGGAAAAGGGGGTTGGACTGGAATAAGATTCCCTTGTCAAAGTTATGTGGGTGGAGGCGTCTGCGCCACTCGCCTTTGTCTATTTCGGTAGGCATCGCCGAAGAAGTGTTTTGTTTGCGGTCCAGATAAAACAATCTTTGGTAACCTGAAAGAGGTAAACCTTTCCTGATAAAACAAATGTCTTGTCGGTAGAATAGAAGGTGACCTTGAAACTCTATTTTATACCTGGGGGCATGAAAACCTTTTGGCGTGCAAGCGAAGAGCGACCATTTATTTTTTTAAATTTGTAGGTCCTCTAACCCTTTAAACTCGTAGGATTGGTTGTTTCCTAACTTGCATAAAGAAAGGATGTGGGGAAAAGATTTGAAAAATTGTCGTTTTTATATATGAGACATCCTTATTATACGACTGGATATATCGAGCAGTTTTAACGCGGGCTTCATGCTCGTTAAAATATAAACATAAGCAATGAGCAAATGTTTCCCCCAGCATTTAAGCTCAATAAAAAATGAACCAATTCCCGGTAAATAATCATCGTGAATGTAGTACTTCAGCCTTTAAAGCCCTGGTCGTGTTCCCATCATCACCTCCACTCTATATTGGCCGATCATTCACCTCCATTTGATTGTTCACCCCTTTTTGAGGAACAGCTGTGAAGAGTGATCCTATTAGCCATCCTTGTAACACTGCCATGATTGGAAAATTCCAAACCTTACCTGGAATCAGCTGCTGCCCAATTTTATCACTCGTTCCTCAAAGACGAGTCTTCTTTAAGCTCTTTCCAACTGACTCGTAAAATATGAAACGATTGTTGAGCCATTGGCCTCTCCAACTCGTTAAAGGGACCGGAAATGCTATTCCTCCTTTAGATTTTAATCTTTTTGGACCTGAGGGATTATTACACAAAAAGATCGAGCGCTTGTTTTGTTCGGCTCGTTAAAAGTATCGAAAATTCATCCCTTCTGTATTGTTTTATACTTTTTCGGACTTAAGGGATTAGATGACGAAAAAGGATTTTTGGAGTTTCCTTTACGTCCTTTTTCAGACACTCTAAAATTGAAAAGGACCGAGTTATCTTTGTCATTAAACTCGTTAAAACCTAATAGCAACAAACTTGTCCATAGCAGACAAGAACGAGTTTCACTATCGCTAGGCTCGTTAAAACATAGCGATGGGTTTTCCCGAAGGGAAAATTATAGAAAAAGAATATGTTATCCTCCTCAAGCTTGACAAAAATAAAGAGGTACTGGTCAGCAACGACTGGGGAAAAATTGGGAAGAAAACTTGAAGAAACTTTGTTGGTAGCAAGTCGCTCTTGAACATGACACTTTCACTCCACATCCAAGTCATGTTGGGTTGTTTCATTCACCGGTCACATCACCATTGTCCCATCACACCATCCACATTTGGGGTTAATGCTACCAATCCATCACGTCAGTGTCGCCGATATATTCAAGAGAAGTCACTCAGAGAATTCACCTGTGTCTCACCCGCTGCAATACATTTATGCTCTATTCTTTCATGACCGCCACCCTGAACCTTATATCACTAGATCGTTTTCACCTCCATTAAAATCATTTTCTCCATTCCATGTCATTGATGTGGGATTCATTAAGGCCCTCCTATGACAGATCGCTTCTTGTTGACATCAGCTTATTATCCAAGAAGTCGATCTAGGAACACCCCTTTCAGCACTTTGAAGCTTGCATGCCTCAGTGGCAAGTTTCTCACTTCCGACGACAGGTTTACATCAATGGCCTTCGACCGAAATATTTTGCGTGGTGTTCGATGCCAAGTCCTTTATTCACACCATGTGAATTGTATTGCAGTACCTTGAGGGTCATTATCATTATCGGTGATTCCTCTCGCGCTTGTTAACAGCGTACATCATTGGCTGGTAATCAGGCGGTGTCTTTTCGTGTTTTACTCCAGAACATCTCTCACATGGATCAACTTGTACTCTGAGTGAAGATCGAACGAGATTGAAGACCCCGGATCTAGTTTCATCCATCCGGGCTGTGATATATATTCAGGAAAATAAAGGCATCAAATGTACATCATTGCTGCACAGATAATCATCCAATCAAAGGGATGATGGCTCTATGTACATGAAAATGAATTTATAAAGCTGAGCATGGGAATGCCCGCCTCAGCTAGATCATGAAAAATATTATGAAGATAATGTATTGGACTGTATCTTATTACAGGTCTCCTCCCAGCTTGAAAGAACTTCAGATCCTCATGATAAAGCATTTCACCCGACATCAAAAAATATTAACGACCTCATGCTTTAGGGGGCAACTATTATAGACATTTTTGGGCACTGCAACCCCAAGCATAGAATGTCCATAAACCAAGGGCTCCTAAGTCCCTAAAAGTGTTGTACCAACCCCTAAAGGAACAAGGTCAACTGATTACAGCTTCTCCCAGAAGTTCTCCATGAAAAACTACTCAAAACTGGTCAAAACAGGATCATTTCACCTACTCCATAGGCAAAGTGCGTTGCATCTCACCTAAGTACACTCACTGGGTGCATTTCATTTCAAAAAGCCCTTCTATGGGGTGCGATGGGCGAGAAGAGACAAATGGAAATGTCAATCCACGAGGTGGAGAAGCATGGAATCTTCCAGAAACTTCTCCTGTGACACTTGCCCTTCTGAATTCGACCAAGGATGAGTAAGAGATCATCAATCTCCAAGTGGAAGCAAGAACTGTCAGAGGGAAGACACTAATCAAATCACAAGCTGACTCATCTCCCTTACAGATATCTATATATGGATCCCTCATCCCAGAGATCCGGAGGCTGGAATTTTGCATCTTGTAAGGAATTGTTGTTGGTTTCTTGAGGCAACATCATAGTGTTGGGTGATCTAAGCTTTGCATGAGGTGAAGAAGGGCTTACTTACTGAGAGGATGATGCTGGGTCAGAACAACTGGTTGTAACTCTCTTGGCTCTTTCTTGATTATCAATAAAGCTATTCAAGTTTTCCTCCATACTCTTATGTAATCTATGTTTTGTGCATTTGTACGGTCAATGTACATCTGATCCTAGATTCTTTATGATAATAGATCCATGTTCTTGTATAGTGTTATGCTGCTTTGATTCTACAGGTACTCTGTAAAGCTGGGTATACGAGGAAGCAAGTAGCAAAGGACTGTCAGAAGAGAGAGGAATCGAGCAAGGAACCAAGCGCAAGACAGAGGTTGGTCTCCTTTATTCTTCTCTGATATATCTTTCATAAAGGAAAACGAAAGTAGTTTTACTTTGTTTGTTTCTAAGGTAGCTACCACACCTTACTGGGATTAGCAGTTCTGTATAGACACTTTTCCCTGTAACACCTGGCCCAGCGCACTCTTTGTTCTGTGAATCTGAAATTCAGCGCACTTCCCGAGTGTAGTAGGTGCGCTGCATTTCAAATTCACTGTGTTACAGGTGCACTGATCAGACTAGGCATTGTTCCTGAATTTTGGTTTTTGTTCACTCTTTTCAGATCTATTCAAGAATTTTGCTGCCTGTAGTCAGTACACCTCTGTTTGAAACCTCCATTGTGCAAAGAACTGTAAATGTTTTTGTGCATTTGTTGAGTCATTTTCAGTTCTCCTTTGCAAAAAAAGTAACGTAATTGTACCGTCGTTTCTTGATTTGAAAGTGTCGCAAGTGTCGTTTTCAGTCATAGAAGAGAGTCTGATTGATTTTGATAGTCGATTACCCTGTTACTATTGTATTTGATCTGAATTAATAGTTTTTCTAGTGTCGAAAGCAAGTCTTCATTTCCAAATCGCAAAGTGTTGTCATTATCTTCATTTTGATTTTGAAAAGAAACTTGTTAATAATTGTCGCTTTGAAAAGTAATTCATATTTGCACATTAGCTTTCTTTTTATCATTCACATATTAAGAAGGCTGAAAAAAAATACATGCATGTGCATTTTCATTTAGACTGTTTGATTGGTTTGATTTAGGAAAGTGCATATAGTGTGTGCTCTTTGCTCTTTGTTGAAAGAATTATGTCTTTCTTTCCTTAGTAGCTAGGATTTTCATTGCACAAAGAAGATAAAAGACTGTTTATCATCTTAGATTGCATTTTAGGAATTGTACATCTACATCACGCAGTGAACCTGAAATGAAAATTTCTTAAGCAAGGTCAACTATAAAATAAATTTAATGAATCTAACAACGCTTTGGAACCTAACGCACAACATCTAGAAGTCTAGGCTAGAGATGTATTCCGGCGTTGTAAAGCCTGGTAACTGTTGTTCTCACTGTTGGTTGGGTGATTCCTCCACTTTGAGACGATAAGTTCCAGTACGGACTTGTGCTCCCACGTACCGTCGAGTATATTTTGGGAGACCACAATAGGCTTAATCCTTTATCCATAGGAAGCCGTGTCTGTCGCCCTATCGATCACAATGCACTGAACACAGCATTCAGGAAGATTGATTGCTGTACCGTAAAAGGTATTGTGTAGTTTTGCGATTGGTTTGGTAATCCCTCTGCCTAGATTTCCAGAGTAGTCCCTTTCGTTCCTTTTCAGACTCCTTAACGGAAAAGGTCCATCTGAGCACTTGTCACTTCAGGCTCAGTAAAAATCGAAGGCGACTAGAGTCATCTTTTGTTTTTTCTCGACTCTTTAAAATTGAAGAAAAAAGTTGTCTCAAAGCGTCTAAAATTTATTTTAAACGGAATAATCGTCACCTTTCCTACGTTGGTCTTAGGTTGAGAAAATGGAGTCTACCAACCAAGGAGTTCCCCTTGGAGGAAATCCTAGTCCCTTCTCCTCTTGGGGAGATGTTGGTGCACCCCACATGGCCACATTGTCACTTCCAGGATTGACGATTGGCTTGCCCATATGGCTTTTCTCAACCTCCGTCGTTCAAAACACCGCGATTCCTAAACAATCGAGTTAGCAACTAGACAATTCCAAAGTTACCCCCCAACCCTCTACTTCATCCAATTCTTTCTCTCCTCCTTCCTCTTCGCTTGATGGGGCTGGTAAAGCCAAAAATCAAGTATCTCAGAAGAAGAAGGAAAAGAAGACGAAAGAGAAGAAGAAGAAGGAGCCAAAGGTGAAAGGGGGCAACCAAGCGTCGTCTAGCGAAAATCCACACACTACACCGACCATGCCTAAATCACCATGTGTCATTTGCAAAGGAGACCACTATCATAGAGATTGTCCCTGCATCCCTCGGATCTTAAGGGACTAGTCTCCTCATTTGCACAACTCGGTGTCGTCAACCTCTGATGATCATGTTGAAAACACATCGTCGACTAGTGAAAGTGAAGTCCCTGGACAAAAAGGAAAGTACAAATTTCCTTGTAAACTGTGTGAAGGCGATCACGCCGTCCACCGTTGTCCCTTCTTAGACGAGGCTAAAAGAGTTTTGGACGATCGTCCGGTTTCACCGTTACGACTTCCTCCTGGATATAAGAAACTCTTGCCGAGTCCGTCGCTAGTTGAAAATCCGGCTGACCCACCCAGGTGGTCGGCCGAAGCATCTATCATTGAAGATAAACCATCTGAACCCATACCAGACGAAAGTCAAAAGGTCGAGGCGACAGTTGACCCGGTCTTTCCTTCAGAGGTTCCATCTTCAGATGATACAGTCATCGAAGAGAACAAGGATGACACCGTCCAAATTCTTTTCGTAAGCACAGACTCCGATGAACATGGGGGAAATTTACCCATTCCTTTACCGCAGGAAGGACTTTCTTCAGAGTCGTACCCGGCCGTCTATTCGGTCCCACCTCCAAGCAACCCAGTTGTTTCCTTCGACTGGAATCAGCTAGGCAGACCCCGTTTACTGGCTAGTGTACCATTCTGAATCATTGCTCAAGTATATAGAATGGTTATGGTCGGTACCATCATAGATGAAGGGGCTTCTGTGAGTATCCTTTCCTCGACTACTTGGAAAGCACTTGGTTCGCCATCACTTTTGCCTGAGATGAGAAATCTAACAGGCTTTGACAAAGGAACCAGTCGATTGTTAGGGATCCTTCCCAATGTGCCCATAACGTTGAGAGGGAAAACTATTCACATGAACGTAATGGTAGTCCAAGGACCCCTGGATTATAATCTACTCCTTGGACGAGACTCTATTTATTGCATGGGAGCCATTGTCTCATCACTCTTTAGAATAATGTGTTTTCCGCACGAAGGAAGAGTGGTCAAGCTCGTAGACCAACTTTCATTCCCCGATTCACGCATAGCAAATAGTCATATACCATCCCTGAATGGTCTTTTCACGCAAGGAATGTCTCAATCTCTAGTCCTTCCACCTGATGAGCGCGAGTGATTCGGGGGACATGACTGAAACCCAGGGGGCATGCACCCTGGTTTTCTTCGGCAGGAAAACTTCAGGTATAGGATAGGTTTCCACGAGGGATATATGACTAGTCTGACACTCCCATCCATGATTGGAAAGGGGGTTGAACTGGAATAAGATTCCCTTGTCAAAGTTATGTGGGTGGAGGCATCTGCGCCACTCGCCTTTGTCTATTTTGGTAGGCATCGCCGAAGAAGTGTTTTGTTTGCGATGCAGATAAAACAATATTTGGTAACCTGAAAGAGGTAGACCTTTCCTGATAAAACGAATGTCTTGTCGGTAGAATAAAAGGTGACCTTGAAACTCTATTTTATACCTGGGGGCATGCAAACATTTTGGCGTGCAAGCGAAGAGCGACCATTTATTTTTTTAAATTTGTAGGTCCTCTAACCCTTTAAATTCGTAGGATTGGTCATTTCCTAACTTGCATAAAGAAAGGATGTGGGGAAAAGATTTGAAAAATTGTCGTTTTATATATGAGACATCCTTATTATACAACTTGATTAATCGAGCGGTTTTAACGCGGACTTCATGCTCGTTAAAAAATAAACATAAGCAATGAGCAAATGTTTCCCCCAGCGTTTAAGCTCAATGAAAAATGAACCAATTACCGGTAAATAACCATCATGAATGTAGTACTTCAGCCTTTAAAGCCTTGGTCGTGTTCTCATCATCACCTCCACTCTGTATTGGCCGATCATTCACCTCCATTTGATTGTTTACCCCTTTGAGGAACAGCTGCGAAGAGTGATCCTATTAGTCATCCTTGTAACACTGCCGTGATTGGAAAATTCCAAACCTTACCTGGAATCATATGCTACCCAATTTTATCACGCGTTCCTCAAAGACGAGTCTCCTTTAAGCTCTTTTCAATTGCCTCGTAAAATATGAAAAGATTGCCGAGCCATTAGCCTCTCCAGCTCGTTAAAGGGACCGGAAGTGCTATCCCTCCTTTAGATTTTAATCTTTTTTGACCTAAGGGATTATTACACAAAAAGATCGAGCGCTTGTTTTGTTCGGCTCATTAAAAGTATCGAAAATTCATCCCTTCTATATTGTTTTATACTTTTTTCGGACTTAAGGGATTAGATGACGAAAAAGGATTTTTGGAGTTTCCTTTACGTCCCTTTTTAGACTCTCTAAAATTGAAAAGGACCGAGTTATCTTTGTCGTTAAACTCGTTAAAACCTAATAGCGACAAACTTGTCCATAGCAGACAAGAACGAGTTTCACTATCGCTAGGCTCGTTAAAACATAGCGATGGGTTTGCCCGAAGGGCAAATTATAGAACAAGAATATGTTATCCTCCTCAAGCTTGACAAAAATAAAGAGGTACTGGTCAGCAATGACTAGGAAAAAATTGGGAAGAAAACTTGAAGAAACTTTGTTGGTAGCAAGTCGCTCTTGAACATGACACTTTCACTCCGCATCCAAGTCGGGTTGGGTTGTTTCATTCACCGGTCACATCACCATGGTCACATCACACCATCCACATTTGGGGTTAATGCTACCAATCCATCATGTCAGTGTCGCTGATATGTTCAAGAGAAGTCACTCAGAGAATTCACCTGTGTCTCACGCGCTGCAATACATTTACGCTCCATTCTTTCATGACCGCCACCCTGAACCTTATATCACCATACCATTTTCACCTCCATTAAAATCATTTGCTCCGTTCCGTGTCATTGATGTGGGATTCATTAAGGCCCTCCTTTGACGGATCGCTTCTTGTCGACATCAACTCATTATCCAAGAAGCCGATCTAGGGACACCCCTTTCAGTACTTTGAAGCTTGCATGCCTCAATGGCAAGTTTCTCACTTCCGGCGACAAGTTTACATCAATGGCCTTCGACCGAAAGATTTTGCGTGGTGTTCGACGCCAAGTCCTTTATTCACACCACGTGAATTGTACTGCAGTAACTTGAGGGTCATTATCATTATCGGTGATTCCTCTCGCGCCTGTTAACAGCTTACATCATTGGCTGGTAATCAGGCGATGTCTTTCCATGTTCGACTCCAGAGCATCTCTCACATGGATCGACTTGTACTTTGAGTGAAGATCGAACGAGATTGAAGACCCCAGATCTAGTTTCATCCATCCAGGCTACGATATATATTCAGGAAAATAAAGACATCAAATGTACATCATTGCTGCACATATAATCATCCAATCAAAGGGATGATGGCTCTACCAGAATCATCAGTCTACACTCGAACGATTGTCTGTCCTATGTACATGAAAATGAATTTATAAAGCTGAGCATGGGAATACCCGCCTCAACTAGATCATGAAAATATTATGAAGATAATGTATTGTATTGTATCTTATTACAGGTCTCCTCCCAGCTTGAAAGAACTCCGGATCCTCATGATAAAGCATTTCACCCGACATCAAAAAAAATTAACGACCTCATGCTTTAGGGGGGAAATGCTATAGACATTTTTGGGCACTGCAACCCCAAGCATAAAATGTCCATAAACCAAGGGCTCCTAAGTCCCTAAAAGTGTTGTTCCAACCCCTAAAGGAACAAGGTCAACTGATTACAGCTTCTCCCAGAAGTTCTCCATGAAAAACTACCCAGAACTGGTCAAAACAGGATCATTTCACCTGCTCCATAGGCAAAGTGCGTTGCATCTCACCTAAGTACACTCACTGGGTGCGTTGCATTTCAAAAAGCCCTTCTATGGGGTGCGATGGGTGAGAAGAGGCAAATGGCAGTGTCAATCCGCGAGGTGGAGAAGCATGGAATCTTCCAAAAACTTCTCCTGTGACACTTGCCTTTCTGAATTCGACCAAGGATGAGTAAGAGATCATCAATCTCCAAGTGGAAGAAAGAAATATTAGAGGGAAGACACTAATCAAATCACAAGCTGACTCATCTCCCTTACAGATATCTATATATGGATCCCTCATCCCAGAGATCCAGAGGCTGGAATTTTGCATCTTGTAAGGAATTGTTGTTGGTTTCTTGAGGCAACATCATAGTGTTGGGTGATCTAATCTTTGCATGGGGTGAAGAAGGGATTACTTGCTGAGAGGATGATGATGGGTCAGAACAATTAGTTGTAACTCTCTTGGCTCTTTCTTGATTATCAATAAAGCTATTCAAGTTTTCCTCCATACTCTTGTGTAATCTATGTTTTGTGCATTTGTATGGTCAATTTACATCTGATCCTAGATTGTTTATGATAATAGATCCATGTTCTCGTATAGTGTTATGCTGCTTTGATTCCACAGGTACTCTGTAAAGCTGGGTATACAAGGAAGAAAGTAGCAAAGGACTATCAAAATAGAGAGGAATCGAGTAAGGAACCAAGCGCAAGACAGAGGTTGGTCTCCTCTATTCTTCTCTCATCTATCTTTCATAAAGGAAAACGAAAGTACTTTTACTTTGTTTGTTTCTAAGGTAGCTACCACACCTTAGTGGGATTAGCAGTTCTGCATAGACACTTTTCCGTGTAACAATACACAGGTGGGCAACATCAGCTTGATTGGATACTTTGGTTCAGACTTTGATGGAGACAAAGAAACTGGGGTATTTACTTCAAGTTATGCTATGGGTCTTGGATCAGGAGCTGCCTCCTAGAGATCACGCAAATAATCAGTTCTAGCAGATTTCACAACAAAGGCAGAATATGTGGCAGCAGCTGAGGCAACAAAAGAAATTTTGTGGCTCAAGAAAATTCTGGAAGACTTGCAGGTAAAACTAGTACAATCATCTCCACTTATGATTAACAATACCTCGGCAATAAAGTTGGCCAAGAACCCAAAGCTCCATGATCAAACGAAGCACATCAATACAAAATGTCATCTGATTCGACATCATGTTGAGGCCAAAACAATCCATCTTCGCCATTGTTCCACTAATGAGAAGATTGCATACATCTTCACCAAAGCGCTTGGAAGAGAAAACCTTGAAATATTCGAAATGATGCTTGGACTCACCAACATCCCTTCAGATTAAGGGGGGGAATGTTGACACCTAATCATAGGGATTGGGTGAACAACTGTAAATAGTGTAAACCATGGAAAATTTTAGGGGCAAATGTTTGCCCTTGGCAAAATTAAGAGGTTTTAAATTTTTAGTGGGCGAATACTTTGTATCATAGTACATTTTTACAAATCGCCTCAAATAGCCCACCTTATTTTAAAGAATAGGGTAAAAAAGGTAAATTTAGCCCTTGAAATTAGGAGTTACAACCTTCCATTCGCCCTAATTTTCAAGAATAGGTTTTATTTAAGTGAATCCTATGGGCCAAATACCATATTTATAAACGAGGTATGGTAAATTAATAAAAATATAAATAAATGAGAGGTATGGTATACAAATAAAACACTTTTTATATTTACTCCCTAAGTAACCTTATATACATGCAAGGGTGTAAACAAATAAAAATATAAATAAAGTGGAGGTCTGGTAAATAAATAAAACCTCTTTTTATACTTAATCAAAAGGTATGGTAAATAAATAAAAATATAGATAAACTAGACGTATGGAGGTATGGTAAATTAATAAAAATATACATAAACGAGAGGTATGGTAAGCAAATAAAACATTTTTTATATTTACTCCATAAGTCACCTTATATTTACAGACACTCAAAAAATGCGTTATATTTAGGTGAAACCTATGGGCAAAATACTATGGGCCAAATACCATGGGCTAGATTATTATTAATATCATGCAAAAAAACATTATTAACCCTAACATTAGTATTAATAAAAATAAAAACGGCACATGGCATTGACCCATGGTATTCATGTGGAATGTAGCCTATTTAAATGGGGGAATTAAACCAGCATAGATCCATCTTTACTCTGGATCTACTAAGCCCCGAGAGGGATCAAATATCGTGATATGAAAACTAGCATAGAGTGAAAAGATATTTGATCCCTCTTGGGGCTTGGTGGATCAAGAGTAAAAATGGATGTTGTAATTTAATATATATTAAACATTTTAACTTGGTTAAAATAAAAAATAAAATAAAAATCAATTATTAATTTTATTAATTTTTATAAATTACTAATAGTAATTTTTAAGCTCCAGGTTTATGATAAACCATGGTAATACCATGGTAGTCATGTGAGCATAGACTATTTAAAGGGGAAATTCTATCATCTTATATCCATCTTAATTCTGGGTCTACCAAGTGCTCAGAGGGATAAATAGATTTCATCGATGTGGAGTTAAGATGGATATAGGTTGGTTCCTATGATAATGAAGATATTAAATAGACTTAGGAAATTATATTGTAAAAACATCTTAAGGTGAATGGTTAAAGCTACATTTAGTCACTTCACAAAATTTAGTAAAAGATACCAATATCTCCATTAATCTTGGTTTCTAACTTTTTCTGATTTAACAAAAAAATATCAAAACAATGAAACCTTACCACTCTTTCCACATCACTCTTGCAGAAGATTTCTCACCATTTTTCAAATATTCTCAATGTGATATCTTCATGAAAACGTTTAGGTACTGATGTTGGATTAGTTGTTTGAAAAATAAGCTGGTTTGTACAACCTTTCATCTTCTGTGCTATTCTTAGTTTGTCCTAATGATCTGTAGGGGTTGGATCCATTGCACCATATTTTCCTAAAAGGTGAAGATTGTTCACCAAAAAGGAAATTAATCTACATGTTACAACGCTATTAAAAAATGTGAAACCTATGATAGTAATGAATTATGCTAATAAGCAATTTAGATTGGGAGAGACCTAATTAAATTTTATTATTTAATTGAAGATTTCCAATTAAAATAATAATAATCTACATGTATATATTCATATATAGATTGGAAGGATTCTCACAATGGTCACTTCATTCAATTCGATCCCCTTCAAGCCTTTGGGATACCTAATAATTTCTTATATAATATAGTTGGGGCTTGCTACTTGTTGGCATGTTGGGGTAAACAAACTTGATGTGTTTTTTTTTTTTATCTCGCAATTGGAGTCTATGGAATAAGAAAGACATTTGATAACTTGAAAAAAGTGGTAGCTTGAAAAAAATTGTAGAGAAAAGATTAATCTCTCCTACCTTGACAGAACTCGTTGTCAATATCAACACCTACAAGAACTTTGTTATGGAATATTATCAAAACTAATAGAAGGATATGAAAGAGTGTATTGTAAGAACCTTGACAAACATGGCCACTGAAACTTGGAACATTGTTTGTAGGAAGAGAAAATTATGTTTCTTTTTTCCAAACATGTATGTTAGTATATTACAGTTTAATGAATATATTTTCTTATTATCATATATGGATTCATATTTTAACAAAACATTTTCCAAGACTTCACAATGTTTTATTATTCAGTAAAAGATTTGCCAAGATCTTACAAGATTTTATAATTCAGTGAAATATTCTCCATCACTATACAAGATAATATAATCTGGTGAGAGATTCGCCAAAAAAATTATATATACATATTATATTATTGATAAGATCGCCTCCCATTTTTCCTATGTATCATGGGGATTAGCTGATTTATTATACATATAAATTTAGGGTGGTTCTTAAAATTTTCCCTGGTGTAAATAAATAATAGAGGAAATGGAGAGTCATCAGGAGACGAAACTAAACAGTCACTCCCTCTTGTATATAATAATGAACAGACTAAATGAACAATACAATCTCATTTTGAGGAGTTACCTCCTAGCCTAACAGTGGAGTTGTATCCTCACTCCATTTGTTTTCCAGTGTCTTGTGGACTACTCTACATATAATGATCACTCTAGGGACTTGGTTCATTGTGAAAAATGCCTCATTGAGGTTTGGACTTGGTTTCCATACCCATGTACTGGGTTGGCCCATGATTGCTTCCCTTGGAATTTTTATTTTGAGGTGGTATCCTTATCAGAATTATTTAATGACACCAACCTAAGTGACTATTGCTAGGAAGTACCTATGGTACCTAACACAGATGTTACATTATGATATAAGTACTCCTATGGTGTCATTATCCATGGTAATTGCTATGAAATTTTAGCTAATAGAGGTTTGTATTGGGAGGTTAGAATAATTATTTCTTATACCTTAGTTCACTATCTTATACCTTAGTTCACTAAATTCTTAGTAATTTTATGATCTTATGATTTTTCGTTTTTGGGAGGACCCTTATATACTTAGTTTGCTTTCTTATTAACTTAGTTTGATAGGGACATGAAATGTGATCGTCAACATTTAGTTGGTCAAAATATAATTCTTTTAATTGGTTAAAACCCACTTTTCCTATGGATAACCAACCCTTTCACTAGTCCCATTAACACTTTACTCATTTAGGTGAATAAACCATTTGATTATTCTTTTTCTTTCTTTACTAATCCTCATCTATTGTCCAGAACTAATGAACCATCTAATAGGGGAGGTTTTTCCTCCACATATTCGACTATGATGAGAGTAGTTATAATGACCATATCTTTGCAACCATTTATTGGGATAGGTACACCCCCATTCATACCTATGGATCCTAATAATTTGGGTAATGTCACCAAACATTTCATTTTCTTCAATGAGTATACCTAGTGTCAATATGCCCACTACAACATCACAAGTACCCACATTTGAATTGGTATTCAATGTGGGATAAAACCTTGGTTTTACTTTTGGAAATGGGTTTCCACCTATTTCCAAGATTCTTATAGGTATATCAATGATATCAAATGTTAATTTCCCATATGATGAGAATTTTAACCCTAAGTGTGGTACTTTCTCTAACATTTTTCCTAACACTATAGGTGTTCATATCTTTGAGGGAACCAATGTCACCATAAGTAGTTATATAACTAAAACAATGATGCCTACCATAGCAAAACTCCCTTTACAACTAGTATAAGTCATGTGTCATAAATGAATTTGTGAATGCCAACCAATAGGCTCCTTCCTAAAGGGAATCTTATACATTTCCTTCCTTTGGAAGTGTTGGTGCCCCTTTCATTGCCATATTGAATATTCCTAGATTGGGTGTGGGACTACCAGTTTGGTTAATGTCCATTCTAAATTTTCCAAGTTCTCTTGAAACTTATTTTCCAGTGAAATCTATTCATCCTTTTTCAAACCCTTCTTGTGAAAGTCTAGATCGTAGTAACTAGAAATTTAGAACGAATAAGAAGAGGAACAATAAGAAAAGATGAAAATAAGAAAGGAGAAGTCACTAGTCATTACGACTCATGGTAGTGATGACTCACCGACCACTATGAGTCATGCTATAGACAAGTCACAATCCACTGCAAATAATCTTGGAGAAAAGTCATCATTAACTACAAGACATAATAAAAATGAGTTTATAGCCACCATAATTCATATAAGGGATGAATATTCAGCTTCTATGAGCCATGATGAGGACATGCAAAAAACCACTGCAAGTAATGTTGGGTGCATTCATGTTACTAAGAATTCTAGATGGGAAAGATGCAACCCTAAGTTCCCTTGTAAACTTTGGAAGAGTGATCACCTTACTCATTTACATATTTTTATTTCAAAGATAAAAAGAGTTTGGTTAATTTTTGAAGTACTTCCTACTTTTGAAGCACCTATGTTTCTCAACAACCTAGTCAGCCATCAAGTGATGAAGTGGTTGAGTGAATGCAATTTTCAGCCGATCACACTCTTATTTTGGGGAGTGAGGCATTTACCAACCAATTTTTCTTCATTACCATTTCAAAATATTTTGAACAAGGGGGTACCTCACATTCCTTGATCATCCTTCCTCCAAGTTTTAGGGGGTTTCCTTTTATTGGAATGATTTTGTCGAGCCTCACCTTCCTTCTTCTACACCTTTTGAATAAGGATTGGATATTATTCCAAAAATAATTTTCAGTGTATAGTAGATGAAGTGGCCTCTACAAACATTTAATACTCCTTAGCTTAGGAAGCTATAGGTTCTCATAAGTCTTAGAAACCAGGGTAATATTGACAGGGAGGGTGAATCAGTATAATGACAATTTAAAAATTTCTTTCACAAAGTAAAGAATACTTAGCACCAATAATAATAATCAATAGATCACCATAATCATAATTCATTTAAAGACACAACTTCAATTACATCAATTTTAGGCTACAATCCTTGTTCTTCATGTAAGCACCAAATTGTTGGTTTCTCAAGCTCAAACCTAAAGGAAGATCCAACTCCCTAATTTATTAACACCCACTGAAAGGAGAACCAACCAATAATTTGTTTTTCCAGCAACAACTAGCAGGAAAAACCCACTCCCTCTTGGTAGATATGTAATCAGCTTACAAGAAGCACCCACTCCTTGATGTTGAAAGCACCAACTTGTGGAGGAACCAACCCCCAAGCTATCCTTTAGACACCCACGCAGATGGAATCACGAACTTCCTGATTTTCAGGCACCGACTTGTTGAACCAATAGATCACTATTTCATACATTTTCAAACTCGAATCAATAGGCTCTTGCACACACTAATACTTATTTATCTCTTTCACCACTCAATGCCTTCTCTGCATAGGTAAATTATTTCTTCAACTCACCCAACCACTTATATCACCAACCATCTCATGAATCAATACTCTTCATCTTTGATACATGATTCATAATTCATACATTATGATCAATCTCTCATGCTTATAAATAATTAGAGATGGTAATTTTAACATTTAGAATAGTTAATGTCATATCTACAAACTCTATAATTTATGTGCTATTTTGTTGTTCACGTACTATTCAATTCATTTTAACTCATGAAAAACTCAATTTTACACCCTACATGTTGTTCTAGGGTGATATTTGTGTAAAAGTTCCTTAATTGTGGCAACCAAAAATTAATCTTCTAAATTATGTAGTTTATTTGTCTTTAGAACTTGTTATGGAAAATAACGATTAATTTTCTAGCACAATATTCACAAATAAAATTCATGAAATGAGAAAATAATGTACACACAAAATTTTGAACACCAATATTTTTGGACAATAGTCCCTGGAAAATCCCCAATGTGGGAAAAACAAGTTCAACACACAAGGGTTTATATTATTATTCTTCAACAAATTAAGAAATACAATTTCTTTCGTGATACTGGAAAATATTTGGCATATAATTTTCTCCACTAGAAAAATAATCTGGAAACACAAGTTTCCCCTACAAAATCAATTTAGCCTCCTCCCATCCTACTCACACTCCTCCTGGCATTTTGCAAAACTAACTAGAAATATGCACTAGCTCCTCGAGGGAATTTTCTCAGCCTTTGTAAATCACTTCATGCAAGAAAAAATGCCTCCATAACTTTAATTTACCCACTTGTTCAACCTTGATGCAATATATCTAGCACTAACACACTGAAATGAGCTCCTCTTTGGAACTTGCACTAGCTAACTCGCTAACTCACACCATTGATTTGACCTCTATTTTTGAAAACAAAATCAACCTCCTTCCTACCTCTGGGAACTAGAAATCACTATGAAAATCTATGCTAGAATTCTTCTCCCAAACTCTATGTTGAATCCCCACAACAATTGTCTCCCTCTACTTCAACTATGCTCTTGCTAATTCACTGCAACTGGGTGAGCTGAAGTGCACAAGTGTGTCTCTCAAAACCCCATCGATTTTCTCTTATACTCTCTTGTTGAGGAATAAATGTCCATGATCCAATCACAATCAATGGCTAATATTATATTGACCTATCAAGTGACTTTTCCAGAAGTCTCTAGGGCAAAATCAATTTTTCTCAATTAATTTGATTTAATTAACTAGTTTTCTTAAGTTATACTTAAGAAAATATTTAGTAATTGGCTAATTAATCTAATTGAGGTGTTTCTTCTGAAATCTTTCATATGTATTGAAGAAATTGTGTTCCTTAACCTCATAGACACAATACATACAAGAACACCTTTTAGATGCTACCAAAAACTATCACTCACTTTTAGTGAAAAAGGTGTTCTCCATAGCATAGAATTGACTTTGTTTACATGAAATCTCTTTGAAATCTTTTTTGAACATTCTACAAAGTTTGCGAAATGGAAATTCTAACATTTATCGAGACATATATTTTGTAACGCTTAGCCATAAGATTGGGGCTAATAGGTAAGAAGCTTGGCTGGAATTTCAAATCCTCCATGCTCGTTATTTTCTTTAATGATGGTTTTGTGTAGTTAGTGGATTTTATTTTACTTTTTATACAAGCTCATCAATAAGTGTTATTTGTTCTTTTATTTAATTTGTGACAATGTTAAGAAAAGATGTATGAAATTGATACACTCATATTAATTTAATGTACTACCTTCATAAATATGCAAGCACGCATAGTTGACTATGCTTACACTACATTAAACCATAAAATTGTTTAGCTTCATGCAAATGATTAAGCAAAAAACCTCCTTCCTTTCCTCCTCTCCACCATTTCTACAACTTCAATTTTAAGTTGTCTCATTGTTGTGTGTCGGCCATGAGAAGAAGAGGCCATTTCTCTTTGATATTGACCCAAATATACCCCTAGCATTTGGATCCATGTGTTGGCTTGAAACTACCTCAGTGAAGGCTTATTGAACCAAGACCGTCTTATTACTTTTTTACGTGACAATTGAAGTGCTAAAAACCCCTCACGGATTATCTCTTAAGCACTCCTCTCTTTAAGATTTCCTAGGCACTGGTCTACAATCAACCCAGAGGTTGTCTCTAGGAGGTTTTCTATCTTCCTTGCAGCATTTGTGCTGCTGATGCGATTTGAAGTGACAACATCTTTTTGGCGCCGTTGAGAGGGAACGGATAAGGGTATTTTTCCCTAGGTATGATAAAATTTTACATTTCCTTTGTTATGTGAGCAAGGGAAGTGTGGGTTGAATATCTCTCAGCTTGGTGACTCCACTGTTAATTTCATCATAAACACCCTGGCATCTCCATTGTCTGAATATTAATTGTAAACACTCTAGCGACTACATTTGTCAAGAAATAGAAGACAAAATGGAAGAGATGGAAATCTCAATAAAGAACTCCTTATATAGACTGATAAAACTGGAGTTAGAAAATATAAATCTTCAATGACAGAATTCCTCTTTCTCTGACAAAGAACAAGAAGTCAGGATGCATGAAGAAGAGGAGGATGAGCTTGATGTAATGCTAAATGATGATGAGATGGATGATTGCTGCAAGCAGTTCTTCGATTTCATAATGGCTCAGTTGCATAAGAGAAATGCTCTTCGGTCATCTAGATGAAGGAACTTTTAGATCTAAATTTGTTTAAGCCTGAAGTCCTCAAAGAAGATAAGTCACCCTCCCATTCTTGGCCCATCTGCGAAGAAGGAAAAGAGCCAAGCAGTGTTTGTGACTGCCCTGACCAAGAGGATACTAGTCAGTAGACTGCTCATGAAAAAGAGGCAGTTGCACGCTTTCCTTGTGAATTCCATGACCCTCTGGCTGAGTACATGAGCCTATTCTTAAGCCATTAACAGAGGTTGTATCAACAGCATATATCAGGTTCTTTATTTCAAGAATGTTCGCGGTGCATGCCTCTTTGAATTTTTTTTTCAATAGTGTGAAGGCATAAAGCCCAATAATCTAATGCTAACCTAGCTCCATTGGAGGGTTGAACTTACTTAGGTGAATTGAGCCTTGTGCATAAGTAGGAATGTATATAAATAATCTCATTAGCTGAGCATTTACTTTCCAATTTTTAGGATTTATTTTTATACATCGTAAATGGATGAGGAAAGCCCCATGGATATTTTCTGGTTGCAAAGTTCCATGATATTTCTAACTCCATGCCCAATGGTGAAGGATGTTGGTCTGCATGTTCTCAGCACCTTGCCAGCAAGGAACTATCCCCAGTTGGAGCCAATGTTGTCACTCACTGCTTTACGAGTTGCAAGTTGTCCAGAATGCCTAAAGTAGTCAATTTGAAGCCATTTCCAATGCCATAAAATCTCTTAGGGATAAATCAGACCCTCTCCATTACCTAGTTCTCAGAAATAGCTTTCCAACGGTATATGCAAGTCCAAAAATGGACTCCTAGAGTAGAAGTTAGAGTATGTTGAAGTTACCATTGTAAAGCCTGGAAAACAAAGAGAAGTGACCCAAGGATGAAGGCAAATCAGCTATCGAGGTGGTCCTGGGCACAAGCTTATGGTTTATCAATGGGTTATGGTACCGATCACTAATATCGCAGCCCCGATCTCATAATCCCGCATCATCAGCACATCGGTATATCGACGTATCGACGATCAGAGGGGTCCTAACTTGAAAGCCTCATGGTGTTGTTATTTGCAATATAGTGTAACATCGTTAGGGGAGGCCAAAAATAGTTTATAAAGGAAATGCAGGAAAAAACCAAGGTAGGGCCGCCCCCTTCTCTCTCCTCCATGTGGCAGTATAGCTTATCGGTGATCGAAAGTGGGCAATCCTACATTCCCGCCTATCAGCCATGTCACATCCTGCATCCCACATATCAGCGACCCTGTAGTCCCATAGTATCATGATCCCACATCCCGCATATTAGCGCCCCTATAGTCCCGTAGTCACGTGATCCCGCAGTTCCACAATCCCACAGTCCCACGATCCTGCAGTCTCGTGGTCTCGTGATCCTGCAATCCCGCAGTCCTTGGATGGGCCATTCTTATGGAATTGAGGGGGCTGAAACACTCCAATAGCACAAATCATCGATAATTTGGGCCCTCAGTGTTAAAATATCAGGAGAAGCTTAAATCAATTTACAAAGGAAATGCCTACGAAAACAGGGTTGGGAAAGCCATTTTCTCTCTCCTCCAAGGGGGCCACATGGCGAGATATGATTGGTCCTCAAAGCTCACATGGAATCTGATGTCATTGGTGATGTGGCAATACAGGCGCTGACGTGGCAATATAGGTGGACACATGTCACTCAGTTTCATCGTTTTCAAGGGTCTTATGGGGCTATTTCCAGGTGACACATGTCACCACGCACTGGGTGACACATGGCAGTGATGATGTCACCCCATAGATCAGTGATTGGAGGTTGCACAAATTGTAAGTTTATTTCCCCTGCCGATACTCCTCCTTGGATGTGATTGCGATAAGGAAAAGGGTCCTTGGATGTGATGTTCCATAGGTTACATTTTATAAGGATTTCATGTCTAGGATATCAACTCATGCGGTATCAAAGGTGATCCATGTTACAAAGGAAAAAGGTCCCCCGCACAGTAGTTTAGAGCCTTGACTCCCAGGGGCTAAGTGCTCGGTCAAATCCCACGGTCAGGTGATATGAATAAGCAGAAAGGGGTTGAAGCAAAGGGGGCCCAAGGGGAAATCAGAGCGTGCATGTTTCATGATATTTCAGCAATAGAGGCCCATATCCAAAGGAATTCTTGTTATGCCATAAAGGCAACCCCAGGTGTATTAGAGCGCCAAAAGGATTGTGTAGAGCTCTTAACATGGATGGGTCGGCAGCTCTGATATTAAATAGAGTATGGGAAACAATAAACCAGTATGGGAGGCTCACAAAAACTTAATGAATTGGCATGGGGCCTCACTCCTCTACACAAGAAAGGAATGTCGAGATAGGAACTTGCAGCGACCCACTCCTCATTCCAGAGGATTGGTCGTTCATGCAGTAAAGGCATAAATGACAGAAATCGACCGAGTAACAGGGGATGTGCATCACGACCGAGATGTGGCTTGACCAGATACCTTCATAGGGACAGTAGGGGGACACCTGCTCCTTCCTCTTTCCATTTTATTTCTCTATTTATTAATTTCCATTTATTTCTAGGAAGGGATCGAATCCCAATTGTAATTGTTTTTGGAAATAACGCCTTACATAGGCCGAGACAGCTAGTCTAGCAGACAACTGGAGCTCTAGCTCAGATATTTTGTAAACTGTAATTCTAGCTCCCCCTCTTCTTATAAAAGGGGGAAGCAACACTTTAACAAGGGTTGGTTGGTTCCAGAATTTCTTACCCGCAGGGCCTGAGTTCTGGGAAGCCATTTTGGTTCAAATTGTTTTTATGGGGGCTTCACTCATATCGTGATGAATGTATGGACTGGTTGTTTGGACTCTTTCAGATAAATGGAATTTCCCTATTGATTCCAAGCATGATTAATGTGCAGCATGTTCCTCTAGGAAATTTCATTTCATTTGTGGTTTTCCTTCTCTGAAATAGTGTAATGAGATTGTTATTTTCTCCTCGGTTCATGGATTTACCTTGGCTACTAAATAGAGAACAATTCCTGTGTGTATTACAAATTTACTTGTGTTGTTCAATAGCCTAAAGTACATGTAGTAACTACAACTTTACTTGTGTTATTAGATTAGCCTGCAGTACCTATATGAGCACATCCTTTCTCACAATGTTTGGCGACAGAAGTACCCACGTCATAGGCATGAAACCTCAATAAGTACTCCATTGTTTCTATCACTCCACGTCCTCCCTCTTCCATATTTCTATTGGAAAATATTTGCTTAGGATTCTATGTTGTTTACAACCCTATACATTGAATTCCATATTTCTGTTGGAACAATGTTTCTTAGGATTCTGTTTGTTACAATCCTATGCATCTACTCCCCTCCTTTTGTTCCTCCTCTCCAACATTTCTACAACTTCAGTTTTAAGCTGTCTCATTATTGTGTGTCAGCCACTAGAAGAAGAGCCCATTTCTCTTTGAGATTTCCCCAAATATACCCTGGCATTTGGATCCATGTGTTGGCTTGAAACTACCTCAGTGAAGGCTTATTGAACCAAGACCATCCTATTACCTTTTTACGTGACAATTGGAGTGCTGAAAACCCCTCACAGATTATATCTTAAGCACTCCTCTCTTTAAGATGTCCTAGGAATTGGTCTACAATCAACCCAAAGGTTGTCTCTAGGAGGCTTTCTATCTCCCTTGCAGCGCTTGTGATGCTGGTGCGATTTGAAGCAACAACACCTTCAATGATTTCAGACCTATTTCCCTCTGTAATTGCATCTATAAGATCATCTCCAAAATTATCACTAATCAGATTAATCCCATCTTATCCCAACATATCTCACATGAACATTTTGATTTCCCGTACAATCATTATATCCACAAAGCCATATGCATTACTCAGGAAGGGATACACTCCATAAAAATTAAGAATCTCAAGGGAATCATTCTCACAATCAACCCTTCAAAGGCTTTCAACAAGACCAATTGGTTGTATTTACAAATTCTTCTAACACACTTGGGTTTCCCTATTTCATTCATTAATTGGATTATGTGTTGCATATCATCTGTGTCATATAGTGTCTTCATAAATGGATTAGCCTCAAACTTCTTCCATGCCGAGTGCGGTCTCAAGCAATGTTGCCCCTTATCACCTTTGATCTTCCTACTCGTAATAGAAGGTATGAGTAGATTAATCACAGAGGAAATGCTACATTGGAGAATCAAAGGTATTAAAATTACAAACAATTGTGTACTGTCCCATCTACTTTTTGTAGATGATGTCCTCATATTCCTGAATGGATTTGTCAATGACCCCACTATTTTCAACACTATTTGCAAGCTATTCTGTAAAGCCACAGGAATGGTGAGAAATCATTTGAAATCCACTCTGTCAGCCTCGAGGTGCTCACAGTATGAGGTTCATTTTGCAAACTAGATATTCCCTTTCCCCCCCCTAACTTTGATGATGGTCTTAAATACCTAGGATTCCAACTCAAACCCAATAAATACAAAATTTCCAACTAGACATGGCTTGTGGAAAAAATTGAAAGAAGATTGAACATTTGGTATCATCGGTGGCTCTCAAGGGCAGGTCACCTTGTCCTAATCAAATTAGTTTTAGAAGCGATTCCTATTTACTGGATGTCTTTGGTATGGATTCTGTTAACACCCAGGTTGTTCCCTTTGACTCCTGAGGGAATACGGCTGGGGTAACTACTAACCAAGCTTTGGATTACATGTTCTAGCCAACCTGTAATCACAGAGGGCTCTCTCTTTTAATTTTTAACTTTTTTCTTAGGGATCTTAGGCTAGTTATGAGGTGAGGGTTTGGTTTTAAATTTTGGTTGAGTGATGTCTTTCAGTACCTAAGATGAGATCTTCATACAGTTTTAGTCCATTGGGCAATGGAGTCTGTGGTTATAGGTTGTTTGAAATGTTTGAGTGGGATTGTTTAAACTGCAGGGCCATTTAAATATTTCATGAGACAAACTTGAAATTGTGATGATGAAGTATGATTAACCAGTGGAAGGCAATTAAGAGTTTTCCACTAAGCTGGTGGTGTGAGAATGAGATATATTTCCCAGGAGCAGGTTTGAATTCCTGAACAATAGTCACTGTGAAAGTTTTAGTCTGAAGGTGCAGCAATTAAGAATTACACTCTCATAACTGTAACTGAGGAAAACATTCATAACAGCATGGATTGAGTTCAGGGTATTCAATGAATAAATCCTGAAACTATTCTTTTTCTGTGCTATTAAACTGTGAAACATAGAACATGAACGGATTATGAAGGAATGAAATACATAACAAGAAGGTTAAAGAAACTTATTGTGCCATGAAATATGCAGGAATCCTGTAGCAGTCAGCAAACACACCACAACGCCTCAAACAACACAGAACTTTGGAAATTCCATCAGCTCTCTGTATTAAAACTCTGAAAATTTACAGCATAGGTTCTCTTGAAGAGAAAATCAACAACCCCTGCAAGCTTATGCGAGGGGAAATATATACAATCGGTTTTACAAAAATATCTGAATCGCTGAGTCATTTGATCAATAAATGCGTTCACCAACTTTCAGAATAGCAGATAAGGAAGTTATTGCTGCTCTAAATACATAATGAATACTCTTTAGTTCTGACAGAAAGCTTTTTGACTTTTGGAGGCCACTGAGTCGGTTGAGCGTTCTGCATTAATCCTGAATGATATGTCTTTATGGCTCTGTCGTGCTGTAGCTTTCTCGGCCCTGTCATCTGTACCTGTCAGCGTTGCTTTAGTGGCCGAATTGGTTTGCTGAGTTGGCTCAGTCCACTCTTCTCTAGTGATAGTAAATATGTCAACTATCTGAACCTGCTGCTCTGTATTTTGATGTGAAAATTTGATGAAGAGCTGTGTGTTTACAGTAATAACTGTATCATGCTGGTCCACCATTCCTGTGTAGGCAATTGATGCCTCAAAATTGCGCCTGGTGTTTCATCTGCCTCAGTACATTTGAAGTAAGTAGGAGGCACTTCAAACAAATGTCTGATTTCATTCATAATAAAAAACAAATTTTCTACTTTCTCATAGAGGGTCTGCCCAGATGCAGGCCCTGTTTCCTCTGGGGTGCTTGATCCTGCAGTGATCTGATTGGTGGCAAATGTATTCACCCTTTTTGCATAGTTCTCATGTGATAGTAGCCTTCCTGCGTTGTTTAGTAAGCTGGGAAGGTCTCTGCTATGTAATGCTGTGAATTTATCAATGAATTTGTTTACCTCTATTTGCATCTCCTGGCACCTTATATCCAATGTCTGCACCAGATTTCTCAAAGTAAGGACCCTCTTTATCAGCAGGATGGTGTCAGTTCTATTGGTGATCCCTATTGCTGCTAGTTGAGGACCTGTGCGGTTATTGAGAACATTGATCATTCTATTGGCTATCTCAGGCATAATGCCTAGAGATGCCCTTGCTCTTTGGCTTTCCTTGTGTGCCCTGCCTATGAGCTCCATGTGCTCATGAATAGTCTCTATGTACTGCCATTGATCTATTATTGATTGGCCAATATTGGCCCATAAAACTTTCTTGACCTCAGCCACCACTTTGTCAAGGGTGAGCTCTTTCTCCAGCTCCTTTATCTTCTCCTTAAGAGCCTTCACTTCCCTGGTTTTCTCAGCCACAGTTTGCTTTGATTTGTCATATTTCTCATTAAGTGTGGCCAATTTTTCCTTGGCTTCATTCAGCTCTGCCATCTGGGCTTCTAGAACCTGAATTTCTTTCATCATCTTCTGCATGTCAAGGCTTGGAGCCTGCTCTGATGTTGTTGCTGGTGCTGATGTTGATGGAGTTGTTTCAGCTGTCTGCCCTGTGGGAGGAGTGACAATTTGAGGGGGTTCCTCAAGGTTGATCACTTGCTGAGGGGGCTGAGATGTTTGGCCTCCTTCTTTCTGCTGTAGGGCTGCCTGTAATGCAGCCTCTGTCTCTACCAGTTTTCCCTCTGTCTGTACCAGCTGTTTATGTAATGTTAGCAGCATAGCTGCTACATCCTGGTCCTTCCTTTGTTGGGCAACCTCTTCTGTTTGAGGGTGAAGGGTTGCTGGGATCTTCACCATCTTCCTCAAAGCTGCAATATCTGCATCTCTTTCCTTTAGCAGTGCTTGCACATCTTTGGGATCCTTTGGGTCATGCCCAAGCTCTATAATAATATCCTCCAAAGACCTGATCTTGCTGTCTTTGGCCTGAGAGGATGCCTTCTCCAACTCAAGTTGGGCAATTGTATTTTGCAGGCTATTTTGCAACTTATGTGACAGGAAGGTCTTGTCTGCAAGGGTTGAATAAACCATCTCACCCGTTTGCTTGTGGAGCTCTATCTGGTCCATAGGGTGGATGTCTTTGGAAAGAACCTCAAGGTTGGTCCTTATATAATCTGCAGCTGATTGTTGCTGCAGCATGGTAGGCATGAAATGACTCATGGTCATTTTCCCCTCTGTTATGTCATATGCTGACATAAGCCTTTGCTGGTTTGTAGGGGCCATCTTAAGCAGGTGATTATAGAGCTGGAGCCTGACTGGCTCATTTCTCTTTTTGATGTCAATGAACTGTGTTTTATACTGGATTCAGCTCTCCTTTGCTGACTTGAGGAGCTGACCTCTCCTCCAAGGGTTCTTTCTTGTTCCTGCTGAGAGGAACTGGCAGATGCCTCCATGCTTGGTGGGCCCATACCCAGTGATTGCCCAATAGGCATTTCTTCTTCAGAGAGGGGATTTAATCTCTGCCTTTTCTCAGCTTGACTTGTGGATGTGGTGAAGGGAGTTTCCTGCTCTCTATCCCTCTTCCTGCTTCTTTCTTCATTCATTGGAGTTTGGAGCACCGAGGCCTCCACTATTGTTTCTTGCCTAGGAGGCACACTCTCTTGAGCCTGCTGCTCTTTGGATATTTGGGCCTCAGCTGTTTCTTCTTGCTGCTTTGGCTGCTCTTTTTGCTGTTCTTTTTGTTGTTCTGCTGTAGGGGGTGGTTGCTCCTGCTCCATCTCCTTTTCTTTACCCTTGCTGGATGCCTGATGAGTAGTTTTAGCTGCTTGCTGGTGGGCTGTAGAGGAAGAGGCAGCTGCTCCAAGTTGCCTTTGATAAGAAGAGGAAACCTACCCACAAGTTTCCAAGTCAGCTTCTTTCTCAAGATTCTTCACTTCTCTTTGTAGTAATTCCTCTCTAGGACTTGCCTCTTTTAGAGTGCCTTCTTTCCATCCTAATAGATTTGCATATTTCTCAATATGAGGCAATCTGATGTGATCATAGCTAGCCATTTTATATTTGACCCTTCTAAGGCTAATGAAATGATTGGGGTCATAGGGTGACCAGAGGAAACTGGTTTGCAATCGGAGGCCCTCTAGGATCCTATCTGCTTCCTTCCATCCCTCCTCCCTTTTGTTGTAAAGAAATGGGCCTAGCTGGTTCCTGATTTTTAGTTGCACCTTCTTGTTTTTGCTGTGGAAATGGACCATGTCTGCATTTCCAAACTGCCTGAAATACTCTAAGGCAAAGAGTCTCATAGGGACATATCTTGGCAGCCTATATGGGTTTAACTCACAGCCATATATTCTGATTACTGTATGGTGTTGGTAAAAGTACCAATCACCAATGCTGTAGGCCTTTGAGAGCTGGAGTATCCTTTGCATCTCATCTGTCAATCTTGGAGGAGGGGCACCCAATAACAAGGTCATAGCTGGATGGATAAATAGGTCTATGAATTCACAGTAGCTGTATGGTGAAAAGGAGATGTGATGAAAGACTGAAGTCCAAAATACCACAGACCTTGGGTTTCCCTGAGCATCAAACTTCTTGAGAGGAATAGGGAAGCCATCAGGTTGATAAAATAAGAACAAGTTATAGATGTATGAAGTGTATCTAAACACCTTTTCCCTTTCTAGATTCATTAATTGTTCATGAATCTTATTGGCAATGTATGCAGCATAATCATAGTGCACAGCAGGAGGCATTCCAGGGGAGAATATAGACAGCATGGCCATAATGGTTTCATCAACATCCTCACATGACCTGTAACCCAGGACATAGCTGATCAAGTCCACAAGCATTTTGCCCAACTCATTCAGATATTGATTTCCTATAGGAGGTGTTCTCACAGCTTCAGAGCTTGGTTGAACGAATAACTGATTAATCTTGATGATTTGGGCACTGGACAACTTGCCCCCTTTCTTTAGCAAGTCCATCATGGAGAGAGGAGTTAGTGGCTTTGCAGTATGAAAGTGTAGCATCTCATTTATGGCCTCAGGGGTGATATGGAACAAAACTGAACCTGAGGGACTGAGAACAGCTCTTTGACATGGATCATAGTTGGCACAGCATCGATGGATCAAGTCTGGGAGGACATTGACTTGAGGAAGATTAAAAATGGGCAAATTGGAGTCCCAAATCCCTAGAATATCAGCTCCACTGAGGTGCTTGGCCTTCAACTCATTGAGTACATGAATGTTAAATTTGGTATTCATTGAGAATGACTCTGTCATCTGGTAGTCTCTATCACCCAGGGCCTTCCATTCTAGCTCTCTGTGTGGGGCATTCAAGGGTGGAATGTTTAGTGCTACTGGTGTTTCCATGGTTAATTAGTACTCTGAATTGTACTAGAACTTGTTTTACTGGGCAGAGCAACACAGAGCAGTATTTTTTGCAGAGGTGAGGCAAATTTGCAGGGGAAGCAGGGTAAATTGTGGTGAGAACAATTGAAATGCTCCCAAGAAAGTCGAATGAGCAAATGTTGGGACTAACAAAGCTGTTTTCCCGGTGAATTAGTGCAGCAAAGGTTTTAAGTTCACGAATGCGCAAACTGACTGTAAATTTATGGAAACTTTGCTCAATGTGGACTTCTGTAGGTGAATTTTGACCTTACAACCGAAGATAAATGCTGGTCACTGGGGATTTACTGGAGGTTATAGTGTTTTTCACTCTTTTTAAGCTTGCTTGGTAAATTATGCACAAAACCAGGTGCGGAGGGGAAATTTTGGAGAAATACCTGGTGAATTCTGGCAACGGTGACAAATGCAGGTGAATTGAAGGCGCCCACGGTCTTTAAATCGATTTCTGCAGGCTGGCGGCGAAATGGTCGTAATTTGCATGCAGAGAGAAGAAATAGTTCTTTTGGCAAAAGTGACAAAAAACACGAATTTTGGTGAAAATATGGACATTTTGGCATATTGGCGCTTTTTTTGGATGACGTCAGCATGACGTCATCGGGTGGGGTTGGGTACGGAAGGGTGACGTGGCGGCCTGTGAGTGGTCCACGGGGACTGGTGAGGTGGCGGACAGGTCGGAGCGATGGCGGGCCGGGCGCTGACGCGACGCTGAGTTGGCATGACGTGGGCATGGCGTAGGCGTGACGTGGGCGGGCGGTAAACCGAAGTGGTAAGCGGTAATTTCGGACCGCTATTTGTACGGGGGTGGTATTGGCAGGCGTCCTCCCGATATAACCTGGGAGCGACGCGTGGCACTGCCCTGACGTCACCCTCTGACACTTTTCGGGAGGTAACGTCCGGACATCGGGGGCGGCCCGATATTGATATGGGCCGTCGGATGGGAAAGCCCAGATCCGACGGTCGACGGGTCGATAAAATGGAAGGACGATACGGCAGCGGGGCGGGGAATAAAAAATTATATTTCTTGAAATGTGCGCCCGGGCGGGGCTTTGAAAACCAAAGAAAATATGGGTTTTTCAATGTTTTTTTGTATTCAAATGCGCATTACAACAAAACTTTGGATAAGGGGAAAAAATGGGTTTATTGGTGTTTATTGCAAATAGCGCGGGTTAGAGATAATAGTGGGTTTTTACAAGGCTTTTTTGCAAATAAAGCGGGTAAAACACTTCAAGGGGTTGTAAAGGGAAAAAGGGGTAGGGCTTAGGTTATTAAACCAACGTGGGGTTAGTTTAATCCCTGA
Source organism: Pinus tabuliformis (assembly GCA_031772625.1). NCBI lineage: Eukaryota > Viridiplantae > Streptophyta > Pinopsida > Pinales > Pinaceae > Pinus > Pinus tabuliformis. The sequence continues at coordinate 1,054,645,381 of CM062811.1, read as the reverse complement.
TTTTGAACAAAGCATCTTGAACCAGACTTGGATTCTGCATGGTTGTCCAATATTTGGACATATGGCTATAATGCCAAAGGGGAGGGAATATACATATTTTTGGGGTTTTATACACCATGGTGTTATAGTAATAGGGAAGGGGAAACATAGGGAATTAAGTATAGATAGAGTTAGTAGTTAGTACTGGAGGGGAATAGGAAAGGGAAGTGATAGATACTAAGTTTTTAGGAAACAAACTTAGTTAGGGAGTAGATCAAAATGAAAAGAATTTTACACAAGAAATGTGGCTCTTTATGAAACAAGAATCAACAAAAGAGTTTGACTTCTTTCATGAATAGAGGTGGTATTGGGATGTTAGCAAGGAATGTGATGGGGGATAATTAGGAAGTTAGACATGCTTCATTGTATTGCTGCAAAACTGTTGAATAAGAGATCTGCACTGGCACCATGTATTTCCTTTGCTTAGGCCAGTGAAATGTCCTAAATCATGTTTCTGCAACCCCATCTACCTACCCACTCTATTGCCTAGCATTTTTTGTTACTCCAAGGAGGGTGCACTTAGACTTGCAAACCCTCATGTGCCTTTTTCTTTCCCTTTGGCTTTTTCTTTTGATTTTCTATCTAAGGCTAGCCTTATCACTTCCAAGGCCCCAAATTAAACAGTTGGGAACCTTCATTCTCTACCTAGCTACTTATCTGCCAAGATTGAACAATTTGGACAGATTTCTTTCTCTATTCTACAACAATCAATTGAAATATGGCATGACCCAGCTTAGACTGTTGGATCACCCATTCAGAGGTAGGACAGCATCAACCAACTGCAGACATGTGTCTTCCACAAGGATATGAGATCTTTGCATCACCAAAGTAGATCATATTGGCACTCCCCCTACCAATCATGAAAAATGAAACCTATTGGTATAGGTAGCTAACAGATTCCCAAAGGCATTCTCTCTAGAATCCAACAACTATGTTGTAGATTCCTCTAGAGAGGAAACAAGGAAGGAAATACCTTTGCATGGGTCAAATGGAATCATATCGCCCTACCGAAGAAATGGGGAGGTTGGGGCCTGAAAAACCTAGCATGTTTTTCAAAAGCCCTCGCTGCGAAATTGGGTTAGGATGTCCTTACATCCAAAAATTTGTGGACTGAGGTGGTCATTAGGAAATATGTCAACCCACTTGATACTGTTGACTGGATTAGGAGGCTGAACTGGAACATAAATAATATATCCTCAATTTGGTGTGCTATGTTGAACTTAATAAAACACATTCGAGCTAGCCTGTCTTGGAGAATTGGCTTAGGTAGTTAGCTATGTATCGAACTGGATCCTTGGTCAGGATGTGGGAATGGACATACTATTTCACCGGAACTCATCCAATACGTGGATAATACTAGTATAAAATCTCTTGACCACATCGTCGATCCAGACAACACATCTATTTTCACTTAAGCTTTGAAATCGTCTTTGGATCTCGACATCCCAACAACTTGGCATCAAGAATGGGATAGCTATATTGACACCCTAGTAGAAGAAAATGCCATGATTCTCGATAGGGAAGACAAACTTATTTGGATTTTATCTCAGCCAAACAAATACACACCTAATGATGGATATTCCATCATCTATGTTGAGCACAAGCCACCTATCTTTGTATGGTGGTGGCGCCCCCTATGGAAACTAAAAGGTGTACCTAGACCTAAGATCTTCATGTGGTGCATTCTGCGTAATAAAGCTCCCACTAGAGACAATCTTCCGCGGCGGGCTTTTCAGGGTCCTATTTGGTGTGCACTCTACAGGAATGTCAAAGAGAGCATCGATCATCTTTTCTCCACTAACCCACGATCAGTACGTTACGGAAACAACTACATGAATTATTGGTTATTAACATTAGATGGAACAGTCACTCAATTATATCTGCACGGGAAACGTGGTGGAACCAAGAACACTCCTACAAACTCAGAAATCTACCTCTTATGATATGCTAGACTATTTGGTTACGCAGAAATTAGCTTATGTTCAAGGGAAACCCCGCAACTGGATGCTCGTTTCTGCACACATTTGTACACTTTACAACATGAATCCAGATGACAAGCCCAAACATCCTCACAGGATCATCATGGTGAATCCATTGACAGATCATTCCTGTGGGCTTACTTTCGTGGATCTTCACAGCAAACAAGTTGCGGTAGTGGTGCTATATTATATCTCAATGAAGAACATTTTTTCAAACTAAGGATGGACCTAGGAAGAGGCACAAACAATTTCTCAGAACTCATAAGCCTCAAACATCTTCTCTCCTATGCTTTAGAAAAAGGATGCCGACACCTTCATATTTTTGGAGACTAATATTTTCATAAACTGTTTCAATCAACAATTTGTTTGTCACGTGCACACACTTCGGAACCTATTGACTGAAGTATTATTATTAAAATCACAGTTTGAATCTATTTCTTGTCATCATATTTACAGGGAGAGGAGCCAACTATCTGATCTCCCATACAAGGATGCAGCAAACCAGGTCACTGGATGATAGAAGAGCAGAATGGACATGAATTTTACGAGTACTTCCACCAACCATTTGATGACCAACATTCACAGGCGGAAACTCAAGCCTGATTTTTGGGATGAACTATTTTAACAACACTTTTTTTGCACATATCAATTTCTGTATAATTTCAGTTTATGTTATTATTGTATATTTATTCGTAGCATATTCAATTACAAACATAACATTCAGTTCACAATATGTGGCTTGGCCACCAGTGTTTTGATATATGCTTCATAAAAACATCTACAACATGTCATTTTTAAACACATAATAAAAATTAAGATTTTTTCTTGGGAAAAAAAATACTTAGCCCATTATTCTATTATTAAATTACACTAAAATCAATATATATATATATATGAACAAAACCTTGAGAAATTTAACTTGGAAATCTGGTTGATAATAAAATAATTTTAAACAAACTCATTAAAATTTTAATGTTAATGAGTAAATTTAGTGTATAGATTTTCAAAACATAAATATTAAATAGCACATCTTATTTTTCTATCATGCATTGACTATCATATTATGCTCATCCAAAACAAAGATGAAAAACAATAAACTAATAATATGAAAAACAATAAAGTAATAATTAATTTATTACATCTGGTTTAATATTTACTTTCCAAAATTAATATTACTTATTAAACAACCCTATATATTTAACAAACTCAAACAAAGATGAAAAACAATAAAGTAATAATTAATTTATTACATCTGGTTTAATATTTACTTTCCAAAATTAATATTACTTATTAAACAACCCTATATATTTAACAAACTCATCTTAAATATGAGCTGAAACAAATTCATCTTAAAATTAATATTACTTATTAAACAACCCTATATATTTAACAAACTCATCTTAAATATGAGCTGAAACAAATTCATCTTAAATGCTAGCTATCAGTTAACAGTTTTGTTGCTCAAGATTCTACTGAAGGTAAGGCAAAGGCATGTTGCTCATGCTTATGAAAACTTAAAGTAGCATTGGCTAAACCATAAGCAGCGGAGCTCTAAACTCACATTTAAAACAACTTTGTATAATAGATACAGCCTTTGCCTTACTCATTACACTATTCTTTTCTAAATTCTAAATATGTTATTAAATCTATAGCAGTATCTCAAAACCAATCATGGACTTCGTGTCATCAGCAGATTTCTAATTCTATAAACATCATCGCGCACATCTTCCTCTTTATTTCTTTTGGTATTTAACTGCATGAGAACCTTCCATGCAGATCAGTTGCTTAGTTAATCCAGGGCCCAGGCTGATAGATCTGAAACAATGAAAAAGTATGCACGGTACTTTATTTCTGTTATAAAATTTGATAATTGATATTTTGAAATTGTAGACCTAAATTGTGTAGGGGATGATTATATTGTTTTTATCATATTTTTAAATGTTAGATTTGTTTATATATTTTAATACAATTTATATAACATAAAATTAACATTTATTAATAATTATTTTATTAATTTTTAATAAAAAATTAAAAACTAAAATCATTAAATTGTCTTTTTATTTTTATACAAAATGTTAGGTATAATTAGTTAATTGGTTAATTTCTAAATTAAGATGAAGCCTCAAATTAAATAAGAGGGGCAGCTGGACAGTAGTAGTAATAATAATAATAGTAATATCCATTTTTAAGGTCACAGCTAAGTCAGACTCCAAATTGGTGTATGAGACCTCCTTGTTTGTGAGACAAGGGATGGAACTCCACGCAGCTATTTGACTGCTAAGTGTACTAAAGCATACATACTCTACCCTACTCTGTGGTTTTGAACGTGTTAGGCCCACTCAATCTGTATTATATAGCAACAATGAACAAGGTGAGGAGGTGCGAAAATGCAAGGAAGCCGACGTTTATACGACACAAATCTGGTGGGTCGACCGTGGAACGAATCTCCGTGATCAGTGCTGAGTGCACGGCTGCCGCAGGAAGAACAGCAGTGGCGTGAAAATTGAAAAATTAAGGGTCGTACCATTTCAAAGGAATCCAGGTTATGCTGCCTCACCGACGAAGCTTCGTAGAGTTGTTATATCAACTTCTAGTCTTTCCCTTCTCAGCAACGCTTTGGACATAGCTGGCCAGCTTGCGGTGTAACTCTGTAACAGGTTGGTTATTACTTACCAACTTCTAGAGTCTTTCCTTTCCCGCAAAAGCTTTGGACACAGCTGGCCAGCTGCAACAACAATTAGGCTATTTGTCTTGATCTCATACCGTACTATATTGTCAAATGCAAAAGCAAATGACGAACTGTCCGTCAGATCGTATCATGTGATCCAATAGTCAGGGCAAATACCTGTACACTAGATTGCTTCCTTTTCCGTGTTACGGTATACAGGGATAAAACTCTTTGGGAACAAATATATAGTTTTCGTAGGTGGATACAACCCCACTTATTTAATGTTTATTGGCAGATTAGTTATTTTCAGTGCAATAAGTTAAGTTTTTGTGTTTTTGTCCTTTTTGTTTATAGACCAGTTTCTAAATTTAATTATGTTTCGGATTGTTTTATTCATAATAACTGTTTTAAATGTGTTGGTCCAATTATTTCTCAGATGTGGGTCAATGGTTAGGTGGAGAGATTTGGTCTCACATGACTTGTGGTCCAATTTTGAGCGAAACAATGTATCCCTGATAACTACTGCAGAGATGATTTCTTCCCTTAGGAAAAAAAATAACTTATTTGAATCATAAATTTGATTTGTAAATTTTATATAATTTTAGTGATTCAAAGATTTCTAGGAAATTTTTTCCTCCAAAACAGAAAATTTCAAGAACAATTAACTACACTCAAACATTAGAAATTTTACAAATTAAATATCAAAGATATAATTTAAATTTTACAATTTAAATATCAAAATACAATTTAATTTTATTATGTGAGATAATAGATATTTGAATTAATAATTTTTTTTACCAAATATATTTTAACAATATACTCATTCACCTTCCACTCAATAACCATAAACTTAAATTAATTTAAAATACTGACAATATTTAATTAATCAAACCAAACAAATCAAAAAAATCATGAATCATAAATTTGATTTGGAAATTTTATATAATTTTAGTGATTCAGAGATTTCTAGGAAATTTTTTCCTCCAAAACATAAAATTTCAAGAACAATTAACTACACTCAAACATTAGAAATTTAACAAATTAAATATCAAAAATATAATTTAAATTTTACAATTTAAATATCAAAATACAATTTAATTTTATTATGTGAAATACAATTTAATTTTATTATGTGAGATAATAGATATTTGAATTAATAATTTTTTTTACCAAACATATTTTAACAATATACTCACACCTTCCACTCAATAACCATAAACTTAAATTAATCTAAAATACTCACAATATTTAATTAATCAAACCAAACAAATCAAAAAAAAATATTTAAATTTTAATGAAAATAATAAAATAAAATTATAAGTTTTGTTATAATGATTTTGGATAAAGAAATTTTGGATCTTGTTGAAGAAGTAAAAGCTACGCCACAAACTCAATAAATTAGGTAATGGCAAGGTGAAATGAATGGCAACGTGAAATGAAGGAATTACATAGAATTTACGTTTATCTTACCTAATTACACGATTGGGTTAATAATTTCGGACGATTATGAATCTCATTAAAGTGATTTTAATATCTTTGTTGTCACTAGGCGGTTTATTCTCCATTAGATGGTTAGTTTGAATCTATGTAAAGGCCCTTCTTTTTGTTTTAATAAAACCGATTTTTTTTTGCTTTGATGTGGTAAAATTTAGTGGACACGTCATAAGAACTCACCTTTTTTTAAATGATAAAAATCTTATTGAAGATTTAAAACAAAAAAAACATCCCACCCATAAATGAAAGCAATTCATTATATAACCACTCGAGTGGATATTATATAATTTGGAAGTTCGTTATAATTATATTACGCATTTTTAATTCAATATTTTATATAACTACTTGGGTGGAGATTATATAGTTTGGAAATTCAATATAACCATACTGAGCATTTTAATCAAATACTATGGGTATATACTATAATGTACCCTAACTTTAACCTAATTTTATGATTTTAATTAAAATATATATGTGAGAGATTATTAATAAATAAATTATTTTTATTTTCGTCGCTAACAATCTATTATTATAATTTTAATTAAAATATATATATAGATAGATAGATAGATATTAACAATAATTATTAAACAATTTAAAAAATAAGTAAGTTATTTTTTTAAACTAACCACTAAAAGTATTTTATTAATTATTTTTAATCCTAACTTTTATCTTAATAACCTAATATTATAACTTATATATATATATATATATATATTAATTAATAATTATTAATAAATAATTTAAATAAATAAATTAAATAAAAGTTTTTAAAACTAATCAAAATTATTTTATTTATCTATATATTTTTACCTAATTTAACTTATTTCTATAAATAATAAAAATAATAATAATATTAAATTAATAAATAATAATTTGACTACTAATATTATTAATATATTAATATCAAGACTATATTACTAAAATAATATTAATTATATTTAATAAATAATTTAATTAAACAAAAAAATTACCTATATTAAGATTATATTATTAATAATAATAAATAATTAAATTAAATTAAATAAATTACCTTTTCTAACTAACCATTTAAATTATTCTATTGATTTATATTTTTAACCTTAACTTTATGATTTTAATTAATATATATATATATGATTATTAATAAATAAATAAATAAATTACTTTTTAAGCTAACCATTGAAATTATTCTCGTCCTTAACAACCTATTATATATATATATATATATATATATATATATATATATATATATATATATATATATATATTAACAATAATTATTAAATAATTTAAATAAATAAGTAAATTATCTTCTTAAACTAACCACTAAAAATATTTTATTTATTTTTTAATCCTAACTTTTATCTTAATAACCTAATATTATAACTTTTATATATATATATATATATATATATATATATATATATATATATATATATATATATATATATATATATTAATTTTGAAAACTAACCATTAAAAATATTTTATGTATTAATATTAAAAATAATAATAATATTAAATTAATGAATAATAAATTGACCTGGGTTCTAAGGTCAAAATTAGCTGTTGGAGTCTCTGTTCAGTCTATTTAACATGCTAAGCTGGATCTGTTTCTTCAAGAACCACACTTGTTGGTTCGAAACGCGTTGACAAATTTCTGCCTACATGTGATTTACGCGGAAGTTATTCTTTCAACTATAATGTACTGTTATTATTACGTATTTCAGAGTGAATATTATATAATTTGTAAGTTCGTTATAATCATACTTCAAGCATGAAGGAGAGGAAAAAGTTAGAGAACACAAGGAGTGCACGATGAGGAAAAAGTTAGAGAACACAAGGAGTGCACGATGAAGGTGCAAGGGAGACTGGTAGGCATCTAGAACTACTCTTAACCTAATGAGTGAGAAGGTCAGGGTAAAGTATCATGAAATTTCCAATATAATCACCATATTGGTTGTCGATCTGCATACACAAAGATATAAACAATTAAAACATATATAAAATAATGTATAATAGTAAAGATAATTGCTTGAATAACTTACACAACAAATTGAAGGTCTTGGTGGTTAGAAGAAAGATATATCATAATCGCTATTTCTAACCAGCGTGCACTCTTACCTTTTTGATGAAAACCATAATTAAACAAAACCTCAGAAGCTTTTTGTGAATGTAACTTCATCTGTAATGTCCTACTTAGCAAGCATTAGAAAAACTTGAAACTTATTATTTACAATACAGCTTGCTAAGTAAGATTTCTCCAACCTTTCAGCAATTAGATCATGAAATTCTAAACAATCCTCTTGAGAACTCTGAAATCACTAAAACGATGTATTGTCAATTAGATATAAGTTCATTCTAATTAAAATAAGTATTTTTCATTTAATATTTTATATAACCACTCTGGTGGATATAATATAGTTTGGAAGTTCAATATAACTATACTCAGCATTTTCCCCCGATTGGGGTGGAAAAGATGGAAATATGTGGGATCATGATGGAGGTGGGATGGTGGCAATATAGACCACCTCTCAATATAATCATCCTACAGGATGTGGAGACGGCCTGCAGACACAGTAGAAAACCGAGGCAAGGAAACGATAGAGTAGTGGAGGAAGAAGGAGGAAAGACCGGCGGGGATCGGACGATGGGACATTGGGTAGGTGGCAACAGATCAATAAGAGCAGGTAAGGGCAGAGCTGAAGACAGTATGATGCTAAGGAGGGTGACGAAGGAAGTGAGCAACTGGCTGGTATTCTATGTTATTCGTTTCAGGAAGGGGCAGAAGGCAACAGCAGGGAGAATGAGAAGGGCTGGAGACGACGTCAACAAGGCAGGAAGACAGACGAGACAGGACAGAGGAATGCAAGGAGCACAATTCGACACTGAGCAGGACCAGCTGACGACAGAAAAACAGAAGGCCTGGGAGGAGGAGAGGCCCCCTGAGCATAAAGACCAATTTACAGGTATGAAAAGAAGGGCAGGGATGACAAAAATGTTGGAGAAAGAGCAGCAAGGGGAAGAAATAAATCTGGATAGGAAAGTCGAGGAACCCGGCCAAGAAGAATTCACAGGGAACGTGTCATTCGAGGTTGGGTAGGGGAGCCAGGCAGCTACCAAGGGCAGACCGCTACGGCCAGGCAGAGGAAGAGGACGCAAAGGCAGAGGGGGATGGCGACAATCCAGCAGACAAGACTCTAAAACATCTTTTCCGGTATGTCGAAGACGGAGTCGGAAAACAATGAAGCATATGGTGCAGAGAAAGCCTACAGTGAAGGAACCGATGCGGACATATGCATGCTCATCTAGGAATTGGAAACCAATGCAATGCAGGATGAATCTGATCCGGAGATGGAGGATTGGGGCAACCTAATCCTTGACCCAGGCAATACAAGGGGATACTTGTCTTTATACAAGCAGGCCCTTCATGTATATTGGGTAGTGAAGCAGTTATTGGAAAAAGCAATGGAGTAGGTCGCAGTGGAAATGGTAAAGATGGCTCAGGGAATACCGAATTTAAGGAGAGAGATGAAAACCCTCCAAATTACTTTGCTCATGTAGGACAGTAAGCTGGAAGAAATACAACATCGAATGAAGAAGATAGCTACAGTGCCCCGTGAAGAAGGTACCCAGCCTGAAATAATGACAGATTTATCTTTCCAGATTAAGTCAATGGTTTTCTGGGTTAATTCTCTGAGAGTAAGCTCTCCTTTTTGTTCTGTTTTAAGTTGATCATGTCGATAGGAAACCAGATTAGTAATTTTGGAAGTGAAGTGTATTTGGCATGGATTTGCAGACTTTGTTTTTCTTGTTATTGGTTGGCATATAAAGACTTGAGGTGGCCAACAGACCGAGTTTCCCTTTAGGGTGGGTTGAGGCCACCAAACGTTTGTACTTATTTCAACCTGGATGAATAGAGAAACAAAGGTCATTCTTTAGCTGACAAAAAAAAACTATACTCAGCATTTTTAATGGAAGGTTATGGGTATATACTATTATGTACTGTTATTATTATGTACTTCAAGTGTGACAGGAAAGTGGATAAATATATTTATATTTATTTACAATAAAATTTAGGTAATAATAACAATTTTCTTTTAAGCAACTTAAACTACAATTATATTTATTTTATATATATATATATATATATATATATATATATATATATATATATATATATATATATATATTACACGTTTTAAATTAAATTTTAAGTTTTATTTAAATTTATATTATGTATAATGTAAGGTGGAATTAAAGAGTTAGTTTAATTGTTAATCATTTTGTTATGAATTATTACGTGAACTATGAGATTATGAAGTATTATGTAAATTATGAGATTCAAAGTTCAAATTTTATTAATTAAATAAAAAAAATTATGTATATATAGCGGGAGCACCTTTTGTGGATCTCTCATCCTCTTCCTTGTAGAAGGAATCCCTTGTTATCTCGAGACATCAAAGAACCATCCATCTGCTCAACAATGGAAATGAATCCTCTTGATAAAGCTTTCCAAAATGACAAGTGCATAGTATGTAGAGCAAACTTACGATAGATCTTTGCTGCAAAATAGTGAAGGAAATAAGGCAGCGATGGAAGTCAGAGAATTCTCTTTTGCAGCTTAATGATCAGAATACCAAAATTGATTCGCTCAAGAACAAGTGCTCTCACCTTGAGGAATCAATCAACTATCTGAAGGGACTCATCATAAACCAAAATGGCTAGAACTCGAACTTCCAGGGCAACTGAATCAAACTTCCAGGGAAACTGAATCAAGTACGCTAAGAACCATTAGTCAATGAGTTCTGGAAGATCACAACAATGATACTAATGCAGCATTTTGGGCAATTATCATAATTTTTTACCGTGTTTTGTAAATGTAAATTTTTTCTTAATCAGTTTGTAAGACAATATAAGAAGAATGTAGTAGGAAATTCGGGCAATTTTGGATCCAATCATGATGCACTCTCTCTTCTTCCTCTAAAAGTGAGTTAATCTCCCAAAAAAAACTATCTATAATGGGAGCTTGCTCCATTTTCCTTTTGGAATAGAAATCGCTATATCCAAACTTGTTAATATATCTATATCTATATATATATATATATATAACTTAATTTTTTTCACATTACTACTAAAAAATATAATATTTTATGATTTTTATCTAAATATTATTACAAATTATTAAAATGGAAAATTTGAATTATTAATTCTATATTAATTGAATATCATAAATTTTTTTGAGACTCTATCTTTATTTGTACATTCAAAATATCCAAAAATAATAATTACACTAGGAATTGTATTTTAAGGAAAAAAAATACAATTGCAAAACAAAATTATTTAATTATTAAATTTATATATAATTTAACATTTTGAAATTAATAATCTACTTTTCATTGAGAGTTTGAATAATTATGAATTTCAAATAATTTTTGTAATGCCCTGGTAAAACGTGTAAATGTATTTTTTTAACTCTTAGTAAGAAAGGACCAAGGACCAAGTAACTTGTGGGCCATGTAGGGGACCATATGATTATTATTTTTAATATATTGAATATATAAATATTGATTAATTCATAAAGTTACTTTGAACGTTCTCCATAGAGAGCCCAAACTCTTCATTGGGTGGGAGAAAAGCTTAAAAAAAACAAAGAGGGTAGAGGGAACCTGAGGCAAGAGAAGAAGAAGAAGGTTGTAAGAAATGAAAGCACTTCGAAAAAAAATCTATAGCTGGTTGGCGAGTGGATTCGAACTAAAGCCTGTGTGCTTAGCTACTATGCCATTCCATGGTTAGAAGTGGAGTGGAACTAAAGCCTATGTGCCTAGTTACTATTTCATTCCATGGTTACGTCTGCTTGTGAACATATAACCTCTGGGCTAATATTGTTCTAAGAATGCACCAGGTGTGAAGCTGACTCGGGGGGAGATGCAGTGGTATCTCATCTCGAAGGTTGGGAGGAGCATTGACTCCTCTATGACGTTGTGGCTTAATTGACAAGTGAACAAAATAGGAACATATAAGTATTGTTTAAGATTTTGTTTGCTTTTGATGTAATTATAGAGTAAGGAATTCTAGCTAATTGTCTAGGGAAATGTTGATTTCATTTGTGGGAAAACGTTCTTTAGTCTATTAAAGAACAAAGTTATGAATCTGCTAGTCCTAGGAATGGTTAGATTTATCGAAATTGTCAACAACAAAGTTATTTTAATCGAATTGTTCAATGAGGAGAATTGGAGTTAGCCTTCAGGCCAAGTCAATCAGATTGACAGCTTGGAAACAATCCTTATCACTAAACATATATGTACATCACATATTGCTATATGAGCTCATACTACTTTCTATCCATCATCATCATCATCATAATAATAATAATAATAATAATAAAACTTAAGCTAAGTTGTTGTATTTTGAAGTAAAGGCATGTGATAATGCAGTCTGATTATGTGAAAATATTGGGTTAGCTCCTAGGGACTGGCTTAGTCATCACCAACCTCTCAATCAATCTCGTTCCTCTACAAAGTCTTTGTAGAACAATACATCAATATCACAACCTGTAAATAATCAACCCCAACCATGAAATAAATAAGTCCTCGGAAAAAGGAGAAAAATGTTTTTGGGACATTGTAACTCGAACTAAAAATAAAGAACTCATATATTGACTAATTATTCACGATTGTTCAAGACCCAGAGTAGTGCTTGACCTTGGTGGGTTTCCAAACCATACTACGCTATGTATTGCAATGTATAAACAAACATAAATATAAATATTAGATTTCAATCATTACATAGAAATAATAATAAGAGAGAAGACAACTCCTATATTAAGATTTTAAGAAAATAAAATGTATCCATACAAAGGAGATAAATTATGTAGAAGTTTGTCTATGGTCTAATTCAGAATTATTTTCCGAGGAGTTACAAAAAATCTATACACATTAAACTACGATATTCAGTCGTTAGGGACTGTCACCACAAAATGGGAAACCCTAGGTCACTCGACCCTTGAGAATTAACTTATGACAATGGTACTTAATTACTGTTAATCCATCATTGAAGAGACTGAAATTTCTTATCCTGGAAATTTTGCGTGTAGACTCAAACCCAAACCTAACAATGTAAAAATTATGAGAAGAAATAAAAATAACCTGGCCACTGTAAGTGTGGGCAGTTGCACCTATGAAGTAGAGGAGTGATTAGTCAGCTAACAAGATCTGGAAGACTTCCTTATGCTCAAGCAAACATAAAACCCTACAGCTTGCACTGGGGATTACCTAGAGGAGACAAGCATCAAGAGACGGTAGTTAGGATTGTAAATCATCGAGCCATAAAGAATGTTGTTGCTTATTATAAGAAAGTTCTCACCTTTTTAAAACCATCTATTCCCTATTTGAACCACATTTCAATAAAGAATAAAAAAAATAAAGAGAAAATGAAAAACCTTATTCTAAATTCTAAGAAAAATTAATAATATTACAACTACCAAATGATGCGCTAATATAGGAAATGAATAAATAATTATAGGCGGTAGCCTAGAGAATAATTGTGCCTTCAGAAAGGACTATAAGAGAACAATGGTTTAAATTCGAATAGAGATTGAACTTGGAGATACTAGCCATCTCAAATGGTTTGTTGTCATGCAAAAACCGGGGAAAATTACAAAACAACTCACAGAATAGAAAAAGATTTGGCTCTGACAATATTGAAAACAAAAACCAAGACGGTACCTACCAACAGAAAGCCATCGAGCAAGGGAGACTTTGAAAAGTGTTACCAAAAGGAAACCATAGTCTATTAATTTGCAGAGCTTCTCCTCCATAGTGACACAATCGAATGACCTCCTTGGCACCCAAGGAGGGGAGGGTTACTCTCTAACTGCTCTCAACAATTATGAAGCATCAATTTAACCCTAGTCCATCTTGACTTTTGATTAGGAACGCTATCTGTATCAAGGTCTTTGCGATACAACTATGCATTGAAGAAGTTTCAAGAAAGCTTCGAGCCTAACTTAGGTTAAAGAACAAGGTCTAGGATAAATCCAAGAAAACAATAACCATAGAAAACCTAATGACATGTGACAATGAAATAATAATTCCCCAAAACATTAGGTTAAGTGACTTCAGAACTGTTATAATTGTGACTATTAATAACCTGAGGTTATATGTGAATAACGAAAAATGTATGGATCTAAGGACACCATAATGATTATTATATATATTTTCTTCTCGTTAAACAAATTAAAAAATTGAATATATTTTAAAGATACATTACAAGTGGTATCGGAACCCAAGTCACTGCATTGTGGCCTAATTCGATACATGATACTAATAAAAACTTGGCGTTCTTTGTTTCATAAAGGAGAGAGAGAGAGAGAGAGAAGGAAATTGAGGAGAGTTGATCATAGACTAACTACAACATCAAAAAGAATCCTTATTGGACCCAACTCAATACCATCATACGGACCAAATCCAAAGATGTTGGTTCAACTAGGGGAGGAATCTCAAGCTACAACTATGTTGATGGAAATAGTGCAAAAATTGAAGAAAACAGTGGTTAGGTTAAGAGAAAATAATGAAAAACTGATGAGAGATCAAGAAAGAATTATTAAGAGTCTAACTGATAAGAAGAACTAAGGAATTCTGCTCCAATAACAGATAACGAAAATCAAGAAGAATCCCATCGACAAATGGAAGGCATCCTCTAGATAGAAGTAACACACAAGAATTAAAAGGAAAAGGAGAATCATAATCTAAGAAGTAAGAATCAGGAAATGCTTTTCGAGACAGAATGAAAAAAGGAAAAAGAGAGAAAATTTGGAATTGCAAGGGGCGTTTAAGAACATAAAACCCCCAACCTTTGACAGTGAGTCAGAAGAAGGTGCATGAGCTTGGTTGGTTAACATTAATAAATATTTCATGATTTATGAATATAATGATTATCTGAAATCCTACCTAGAAATTTATAAACTACAAGGAAAGGTGACATTATGGAGGGAGAAAGTTAAGGAATTTCAAGGAGTAGATGAGCAAGGGGTTACTTAGGATGAGCAAGGGGTTTTCTATATGATAAGGCAAGGGAGTTCCATGACATCTATTTGGGACAATTTACCATGGACAAATTTGTGGCCAAGTTTATGTCCTTATTAATATATGTCCCTTATATATGCGAAAAAAAAATCTGAAAGTGCATATATTTATAAGCAGTCTACCTATGTTTATGAAAGAGCGGTTAAAATTCAATAATCCTAAGACAATGGATGAAGTGGTACGCAAGGCGTGAATTTTTTATCAACAGATGAAGCATAAAGGAGACAATGCGAAAAGATGGATAGATTGGAAGGGGCAAAGAATTGTTCGATAGTTAAAGGTGTAAAAATTGTAAGCTGCAAAAACTCTTATAAAAATCAACAAGATAAAATATTGGGAAAGAACTAGCAATGATTTAAGCTGCAAAATGAAGTAAAATATACAAAACAACCAGTTAAGTCTAACTTTGATCAATCCACAAGACACACATTTCCGTACTGAGGATGTGGAGAACCTAATTACATTTAAAAATGTCCCAATTAGAGAAGGATAGAATAGGTTGCACATGTTCAAGAGGCATCCATGGTAGGGGAGATAGGAAGAAGCCTAACAAAATTAGCGTTACATTGAAAGAGTGTCAAGTAAAGTACTAGTTGTCTATGGTAGAATTTAAAGGTAAAATCTTGAACCAAGTTGTGTCTATTTTAGTTGACCCAAGGGCTAGCCTAAGTTATATAAGCCCCAAAATAATATAATGGTGTCGCTTGCCATCAATCAAACTTAAAATCCCATGGTTGGTATAGCTAGCCACTGGATCCAAAAGAAGGGTGATAACTAGAATACATAATCCTCCTATTATAATTGTGTATTAGATAACAACATCAAATTTGTATATTTTTCCCTTAGGGTCGTATGATATTTTATTCAGTATGGACTGGCTTGAGAGGCATTGGTCACTGGTAAATTGCAAGGCCAAAACTATTAGTTTTCTTGATGAGAAGGGTGTTAGAAAAAAATCCATGGGATTAGAAGATCCTTGAAGCTAAGACCAATTACTGCATCTAAATTAGGAAAATTCATTAGAAAACGGTGCCAAATCTATGTTGTACAGGTGGGGTATGCTAATTCCAAGAAAAATATTGACACTATAGAAAATTTACCCATTGTGCAAGACTTTGATGATGTGTTTCCTGAGGAGATTCCCAGATTACCCCCAAAGTGGGATATAGATTTTACTATTAAATCGATTTCAAGATTTTCCCCATTATCTAGGACCCCCTACCATATAAGCATACCATAATTAACTTAACTAAAAATACAACTATAGGAATAGTTGGATAAGAAGTACATCCACCCAGGTGTATGCCTTTGGGGGGCTCTTGTACTTTTATGTCAAAATTAAATATGGTACCTTACATCTACACATTAATTATAGACAACTGAATAAATAAATGGTTAAGAATAAATACCCACTACCTCAAATAGATGATCCATTTGATCAGGTGAAAAGGGCTACTATGTTCTCAAAAATTGATTTACGCTTCGGGTATCACCAAATTCGAATTAAGAGGATATTTTTAAAACTATTTTTCGAACACGTTATGGAAACTACGAGTTCGACATTCTATAGTTTGGGCTTACAAATGCCCGAACAACATTTGTGTCTCATGAATAACATTTTTCATCAATTTATTGACAAGTTTGTATTAATTTTTATTGATGATATCCTTATTTATTCTAAAAATATGGAGTAACATAAGATGCATCTGTAAATTGTATTTTAAAAGTCTACAATACAACCATCTGTATGCTAAGTATAACAAATATGAATTTTATAAAGATCAAATTCAAATTTTAGGCCATGTTATCACCCAGAATGGAATAGTTATGGATCTTGAAAAGATAAAAACCATTAGATCTTTTACTGGCCTAGCTAGAACTATCGTCATTTCATTGAAGTATTTTTCGGAGTAGCCTACCCGATTAATTATTTACAAAAGAAGGGGAAAGAATTTCAATGGACGGTTGAATGTCAAAATAGCTTCGAATAGTTGAAGCATTTGATTACCACAACTGCAATACTAAGGATCGCAGAACCTAAGAAGGAATTTTTGGTATGTACCAACGCTTGTAAGTGAGGGGTATGGGGAGTATTGATGTAGGGGCGCAGAGTAATATCCTATGAGACCCAAAAGTTGAAAGAACATCAACAAATATACTCAACCTACAATTTAGAGTATACGGCATTGATTCATGCTTTAAAAGTGTGGTGACAGTGTCTACTTGGGAAGAAATTCATCCTAATGACTGACCAGAGTAGCTTGACGAATTATTTTAAACAACCCACGCTAAATGCATGGTAGGCATGATGGGATGCCTTCTTAAGAAAATTTTAATTTGATATTAAACATTTAAAGGGAAGAGAGAATCGAGTGGCTGATGCCTTAAGCAAAAAATTACATTTTTTATTTGAAATATCATTCAGCCAAGTTAAAACTAAATTTATAGAACAAATTAAAGATGTTGGTCTGAAGGATCCAGAATATCAATTTTTGTGGCAACAAACCAAAATATAGAACAACAAGGAGAAACAACTAGGATTTGATGTTAATGAAGAAAAATATTGATTTAATGGAGCAAGCTTTACGTCCCTAACCATCAAGGCTTAAAATAATTAATTCTAGATGAATATCATAAAATACCTTATGTTGCTCATCCTAGTTATAAAAAACTAACAGTTTCCTTAAGGAAAGATTTTTTCTAGCCTGACATGAAAAGAGAAAGAATTGAATATCTGGCTAAGTGCCTAGAATGTCAACAAGTAAAGGTTGAACATCAACATCCATCCAGATTGATTCATCCATTACCCATCCATTAATGGAAATGGGAAATTATCACTCTTGATTTTATTACTAGGCTTCCTAAATCCAAGAGGCAGAATTATTCTATAGTGGTGGTAGTAGACAAATTAAGTAAGACTACACATTTTATTCTAGTGTAATCCACTTACAAAATAATTTAGATTGTGGATGTTTTCAGAAGAGAAGTTTTCAAATTGCATGGTATTCCTAGAGTAGTTATATCTGATAGGGACTTGAAATTTAATTTTGAAAAGCAAAGATGAGAAACAATAAACTAATAATTAATTTATTACATGGGTTTATTATTTACTTTTCAAATTTATTATTACTTATTAAGCAACCCTATATATTAAACAAACTCATCTTAACTATCAATTGCACCTTATGTTGCAAAGGAAAAGTCATAAGGCAATAGCATAGAGCACTAATTAATGCTTCTTTGAGAATTGTTGAAAGGAAAAAATATATCAAGAAAGGAAATGACTGTGTTACAATGAAATCTTACTACAATAATGCTTCCTTGAGCCTTACAAATCACAAGGCATATGTTGAAGTTAAATACCTTTTGTGATTATGCCAACATGAATTCCTAATAAATAAAGAAATAGATTGTGATTTGTTACCTTCAAAATCACAGGTTTTTTTGGTACAATTCCTCCATATTTCTTCTTCATCACTTCTTATTGAGTCACCTCTGTATTATTTCCTTCATGATCCTTGAAACTATTCAAAAGATCACATTGTTCTTTACCACTGATCTCCTTGGTGTCTTCCATGTTCTTGTTTTTTTAGTATAGCTGATATGAAAATTATGTAGAAAGAATATGGAGGTTGCAGGATTTTTGTTGGGAGTACAATGTTTTTGGACACGTGTTATTATTTTTGAAACCATTATTTGGAAGCTGATTTTTTGAAAGAATGTTCAAATTATCAATTTCAATTTAATAAGCTTATCATTTTAAGAATGTGAAAAATCATTCTAATAATCATATCATGATTTTTGTTTTAGCTTTAAATTTGCAAATGAAATGCATGCATGAAAATAGTTACATATTATTGTCATGCATGGAATTAGATTGAGTCATCCAAGCACTACAATTCCGTTGAAGTTTCTAGCGTGAGCATAGGTAGAGACAAGAGAGTAACGGAACTTGCAACACTCTATCACTACGACTCAATTAGTGTTTATTTGGACATAATAGTAGGTATTAATTGTAGATAACAGGAAGCTAAGGTAGAGTTAATTTGGGTGAAAAAAAATTAACTCAAAATATGACTCGGAATAACCTTTTGCTGTAACATTTTCCAATAGCGTCATCAACCTTTTAGGAGTTGGATCCTTTGTTGGCCCAAGGCTTCGAGACTCGCAAGGTTTTGAGAAAGCTTAAAGTGACTTGCTCGTAAGTAATGCATGTCACATATTTGTATTATGTATTCAAACGGAGAATAACAGTTTGAGGGGAAGAAAGAAAAGATTTTATAGTTGCATTGTTTAATAAGGAGGACAAGGAAGGAATACATTGGGATTGGTTTTCGATTCGAAGAGAATTATCCCACCCATCCATCAAGGCAAATCTCTCTACTCATCCCAAGGCACCATTGAAAAGCCTCGAGAACACCATACTTGGCCCACAAACACAACCGCAACATATAGTCCAACAATTAAATCTAGGCCCATCTAGGTAGTGAGGAAGAGACGTAGTAAAAGAGAATCCTATCCACAACAAGAAATGAAAAAACAAATGGGAATTTATTTCTATACTCTCGGGGTGATAGGTGGACCTTATTCTTGTTATACTCTCTAAGGGATAGGTGGACCTTATTCTACCAAAAGGGTAGCTTATGCTACAAGTGCTAAAGACACCAAACATCTAAGTTTTGCACCTCTAAGTTTCCATGGTCTGCTATAGAAGGAAATATGGAAACTTGTTGTAAAAACCATTGTTTTCTGTCCGATAGGCTTATGGCGCAATGGTGCCTGTGCTTTGTTAAATTGGTATAGGTGTTGGCTTTCCCACGCTGGATGGACTCAGCCGTTGGACTTCACCATTGGACTTCACCAGCGAGTGATTTGATCATAATTTAAAAGTATTGAAAAAAACAGAATATATACTGCTTTTAATGTATATTAAATTTATTTATTATTTGAGCATTTTGTAATATTTATAAAAGCACAGTTTGATTGTTGATGTGAGCAGAAATACAACTTTTCGGTAAACATGGAACCATTTTTCACGTGTTTTACAAATCATCATTTATGATTTCACCGGAAATAGGTTTGGCTTTGGAAGTCTGTCAGATGTTATTTCTGCCAGTGTATAATAGTTTCACTCCTATTTGATAGATACAGTAATGCGTAGAAGAGCCGAGTATCTACAATTCCTATTTGGCCACACTAGAAAGTAGAATTTTTCATGGGAGATAAGTCTCCCCCATGAAGTGATCCCAATGGGCCTCAGTCCAATGGTTGTTTTTCTAGAATTGAGATCTAGACTTATCTCCTTAGGTCGTGGACCTTTGAGAACCAAGCATAAGCTCTAGGTTCATGACATTGCAGGTAGATGCAAGAGTTTCAAGTTGACTAGATTTGATGCTCCAGAGTAGATCGTGGCAGCATTCCATTTGTGGTTGAGCAGCAAGGAATTCATCATTTTCCTGCCCCAATAGAGACGTCGAATATATCTCTATGTACTCCCCATTAAAGTTACCATTTCCTAAATCTTGTAACATCTCTTTTACACTGTCCTGGTCATTAGATCTACTGCTTGAACCATAATGATTTCCAATCAATGCACTTTCCTGTTCCTTATGCTTAGGTTTTTCTTGCTTGAATCCCTTGAATCTGCCTCTGCCTCTACCCTTCATTTCTTTGTGTTGCTCGCAGCCAGCCATCCCTTTCATCAGCAACATAAATCTAGGATTTGGGGACACTAAATTGCCTTTCATAGAAGTAAGGAATGGTCCATGCAGGATTTTGTCTACCACCGCCTAGCATTTTGTCCAGTTCTTGGAAAGAAAAAGGTTGAGTGATCCATATATCAGATTAACCATCCTGTAGCAAGAATTAGATAAAAGAGACTTGAATATATCTCCACCACCCACCACTCAAACTACTTTTGTGGATTGTCACATCTATTTCTCTTTGATTTATGAATGAATGAGAGGGAACTCATTCGAACAAAGAGGTATAATGAATAAAATTTAAAAAGTAAACATTGTTTTTCAATATAACGATGTTTCTTGATACTTGTCATTTGTTATATCCTTAATAAATTGGTGAGAGTTATAAAAAATGTGACACAAAAATATACCCACGTTATATAATGTCGGGATTCAATTGAACATAATCATTTTGACATGCCCATGGTCTGCTATGCATTTTGGAAATTCAAGAGATTCATATGAAATGAAGAGATGGAAAATAAATTGGTTGATGTATCATTATATGCAAAACATAAATACACAATCTAGAGCTACAGGTGAAACCCGCGTTAAAAAGGTTTTGTAAACATAGTTGTATGCAATCTGGCATTGCAAACCAGGTCCTAGTTTAAATGGAATTGTCAATCTCAAGCCACTATACCTCTATGACCTCAAACTCCATGTTAGACAGGGATTTTTGGATCTAGTGTATTCAAATCAAGGAAAAAATACCCAAGTTTACATTAAGATAAATTCGTGCAAACGTTACTTTTCTAGGCCTCAATTGCTCGGGGGCCTTGGTTATGAGATTCATTAAACCAACGCATCCATAAAACTTGGTTAAGAAAATAGTGGCATTCTCTTGCGACTTTGTTGTCCTTATCTAGTGAAGGCAAGGTCGAAGAACACAGAATTCGCTGCAACCCTTTCGCAAGACTCGACAACCATTGCAACTAATCCTCATTATTATATGAATATGTGACAAAGGAAAGTATAGACAATAGTACCAGATATATTATACATTCAAATTTCAATCACTTTCTCATAACATGGAGAAAGCATTAACAAATGAAAAGAAATATGAATATTGACTTGCACATATACGAGAAGGCATAATCGAGAGTATGTGGATCTCTGAATAAACTAAGAGTCATGCAAGTTTTCTTATTTAATGCACTGGGGTTTCAATTTTCAACTGCGTGATTGACGGGTTCGTGGGTCTAAGAAACACTCAATTTCCACGATGTTGTTCGACCCAAAAAAGGACATTCATATGCATATCGGTGGATGTCACTGCTCCTGGGGCATGTTCCCATGTTATGGCAAGGAAAATAGTTTGATGGTCCCACCTTTGCACCTAATTTGTCGCATTTCTTTTCCCTTGCTTAAGGAAAACAGTTTGATGGTCCCACCTTCACGCCTAATTTGTCGCATTTCTTTTCCATTTCTTAAGGAAAACAATTTGATGGTCCCACCTTCACGCCTAATTTGTCGCATTTCTTTTCCATTGCTTTTCCCCAAGTGTCTTTCTCATTGTTTTGTTTGTTTTGTAACTCCATAACTATACTTCGAATGGTTTATTTATTTGGTGTTTTTTGTTTGGTTTAGTTTTATGTTATTTTATAATAAATATTATTGTATATTATGAGTGGTTATTTTGGAATTATCAATAATTATTAATTATTAGGTTCATGGTAGTAATTTAAATTTTATTAACACTCTTTAAGTAATGTAAACAGTAATGTAAATGAACTAAACGTTAAAATTTATTTTGAGAAAACAAGTATGTTGTTTTTTTCCATTTAATTAAATTGATTAATTAAAAAATGTCATATTAATATGTGCCATATGAATATGAGTTATGGATTTTTGGGCATGTGGTATTAGTAAACCATGGTATTGACACATAGTATTGCAACACAATCTATTTACATGTTAAGGTTATCATTTCATATGATACTTATTTGTACAATATTTTTTAATTAATCAATTTAATTAAAAATTTCAAAAGGAACATAACTATTTTTTAGAATCTCAATTTTTTATTAATGAATATTAGTAACAATATTATGCTAAATCCATACCATCCACCTAGTAATTATTAATGATTAAATTAAAGAGAAGCTTCATTTCAAAATAAACATGAGTATAGATGATGTAACCATTTCTATTGAGAGAAAGATTAATCTTCCCATAGAAATAACTATTTTATTTTAAAATTTAATAGATATTATATTGGATTTTTTTCCTCATTAGTTTGATTCATGGATTTTTTATTTTTTTTAAGAATTTGTAAAGAGCGTAGATGTAAATTCTAAACCAACTTGAACATTCCAGAAAAATTTTAAAGATGAATTGATTTATATATTTCAAAATATGTTTAAATAAAATAAAAAATTGGCTCAAATACACACATTCATAACTCAACTAACTTGAAAACTTTCCAGAAAATTTACAAAGATAAATTGATTTATATATTTCAAAATATATTTAAATAAGAAAAAATTAGAAATCTCCTGTGATGACCCCATGCTATGTAAATGTGAAAATTACTGTGGTAAAAGACAGTAAGACAGTTGTTGTTATGCTTTGTAAACAAACTGTGACAAACTATTTTATTTAAAAGTAATTTGAATATTTTTCTTGAAATGCTGGCAGCCTCTAGGAGGTGAATTTAAAAGAAAGTGATCAGTTATAATAACTGATGGAAACTACCCTCCCAGAAACAGGAAAAGTCCTGGCTGTAGGGAGGAGGTTCTGTGCTGTGGGGACAGACAGAAGAGATTTTCCTGAGGGAAAGACTGAAAGAAAAAAAGAACAGACATCTGGTTAAGTCTGGTAAGGACCAGATAACCAGGCACAATAGTGCACAGATCTTGTTGAGGGCTGTAGGCCTGCAAGATGGCTCGGGGGAAGATCTCCATTGGATGAAGGAATCTCGCGGATGGGTGGAAGAGCAGACTTGAAGAACAGGTGACTTGCTCGAGTACCTATTGACTCTCGTGAACCAGGTATGGTTTCAAACCAGAGACCTTGGTAGTTAAAGAGTAGTTATAGTAAATACAGTAGTTAACCAGACCTGTGCTACATCTTTTAAGAGACTGTCATGGTGTTGACATACTATTAAAGAGAAGGTTACATTCGGGACTGAGTATTAGACAATATCTCAGTATTTATATACTGTCATGAGCAGGACTAAATTCGGAATAGAATGTTAGACAATGATATAGTGTCTGTATGAATACCAATGTGTAAGACTTAGTGAGAATACTAGTCGACTTTAAGATTCAAGACCAAATCTGCTATGGAAATGTTACACTGTTAACTGCAGTAAAATGAAAACCTGTTTGGCGGAAAAAGTATTATGCCTTAAAACAGTCACAGAACAGAGGAATGTTTCTGAAGAAAACGCATAACCAAACAGACTTTTAAGACGTACAGAGATATGTCCATAAAAGAAAGCTTAACGAGATAATTTATTAGTCGAACTTTACATAGACTCTACAGTTAACAAATGAGTCGGAAACCTCAGTGCCGTGGAGGAAAACACTATAATATGGTGGGCTCAAACCCCTGTGCTGGAAAGACAGGAAACCCTTCGTGGAGTATAGGTTAACTGTAAAAGTATTAGATTCAGCAGACAAATCTAAATATAAACCAGCAGACAAATCTAGATATAAAAACTATTATGCAGGCTATCTGGAGGTACGCATATCATATACAAAGATCTTTGAGTCACAATGAGGAAATAAACCGAACTCAGAACAAGAACCTGTGTGTGTCAAATTATAACTTCCGAAACTCTAATGAGTGAGTGCTTCCGCGTTCGTAAGATCAGCGCTGCACCGTAATGTTATTTAATCTTGTAAAAGCTGTATTAAGGCAATGAAACACATGAACATTGACATAAAAAGGCACAAGACTGCCTTACAGCCGAATAAACTTGATGAACCAGCCGTCACTATGGACGAGCAACTATTATAAAAGCTATAAAAGAAGGGTTTGAAATACCATTAGGCGAAATACGTCTGTAACTAAACATGCACGGCAAGCAAATTGCTAAGCATACAAACTTGGGAATTTTTCACCATCCGTTAACTATAAACCATAACTGAGAAACGGCAAAGTATAATGTCCAGATATGATAAGCATAAAATATTGACAATATCATAACCCTGAAGAGTAAACCGTATAGCTGCAAGGATATTAACCACAATCTCAAATAAAGTAGGGTCTGGAATGACAGCCCGAACAAACATTACTGTTACAATCTAAACTAAATATTGCACAACATAATTTGTGGATTTAAGTCTGAATAGGACTCAAAAGCTATACATTAAAACTCTGAAAGATAAATCTATCCTGAAGCTCCGCCGAGTACAAACACTCACCAGGCCGGAGGTGCTATCAACCAAACGTTAAAGTAAAAGAAACGTAACTGAGAGGGTTTCCGGTTGGGAGAGTTCCTCATCAAATGATAACCCGGAAAACCCAAGTGAAATGGCGGGCTACATGGAAAGGAAAACAACATAAATAACCATACCAAAAGCGCAGGCTTGTGTATGAGCATGAGAATCTACGGGAGGAGACGAGAACTTACCTTTTCCGCTGAAGAGAGCTGAGTAACAAAGGTGAGTCACCTCAAGTGCATCGAAGCCGCAGTTGCATAAACCACCTACACGCTAACACAGAAGAAAGGATCAACTCAGAGCGCTATGTCGCAGCATAAACCGTAACCCAACAATCAATATAACTGGTATCAAATGTAATTACCTGTGGAAGTTGTGTCTGGTGCCTTCGGGCTCAGGAGTTGCAGGTCGAAACTGCAGAGACGGGCCTCGAGCCTGTATGGAAACTCCCGGGCAGTGCGGAGTGAAGTGTGTAGCAAGTGAACGCCAAGGCTTCACTGAGGGTTTAAGTATCAACCCAAAACCTCGCAAACCATCCTGACCCTCCATCCGCCAGCCTAAATCAGGACCGTCCACACACGGCGGGAAAACGAGTTGATAAGGCCGAGGACGCCGGGTTCGAGGTGTCACATGGTCTGGTGGACGGACCTTGCCACCTGTGTTGATATGCATTAAGTCTCGGTAGGAGCTGGCACCGGAAGTGACTGTAGCCGGACCGTCAAAACCCGCGCCATTCAATGCCACAGTACCCTGGGGTGGGTAAAGGTTAGTGCGGTGGAAAGACCGTGGGTCATAACATCATACCACTCAACGTAAACTTTGGTAAACCCCGTGTAATAAGCTGTAGGGTTTTTCAACAAAGTTACAGTTGTTTAATCATGTTAAATGCAAGGTTGGAGGGCTGGCTATGTGATAGACAAGCAGCCATGCTCTATGAACCATTGTTAATGAGGTTATGTTATTGTATGTAGTGTATACATGTATATATAAAAAAAAAAAATATTGTGATATTTATGCTATGAGATTAAGGTCGTGACAAATTGGTATCAGAGCCCAGTTTCAACATTGTGGCCTTAAGTAGAACATGTTTCATTGTGTAGAAGGGCACACCATGCAAACAAATGCAAATTAATAATGTATTTAACTGTTATTCTGTTTATTTGGGGTGAAATACATATTTACATCAGCTAACAGTTAAGCCAGAAAAGAGACAAAATGCAGGGAACTGGCAGTAACCCTCAAGAGAACCCAGAACTGTGGGTACAATTGGGTGCAGAAACACGAAGCACAAACCTTGCAATCCTGGAAACTATTCAGGAATTGAAAAATGAGATGGCACGGTTGCGAGAAGATAACGCGCGGTTGACAGTTGAACAAGAAAGAATTCTGAAGAGTTTGTCGGACAGGCAAAATCCACCTCTATCCAACCCCAGTGCGGAACAGCAGAGGATGACAGAAGAACAGAATTATCGGATGGAACCTGAACTTTCAGAAGACAAAGAGGACCATTCTGATAATGTACCAGAACAGCAAACTTCAAAACGACAGAAAATGGAGCTGCAGGGAGAGTTTCGCAAAATTAAACCCCCGCATTTTGATGGCGAGCAGGAGGAAGCAGCTGAAGCTTGGTTAATAAACATGAATAAATATTTTCAGTTGTACGAGTATGATCATAATTTGAAAGCAAGACTGGCTATCTTCCAGTTACAAGGTAAGGCAACCTTGTGGTGGGAGGAAATCAAGATTGTCAAGGGGGTAAGCGAGCGGACCATTACCTGGGAGAAATTTCAGAAATACTTCAAAGAAAGGTACTTAACTGAGCGCTTTTACGATGAAAAAGCGAGAGAGTTTCATGATTTAAGACTGGGGCAGCAGACGATGGACGAGTTCATTAATCGCTTTACGTCTCTGCTACGTTATGTACCTTATATCAAAGAGGAGAAAGCCAAAGTCCAAAGGTTTGTGAGCAGCTTACCTTCATATATAAGAGAGAGGATTGAGTTTGACAATCCTAGGACCATGGATGAGGCTATTCGTAAAGCAAGGATCTGCTACCAGCAGAATAAACAGAAGGGAGACCCTTCAAATAAAAGATGGAATGATAAGAAGAACAGTCGGGTGGTTGGAAGCAGCAAGGGAGGTCGCAGCAACGGAAGTAAGGGAGCTGGTAAAGGACTGAACAGTAGATCTGTAACAAGAAGTGCGCCCCGAGCTAGGCCAGCAAGTGAAAACAGAGTAAGTGAGCAGCCTGTTAGGCCAGAAGGTGAAGGAATGACCAGACCGCCAGTTCAATGCTGGGGTTGTGGAGGACCTCACTATGTGAAGAACTGCCCGCAGCGGAAGGGGACAGACCAGATATCCCAAATTCATGAAGCATCCACTGTTGGGGACGTGGCACGTAGTGTACCCAGAATAAATGCAGCTTTGGAGGACCGGCAAGCAGAGTATCAGCCATCTATGGTTGAATTTGAAGGTAAAATTTCAAACTTTTCTATAGCTGTTCTTATTGATCCAGGAGCTACTTTAAGTTATGTTAGCCCAAAGATAGTAGAACAGTGTAAATTATAATCTGAGAAATTTAAAAATCCATGGCTGGTCCAATTAGCTACAGGAGCCAAGAGAAGGGTATTGGCCAAGATAAATAATTGTTCCTTAACCATAGCAGGACAGCCAATAGTGGCAGATTTAAATATACTGCCCTTGGGTTCATATGACATCCTGATTGGGATGGATTGGTTGGAGAAGCACTGGTCCCTGGTGAATTGTAAGACGAAGACTATTTACTATAAGGATGACCACGGTGAACAACAGGAATTACAAGGAATTAAACACCCTATGCAATTTCGACCCATTACAGCATCCCAGTTAGCTAAGTGCATCAAGAAGAGATGTCAGATTTACGCTATTCAGGTGGGATATGCAAATCAGAAGGATAAAACTGCTATGCTGGAAAATATACCAGTGGTACAAGAATTTGTAGATGTCTTTCCCGAGGAAGTACCGGGTTTACCACCTAAAAGAGATGTGGACTTCACCATTGAATTGATTCCGGGAGCAGCACCTGTGTCACGGGCACCATACCGAATGAGTGTACCAGAACTAACGGAATTGAAAATGCAATTGCAGGAGCTGTTAGATAAGAACTACATCCGCCCCAGTGTATCACCCTGGGGAGCCCCAGTGCTATTTGTCAAGAAGAAAGATGGAACCTTTCGGATGTGCATTGATTATCGTCAGCTGAATAAGCTTACGATTAAAAACAAATATCCTTTACCTCGGATCGACGAACTTTTTGATCAAGTGAAGGGGGCAACAGTATTCTCTAAGATCGATCTGCGATCTGGTTATCATCAGATCAGAATTAAAGAGGAGGATATCGCTAAGACAGCTTTCAGAACGCGGTATGGGCATTATGAATTCGTGGTGCTACCTTTTGGTCTGACCAATGCACCTGCTACCTTCATGTGTTTGATGAACAGTGTGTTTCACAGGTTCTTAGACAAGTTTGTGTTGATATTTATAGATGACATTCTGATTTACTCCCGATCAAGAAAAGAGCATGAAGAACACCTTAGATTGGTGTTGCAAACTCTGCGAGAGCATCAATTATATGCAAAGTTTAGTAAGTGTGATTTCTTCAAGGAGGAAATACAATACTTAGGCCATGTGATCACAAAGGAAGGAATTGCAGTAGACCCGGAGAAAATCAGAACTATAATGGAGTGGCCCATACCGAAGGACGTGGCAGATATTAGGTCCTTTATGGGGTTAGCGGGTTATTATAGAAGATTTGTCGAAGGCTTTTCTAGGGTAGCATACCCTATCACCTCCTTACAAAAGAAGGGAAAAGTATTTAAGTGGACATCGGAATGTCAGAAGAGCTTTGAACAGCTCAAGCATTTACTCACCACCGCGCCTATATTGAGTATAGCCGATCCTAACAAGGATTACGTGGTCTGCACTGACGCAAGTAAAGAAGGCGTGGGAGGAGTGTTGATGCAAGAAGGAAGAGTCATTGCATACGAGTCAAGAAAACTGAAGGAGCATGAGCAGAAATACTCTGCTTACGATTTAGAGTTGGCAGCTGTTATCCATGCACTGAAAATGTGGCGACACTACCTGTTGGGGAGAAAATTTCTGTTGTTAACAGACCACCACAGCTTGACAAACTATTTCAGTCAACCCACCTTAAATTCGAGACAAGCTCGTTGGGCTGATTTCTTAAGCGGGTTTGATTTTGAAATCAAGCATTTAAAAGGGAAAGAGAATCGAGTAGCCGATGCGTTGAGTCGGAAGGTACAATGCTTGTGCAAAATTTCAGTTAGTAAATGGCAGAGTACCCTGCTGGAAAGGATAAAAATAGCAGCTGATCGAGATGTTGTTTACCAGCAAATCAAACAGCAAGTACAGCAACTTTCTGGTAAGGAAATACAGCAAGGGTATGAGCTAAATGATGCCAGATTGTTGTGTTTTCATAAAAGGCTGTATGTACCCAATGAAGATGGTCTTAGGAAGCTGATTCTAGATGAATTTCATTCCAGCCATTACACCGGACATCCAGGGTATCAGAAAATGGTTACTGCTCTTCGAAAAGAATATTACTGGCCAAAAATGAAGAAGCAGGTAGCCGAGTATTTAGCACGATGTCTAGAATGTCAGCAGATTAAAGCAGAACATTTGCATCCAGCAGGACTGTTACAACCCCTACCCATTCCGGAATGGAAATGGGAGATTATTTCCATGGATTTCATAACCAGACTGCCTCGCACAAAGAAAAATAACGACTCCATTATGGTGGTGGTGGATAAGTTAAGTAAGGCAGCACACTTCATACCTGTGCAATCAACATATAAAGCTATGCAAATTGCTCACATTTTCATGCAAAATGTGTTCAAACTGCATGGACTTCCGAAGGTAATCATTTCTGATCACGATGTTAAGTTCACATCAACCTTCTGGAGAACATTGTTTACTGAGCTGGGAACACAACTGAACTTTAGCACAGCATACCATCCCCAGACCGACGGCCAAACGGAAAGGGTGAACCAGATAGTGGAGGACATGCTGAGAGCATGTGTTATGATGAAACCAACTCAATGGGAGGAATACCTCCACCTGGTCGAGTTTGCATATAACAATGGGTATCATTCTTCAACGCAGTTGAGTCCTTTTGAGGTGTTGTATGGGCGGAAGTGCCGCACACCCTCAAGTTGGAGTGGACCTGAGGATAGGTTACGAATTGGTCCTGACATGCTCAAGGAAATGGAAGATACGGTAAAGAAAGTGCGTTCTAACTTAAAAGCCGCTCAGGATAGACAAAAAAGTTTCGCTGACCAGAAGAGAAGGTTCAAGGAATTCCAGGTTGGGGACCATGTGTTTGTTAGAATCCAACCCAGAAGGAGTACTTTGCAGTGGAGCGGATGTGCCAAACTTGCTCCACGCTATTTTGGACCCTTTCAAATCCTGGCAAGAGTAGGGCCAGTAGCTTATCAACTTGCACTACCAAGCCATATTAGAATCCACAATGTTTTTCACGTGTCCGTATTGAAACAATACGTTTACGATCCTAAACATGTGATTCAATGGCAAAATGTTCGGGTAAGAACTAATCTGATCATGTTAGATAAGCTTTATTTTTAAACAAGAAAATAATTAATCTGTTGCTGATTGCAGGTCGAGCCGGAAGGCGAGGTTCTGGTCGAACCACTGACCATTCTCGACCGGAGAGAAGTGCAGCTGCGGAAACGGGTTATTTCCCAAGCTAAGGTGCAATGGCAACATTATGGACCTGAAGAGGCCACTTGGGAGGATGAAGAACTCCTTAGAGAGGCTTACCCGAATTTGTTTAAGGGAAGCAGACATCGGGACGATGTCCAATCACAGGGGGGGGAGATGTGATGACCCCATGCTATGTAAATGTGAAAATTACTGTGGTAAAAGACAGTAAGACAGTTGTTGTTATGCTTTGTAAACAAACTGTGACAAACTATTTTATTTAAAAGTAATTTGAATATTTTTCTTGAAATGCTGGTAGCCTCTAGGAGGTGAATTTAAAAGAAAGTGATCAGTTATAATAACTGATGGAAGCTACCCTCCCAGAAACAGGAAAAGTCGTGGCTGTAGGGAGGAGGTTCTGTGCTGTGGGGACAGACAGAAGAGATTTTCCTGAGGGAAAGACTGAAAGAAAAAAAGAACAAACATCTAGTTAAGTCTGGTAAGGACCAGATAACCAGGCACAATAGTGCACAGATCTTGTTGAGGGCTGTAGGCCTGCAAGATGGCTCGGGGGGAGATCTCCATTGGATGAAGGAATCTCGCGGATGGGTGGAAGAGCAGACTTGAAGCACAGGTGACTTGCTCGAGTACCTATTGACTCTGGTGAACCAGGTATGGTTTCAAACCAGAGACCTTGGTAGTTAAAGAGTAGTTACAGTAAATACAGTAGTTAACCAGACCTGTGCTACATCTTTTAAGAGACTGTCATGGTGTTGACATACTATTAAAGAGAAGGTTACATTCGGGACTGAGTATTAGACAATATCTCAGTATTTATATACTGTCATGAGCAGGACTAAATTCTAAATAGAATGTTAGACAATGATATAGTGTCTGTATGAATACCAATGTGTAAGACTTAGTGAGAATACTAGTCGACTTTAAGATTCAAGACCAAATCTGCTATGGAAAGGTTACACTGTTAACTGCAGTAAAATGAAAACCTGTTTGGCGGAAAAAGTATTATGCCTTAAAACAGTCACAGAACAGAGGAATGTTGCTGAAGAAAATGCATAACCAAACAGACTTTTAAGACGTACAGAGATATGTCCATAAAAGAAAGCTTAACGAGATAATTTATTAGTCGAACTTTACATAGACTCTACAGTTAACAAATGAGTCGGAAACCTCAGTGCCGTGGAGGAAAACACTATAATATGGTGGGCTCAAACCCCTGTGCTGGAAAGACAAGAAACCCTTCGTGGAGTATAGGTTAACTGTAAAAGTATTAGATTCAGCAGACAAATCTAAATATAAACCAGCAGACAAATCTAGATATAAAAACTATTATGCAGGCTATCTGGAGGTATGCATATCATATACAAAGATCTCTGAGTCACAATGAGGAAATAAACCGAACTCAGAACAAGAACCTGTGTGTGTCAAATTATAACTTCTGAAACTCTAATGAGTGAGTGCTTCCGCGTTCGTAAGATCAGCACTACACCGTAATGTTATTTAATCTTGTAAAAGTTGTATTAAGGCAATGAAACACATGAACATTGACATAAAAAGGCACAAGACTGCCTTACAGCCGAATAAACTTGATGAACCAGCCGTCGCTGAGGACGAGCGACTATTATAAAAGCTATAAAAGAAGGGTTTGAAATACCATTAGGCGAAATACGTCTGTAACTAAACATGCACGGCAAGCAAATTGCTAAGCATACAAACTTGGGAATTTTTCACCATCCGTTAACTATAAACCATAACTGAGAAACGGCAAAGTATAATGTCCAGATATGATAAGCATAAAATATTGACAATATCATAACCCTGAAGAGTAAACCGTATAGCTGCAAGGATATTAACCACAATCTCAAATAAAGTAGGGTCTGGAATGACAGCCCGAACAAACATTACTGTTACAATCTAAACTAAATATCGCACAGCAGAATCTGTGGATTTAAGTCTGAATAGGACTCAAAAGCTATACATTAAAACTCTGAAAGATAAATCTATCCTGAAGCTCCGCCGAGTACAAACACTCACCAGGCCGGAGGTGCTATCAACCAAACGTTAAAGTAAAAGAAACGTAACTGAGAGGGTTTCCGGTTGGGAGAGTTCCTCATCAAATGATAGCCCGGAAAACCCAAGTGAAATGGCGGGCTGCATGGAAAGGAAAACAACATAAATAACCATACCAAAAGCGCAGGCTTGTGTATGAGCATGAGAATCTACGGGAGGAGACGAGAACTTACCTTTGCCGCTGAAGAGAGCTGAGTAACAAAGGTGAGTCACCTCAAGTCCATCGAAGCCGCAGTTGCATAAACCACCTGCACGCTAACACAGAAGAAAGGATTAACTCAGAGCGCTATGTCGCAGCATAAACCGTAACCCAACAATCAATATAACTGGTATCAAATGTAATTACCTGTGGAAGTTGTGTCTGGTGCCTTCGGGCTCAGGAGTTGCAGGTCGAAACTGCAGAGACGGGCCTCGAGCCTGTATGGAAACTCCCGGGCAGTGCGGAGTGAAGTGTGTAGCAAGTGAACGCCAAGGCTTCACTGAGGGTTTAAGTATCAACCCAAAACCTCGCAAACCATCCTGACCCTCCATCCGCCAGCCTAAATCAGGACCGTCCACACACGGCGGGAAAACGAGTTGATAAGGCCGAGGACGCCGGGTTCGAGGTGTCACATGGTCTGGTGGACGGACCTTGCCACCTGTGTTGATATGCATTAAGTCTCGGTAGGAGCTGGCACCGGAAGTGACTGTAGCCGGACCGTCAAAACCCGCGCCATTCAATGCCACAGTACCCTGGGGTGGGTAAAGGTTAGTGCGGTGGAAAGACCGTGGGTCATAACATCATACCACTCAACGTAAACTTTGGTAAACCCCGTGTAATAAGCTGTAGGGTTTTTCAATAAAGTTACAGTTGTTTAATAATGTTAAATGCAAGGTTGGAGGGCTGGCTATGTGATAGACAAGCAGCCACGCTCTATGAACCATTGTTAATGAGGTTATGTTATTGTATGTAGGGTATACATGTATATATAAAAAAAAAAAAATTATTATGATATTTATGCTATGAGATTAAGGACGTGACATCTCCTCTTAAAAATATATAAAAATAAAAAGAGGAGAAAAGAAAACTAAAAAATTAAACTAATGGATATTGGATTTTTTTTCCTTATTGGTTTGATTCATGCATATTTATTTTTATTTTTTTAATTTAAAATTTGAATAGAATTTTTAAAGATGGTAAATGTAAATTCTAAACTAACTTGAACTTTTCAGAAATTTTTTAAAGATAGAATTGATTTATATATTTCAAAATATATTTAAATAAGAAAAAAACTAGTTGAAAGGCACACATTCATAAAGATCACATAATAAAAAAATTAACTTGTTGCACCTGGTTTTTACAACGACTTTAAAGAATCAAAATAACAACTTAATGATCGTAAGAAAGCTTTTAAAAGTAGCAGAATTTGGAAGATGTTTTCATCATATTATTCTATATAATCAGAAGAAGAAGTTGTATCATCTTCTTCATCGTCGTCTGGAATCCATGAAGAATCGAGGCATCTCTTGCACTTATCCCATCGATAAGCTATTCTAAATTCAGTGGCTTGTCCAGAAGATTTGTTCAAACCCAAAAGCTGCTTTAAAAGGCTCTGCTCATGGGCATATTCAAAGCATATTGGTAGAGTTTCTATTATTGAAAAAAGACATACAATCAAGAATGTTAATATTGAATGACAAACATTCAAGTCATGAAACCAAAACACAAAATTTAAATATGCATATGAAAATTTTCAAAGCATGCATGTAACCAGACTGAGTTTTGATCTTTTTAATTCCATAACAAGAAATCCACGTGAATAAAAAGAATCATGTCAAACTTGTGATAATTATAAACGTTACAGCTTGGAAAATAAAAAAGATACATTTACATAACAATAAGACACATATATACTCATATTTCTGAAATTTGGTAAACCTTATTTCCATTTTGAAACATTTTATGTTTCCATAATCAAGATAACTCATATATCAGTCCTTGCAGAATCGAGCAATTACATCAACAACTATCTCGAGTCTTCAATCCAGCACAAAACATTTGAATTTCTAAAAGCAAAACGTTGGTCAAAAAAAGCCCTACCACGCCTTGAGAAATAACAAAACCTAACAAGGTTATTTGATCTGGGGTAGTGAATATTTTTCAGCTTCTGAAGAATAAAGTGCAAGAATGCTTCCGAGGTAGTTTGAAAACTTAGTTATAATAAGATTTTTAATTCAATTATAAAAAAAGTTATAATAAAATTTGTAATCCAATAATTATAAACATTTTAATTATCTAACATCAGATTAACTAGAGCATTAAAAAAGAAAAAACCCTAAAAGAGTTCTCTTCCCATAGGAAAAGCCTTACGGCATAAATATACGCTAAAACAAATTCATCTTAAATGTTAGCTATCAGGTCACGGTTTTGTTGCTCAAGATTCTACTAAAGGTAAGGCAAGGCTATCTCGCTCATGCTTATGAAAACTTAAAGTAGCTTTGGCTAAACCATAAGCAGCGGAGCTTTAAAAACACATTTAAAACAACTCTGTATAATATATAGGCTTTGCCTTACTAATTACACCATTCGTTTTTAAATTCTACATATGTTATTAGTCCCTGCCTCCGGCATAGCAGGGATTATAGAATTTGATTGGTCGTTGACTTCCTATTAAATCGCTTTGACCAAATAATATTTCCGGTACATTTTAGGTTTAAACCAATGTTTTAAATAAAATATTCTGCTCAACAAACTTTTATCCAATGTTTTTGTTTTGACCTCTTATCGCTAGCTCAACTGTATATTTTTCTCAAAACTTAGGAGAAAGAGTTTGGGGCTCGCATGTGTACTTTTTTAAAAACTTAGGATAGGCAGTTTGGCAGGCTCGATGCATAGATTGCATGCAGTCCAGGTGTCTAGGTGTCTGTGCTCTCAGTCGGCTTCTTCTCGCCATTTATCACTTCACAACAACTTCAGTCACCGTGCCTCGTCTTCATTCATCTTCATGCACAACAATGTGTTCAGTCCTCATGCCCCTCTTCATCTCCTTGAAAACACATTGATCTTCAAACGGGTGGTCTGCTGATGCTAGTTCTTTAACTAGTGCCTGCTATTCTAAGTAGGCGGCAAAGTTCACATCTAAAGCCTGCTATTGCAAGCACCAGACAAAGTTCGGGTCTAAAGCCTGGTATTCCAAGCACCAGGCAAAGTTTAGGTCTAAAGCATGTTATTCTGATTCTTCCAACTGCATCAAAAAGGAGAAAAACATGTGGGTAAGCTTATGCTTTAATATTCATGACCATCCCTAAATTTCTGAGCTTTATTATTCAATGCAACTATACATTTTTTTTAGTAAATTTTTTAATGTTTCTCCATAAATTTCTAAATGTTTTTATGCATTTTCTGGCATTTTCTCCCTTAAGTTCTGCATAAATTGAAACAAAAGATTTATTCAACTAGGTATGTGTTTCTTTTCCAAAATAAAGTGGCTTCTCAACAAAACATATACAAATATGAAAATTATTTGATACAACATTTCTTGTTTCAGTGAATAAGCTAGAATCTCTATCAATATACATAATTTGGATAAGAGTCCTATACCAGACTTTTAGACTAACATGGATGAATGAAGTCATTGTAATTTTTGTTGGCTATCATCTAATGAATTCACAGGGAACCCCACAACGGAAGCATCATCTTTGGACTAGAAGATTTGAACATTCCAAGATTTCGGGCCTTCAAAATGTGTGTTGGGCGGTAGGAGACCTGGTAAATCATAGAGCTTTAGGAGGAGGCTCGGATAAGCCTACTTTGTCTAACGCTGAATAAATTTCGTCAGGACATCGTAGGTAGAAAGTAAGTGAACAGAAAGCATAATTATAACATCAAGACCAGAACCATGCATTGTAAGCCTTACAGAACCAAAACTCTCTGACTCTATTAAACTATTAAAATCCTCACAGAGCCGCATGGCCATTATCAACTAAAAGAAAATTAAAATCCTAACTGGTGCATTCATCACTGTAGCCTCGAATTCGAGCGCTGAGAAAAAACATCAGTGCAGAGAATACAAAATAACAGTGTACATGTGTTAAACGCCGTAAGAGGCAAAGCCCTCCAAATTATCAAAGGAGGAAAAGAACATCAAATATATTTAAAAGAGGCTATTGCCCTTAAACAAATATAGTCTGTCGAGGCCTTTAAACTGTAGCACAAGCTAGGCTGTTGAAACAACATAAATAATAACTCTTATACGAGTTTGAACAAATACATAGACTACCCAGAACCCAAAATGCACCTGTGACATCGCCTGGGAGCGCCAACGGAGATTGAAACCAAATGAGTAGCAAGCCGAGTATCAAGGCATGCCAGGGCAACCAGAATTCCCATGGAATTAGCTAGAGTTGACAACATAAGAGGCTGGTAAGGCCAAAACAATGAAAACAAATACGTCGAAGATCTTACCCTGAAGCAAAACCCTAATGGTTTGAGCCTGCGTGCGAAGGAGGAAGGTCGACGGACTGTAACCTGTCAACAATAGAAAGAAAAACAATACAAAAATAAAAAATAACTAAGGAAAAAAGGCTTTGGTTTTTGTGTATCCCTTAAAATTTTGGTGCAGGCATCATTAGCAAAAAATAGAAACCAAAGACAAGGACTAAATTGTATGAAGTTAACACTTTCAGCTGCAGAACGAAGATCTGAGAGAAAAAAACTTAAAAAAACTTATTCATAGTCAGAAACATCGCCATGGTTAAAGCAAAGGAAGTTGATGTTGAGGGCCTGAGGAGTCGATCTATGATGTATCAGTTCAGTTGTATCCATAATGCAGACAGTTGGAGTTGCATGCACTGCCCCACATGGTTTTCCATTTATTATATTTCTTACTTTATTTTTTATTAATATTATTTTCCAATTTTGAATGAGCCTTGGTGAGTTGATTATGAATTCATTCATTTAATTTAATAATGGCTAATTATTTAAAATAAAAAACTTTGTTGTTTGTCCAAATGCGAGTTGATTATGAATTCATTCATTTCATTTAATAATAGCTAATTCTTAAAAATAAAAAACTTTGTTGTTTGTCCAGATGCGACTATTTCAGCTTGAACCTTGCTCATGCTTCATTGTTACACTCTGGGCCAGGTGAGGTAGTTGTTTCCTTTGTACACTAGGTATCGTGAAAGATTCTCTGAGTAACCTACGTCAAGCAACCTTATACAAAAATGGGAAGCAAATCAGAGCAATAATAACACAATAGACATAAAATTTGTCGCCGCTCACCTGAGGGATGGTCTCCTAGTGTTGAAAATCCCTTGGAAAAGTGCAGAGCCAAAGTAGCAGCTCAACAACTGACAATAGCCAACAATGGTGAAAATTGGAAGGGTTACAAGCACTCCATTACCGAAACATACAGTGCAAATGAAGTGCAGAAGGCAGGGTTGGATCAAGTGGTTACCGGAAAGGAACCCTAGGACAAATATGACTGTATTTCTCGGGTAACAAATCAATGCTTGAAAGAAGGCTAGATGTAACAAATCTACACTTGAAAGGAGGCTCGATGGCGATGAGATATTCCAAAGCCTGGGGCTGGATGGCCATCCGTCATTAAACATAGCTTGGTTAATGTGCTCTGAATTTCTTGCATTTTTCTGTCATGATTTTATGTGCTGCATTTTTCTCATTATTTTTTGCATTTCCATGATTCAAAATCAAATAAATCCAAGAAATTTATATGATAAAGTTCCTCATATCTTTCATCTCGTCACTTGCATGAAGTGCAAAAATATTCTGCGTTCATAACTTAATTGTGTTGAGTTTCTGTCATTTGAGGAAATAATCGAATATATTTTTGTGATAAAGCTCTAGCATTTCTCTCATTCCAGGGGCTGCAGTGGTTTTGTCAGGTTTACCCTATTGCAAGTTCCTATACGCCTTCCTTTATGAAGGTTTAACAACCCAGCAAGGTTTGACAACCCAACAAATATGACTGTAAATCTTTAGCTAAATGTTCCTTCACCATGGATCGCACACTTCGAATTGGTCAAACAAATATGGAAGTGTAATTCATGCACG
This sequence comes from Pinus tabuliformis, assembly GCA_031772625.1. NCBI lineage: Eukaryota > Viridiplantae > Streptophyta > Pinopsida > Pinales > Pinaceae > Pinus > Pinus tabuliformis. The sequence goes on along the minus strand of CM062811.1, from coordinate 1,054,606,143 downwards.
CGGGTAGATTCTGTTCACTTTTCGACACGAGTGGGCTCTGTTCACCTTTTAATATTTGAAAAACCAAAATTTGGCGATGTGTCACATACAAGGATATTTCCCTTCTTAAATTAAAGTTTCCATTCTTTGGAAAATCCATGAAATGCTCACAGTTTTCAAAATCAAACAAACAATCTAAGTTAATAGTAGTTTCAAAATAAAGCAAGCTATCAAATTAGATTAATATACCTTGGAACAGCATGATAACAAAATAACGATGAAACGATACCTACCACGCCCCTACATCTGCGGTAGTCTTTCAACCGCTTATAGTGAGGTGCGGCACTACCAAACGTTTTCTTTTCACCAATACTTACGATTGTAGACTACGCCTAACATTCCATACTTAGTTTTATTTTCGTTACCAAGAATTATTTTTATCCTTTATACAAGTGAAAGCCCATAACATTCACATAAATGGCATTATACAAGAGAAATGCACAACAATATAAAGGGAGGGGCAACTCCCTGCAATATGAGTCTGCCCGAATCAATATATATAATCTTCTTTTACAGGTACAAGTTAAATCTTGGGAAACCCCAAATTTACACTTAGCCATTTTTCAAACTTCGGCAAACTTGGTTGCCCATCTCGTCGTCACCCCCGCACAGTCACCGCACGACTGACCAACCATTCATTTACCTCATCGCACGATCATGTTGTTTGCCCAACTTGGGCGCACCTTGTTGTAACCAAGTCGCCACACACGGGCACCTCCACACAAGTCACACCTTCGTTCACAATCTCAACACGTCACCGTTTCCACCGTTTCGTCGTGCACGGCGCGCCCTACCCAAGTCGCTCATTCGCACGATTCTTCGTTTCGGCGTGCATGGTGCACCCTCAATCATCCGCACGTCAACCCATTCACCCAACTCATTCACCCGAACTCGTTCACCTGAGTTGCCACAAGACTTCACCTGGGTCGCCACACGACTTCACCCGATTCGCCCGAATGACCTCACCCGGGTCACCACACGACCTCGCCCGGGTCGCTCGAATGACCTCACCTTGCTTTCCCGAACGACTTCACCCAGGTCGCCCAAATGACCTTGCCTAAGTTTCTTGAACGACTTTCCTGAACGACCTTTTCGAACAACTTTCTCGAACGAATCCTCGAACGACTTTCTCAAACGAATTCTCAAGAAACTTTCTCGAACAAATTCTCGAATGACTTTCCGAACGAGTTTCTCGAACGACTTCTTGAATGACTTTCTCGAATGACTTTCTTGAACGAGTTTTACACCCGAGTTCTGCCCGTCGTGCGGGCTCATCCACACACTGCAGAACTCCTTGCTCGAACTTGTGTTGATCGAATGATGGTCATTTGCCTCCAAACACCCTCTAATATATACAGGCGGGTGGCGGGTTATGTCACCCAGCCGACCCACACCAAACGCCGAAGCCGACTCGTTCAACATATGTTTTCGCGCCCAAGAGGAGGGTCCGCCCACCCAACTCGTGGGACCGCCCCCTCAATTCGCCCAACACCTTATAAACTCATTTCTTGGCTCATTTTGTTTCATATTTCGCACGTCCTTCGCACAGTGAAGTCGCCCTGCCCGTCGCACGAACAGCAGGTCCTAACATCCTCCCCCACTGGAAGTCATTGTCGTTCTCAACAATATCTCATCCCGGCAACCATCTGTCACCAATATCACCATACTAAGGTATACACCCCATCAATATGTCATACATCGGAAATCATCTCAATCCATGACCATCGACCATCTTGTCGCAATTTTTACATGCTGCTCCCCATTGTGGAAGGCTGGCCCTACCATCCCAAACTACATGCTTCCTGCAACATTCCGTGCTGACCTCATCATGTGTCATCATCATGTGAACTACTGCCATGATACTCCAACAAATGCTAACACATCTTTGTACACTTCGCGACCCCATGTTTGAACTAGTCGAGTGATCAGTCCAACTATCACGCTCAAAGCATGAGAGTGAACATCCTCATGCCATCATCAGCTATTTCTCAGAACATCCCGTCACATCCTTAACTCGATCAAGAATCCATCTCCATATAAGTGTAAGCCATGCTCAGGTCCATGAAGTAGTCCTCATCTCATCTGCAACATGATGTCCATGATATCTGGTACTAACGTGCTGCATGAAATCAGCGCATCTACCCCAACATCATCATCCATATGTGTATCTCCTCAATATGAAGAGACCATCTCATCAACCCGACTCCCGATGTGCCACATCTAGGTCCATGAAGCAACCTCCATCATATTTATATGTGCCATCCCTCAAGACTGCCATAGAAACAAGTATACACCTGTCTCATCTATCCATGTGCTGCCCATGATCATAGATCAATTGGCTCCCATGTGTCAAAAGTGGTTAAGTCTCATCTCAACCCATGCCCAAGTGTTGCCACCAAGGCATCATCATCATCGTAACTCCATCACTTCAAAGTGTCTCATATCGATCCTCCACATCAAGTCACTCTTTCAAGCCATGCCCATACATGTACTCGAAAGTATGCACCCCATCCTGCATCAAAGTCTCTGACCTCAGCTCCTCAATGCATCATATCCTCTAAGTCCACCGTATATGAAGTCCCCAAAAATCACAACAATCTCATGTCATCATGAGCCCCATGAGTCATCTCCAACCAACATCTCATCAAGCATACAAGTCTCGGCCCAAAGGTCTCTACAAGATGCCTCAGCTCTCCATGTAGTAGGAATGCTCCATAGTCTGCTCACAACTCCATCCAAGTCCATGGCCTTGTTGTACATAAGTGTACGACCTCTCCATTGGCTCATAAGTATAACATCTCCATGTCACACTAGCAAATCCACCTGCACAACATCCCTACCTTGGCACTTCTCGTTGGATGCCCATAAGTGACACCTCTACAAGTGCTCTTGCATAATGTCCCTGCATAAGATTGCCATGCTCCATGTCTCCAACCTGATGTCCATGACTTAGTTGCCCATGTAGTCCAACCAAGTAGACCCATCACAACAATCGGTCATCCTCATCCAAGTCTGCAATCTTCGATCTAGTGAACTCAGTCACTCAACCATATCATCATCATCACGAGTCCCTTCCATCATAGCTCCCCCACTAAAGGTTCCGCCAAGACTTGCTTCTTGGTCTCGGCCATGAGAAGTCCACCCAAGCAACTCAAGTGTGTGCCCTCCTCAATCTGTCCATGAGTCATGCTGGGCACTTAGCCAATTCTTCATATGGCTAAAGCATCACCCAATTCTCTGCAATGATCATCATGTTCCTCCCTTTGTCACGGGCCTTTGTATCTTCTACCATAAGGTCACAAACAACCCCAACAAGTCCTACAACAGTCAATAATCCTTGCTTCTCCATACAAGGTCTCATCATAGACATCCATTGTAAGATGTTCCCCTGCATCAGCAAACTGGATTTACTCTTCCCTGCATACAGTCGATCTACCAAATGCTCAAGTGAAACACAAGTATCAATATCATCATGAGGCTCCTCCATATGAGTACCCTCATTCACCCATGTCTGCAAACTGCGCGATCCTGGTCCAACTTGATCAATCTCAAGTTCATCCTCCATCGTTGTCACATCTGCAACATCCTCGATCATCACGACTTCCTCTTCCTTGTTAGCACAATCTGCAACTTCATCTTGCTCCATTGTCCAACCAAGTTGAAGAAGTTTGTCTTCAACATTCTTTTCCAAGACTTCAAGCTTATCTCGAATCCGGGGATTCTCTTCTTTCATCTGCTTCAACATGTATAAGTAAGCAAGAGCTTCCCTTCGCATTCTTCGAAACCTGCCATGCCTTGTCATTCAGCTTGGTCCAAGCACTAAGCTTCACCCCTGCTAAACCTGTTTCACCATTCACATAAATCACCCTGCTATTCCACCTATCACCTGCAAAACTTGAACTCCCTGCCAAGTCTTCGGTCTTCGTAGAATCAACTCCTTGATTCAGTTCACCAGCTCTGATACCACCTGTCACGCCCCTACATCTGCGGTAGTCTTTCAACCGCTTATAGCGAGGTGCGGCACTACCAACTGTTTTATTTTCCCCAATACTTACAATTGTAGACTACGCCTAACATTCCATAGTTAGTTTTATTTTCATTACCAAGTATTATTTTTATCCTTTATATAAGTGAAAGCCCATAACATTCACATAAACAACATTATACAAGAGAAATGCACAACAGCATAAAGGGAGGGGCAAATCCCTGCAATATGAGTCTGCCCAAATCAATATATATAATCTTCTTTTACAAGTACAAGTTAAATCTTAGGAAACCCCAAATTTACACTGAGCCAATTTTCAAACTTCGGCAAACTCGGTTGCCCAGCTCGTCGGCGCCTCCGCACGGTCGCCGCATGACTCACCAACCCTTCGCATGATCGTGTTGTTTGCCCAACTTGGGCGCGCCTCGTCATAACCAAGTCACCACACATGGGCACCTCCGCACGAGTCACACCTTCGTTCACAATCTCAACACTTCATCGTTTCCATTGTTTCGTCGTGCACGGCGCGTCCTCGTTCGGCCGCCCGTCCGAACGTCCACCCGTTCACCCAACTCATTCACCCGACTCACCACAGGACTTCATCCGGGTCGCCACACGACTTCGCCCGGTTCGTCCAAATGACCTAACCCGGGTCGCCACACGACCTCGCCTGGGTCGCCCGAACGACCTCACCCGACTCACCCGAACGACTTCACCCAGGTCGCTCAAACAACCTCGCCCGAGTTTCTTGAACGACTTTCCTAAACGAATTTTCCGAATGACTTTCTCGAACGAATCCTCAAACGAATTCTCGAATGACTTTTCGAATGAGTTTTTTGAATGACTTTCTCGAACGACTTTCTCGAACGACTTTCTTGAACAAGTTTTACACCCAAGTTCCACCCGTCGTGCGGGCTCATCCACGCACTACAGAACTCCTTGTTCGAACTCATGTTGACCGAATGATGGTCGTTTGCCTTCAAACGCCCTCCAATATATATGGGTAGGTGGCAGGTTATGTCACCCAGCCGACCCACACCAAACGCCCAAGCCAACTCGTTCAACATGTGTTGTCTCACCCAAGAGGAGGGTCGGCCCACCCAACTCATGGGACCACCCCCTCAACTCGCCCAACACCTTATAAACTCATTTCTTGGCTCGTTTCATTTCATATTTCGCACGTCCTTCGGACGATGGAGTTGCCCTTCCCGTCGCACGGACAACAGGTCCTAACAATACCCCTCTAATGGTTTGCATGCAAGTGTAATTCATGTAGGTGGGTGGGTTCTGTTTGCTTTTGTGAGTATAATGTGGTGGTTTTCACATTGGCACAATTTGATTTTATAATCTTTTAATATGCAGGCGGAATACTTGTCTCTATCTCCTGTCATTCCGCAGGAACTACAATTGATTGCAATCCTTGGAAGTCCAGGACTTGAGAACTTGATTTCCTACGGCCCGCCACGGATTCTCGGCACCATGTGATTGCTTTGCAAGAATTACGGGAATTCTTTGACACGCCAGAGTTCTGATGCTTTTATTGGCCACTGCTGCGCAGCTAAGGAGGAGAATAAGCCATACCAAAGTTATGGATATTATCACACCTGATACGATGAAGGAGCCCTCCGTAACCTCTACGGCGTTTGGCCCAAAAAAGACATAGTGAAAGCAGGGGTAAGCCCTTGTGAGCTAGGCAACGATGTACATTAAACAATTCAGAGGAAATGTGGAGGAAGATAATCAAAACGCGTGCTTCTATCTTACCCCATGAATCTTCATAACCGGGACGGGCCATTCCCGGCAGCAAATAGGCAACCAGCACACACAGCATCACTCTGCTACTATGTATCATAAACAAATTATTTTTAACGACCTCACCGTTCAGTGGCTTTGCATTGTCCAAGATGTCTTTGAGTAAACTACTCTCTCCGTTGAGCAGGTTCAGAATCTGGAGGGTGAGAGCACTGAGAACGAGCCAGTCTCCAGGTATCCAGTGTGCTCTCTTCTTTATTGCTTTCCATGTGTCCCTTCCGAGAAGGCCAATGAATACCAGCACCCCTGTTAGAAGGCCAAGTAATTGAGTAATTCCATCCAGAGTTAGGGCTGCCTCCTTAATCTCGCCACTAGAATCCATGATTCAAACAACACAAAGCGAGATGAGATGGAGCTGTAGAAACCCAAAAAGAAAATTATGTTGAAGACTTCAGATACATAAACATGATCATGCTGCCAGACTTCAATATGATTATTGGAGACTGCAGTCGATGGCCAGAGAGTAATATGTAGACCTGGTGGCACATAACTGGCTCTTTCAGTAATTATAAGCTTTGCTTTCATTCATAAGACTCTGGATCTTGGATTTCTTGGAAGGTTGGCAATCCTAAAATTCGCATGAATTTTACTTTATTGAATTTTTTCAAGGGTTGGTATATTGGATTTCTTAGAAGATAGGCAATCCTAATATTCGCATGAAAACTCGCTGCCAAGTGTAAATAAAATCCCGACAGTCTTTATCTTCATAGTTACTTTCTCTTGTACTTTTGAAACATGTAATCGACAAAATCCAGGCAGTCTTTCTCTTCACAGTTAATTTATCTTGTACTTTTGAAACATGTAATCAACAACGCACTAAAATTTATTAAAGAGAACCTCGCTGAAACTAAAACACCAAGCGTTTCGTTTGATTTCCATATAATCCGAAGGATTTTTTTTAATGACGACATCTATTCGTTCAGAAAGTGAAGAATTTTGAATTATAATGAAGAATTTCTTTATGGCTAAACGCATATGTTGATCTGGTAAAGTGAAAGCTAAATAATTTTGATTTATAGGCCATCTGGTTTGTGACTACGATTTTGCAAGAACGTAGCCTTCTGGTTATATGAGAACTTCTTAGAACTGTTGTAAAGACAGTGAAAGACTTTCTGTCAGCCGATACTATACACTTTTTGTGATATGGAGTTGACCTGTTTTGGGTGGCGATGCATATTTATTAGTCTATATGTTTATTAATTGTGGCAACTCAAAAAACTGGAATTTCTTAACCCGCGAGAACTACCGCTATGACAGTGGTATCTCAAAACCAATCATGGACTTCGTGTCATCAACAGATTTCTAATTCTATAAACCGCATCGGGCACATCTTCCTCTTTATTTCTCTATGGTGTTTAGCTGCATGAGAACCTCCCATGCAGATCAGTTGCTTATTTAATCCAAGGCCCAGGCTGATACAAGTGAAACAATGAAAAAGTATGTACGGTACTTTATTTCTGGTATAAAATTTGATAATTGATTTTTTGAAATTGTAGATCTAAATTGTGTATTGGATGATTATATTGTTTTTGTCCTGAGTTAGATATGGCATAAAATTTGATAATTGATTTTGTGAAATTGTAGATCTAAATTGTGTATGGGATAATTATATTGTTTTTGTCTTGAGTTAGATATGCGTTAGATTTGTTTATATATTTTAATATAATTTAAATAACAAAAATTTTATATTTATTAATAATTATTTTATTAATTTTTAATAAAAATTAAAAAATAAAACCATTTTTTAGATTATTACAGATCACCAAATTAACCCATCCATAAATTCAATGCTATAACCCCACTAATAGGCGGCGCCGGGGGCCAGTATTTACCACCCCTTGACAATGGAGGACAGCAGCACTGAACAGGGTGAGGAGGTGCGAAAATGCAAGGAAGCCGACGTTTATACAACACAAATCTGGTGGGTCGACCGTGGAATGAATCTCCGTGATCAGTGGCGAGTGCACGGCTGCCGCAGGAAGAACAGCAGTGGCTTTAAAATTGAAAAATTAAGAATCGTACCATTTCAAAGGAATCCAGGTTATGCTATCTCACCGTCGAAGCTTCGTAGAGTTGTTATATAAACTTCTAAAGTCTTTTCCTTCCCGGCAACGCTTTGGATATAGATGGCCAGCTTGCCGTGTAACTCTGTACCAGGCTGGTTATTACTTACCAACTTCTAGAGTCTTTCCTTTCCCGGCAAAGCTTTGGACACAGCTGGCCCGCTGCAACAATAATCAGCCTTACTTCGGAAAGTTATGGAAATTTAGGTTATATTTAGAGAAAATATGACAAAGATTTTTGTAAATCCAAGTTATAGTTGTTAAATTTCAAAATTTTAGGTGTTCTAGATGTTTTTGATGGTGTTGAATCCATTTCCACCATCAAAAACGCCATTAAACATTGCCTCTACAAAAAAATTTGAAATCTTTTTACGCGGATTCCAGCCACCACTTTTGACTATCCCGACAATTCCTCCTCCGTGTCAATAGACATTATGCTATTTGTCTTGATCCCATACCATACTATATTGTCAAATGCAAAAGCAAATGACGAACTGTCCGTCAAACGGTATCATGTGATCCACTAGTCAGGGGAAACTAGATTTCTTCCTTTTCCGTATGACGGTATACAGAGTTCTGGTCCAAATTCTTTCCCAATAAATTTACAAAGTGTTTATGGGCATTAAATGAGCTGGAGTGGTATATTCTCACTGTTAAAACCCAAGGTAGGCATCTATAACTTTACTCATTTAATCATTTAATGCTTATTCGTAAACTAGTTATTTTCCGTGCAAATTCCCTATCATAAGTTAAGCTTTTGTTCATATAGGGGTCTGTCAAATTTAATTATGTTTCAGAGTGTTTTTGTTTATTTTTAAAATATATATCTTAAATATGTTGTTCTAATTATTTCTGGCATGTGGGTTAATGGTTAGGTAGAGAGATTTGGTCCCACATGTCTTGTGATCCAATTTTGGACAAGACAATGTATACCTGATAGCTGTTCCAAACATGATTTCTTCAATTAAAAAAACTTAAGTTATTTGAATCCTAAATTTGATTTGTAAATTTTATATAATTTTAGTGATTCAAAGATTTCTAAAATTTTTTCCCTCCAAACATAAAATGTCAACAACAATTACCTACTTTCAAATATTAGAAATTTTACCATTTAAATATCAAAATATAATTTAAATTTTACAATTTAAATATTAAAATACAATTTAATTTTATTAAATGAAATAATAGATATTTGAATCAATACTCTTCATCTTTGATACATGATTCATAATTCATACATTATGATCAATCTCTCATGCTTATAAAGAATTAGAGATGCTAATTTTAGCGTTTAGATTTAGTTAATGTCATATCTACAAACTCTGTAATTTATGTGATATTTTGTTGTTCGCGTACTATTCAATTCATGTTAACTCGTGAACAACTCAATTTTACACCCTACATGTTGTTCTAAGGTGATATTTGTGTAAGAGTCCCTTAATTGCGGCAATTAGAAATTAATCTTCTAAATTATGTAGTTTATTTCTTTTTAGAAATCATTATGGAAAATAACGATTAATTCGCTACTACAATATTCACAAATAAAATTTATGAAATGAGAAAATAATGTACACACAAAATTTTGAACAGCAATATTTTTGGACAATAGTCCGTGGAAAATCCGCAATATGGGGAAAACTAGTTCAACACAAAAGGGTATATATTATTATTCTTCAACAACTTGAGAAATACAATTTCTTTCGTGATACTGGAAAATATTTGGCATACAATTTTCTCCACTAGAAAAATAATTTGGAAACACAAGTTTCCTCTGCATAATCAATTTAGCCTCCTCCCATGCTACTCACACTCCTCCTGGCATTTTGCAAAACTAACTGGAAATATGCACTAGCTCCTCGAGGGAATTTTCTCAGCCTTTGTAAATCACTTCATGCAAGAAAAAATGCCTCCATAACTTTACTTTACCCACTTGCTCAACCTTCATGCAATATATCTAGCACTGACACACTGAAACGATCTCCTCTTTAGAACTCGCACTAGTTAACTCGCTAACTCGCACCACTGATTTGACCTCCATTTTTGAAAACAGAATCAACCTCCTTCCTACCTCTCGGAACTAGAAATCACTGTGAAAATCTACGCTAGAATTCTTCTCCCAAACTCTATGTTGAATCCCCACTACGGGTGTCTCCCTATACTTCAACTATGCTCTTGCTAATTCACTGCAACTGGGTGAGTTGAAGTGCACAAGTGTGTCTCTCGAAACCCCATCGATTTTCTCTTATACTCTCTTGTTGAGCAATAAATGTCCATGATCCAATCACAATCAATGGCTAACATTATATTGACCTATTAAGTGACTTTTCCAGAAGTCTCTAGGGCAAAATCAATTTTTCTCAATTAATTTGATTTAATTAACTAGTTTTCCTAAGTTAGACTTAAGAAAATATTTAATAATTGGATAATTAATCTAATTGAGGTATTTCTTATGAAATCTTTCATATGTATTGAAGAAATTGTGTTCCTTAACCTCATAGACACAATACATACAAGAACACCTTTTAGATGCTACCAAAAACTATCACTCACTTTTAGCGAAAAGGGTGTTCTCCATAGCATAGAATTGACTTTGTTTACATGAAATCGCTTTGAAATCTTTTTTGAACATTCTACGAAGTTTGCAAAATGAAAATTATAACATTTATCGAGACATATATTTTGTAACGCTTAGCCATAACATTGGGGCTAATAGGTAAGAAACTTGGCTGGAATTTCAAATCCTCCATGCTCGTTATTTTCTTTAATGATGGTTTTGTGTAGTTAGTGGATTTTATTTTACTTTTTATACAAGCACATCAATAAGTGTTATTTGTGATTTTATTTAATTTGTGACAATGTTAAGAAAAGATGGATGAAAGTGATACACTCACATTAATTTAATGTACTACCTTTATAAATATGCAAGCACGCATAGTTGACTATGGTTACACTGCAATAAACCATAAAATTGTTTAGCTTCATGCAAATGATTAAGAAAAAAACCTCCTTCCTTTCCTCCTCTCCACCATTTCTACAACTTCAATTTTAAGTTGTCTCATTGTTGTGTGTCGGCCACGAGAAGAAGAGGCCATTTCTCTTTGAGATTGACCCAAATATACCCCTAGCATTTGGATCCTTGTGTTGGCTTGAAACTACCTCAATGAAGGCTTATTGAACGAAGACAGTGTTATTACTTTTTTACGTGACAATTGAAGTGTTGAAAACCCCTCACAGATTATCTCTTAAGCACTCCTCTCTTTAATATTTCCTAGGCACTGGACTACAATCAACCTAGAGGTTGTCTCTGGGAGGCTTTCTATCTTCCTTGAGCATTTTTGTTTTTGGTGCGATTTGAAGCGACAACATCTTTCTGGTGCTGCTGCGGGGGAACGGATTAGGGTATTTTTCCCTAGGTAGGACAAAATTTTACATTTCCTCTGTTAGGTGAGCAAGGGAAGTGTGGGTTGAATATCTCTCAGCTTGGTGACTCCACTGTTAATTTCATCATAAACACCCTGGCGTCTCCACTATCTGAATATTAATTGTAAACACTCTAGCGGCTACATTTGTCAAGAAATGGAAGAGACAATTGAAGAGATGGAAATCTCAATAAAGAACTCCTTATATAGACTGATAAAACTGGAGTTAGAAAATATAAATCTTCAATGAAAACATTCCTCTTTCTCTGACAAAGAATAAGAAGTCAGGATGCATGAAGAAGAGGAGGATGAGCTTGACGTAACGCTAAATGATGATGAGATAGATGATTGCTGCAAGCAGTTCTTTGATTTCATAATGGCTCAATTGCATAAGAGAAATGCTCTTCGATCATCTAGAAAGACATCAATGGGGAACAACCAAAACAAAGGCACTTCCTCCGAAGAGCCTCCCAGGCTAGCTAACAAGAGGAAGGGACTTTTAGATCAAAATTTGTTTAAGCCTGAAGTCCTCAAAGAAGAGAAGTCACCCTCCCCTTCTTGGCCCATCTGTGAAGAAGGAAAAGAGCCAAGCAGTGTTTGTGGCTGCCCTGGCCAAGAGGATACTAGTCAGCAGACTGCTCATGAAAAAGAGGCAGTTGCAAGCTTTCCTTGTGAATTCCATGACCCTCTGGCTGAGTACATGAGCCTATTCTTAAGCCAGCAACAGAGGTTATATCAACAACATGTATCAGGTTCTTTATTTCAAGACTTTTCATGGTGCATGCTTCTTTTAATTTTTATTTTTCAATAGTGTGAAGGCATAAGGCCCAATACTCTAATGCTGGCCTAGCTCCATTGGAGGGTTGAACTTACTTAGGTGAATTGAGCCTTGTGCATAAGTAGGAATGTATATAAATAATCTCACTAGCTGAGCATTTACTTTCCAGTTTTTAGGATTTATTTTTATACATCGTAAATGGATGAGGAAAGCCCCATGGAGATTTTCTGGTTGCAAAGTTCCATGATATTTCTGACTCCATGCCCAATGGTGAAGGATGTTGGTCTGCATGTTCTCAGCACCTTACCAACAAGGCACTGTCCCCAGTTGGAGCCAATGTTGTCACTCACTAATTTATGAGTTGCCAGTTGTCTAGAATGCCTAATAGTAGTGAATTTGAAGCCATTTCCAATGTCATAAAATCTCTTAGAGATAAATCATACCCTCTCCATTACCCAGTTCTCGGAAGGAGCTTTCCAACGGTATATGCAAGTCCAAAAATGGACTTCTGGAGCAGAAGTTAGAGTATGTTGAAGTGACCATTGTAAAGCCCAGAAAACAAAGAGAAGTGACCCAAGGATGAAGGAAAATCGGATATCGGAGGGATCATGGGCACAGGCTTATGGTTTATCAATTGGTTATGGTACCGATCACCGATATCGCAGTCCCGCTCTCGTAATCCTGCATCATCGGCACATCGGCATATTGACGTATCAGCGATCGAAGGGGTCCTAACTTGAAAGCCTCATGGTGTTGTGATTTGCAATATAGTGTAACATCGTCAAGGGAGGCCAAAAATAGTTTATAAAGGAAATGCGGGAAATAACCAAGGCAGGCCCACCCCCTTCTCTCTCCTCCACGTGGCAGTACGGCTTATCAGCGATCGACGGTGGGCAGTCCTGCAATCCCACATATCAGCCATGTCGCATCCTGCATCCCACATATCAGCGACCCTGTAGTCCCGCAGTACCGTGATCCCACATCCCAAATATTAGCGACCCTACAGTCCCGCAGTCCCGTGATCCCGCAGTCCCGTGATCCCGGAGTTTCGCAATCCCATGGTCCCGCGATCCCGCAGTCCCATGGTCTCATGATCCTGCAATCCCGCAGTCCTGGGATGGGACATTCTTATGGAATTGAGGGGGATAAAACACTCCAATAGCGCAAATCACTGATAATTCGGGCCCTTAGTGCTAAAATGTCGGGGGAAGCTTAAATTAGTTTACAAAGCAAATGCCTACGAAAATCAGGTTGGGCAAGCCATTTTCTCTCTCCTCCAAGGGGGCCACGTGGCAGGATATGTTTGGTCCTCAAAGCTGACATGGAAGCTAATGTCATTGGTGATGTGGCAGTACAGGCGTTGACGTGGCAATATAGGTGGACACATGTCACTTTGTTTCAACATTTTTAGGGGTCTTATGGGGCCATTTCCAGGTGACACGTCACCACGCACCAGGTGACACATGGGAGTGATGACATCACCCCACAGATCGTTGATCAACAGTTGCAAAAATTGTAAGTTTATTTCCCCCGCTGATACTCCTCCCTGGCTGTGATTGCGATAAGGAAAAGGGTCCCCAGATGCTATGTTCCATAGGTTATATTTTATAATGATTTCATGTCTGGGATATCAACTCATGCGGTATAAAGAGTTATCAAAGGTGATCCATGTTACAAAGGAAAAAGGTCCCCCACACAGCAGTTTACAGCCTTGACCCCCGGGGGCTAAGCACTCGATCAAATCCCACAGTCAGGTGATATGAATAAGCAGAAAGGGGTGTAAGCAAACGGGGCCCAAGGGGAAATCAGAGCAAGCATGTTTCATGATATTTCAGCAATAGAGGCCCATATCCAAAGGACTGCTTGTTACGCCGTAAAGGCAACCCCAGGTGTATCAGAGCGCTGAAAGGATTGTGCAGAGCTCTTAATGTGGATGGGTCAGCAGCTCTGATATTAAATAGAGTATGGGAAACATTAAACAAGTATGGGAGGCTCACGAAAACTTAATGAATCGGCATGGGGCCTCACTCCTCTACACAACAAAGGGCTATCGAGACAAGAACTTGCAGTGACCCACTCCCCATTCCACAGGACTGGTCGTTCATGCAGTAAAGGCATAGATGACAGAAATCGACCGAGTAACATGGGATGTGCATCACCTGAGATGTGGCTTGACCAGATATCTTCACAGGACAGTAGGGGGACACCTGCTCCTTCCTCTTTCCATTTTATTTCTCTATTTATTAATTTCCATTTATTTCCAGGAAGGGATCGAATCCCAATTGTAATTGTTTTTGGAAATAACGCCTTACATAAGTCGAGACAGCCAGTCTAGCAGACAGTTGGATCTCTAGCTCAGATATTTTGTAAACTGTAATTCTAGCTCCCCCTCTTCTTATAAAAAGGGGGAAGCAACACTTTAACAAGGGTTGGTTGGTTCCAGAATTTCTCACCCGCAAGGCCTGAGTTCTAGGAAGCCATTTTGGTTCAATTTGTTTTTATGGGGGCTTCACTGATATCATGTTGAATGTATGGACTGGTTATTTGGACTCTTTAAGATAAATGGCATTTCCCTGTTGATTCCAAGCATGATTAATGTGTAGCATGTTCCTCTAGGTAATCTCATTTCATTTGTGTTTTTCCTTCTCTGAAATAGTGTAATGAGATTGTTAGTTTCTCCTTGGTTCATGGATTTACCTTGGCTGCTAAATAGAGAACAATTCCTGTGTGTATTACAGATTTACTTGTGTTGTTCAATAGCCTAAAGTACATGTAGTAACTACAGCTTTACTTTTGTTATTAGATTAGCCTGCAGTACTTGTATGAGCACATCCTTTCTCACACTGTTTAGTGACAAAGGTACCCACGTCATAGGCATGAAACCTCAATAAGTACTATGTTGTTTCTATCACTCCACCTCCTCCCTCTTCCATATTTCTATTGGAAAATATTTGCTTAGGATTCTATGTTGTTTACAACCCTATACATCGAAATCCATATTTCTGTTAGAACATTGCTGCTTAGGATTCTGTTTGTTACAACCCTATGCATCTACTCCCCTCCTTTTGTTCCTCATCTCCAACATTTCTACAACTTCAATTTTAAGCTGTCTCATTATTGTGTGTCGGCCACTAGAAGAAGAGGCCATTTCTCTTTGAGATTGCCCCAAATATACCCCAGCATTTGGATCCATGCGTTGGCTTAAAACTACCTCAGTGAAGGCTTATTGAACCAAGACCAACCTATTACCTTTTTACGTGAAAATTGGAGTGCTGAAAACCCCTCACAGATTATATCTTAAGCACTCCTCTCTTTAAGATGTCCTGGGAATTGGTCTACAATCAACCCAGAGGTTGTCTCTAGGAGGCTTTCTATCTCCCTTGCAGCACTTGTGATGCCGGTGCGATTTGAAGCAACAACACCTTCAATGATTTTAGACCTATTTCCCTCTGTAATTGCATCTATAAGATCATCGCCAAAATTATCACTAATCAAATTAAGCCCATCTTATCCCAACATATCTCACATGGACATTTTGATTTCTCGTACAATCATTATATCCACAAAGACATATGCATTACTCAGGAAGGGATACACTCCATAAAAATTAAGAATATCAAGGGAATCATTCTCAAAATCAACCTTTCAAAGGCTTTCAACAAGCCTAGTTAGTTGTATTTACAAATTCTTCTAACACAATTGGGTTTCCCTATTTCATTCATTAATTGGATTATGTGTTGCATATCATCTGTGTCATATACTGTCTTCGTAAATGGATTAGCCTCAAACTTCTTCCATGCCGAGTGCAGTCTCAAGCAATGTTGCCCCTTATCACCTTTGATCTTCCTACTGGTAATAGAAGGTATGAGTAGATTAATCACAGAGGAAAAGCTACATTGGCGAATCAAAGGTATTAAAATTACAGACAACTGTGCACTGTCCCATCTAATTTTTGCAGACGATGTCCTCATATTCTTGAATGGATTTGTTAGTGACTCCACTATTTTCAACACTATTCGCAAGCTATTTTGAAAAGCCACAGGTATGGTGAGAAATCATTCGAAATCCACTCTGTCAGCCCCAGGGTGCTCACAATTTGAGGTTCATTTTGCAAACTAGAGATTCCCTTTCTCCCCCCTTGATTTCAATGATGGTCTCAAATGCCTAGAATTTCAACTCAAACCCAATAAATACAAAATTTCCAACTGGGCATGGCTTGTGGAAAAAATTGAAATAAGATTGAACATTTGGCTTCATCGGTGGCTCTCAAGGGTAGGTCACCTTGTCCTAATCAAATTAGTTTTAGAAGCGATTCCTATTTACTCGATGTCTTTGGTATGGATTCCCAAAGGCATTCTCTCTAGAATCCAACAGCTATGTTGTAGATTCCTCTGGAGAGGAAACAAGGAAGGCAATACCTTCGCATGGGTCAAATGGAATCATATCGCCCTACCCAAGAAATGGGGAGGTTGGGGTCTAAAAAATCTAGCATGTTTTTCAAAAGCCCTCACTGCGAAATTGGGTTAGGATGTCCTTACATCCAAAAATTTGTGGACTGAGGTGATCATTAGGAAATATGTCAACCCAGTTCATACTGTTGACTAGACTAGGAGGCCGAACTAGAACATAAATAATATATCCTCAATTTGGTGTGCTATGTTGAACTCAATTGAACACATTCGAGCTAGCCTGTCTTAGAGAATTGGCTCAGGCAGTCAGCTATGTATCGGACTGGATCCTTGGTCAGGATGTGGGAATGCACATACTATTTCACTGAAACTCATCCAATATCGTCTTTGGATCACGGCATCCCAGCAGCTTGGCATCAGGAATGCGATAGCTACATTAACACCCTAGTAGAAGAAAACGTCATGATTCTTGAGGGAAGATAAACTTATGTGGGTTTTATCTCCGCCCAACAAATACACACCTAAAGACGAATATTCCATCATCTATGTTGAGAATAAGCCAACTATCTTTGTATGGTGGTGGCGCCCCCTATGGAAACTAAAAGGTGTGCCTAGAGCTAAGATCTTCATGTGGTGCATTCTGAGTAATAAAGCTCCCACTAGAGACAATCTTCCGCAGCAGTCTTTTCAGGGTCCTATTTGGTGTGCACTCCATAGGAATGTCAAAGAGAGCATCGATCATCTTTTCTCCACTACCCCATGATCAGTACGTTATGGAAACAACTACATCAATTATTGGTTATTAACATTAGATGGACTAGTCACTCAATTATATCTACATGGGAAACATGGTGGAACCAAGCACACCCCTACAAGCTCAGAAATCTACCTCTTATGGTATGCTAGACTATCTGGTTACGCAGAAATAAGCTTATGTTTCAAGGGAAACCCCGCAACTGGATGCTTGTTTCTGCACACATTTGTACACTTTACAACATGATTCCAGATGACGAGCCCAAACATCCTCACAGGATCATCACGGTTGAATCCATTGACAAATCATTCCTGTGGGCTTATTTTGATGGATTTGCACAGCAAACAAGTTGCAGCAGTGATGCTATATTATATCTGAATGAAGAACATTTTTTCAAACTGAGGATGGGCCTAGGAAGAGGCACAAACAATTTCTCAGAACTCATAAGCCTCAAACATCTTCTCTCCTCTGCTTTAGAAAAAGGATGCTGACACCTTCATATTTTTTGACTAGTATTTTCATAAACTGTTTCAATCAAAAATTTGTTTGTCACATGCACACACTTCGAACCTAATGGATGAAGTATTATTATTAAAATCACAGTTTTAATCTATTTCTTGTCATCATATTTACAGGAAGAGGAACCAACTTTCTGATCTCCAATACAAGGACGCAGCGAACTAGGTCACTGGATGATAGAAGAGCAGAATGGACATGAATTTTACGAGTACTTCCACTGACCATTTGATGACCAACATTCACAGGCGGAAACTCAGTCCTGATTTTTGGGATGAACTATTTTGATAACACTCTTTTGCACATATCAATTTCTGTATAATTTCAGTTTATGTTATTATTGTATATTTATTCACAGCATATTCAATTACATACATAACATTCAGTTCACAATATGTGACTTGGCCACCAGTGTTTTGATATATGCTTCATAAAAACATCTACAGCATGTCATTTTTAAATACATAATAAAATTACGATTTTTTCTTGGGAAAAAAAATACTTAACCCATTATTTTATTATTAAATTACACTAAAATCTATATATATATATATATATATGAACAAAACCTTGAGAAATTTAGCTTGGAAATCTGGTTGATAATAAAATAATTTTAAACAAACTCATTAAAATTTTAATGTTAATGAGTAAGTTTAGTGTATAATTTTTGAAAACATAAATATTAAATACCACATCTTACTTTTTCATCGTGCATTGACTATCATATTATGCTCATCCAAAACAAAGATGAAAAACAATAAACTAATAATTAATTTATTACATCTGGTTTAATATTCACTTTTCAAAATTAATATTACTTATTAAACAACCCTATATATTTAACAAACTCATCTTAAATATGAGCTGAAACAAATTCATCTTAAATGCTAGTATCATGTAACGGTTTTGTTGCTCAAGATTCTACTAAAGGAAAGGCAAAGGTATGTTGCTCATGCTTATGAAAACTTAAAGTAGCTGTGGCTAAACCATAAGCAGCGGAGCTCTAAACTCACATTTAAAACAACTCTGTATAATAGATACAGCCTTTGCCTTACTCATTACACTATTCTTTTCTAAATTCTAAATATGTTATTAAATCTATAGCAGTATCTCAAAACCAATCATGGACTTCGTGTCATCAGCAGAATTCTAATTCTATAAACATCATCGCGCACATCTTCCTCTTTATTTCTCTTGGTATTTACTGCATGAGAACCTTCCATGCAGATCAGTTGCTTAGTTAATCCAGGGCCCAGGCTGATACATCTGAAACAATGAAAAAGTATGCACGGCACCTTATTTCTGGTATAAAATTTGATAATTGATATTTTGAAATTGTAGACCTAAATTGTGTATGGGATGATTATATTGTTTTTATCATATTTTTAAATGTTAGATTTGTTTATATATTTTAATACAATTTATATAACATAAAATTAACATTTATTTATAATTATTTTATTAATTTTTAATAAAAAATTAAAAATTAAAATCATTAAATTGTCTTTTTTATCTTTCTACAAAATGTTAGGTATAATTAGTTAATTGGCTAATTTCTAAATTAAGATAAAGTCCCAAATTAAATAAGAGGGGCAGCTGGGCAGTAGTAGTAGTAATAATAATAATAATATCCATTTTTAAGGTCACAGTCAAGCCAGACACTAAATTGGTGTATGAGATCCCTTGTTGGTGGGATAAGGGAGCCATCTCCGTGCAGCGATTTGACTGCTAAGTCTACGAAAGCATACATACTCTATCCTACTCTGGTTTTGAACCTGTTAGGCCCACTCAAACTATATTATATAGCAGCAATGAACAAGGTGAGGAGGTGCGAAAATGCAAGGAAGCCGACGTTTATACGACACAAATCTAGTGGGTCGACCGTGGAACGAATCTCCGTGATCAGTGCTGAGTGCACGGCTGCCGCAGGAAGAACAGCAGTGGCGTGAAAATTGAAAAATTAAGGATCGTACCATTTCAAAGGAATCCAGGTTATGCTAACTCACCGACGAAGCTTCGTAGAGTTGTTATATCAACTTCTAGTCTTTCCCTTCTCAGCAACGCTTTGTACATAGCTGACCAGCTTGCGGTGTAACTCTGTAACAGGTTGGTTATTACTTACCAACTTCTAGAGTCTTTCCTTTCGCGCAAAAGCTTTGGACACAGCTGGCCAGCTGCAACAATAATTATGCTATTTGTCTTGATCTCATACCGTACTATATTGTCAAATGCAAAAGCAAATGACAACTGTCCGTCAGATCGTATCATGTGATCCAATAGTCAGGGCAAATACATGTACACTAGATTGCTTCCTTTTCCGTGTTACGGTATACAGAGTTTTGATCCAAACCCTTTGGGAACAAATATATAGTTTGTTTATGTCGTAATAAATGAGTTGGCGCTGTATATTTTTATTGTGGGATAATTGGTTTGTCAAAATTTAATGGTAGGCTTATATAACTTTACTTATTTAATGTTAATTGGCAGATTAGTTATTTTCAGTGTAATAAGTTAAGTTTTTGTGCTTTTGTCTTTTTTTGTTCATATGGCTGTTTGCCAAATTTAATTATGTTTCAGAATGTTTTTTTTAATAATTGTTTTAAGTGTGTTGGTCCAATTATTTCTCAGATGTGGGTCAATGGTTAGGTGGAGAGATTTGGTCTCACATGGCTTGTGGTCCAATTTTGAGCAAGACAATGTATACCTGATAACTGCTGCAGGGATGATTTCTTCCATTAAAAAAAACGTAAATTATTTGAATCATAAATTTGATTTGTAAATTTTATATAATTTTAGTGATTCAAAGATTTCTAGGAAGTTTTTTCCTCCAAAACATAAAAGTTCAAGAACAATTAACTACACTCACACATTAGAAATTTTACAAGTTAAATATCAAGATATAATTTAAATTTTACAATTTAAATATCAGAATACAATTTAATTTTATTAAGTGAGATAACAGATATTGGAATTAATAACTTTTTTTATCAAACATGTTTTAACAATATACTCATTCACCATCCCTTCAATATCCATAAACTTAAATTAATCTAAAACACTGACCATATTTAATTAATCAAACCGAACGAATCCAAAAAAAATTATTTAAATTTTAATGAAAATAATAAAATAAAAAACAAAATTAAAGTAGATAAATTTTGTTATAAAGGTAATGGCAACGTGAAATGAAGGAATTACATAGAATTCACGTTTATCTAACCTAATTCCACAATTGGGTTAATAATTTCGGACGATTATGAATCTCATTAAAGTGATTTTAATATATTTGTTGTCACTAGGTGGTTTATTCTCTGCTAGATGGTTAGTTTGAATACATGTAAAGGCCCTTCTTTTTGTTTTAATAAAAACGATTTTTTTTCGTTGACGTGGTAAAATTTAGTGGACATGTCATAAGCACTCACCTTTTTTTAAATGATAAAAATCTTATATAAAAGCAAAACAAAAAACATCCCACCCATAAATAAAAGCAATTCATTATATAACCACTCGAGTGGATATTATATAATTTGAAAGTTCGTTATAATTATATTACGCATTTTTAGTTTAATATTTTATATAACTACTTAGGGGGAGATTATATAGTTTGGAAGTTCAATATAACCATACTGAGCATGGGTATATACTATAATGTACTGTTATTATTACGTATTTCAGAGTGGATATTATATAATTTGGAAGTTCGTTATAATTATACTACAAGCATGAAGGAGAGGAAAAAGTTAGAGAACAGAAGGAGTGCATGATGAATGTGCAAGGGAGCCTGGTACGCATCTAGAACTACTCTTAACCTAATTAGCTAGAAGGTCAGGGTAAAGTATAGTGAAATTTCCAATATAATCACCATATTGGTTGTCCATCTGCATATTTAAGATATAAACAATTAAAACATATATAAAATAATGTATAATGGTAAAGATAATTGCTTGAATAACTTGCACAACAAATTGAAAGACTTGGTGGTTAGAAGAAAGATATATCATAAGCGCTATTTCTAACCAGCGTGCACTCTTACCTTTTTGATGAAAACCATAATTAAACAAAACCTCAGAAACCATATATCTTGAAAACATATTTACATTATTACTAAAAAAATATACTATTTTATGTTTCTTATCTGAAATATTATTACAAATTATATTACAAATTATTGAAATGGAAAATTTAAATTATTAATTCTATATTAATTGAATATCATAAATTTTTTAGTATTTGTACATTCAAAATATCCAAAAATAATAATAATAATTACACTAGGAATTGTATTTTAAGGTAAAAAAAACCAATTGCAAAACAAAATTATTTAATTATTAAATTTATATATAATTTAACATTTTCAAATTAATAATCTACTTTTCAATCAGAGTTTGAATAATTATGAATTTAAAATAATTTTTGTAATGCCCTCATGAAACGTGTAAATGTATTTTTTTTAACTCTTAGTAAGAAAGGACCAAGTAACTTGTGGGCCATTTAAGGGGCCATATGATTATTATTTTTAATATATTGAATATACAAATATTGATTAATTCATAAAGTTACTTTGAAGGTTCTGCATAGAGGGCTCCCACCTTGGGCGGTTAGAAGAGTTATGGGCCCAGAGATTATCTGCCTACTCTTCATTCGGTGGGAAAAAAGCTTGCAAAAAAAAAACCAAGAGGGCAGAGGGAACCTGAGGCAAGAGAAGAAGGAGGTTGTAAGAAATGAAAGTATTTGGAAAAAAAATCTATAGCTGGTTGGCGAGTGGAGTCGAACTCAGGTCTGTGTGCTTAGTTACTGCATCATTCC
This sequence comes from Pinus tabuliformis, assembly GCA_031772625.1. Classification (NCBI taxonomy): domain Eukaryota; kingdom Viridiplantae; phylum Streptophyta; class Pinopsida; order Pinales; family Pinaceae; genus Pinus; species Pinus tabuliformis. Next base: position 1,054,583,562 of record CM062811.1, on the reverse strand, counting down.
ATGGTTACGAGTGGAGTCGAACTAAAGCCTGTGTGCTTAGTTACTCTGTCATTCCATTGTTATGTCTATTTGGGAACATATAACCTCTAGGCTAATATTGTTCCAAGAATGCACCAGGTGTGAAGCTGACTCGGGAGAGATGTAGTGATATCTCATCTCGAAGGTTGGGAGGAGCATTGTCTCCTCTATGACGTTGTGGCTTAATTAACAAGTGAACAAAATAGGAACATATAAGTATTGTATAAGATTGTGTTTGATTTTGATGTAATTATAGAGTAAGGAATTTTGGCTAATTGTCTAGGGAAATGTTGATTTCATTTGTGGGAAAATGTTTTTTAGTTTGTTAAAGAACAAAGTTATGAATTTGCTAGAGTTGAAAAATGTGTAACAAGAAATGTTAAATTTAGAATGTGCTAAAAATAGACAGGCTAAAAATAGCATGTCTAAAATAGCAGTTTGGCCATTGGCCACATCAACTGAGTGGTGAAACTGCTAAAAATAGAAAGTTTTTAAAAATAGTGTTTTTGGGTCCTTTCCTATTTTTAGCAGTCCCTGGTTTAACTATAGGAAGTAAAAACAAATTTTATCTTAACAAGAGTTTAAAATATTAATTAATTAATCTCTATGAGTTAATTAATTATGGAAAATTAAACTTGAAGTCTTTGTGAGATCATGCAATTATTTGCTCCCTTGATTTAGGAATTTATCCCTTGATTAAAGGAGATAAGGTTCCGTTTTATAATAGAGAATCAGTTGACTTAGTTTTACTTAGTCAAGTCTAGTTAGATTATTTTAACAAGTTGTTAAAATAATGAAATATGGTTTGTTAATCCTTGCATGCATGTGACAACTATTATTTCAGATAACTGAGCATTCCTTCATGGATAACTGATGCATGTTAGTTCAGACAAAGACCCAGTTGAGATTAGATGAGAGATAGTGGACTATCAGATGCTTGGATATTTCTAGTAAGTATTCATTGCATGGAGAACGATCTATTTCCAAGAGAAATATGTATTATATGAAATTGGAGGACTTGTGGCCTATATATTGAGGCCTATGTAGTCTATGATCTTCATATCTTCATAGTTTATTGAAATCTTAATAGCTTGAGAGCTAATTATTTTTGTATTGTGAAGAGGATTTCCACTTGATTGATAATACATGGTTGGATTTTTATGCTGGTGCTTTCCCCTGGATATATCTTGTGTTATGTGTGATTATTTCTCTTGATCAGTTATGCATGTTTCTATTTGATGTTGCTCATGAATTCGATTATGCTTCCGCTTAATGTTTTGTAGAAGTAGAACAAGTATTATGCTTTAGGACATTGCATATATCAGTTTGTTCTACAGGTGAAATTTCTACATGGTATCAGAGCACAAGTGATCAAGCAAGAATTGTATAGTAGCAGGAGAAATTCGAAATTTATTATTCGGGATATAGATCTCAAGTTCTTATCACATCTATTTCATCGACGGCATTCTATGGTTTGAGGCTTGAGTATGCCCTTGATGGCAGCTCAAACTATATAGCTTGGAAGGATCGCATGGAGGCAGTTTTGGAAGATAATGGTCTTAAGGATTTCATTGATCAAGAAATCCCTAAGCCTACTGACAAGACTAAGCAGGTGGAATGGAGGAAGTGTGTGGCGAGAGCTAAGAGAATTCTCTTGGAAGGAGTGCGAGATCACATTGTCTTAAGCCTCTATGGGAAGGAGACTCCACATGCAATGTGGAAAACATTGAAAGATTTATATCAGAATAGCAGTGATCAGAGGAAGCTGGCACTAAAGGACAAACTTTGAAAGATCAAGTGTGAAAGGGATGAGATGATCTCTATGTATCTAACCAAGCTCATCACAGTGATGAGCTTGCAAGTGTAGGGGTTGTGACATCAGATGAGGATATGGTGATTCTAGCACTCCTTGGCCTTCCTAAGAGCTAGCATAGCTACCAGGACTCGGTGAATGGAAGGGAGAAACTGCCAGATTGGGAATGACTATGGTTGGATTTGATGCAGGAGGAGATCAAACGAAGCACTATAGACAATTCTTCATCTATGCATGATGATGAGAACTATGCCTTAACGAGTAAGGCGAAGAAGGGGAAGGAGAAGGTTTCTCTTTCCGAATCTAGTTCTTCCAATGATGGGAAGAGGGTTGAAAAATTGAAAGTGTGATGCTTTCGTTGTCATGAGGTGGGCCATTATACTGCAAATTGTCCACGGAGGAAATCCAAGAAGGGATCCGGGGAAGGATCTAAAGGTGAGGCACTTGCTTCACAGTTTGAGTTGGATTTAACACTCTTCGGATGCATGGTTTCATCCATGGTGGGAAGTGGTTGGTTTCTTGACAGTGGAGCTTCTTTCCACATGACCGGCGACAAGAGTTTGTTCAGTACTTTGGAGGAGAAAGATCTCCAGATACTCATAGCGATGGGTAATGATGAGAAGTATAGTGTCTCAAGTGTAGGCATGGTTATTTTTCAGAGGGAGCATGGATCTCACCTTACCTTCACCAATGTCAGGTATTTACCAAGACTGAAGAGAAACTTGGTGTCGATCGCAATGCTAGAAGATAGAGGCTATGATGTAGTCTTCAATAAGGGAAAGGTTTTCCTTAGACACATCATCACTAGGCAGGTGAAGCAGATTGGTTCATGGGTCAAGAACTTGTATGCTCTTGAGGTTTAAGATGCATGCAAAGCCTTGAGCAACAAGGCAACTGGTGGAGACTTGGTGGTTGAGAGGGAGGGTATAGTACCTCTCAGCATGCAGAGCCAGAGGAAGTCTCAGATGATTGTGGAGGAGCCACGATTGGTGCAGTAGCTTCAGGAGGTTGTGGAGCAGCCACAACAGGGGAAGCTGAGTGGAGATCGAGTAGAGACATTTTCTCATGCAGAGACCTCCAGTAGGGGGAAACTTCGAGCCAGGTGGGCTGAGGGATCACATGCAGCCATACCTCCAGGTAGGAGGTGGGGTGATGTAGATTGATCGTCCCAAGGAGGAGGGGCAGGATCCTTGAGGTACCCAACCTCTTGGATGAGACCTTGCTACAGGAGCCCCGATGTGGAGTAGCAGGAACTGACTGATTGGGTAGAAACAAATGCGGATGGAGCGGCAGAGAGAGTGATAGTGAAGGGAATCCCAGGATAGTGCATAGCTAGCAGGCTACAGCAATGCAAGAGGCACAAGTATTTTGCATAGTGCTAGGTGGCACAGAGAGGTTTGCAATGGTGTGAGATGCATGGAGATGTTGCAGTAGTGCAGATGTCAGAGAGGGAGAACTTGTCAACAGCAGGTAGAGCTTCAGCATCAGAGTATGTTCCTAGCCCAACAGAGTGGTCAGTTGGGAGTGTTTTTGTTCCAAGTGTTGTTGGAGAAAGTGGACCGGGTATATGTGTTGCATGCAAAACATTCCATAGTTACAGGTTCGGGTTCGAGAGAAAGCCTTTCTTGTTGAGAGGGAGTGTTGAAAAATGTGCGACAAGAAATGTTAAATTTAGAATGTGCTAAAAATAGACTGACTAAAAATAGCATGTTTAAAAATAACAGTTTGGCCAGTGAGGTCATTGGCCACATTGGGTGAGAGGAGAAACTGCTAAAAATAGAAAGTTCTAAAAATAGCATTTCTGGGTCCCTTCCTATTTTTAGCAGTCCTTGGTCTAATTATAGGAAGTAAAAACAAATTCGGTCTTAACAATAGTTTAAAATATTAATTAATTAATCTCTATGAGTTGATTAATTATGGAAAATTAAACTTGAAGTCTTTGTGAGATCATGCATTTATTTTCTCCCTTGATTTAGGAATTTATCCCTTGATTAAAGGAGATAAGGTTCAGTTCGATAATGAGAGAATCAATTGATTTAGTTTTACTTAGTCAAGTCTAGTTAGATTATTTTAACAAGTTGTTAAAATAATGAAATATAGTTTGTTAACGCTTGCATGCATGTGACAACTATTATTTCAGATAACTGAGCATTCTCTCATGGATAACTAATGCATGTCAGTTCAGACAGAAACCCAGTTGAGATCAGATGAGGGACAGTCAACTATCAGATACTTGGATATTTCTAGTAAGTATTCCTTGCATGGAGAAGGATCTATTTCCAAGAGAAATATGTATTATAGGAGATTGGAGAACTTGTGGCCTATATATTAAGGCCTAGGTAGTCTATGATCTTCATATCTTCATATATTCATAGTTAATTGAGAACTGAATAGCTTGAGAGCTATTTCTTTTTGTATTGTGAAGAGGATTTCCACGTGATTGATAATATATGGTTGGGGTTTTATGTTGGTGCTTTCCCCTGGATATATCTTGTGTTATGTGTGATTATTTCTCATGATCAGTTATGCATGTTTCTACATGATGTTGCTCATGAATTCGATTATGCTTCCGCTCAATGTTTTGTAGAAGTAGAACAAGTATTATGCTTTAGGACATTGCATATATTGGTTTGTTCTACAGGTGAAATTTCTACAGCTAGTCCTAGGAATGGTTAGATTTATCGAAATTGTCAACAACAAAGTTATTTTAATCGAATTATTCAATGAGGATAATTGGGGTTAACCTTCAGGCCAAGTCAATCAAATTGACAGCCTGGAAACAATCCTTATCACTAAACATATATGTACATCACATATTTCTCTATGAGCTCATACTACTTTCTATCCATTTAAAAAAAAAAAAAAAAAAAAAAACTTAAGCTAAGTTGTTGTATTTTGAAGTAAGGGGATGTGATAATGCAGTCTGATTATGTGAAAATATTGGGAAGTATTTGTAGAACAATACATCAATATCACAACTTGTAAATAATCAACCCCAACCATGAAATAAATAAGTCCTCAGAAGAACGAGAAAAATGTTTTTGGGACATTGTAACTCGAACTAAAAATAAAGTACTCATATATTGACTAATTAGTCATGATTGTTTAACACCCAGAGTAGTGCTCGACCCTAGCAGGTTTCCAAACCATACTACACTATGTATTGCAATGTATAAACAAACATAAATATAAATATTAGATTTCAATCATTACATAGAAATATATAATAAGAGAGAAGACAACTCCTATATTAATATTTTAAGAAAATAAAATGTATCCATACAAAGGAGATAAATTATGTAGAAGTTTTTCTATGGTCTAATTTAGAATTGTTTTCCGAGGAGTTACAACAAATATATACACATTAAAGTACGATATTCAGTCGTTAGGGACTGTCACCACAAAATGGGAAACCCTAGGTCACTCGACCCTTGAGAATTAACTTATGACAACGGTACTTAATTACTGTTAATCCATCATTGAAGAGACTGAAATTTCTTATCCTGGAAATTTTGCATGATAGACTCAAGACCAAACCTAACAATGCAAAAATTCTGAGAAGAAATAAAAATAACCTGGCCACTATAAGTGTGGGTAGTTGCACCTGTTAAGTAGAGGAGTGATTAGTCAGCTAACACGATCTAGTAGAATTCCTTATGCTCAAGCAAACATAAAACCCTAAAGCTTGCACTGGGGATTACCTAGAGGAGACAAGCATCGAGAGATAATAGTTAGGGTTGTAAATCATTGAGCGATAAAGAATGTTGTTGCTTATTATAAGAAAGGTCTCACCTTTTTTAAACCATCTATTCCTTATTTGAACCAAATTTCAACAAAGAATAAAAAAAATAAAGAGAAAATGAAAAACCCCGTTCTGAATTCTAAGAAAAATTAATAATATTACAACTACCAAATGATGCACTAATATAGGAAATGAATAAATAATTATAGGCGGTAGCCTAGAGAATAATTGTGCCTTCAGAAAGGACTATAAGAGAAGAATGGTTTAAATCCGAATAGAGATTGAACTTGGAGATACTAGCCATCTCAAGTGGTTTGTCGTCATGCAAAAACTGGGGAAAATTACAAAACAACTCACAGAATAGAAAAATCTTTGGCTCTAACAATATTGAAAACAAAAACCAAGAGGGTACCTACCAACGGAAAGCCATCAAGCAAGGGAGACTTTGAAAAGTGTTACCAAAACGAAACCCTAGTCTATTAAGTTGCAGAGCTTCTCCTCCATAGTGACACAATCGAATGACCTCCTTGTTACCCAGGGAGGGGAGGGTTACTCTCTAACTGCTCTCAGCAATTATGAAGCATCAATCTAACACTAGTCCATCAAGACTTTTGATCAGGAACCCGTGTTTGTATCAAGGTCTTTGCAATACAACTGTGCATTGAAGAAGTTTCGAGAAAGCTTCGAGCCTGACTTAGGTTAAAGAAAAAGGTATAGGATAAATCCAATAAAACAATAACCATAGAAAACCTAATGACATGTTACAATGAAATAATAATTCCCCAAAACATTAGGTTAAGTGACTTCAAAATTGTTATAATTGTGACTATTACTAACCTGAGGTTATATGTGAATAACAAAAAATGTATGGATTTAAGGAAACCATAATGCTTATTGTATATATTTTCTTCCCGTTATACAAATTAAAAAATTGAATATATTTTAAAGATACATTACAGGTGGTATCAGAGCCCAAGTTACTGCATTGTGGCCTAATTCAGTACATGATAATAATAAAAACTTGGTGTTCTTTGTTTCATAGAACAGAGAGAGAGAGAGAAGGAAAGTGAGGAGAGTTGATCATAGACTAACTACAACATCAACAAGAATCCTTATTGGACCCAACTCAATACCATCACAAGGACCAAATCCAAAGATGTTGGTTCAACTAGGGGAGGAATCTCAAGCTACAACTATGTTGATGGAAATAGTGCAAAAATTGAAGGAAACAATGGTTAGATTAAGAGAAAATAATGAACAACTGATGAGAGATCAAGAAAGAATTATTAAGAGTCTAACTGACAAGAAAAACCAAGGAATTCTGCTCCAATAACAGACAATGGAAATCGGGAAGAATCCCATCGACAAAGGGAAGACATCCTCTAGAGAGAAGTAACACACAAGAATCAAAAGGCAAAGGAGAATCATAATCTGAGAAGGAATAATCAGGAAATGATTCTCGAGACAGAATGAAAAAAGGAATAAAGAGAGAAAATTTGGAATTGCAAGCGGAGTTTAAAAAAATAAAACCCCCAACATTTTGACAGTGAGTCAGAAGAATCTGCATGAGCTTGGTTGGTTAACGTTAATAAATATTTCAAGATTTATGAATATAATGATAATCTGAAATCCTACCTAGAAATTTATAAACTACAAGGAAAGGTGACATTATGGAGGGAGAAAGTTAAGGAATTTCAAGGAGTAGATGAGTAAGGGGTTACTTGGATGAGCAAGGAGTAGATGAGCAAGGGGTTTTCTATGATGATAAGGTAAGGGAGTTTCATGAAATTTGTTTGGGACAATTGACCATGGACAAATTTGTGGCCAAGTTTATGTCCTTATTAAGATATGTCCCTTATATATGCGAAGAAAATCTAAAAGTGCATAGATTTATAAGCAGTCTACCTGCGTTTATGAAAGAGCGGTTAAAATTCAACAATCCTAAGACAATGGATGAAGTGGTACGCAAGGCGTGAATCTGTTATCAACAGATGAAGAATAAAGGAGACATTACAAAAAGATGGATAGATCAGAAGGGGCAAATAATTCTTCGATAGTTAAATGTGTAAAAATTGTAAGCTCCAAAAACTCTTATAAAAATCAACAGAATAAAAAAATTGGGAAAGAACTAGCAATGATCTAAGCTGCAAAATGAAGTAAAATCTACAAAACAACCAGTTAAGTCTAAGTTTGATCAATCCACAAGACCCACATTTCCGTACTGAGGATGTGGAGAACCTAATTACATTAAAAATTGTCCCAGTTAGAGAAGGATAGAATAGGTTGCATATTTTCAAGAGGCATCCATGGTAGGGGAGATAGGAAGAAGCCTACCAAAATTAGTGTTACATTGAAAGAGCGTCAAGTAAAGTACTAGTTGTCTATGGTAGAATTTAAAGGTAAAATATTGAACCAATTTGTGTCTATTTTAGTTAACCTAAGGGCTAGCCTAAGTTATATAAACCCCAAAATAATAGAATGGTGTCGCTTGCAATCAATCAAACTTAAAAGCCCATGGTTGGTATAGCTAGCCATTGGATCCAAAATAAGGGTGATAACTAGAATAAATAATCCTCCTATTATAATTGCATATTAGATAACAACATGAAATTTGTATATTTTTCCCTTAGGGTCATTTGATATTTTATTCAGTATGGATTGGATTGAGAGGCATTGGTCACTGGTAAATTGCAAGGCCAAAACTATTAGTTTTCTTGATGAGAAGGGTGTTAGAAAAAAATCCACAGGATTAGAAGATCCTTGAAGCTAAGACCAATTATTGCATATAAATTAGGAAAATGAATTAGAAAACGGTGCCAAATCTATGTTGTACAGGTGGGGTATACTAATTCCAAGGAAAAGGTTGACACTATAGAAAATTTACCCATTTTGCAAGACTTTGTTGATGTGTTTCCTGAGGAGATTCCCAGATTACCCCCAAAGTGGGATATAGATTTTACTATTAAAGTGATTTCAAGATTTTGCCCAGTATCTAGGATCCCCTACCATATGAGCATACCATAATTAACTTAACTAAAAATACAACTAAAGGAATAGTTGGATAAGAAGTACATCCACCCAAGTGTATCCCTTTGGGGGGCTCTTGTACTTTTATGTTAAAAATAAATATGGTACCTTACGTCTACACATTAATTATAGACAACTGAATAAATAAATGGTTAAGAAAAAATACCCACTACCTCAAATAGACGATCTATTTGATCAGGTGAAAAGGGCTACTATGTTCTCAAAAATTGATTTACGCTTCGGGTATCACCAAATTTGAATTAAGAGGATATTTGTAAAACTATTTTTCGAACACGTTATGGCAATTACGAGTTCGTCATTCTACAGTTTGGGCTTACAAATGCCCCAACAACATTTGTGTCTCATGAATAGCATTTTTCATCAATTTATTGACAAGTTTGTATTAGTTTTTATTGATGATATCCTTATTTATTCTAAAAGTATGGAGGAACATAAGATGCATCTTTAAATTGTATTTTAAACTCTACAATACAACCATCTATATGCTAAGTATAACAAATGTGAATTTTATAAAGATCAAATTCAAAATTTAGGCCATGTTATCACCCACAATGGAATAGTTGTGGATCCTGAAAAGATAAAAACCATTAGATCTTTTATTGGCCTAGCTAGATACTATCGTCATTTCTTTGAAGTATTTTTCAGAGTAGCCTAACCAATTAATTATTTACAAAATAAGGGGAAAGAATTTCAATGGACGGTTGAATTTCAAAATAGCTTTGAATAGTTGAAGCATTTGATTACCACAACTGCAATACTAAGGATCACAGACCCTGAGAAGGAATTTTTGGTATGTACCAATGCTTGTAAGTGAGGGGTATGAGGAGTATTGATGTGGGGGGGCAAAGTAGTATCCTATGAGTCCCAAAAGTTGAAAGAACATGAAAAAATATACTCAACCTATGATTTAGAGTATATGACATTGATTCATGCTTTAAAAGTGTGGTGACAGTATCTACCTGGGAAGAAATTCATCCTAATGACTGACTAGAGTAGCTTGACGAATTATTTTAAACAACCCACACTAAATGCATGGTAGGCATGATGGGATGCCTTCTTAAGAAAATTTTAATTTTATATTAAACATTTAAAGGGAAGAGAGAATCGAGTGGCTGATGCCTTAAGCAGAAAATTACATTTTTTATATGAAATATCATTTAGCCAAGTTAAAACTAAATTTATAGAACAAATTAAAGATGTTGGTCTGAAGGATCTAGAAAATCAATTTTTGTGGCAACAAACCAAAATATAGAACAACAAGGAGAGACAACTAGGATTTGATGTTAATGAAGAAAAAATATTGATTTATTGGAGCAGGCTTTACGTCCCTAACCATCAAGGCTTAAATTAATTAATCCTAGATGATTATCATAAAATCCCTTATGGTGCTCATCCTAGTTATAAAAAATTAATAGTTTCCTTGAAGAAAGTTTTTTTCTAGCTTGACATGAAAAGAGAAAGAATCGAATATCTGGCTAAGTGCCTAGAATGTCAATAAGTAAAGGTTGAACATCAACATCCATCCAGATTGCTTCATCCATTACCCATCCATTAATGGAAATGGGAAATTATCACTCTTGATTTTAATACTAGGTTTCCTAAATCCAAGAGGCAGAATGATTCTATAATGGTGGCAGTAAACAAATTAAGTAAGACTACACATTTTATTCTAGTGTAATCCACTTACAAAATAATTCAAATTGTTGATGTTTTCATAAGAGAAATTTTCAGATAGCATGGTATTCCTAGAGTAGTTATATCTAATAGGGACTTGAAATTTAATTTTGAAAAGAAAATATGAAAAACAATAAACTAATAATTAATTTATTACATGAGGTTTATTATTTACTTTAAAAAATTATTATTACTTATTAAGCAACCCCATATATTAAACAAACTCATCTTAACTATAAATTGCACCAGATGTTGCAAAGGAAAAGTCGTAAGGCAATAGTATAGAGCACTAATTAATGCTTCTTTGAGAATTGTTGAAAGGAAAAAATATATCAAGAAAGGAAATGACTGTGTTACAATGAAATCTTACTGCAATAATGCTTCCTTGAGCCTTACAAATCACGAGGCATATGTTGAAGTTAAAGACCTTTTGTGATTATGCCAACATGACTTCCTTATAAATAAAGAAATAGATTGTGATTTGTTACCTTCAAAATCACAGGTTTTTTTGGTACAATTCCTCCATATTTCTTCTTGATCACTTCTTATTGAGTCACCTCTGTATTATTTCCTTCATGATCCTTGAAACTATTCAAAAGATCACATTGTTCTTTACCACTGATCTCCTTGGTGTCTGCCATGTTCTTGTTTTTTAGTATATATGATATGAAAATTATGTAGAAAGAATATGGAGGTTGTGAGATTCTTTTTTGGAAGTACAATGATTTTGGACACGTGTTATTATTTTTGAAAAAATTATCTGGAAGCTGAGTTTTTGAAAGAATGTTCAAATTATCAATTTCAATTTAATAAGCTTATCATTTTAAGAATGTGAAGAATAATTCTAATAATCTTATCATGATTTTTGTTCTAGCTTTAAATTTGCAAATATAATGCATGCATGCAAATAGTTACATATTAGCATCATGCATGGAATTAGATTGAGTCATCCAAGCACTACAATTCAGTTGAAGTTTTTAGCGTAAGCATAGGAAGAGACAAGAGAATAACGGGACTTGCAAAACTTTGTCACTGCTACTCAGTTAGTGTTTATTTGGACATAATAATAGGTATTAATTGCAGATAACAGGAAGCTAAGGTAGAATTAATTTGGGTGAAAAAAAATTAACTCAAAGTATCAATGGGAATAACCTTTTGCTCTAACATTTTCCAATAGTGTCATCAACCTTTTAGGAGTTGGATCCTTTGTTGGCCTAAGGCTTCGAGGCTCACAAGTTGTTGAGAAAGCTTAAAGTGACATGCTCGTAAGTAATGTGTGTCACATATTTGTATTTTGTATTCAAATTGAGAATAACGATTAGAGGGGAAGAAAGAAAAGAGTTTATAGTTGCATTGTTTAATAAGGAGTACAAGGATGGTATACATTAGGATTGGCTTTCAATTCGAAGAGAATTATCCCACCCATCCATCAAGGCACATCTCTCTACTCATCCCAAGGCACCATTGGCAAGCCTCGAGTGCACCATACTTCCCACAAACACAACCACAACATATAGTCCAATAGTCAAATCTATGCCCATCTAGGTAGTGAGGAAGAGACGTAGTAAAAGAGAATCCTATCCACAACAAGAAATGAAAACACAAATGGGAATTTCTTTCTATACTCTCCGGGTGATAGGTGGACCTTATTCTTGCTATACTCTCTAGGGGATAGGTGGACCTTATTCTACCAGAAGAGTAGCTTATGCTACAAGTGCTAAAGACACCAAACATCTAAGTTTTCTACCTCTAATTTTCCATGGTCTGCTACAGAAGGAAATATGGAAACTTGTTCTAAATACCATTGTTTTCTGTCCGATAGGCTTAGAGAGGCACAACGGTGCCTGTGCTTTGTTCAATTGGTATAGGTGTTGGCTTTCCCATGCTGGATGGACTCGGCCCTTGGACTTCACCAGCGAGTGATTTGATCATAATTTAAAAGTATTGAAAAAACAGAATATATACTGCTTTTAATGTATATTAAATTTATTTATTATTTGAGAATTTTGTAATATTTATAAAAGCACAATTTGATTGTTGATGTGAGCCGAAATACAACTTTTCGGTAAACATGGAACCATTTTTCACGTGTTTTACAAATCATCATTTATGATTTCACCGGAAATAGATTTGGCTTTGGAAGTCTGTCACATGCTATTTCTGCCAGTGTATAATAGTTTCACTCGTATTTGATAGATACAGTAAGGCGTAGAAGAGAAAAGTATCTACAATTCCTATTTGACCTCACTAGAAAGTATAATTTTTCATGGGAGATAAGTCTCCCCCATGAAGTGATTCCAATGGGCCTTAGTCCAATGGTTATTTTTCTAGAACTAAGATCTAGACTTATCTCCTCAGGCCGTGGACCTTTGAGAACCAAGCGTAAGCTCTAGGTACACGACATTGCAGGTAGATGCAAGAGTTTCAAGTTCACTATATTTGATGCACTAGAGTAGATCATGGTGGCATTCTATTTGTTGTTGAGCAGCAAGGAATTCATCATTTTCTTGCCCCAATATAGATGTCAAACATATATCTATGTACTCCCCATTAAAGTTACCATTTCCTAAATCCTATAACATCTCTTTTACACTATCCTGTTCATTAGATCTATTGCTTGAACCATAACAATTTTCAATCAATGCACTTTCCCATTCATTATGCTTAGTTTTTCACGCTTGAAGCCCTTGAATCTGCCTCTACCTCTACCATTCATTTCTTTATGTTGCTCGCAGCCGGCCATCCCTTTCACCAGCAACATAAATCTAGGATTTGGGGACACTAAATTGCCTATCATAGAAGTAGGGAATGGTCCATGCAGGATGTTGTCTACTGTCGCCTAGCATTTTGTCCAGTTCTCGGAAAGAAAAAGGTTGAGTGATCCATATAAATAAATTGGTGAGATTTATAAAAATTGTGACACAAAAATATACCCACGTTATATTATGTAGGGATTCAATTGAACATAACCATTCTGACAGGCCCATGGTTTGCTATGCATTTTGGAAATTCAAGAGATGCATATGAAATTAAGAGATGGACAATAAATTTGTTGATGTATCATTATATGCAAAACATAAATACACAATTAGAGCTACAAGTGAAACCCGCGTTAAAAAGGTTTTGTAAACATTGTGAAGTGCAGTCTGGCACTGCAAATCAGGTCCTAGTTTAAATGGAATTGTCAATCTCAAGCCACTATACCTCTACGACCTCAAACTCCATGTTAGACGGGGATTTTTGGTTCTAGTGTATTCAAATCAAGGAAAAAATACCAAGTTTACACTAAGATAAATTCGTTCAAACGTTACGCTTCTAGGCCTCAATTGCTCGAGGGCCCTAGTTATGAGATTCATTAAACCAACAAATCCATAAAACTTGGTTAAGAAAATAGTGGCATTCTCTTGCGACTCTGTTGTCCTTATCTAGTGAAGGCAAGGTCGAAGAACACAAAATTCACTACAACCCTTTCGCAAGACTCGACAACCATTGCAACTAATCCTCATTATTATATGAATATATGACAAAAGAAACAAGCACATACAATAGTACCAGATATATTATACATTCAAATTTTAATCACTTTCTCATACCATGGAGAAACCATTGACAAATGAAAAGAAATATGAATATTAACTTGCACATATACGAGAAGGCATAATCGAGAGTATGCAGATCTCTGAATAAACTGCGAGTCATGCAAGTTTGCTTGTTTAATGCGCTGGGGTTTCAATTTTTGACTGCGTGATTGACGGGTTTGTGGGTCTAAGAAACCCTCAATTACCACGATGTTGTTCGACCCAAAAAAGGACATTCATATGCATATCGATGGATGCCACTTCTCTTGGGGCATGTTCCCATGTTATGGCAAGGAAAACAGTTTGATGGTCCCACCTTCATGCCCAATTTGTCGCATTTCTTTTCCATTGCTTTTCCCCAAGTGTCTTTCTCATTGTTTCGTTTGTTTTGTAACTCCACAACTGTACTTCGAATGGGGTTTATTTGTTTGGTTTAGTTTTATGTTATTTTATAATAAATATTGTTGTATATTATAAGTGGTTATTTTGGAATTATCAATAATTATTAATTATTAGGTTCATGGTAGTAATTTAAATTTTATTAATACTCTTTAAGTAATGTAAATAGTAATGTAAATGAACTAAAGGTTAAAATTTATTTTGAGAAAACAAGTATGTTGTTTTTTCCATTTAATTAAATTGATTAATTAAAAATGTCATATTAATATGTGCGATATGAATATGAGTTATGGATTTTTGGGCATGTGGTGTTAGGAAACCATGGTATTGACACATAGTATTGCAACACAATCTATATACATGTTAAGGTTATCATTTCATTTGATACTTATTTGTACAATATTTTTTAATTAACCAATTTAATTAAAAATTTCAAAAAGAACGTAACTATTTTGTGGAATCTCAATTTTTTATTAATGAATATTACTAACAATATTATGCGAAATCCATACCATCCACCTAGTAATTATTAATGATTAAATTAGCTAGAAGCTGCGTTTCAAAATAAACATGAGTGTAGATGATATAACCATTTCTATTGAGAGAAAGATTAATCTTCCTATAGAAATAACTATTTTATTTTAAAATTTAATAGATATTATATTGGATTTTTTTCGTCATTAGTTTGATTCATGGAATTTTATTTTATTTTATTTTTAAGAATTTGTAAAGAGGGTAGATGTAAATTCTAAACCAACTTGAACTTTCAAGAAAAAATTTAAAGATGAATTGATTTATATACTTCAAAATATGTTTAAACCAGAAAATTTTCAAAAATAAATTGATTTATATATTTCAAAATATGTATAAATAAGAAAAAATTAGAAATCTCCTCTTACAAATATATAAAAATAAAAAGAGGAGAAAAGAAAAGTAAAAAATCAAACTAATAGATATTGGATTTTTTTCCTCATTGGTTTGATTCATAAATCTTTACTTTTATTTTTTAATTTAAAATTTGAATAGAATTTGTAAAGATAGTAAATGTAAATTCTAAACTAACTTGAACTTTTAAGAATTTTTTCAAAAATAGAATTGATTTATATATTTCAAAATATATTTTAATAAGAAAAAACTATTTGAAAAGCACACATTCATAAAGATCACATAATAAAAACATTAACTTGTTGCACCTAGTTTTTACAGCCACTTTAAAGAATCAAAATAACAACTTAATGATAGGAAGAAAACTTTCGAAAGTAGCAGAATTTTGAAGATATTCTCATCATGTTATTGTGTATAATCATCTGAAAAAGAAGTTGTATCATCTTCTTCATCATCGTCTGGAATCCGTGAAGAATCGAGGCATCTCTTGCACTTATCCCATCGATAAGCTATTATAAAATTAGTGGCTTGTCGAGAAGATTAGTGCAAACCCAAAAGCTGCTTTAAAAGGCTCTACTCATGCCATATTCAGAGCATATTGGTAGAGTTTGGTAGAGTTTCTGTTATTGGAAAAAACATACAATCAAGAATGTTAATATTGAATGACAAACATTCAAGTCATGAAACCAAAACACAAAATTTAAATATACATATGAAAATTTTCAAAGCATGCGCGTAACGAGAGTGAGTTTTGATCTTTTTAATTCCATAACAAGAAATCCATGTGAATAAAAAGAGTCACAAAACTCTTGATAATTGTAAACATTGGCCCATTAATGTTACAACTTGGAAAATAAAAAAAATACATTTACAGAACAATAAGACACATATATACTGATATTTCTATTTTCTGAAATTTGGTAAACCTTATTTCCATTTTGAAACATTTTATGTTTCCATAATCAAGATAACTCATATATCAGTCCTGTTGCCATAATCAAGATTCATATATCAGTCCTTGCAGAAATTAATGTCGAGCGTACTACATCAACAAATATCTCGAGTCTTTCAATCCAGCACAAAACATTTGAATTTATGAAAGAAAAACGTTGGTCAAAAAAAGCCCTACCACACCTTGAGAAATAGCAAAACCTAACAAAGTTATTTGATCCGGAGTAGTGAATATTCTTCAGCTCTGAAGAATAAAGTGCAAGAATGCTTCCGAGGTAGTTTGAAAGATTAATTATAATAAAATTTTTAATTCAATTATAAAAATAGTTATAATAAGATTTGTAACCCAACAATTATAAACATTTTAATTATCTAACATCAGATTAACTAGAACATTAAAAAAAAAAAAACAAAAACCCTAAAAGAGTTCTTCCCATGAGAAAAGCCTTACGGCATAAATATACGCTAAAACAAATTCATCTTAAATGCTAGCTGTCAGGTGACTGTTTTGTTGCTCAAGATTCTACTAAAGGTAAGGCAAGGCTATGTTGCTCATGCTTATGAAAACTTAAAGTAGCTTTGGCTAAACCATAAGCAGCGGAGCCTTACTAATTACACCATTCTTTTCTAAATTCTACATATGTTATTAAATCTATAGCATTATCTCAAAACCAATCATGGACTTCGTGTCATCAACAGATTTCTAATTCTACAAATTTCATCGGGCACATATTCCTCTTTATTTCTCTATGGTGTTTAACTGCATGAGAACCTGCCATGCAGATCAGTTGCTTATTTAATCCAGGGCCCAGGCTGATACAACTGAAACAATGAAAAAGTATGTACGGTACTTTATTTCTGGTATAAAATTTGGTAATTGATTTTTGAAATTGTGTATTGGATTATTATATTGCTTTTGAGATGAGTTAGATATGGCATAAGATTTGAAAATTGATTTTTTGAAATTGTAGATCTAAATTGTGTATGGGATAATTATATTGTTTTGTCCTGAGTTAGATATGCGTTAGATTTGTTTATATATTTTAATATAATTTAAATAACAAATTTTTATATTTATTAATAATTATTTTATTATTTTTAATAAAAATTAAAAAATAAAACCATTTTTGAGATTATTACAGATCACCAAATTAACCCATCCATAAATTCAATGCTATAACCCCATTAATAGGCGGGGCCGCGGGGCAGTATTTACCACCCCTTGACAATGGAGGACAGCAGCACTGAACAGGGTGAGGAGGTGCGAAAATGCAAGGAAGCCGACGTTTATACAACACAAATCTGGTGGGTCGACCGTGGAACGAATCTCCGTGATCAGTGGCGAGTGCACGGCTGCCGCAGGAAGAACAGTGTGGCGTTAAAATTGAAAAATTAAGGATCCTACCATTTCAAAGGAATCCAGGTTATGCTACCTCACCGAGGAAGCTTCGTAGAGTTGTTATATAAACTTCTAAAGTCTTTTCCTTCCCGGCAACGCTTTGGATATAGATGGCCAGCTTGCCGTGTAACTCTGTACCAGGCTGTTTATTACTTACCAACTTCTAGAGTCTTTCCTTTCCCGGCAAAGATTTGGACACAGCTGGCCAGCTGCAACAATACGTTTAACTGGCTAGAGGAATTGTCTGGAAAGTTATGGAAATTCTAGTCATATTTAGAAAAAATCCCGCAAGGATTTTTGTAAATCCAAGTTATAGTTGTTAAACTTTAAAATTTTAGGTGTTCTAGACATTTTTGATGGTGCTGAATTTATTTCCACGATCAAAAACACCATTCAAACACTGCCTCTACAAAAAATTTTGAAAATTTTTTAAGCGAATTTCAACCACTTTTGACTATCCAGACTATTCTTCACGTCAATAAACATACTTGATCCCATACCGTGTTATATTGTACTATATTGTCAAATGCAAAAGCAAATGACGAACTGTCCGTCAGATCGTATCATGTGATCCACTAGTGAGGAGAAATAGCTGTACACTAGATTTCTTCCGGTATACAGAGTTTTGGTCAAAATTCTTTCCCAATAAATTTACAAAGTGTTTATGGGCATTAAATGAGCTGGAGTGGTATATTAAAACCCAAGGTAAGGATTTATAACTTTACTCATTTAATGATTATTGGTAAATTAGTTATTTTCCGTGCAAATCCCTATCATAAGTTAAGCTTTTGTTGATATAGGGGTCTGTCAAATTTAATTATGTTTCAGAGTGTTTTCGTTTATTTTTAAATTATATATCTTAAATATGTTGTTCCAATTATTTCTGATATGTGGATTAATGGTGAGGGGGAGAGATTTGGTCTCACATGTCTTGTGATCCAATTTTGAACAAGACAATGTATACCTGATAGCTACTCCAAACATTATTTCTTCCATTAAAAAAAATTAAATTATTTGAATCCTAAATTTGATTTGTAAATTTTATATAATTTTAGTGATTCAAAGATTTTTAAAGTTTTTTCCCTCCAAAACAAAAAATCTCAAAAACAATTAACTACATTCAAATATTAGAAATTTTACCATTTAAATGTCAAAATATAATTTAAATTTTACAATTTAAATATTAAAATACAATTTAATTTTATTAAATGAAATAATAGATATTTGAATCAATACTCTTCATCTTTGATACATGATTCATAATTCATACATTATGATCAATCTCTCATGCTTATAAAGAATTAGAGATGCCAATTTTAGCGTTTAGATTTAGTTAATTTCATATCTACAAACTCTGTAATTTATGTGATATTTTGTTGTTCGCGTACTATTCAATTCATGTTAACTCGTGAACAACTCAATTTTACGCCCTACATGTTGTTCTAAGGTGATATTTGTGTAAAAGTTCCTTAATTGTGGCAATTAGAAATTAATCTTCTAAATTATGTAGTTTATTTGTCTTTAGAAATTGCTATGAAAAATAACGATTAATACGATATTCACAAATAAAATTCATGAAACTAGAAAATAATGTACACACAAAATTTTAAACAGCAATATTTTTGGACAATAGTCCCTGGAAAATCCCAAATGTGGGGAAAAGTAGTTCAACACAAAAGGGTTTATATTATTATTTTTCAACAACTTGAGAAATACAATTTCTTTCGTGATACTGGAAAATATTTGGCATATAATTTTCTCCACTGGAAAAATAATCTGGAAACACAAGTTTCCTCTGCATAATCAATTTAGCCTCCTCCCATGCTACTCACACTCCTCCTAGCATTTTGCAAAACTAACTGGAAATATGCACTAGCTCCTCGAGGGAATTTTCTCAGCCTTTGTAAATCACTTCATGCAAGAAAAAATGCCTCCATAACTTTACTTTACCCACTTGCTCAACCTTCATGCAATATATCTAGCACTGACACACTGAAATGAGCTCGTCTTTAGAACTCGCACTAGTTAACTCACTAACTCGCACCAGTGATTTGACCTCCATTTTTGCAAACAAAATCAACCTCCTTCCTACCTGTCGGAACTAGAAATCACTGTGAAAATCTACGCTAGAATTCTTCTCCCAAACTCTATGTTGAATCCCCACTACGGGTGTCTCCCTCTACTTTCAACTATGCTCTTGCTAATTCACTGCAACTGGGTGAGTTGAAGTGCACAAGTGTGTCTCTCAAAACCCCGTCGATTTTCTCTTATACTCTCTTGTTGAGCAATAAATGTCCATGATCCAATCACAATCAATGGCTAAGATTATATTGACCTATCAAGTGACTTTTCCATAAGTCTCTATGGCAAAATCAATTTTTCTCAATTAATATGATTTAATTAACTAGTTTTCCTAAGTTATACTTAAGAAAATATTTAATAATTAGATAACTAATCTAATTGAGGTGTTTCTTCCGAAATCTTTCATATGTATTGAAGAAATTGTGTTCCTTAACCTTGTAGACACAATACATACAAGAACACCTTTTCGATGCTACCAAAAACTATCACTCACTTTTAGCGAAAAAGGTGTTGTCCATAGCATAGAATTGACTTTGTTTACATGAAATCGCTTTGAAATCTTTTTTGAACATTCTACAAAGTTTGCAAAATGGAAATTCTAACATTTATCGAGACATATATTTTGTAACACTTAGCCATAACATTGGGGCCAATAGGTAAGAAACTTGGCTGGAATTTCAAATCCTCCATGCTCGTTATTTTCTTTAATGATGGTTTTGTGTACTTAGTGGATTTTATTTTAATTTTTATACCAGCTCATCAATAAGTGTTATTTGTGATTTTATTTAATTTGTGACAATGTTAAGAAAAGATGGATGAAAGTGATACACTCACATTAATTTAATGTACTACCTTCATAAATATGCAGGCACGCATAGTTGACTATGGTTACACTGCATTAAACCATAAAATTGTTCAGCTTCATGCAAATGATTAAGCAAAAAACCTCTTTCCTTTCCTCCTCTCCACCATTTCTACAACTTCAATTTTAAGTTGTCTCATTGTTGTGTGTCGGCCATGAGAAGAAGAGGCCATTTCTCTCTGAGATTGACCCAAATATACCCCTAGCATTTGGATCCATGTGTTGGCTTGAAACTACCTCAGTGAAGGCTTATTGAACCAACATTGTCTTATTACTTTTTTACGTGACAATTAAAGTGTTGAAAACCCCTCACAGATTATCTCTTAAGCACTCCTCTCTTTAAGATTTCCTAGGCACTAGTCTACAATCAACCCAGAGGTTGTCTCTAGGAGGCTTTCTATCTTCCTTGAGCATTTTTGTTTCTGGTGCGATTTGAAGCGACAACATCTTTCTGGAGCTGTTGCGGGGGAACGGATTAGGGTATTTTTCCCTAGGTATGACAAAATTTTACATTTCCTCTGTTAGGTGAGCAAGGGAAGTGTGGGTTGAATATCTCTCAGATATTTGAATTAATAACTTTTTTTACCAAACATATTTTAACAATATACTCATTCACCTTCCCACCTTCTCCTCAATATCCATAAACTTAAATTAATCTAAAATACTGACAATATTTAATTAATCAAACCAAACAAATCCAAAAAAACAAAATTTATTTAAATTTTAATGAAAATAATAAAATAAAAAACAAAATTAAAGTAGATAAATTTTGTTATAATGATTTTGGATGAAGGAATTTTGGATCTTGTTGAAGAAGTTAACGCTATGCCACAAACTCAATAAATTAGGTAATGGCAACGTGAAATGAAGGAATTACATAGAATTCACGTTTATCTTACCTAATTACAGGATTGGGTTAATAATTTCGGACGATTATGAATCTCATTAAAGTGATTTTAATATATTTGTTGTCACTAGGTGGTTTATTCTCTACTAGATGGTTAGTTTGAATACATGTAAAGGCCCTTCTTTTTGTTTTAATAAAAACGTTTTTTTGAGTTGATGTGGTAAAACTTAGTGGACATGTCATAAGCACTCACCTTTTTTTAAATGATAAAAATCTTATTGAAGATTTAAAACAAAAAACATCCCACCCATAAATAAAAGAAATTCATTATATAACCACTCGAGTGGATATTATATAATTTGAAAGTTCGTTATAATTATATTACGCATTTTTAATTTAATATTTTATATAACTACTTGGGGGAGATTATATAGTTTGGAAGTTCAATATAACCATACTGAGCATTTTTAATCAAATACTATGGGTATATACTATAATGTACTGTTATTATTACGTATTTCAGAGGGGATATTATATAATTTGGAAGTTCGTTATAATTATACTACAAGCATGAAGGAGAGGAAAAAGTTAGAGAACACAAGGAGTGCATGATGAATGTGTAAGGGAGACTGGTACGCATCTAGAACTACTCTTAACCTAATTAGCTAGAAGGTCAGGGATATTGGTTGTCGATCTGCATACACAAAGATATAAACAATTAAAACATATATAAGATAATTTCTTGAATAACTTGCACAACAAATTGAAAGACTTGGGGGTTAGAAGAAAGATATATCATAAGCGCTATTTCTAACCAGCGTGCACTCTTAACTTTTCGATGAAAACCATAATTAAACAAAACCTCAAAAGCTTCTTGTGAATGTAACTTCATTTGTAATGTCCTACTTAGCAAGCATTAGAAAAACTTGAAACTTGTTATTTGCGATACAGCTTGCTAAGTAAGATTTCTCCAACCTTTCAGCGATTAGATCATGAAATTCGAAACAATCCTCTTGAGAACCCTGAAATCACTAAAAAGATGTATTGTCAATTAGATATAAGTTCGTTATAATTAAAACAAGTATTTTTCATTTAATATTTTATATAACCACTCTCGTGGATATTATATAGTTTGGAAGTTCAATATAACTATACCCAGCATTTTTAATGAAAGGCTATGGGTATATACTATTATGTACTGTTATTATTATGTACTTCAAGTGTGACAGGAAAGTGGATAAATATATTTATCTTTATTTACAATAAAATTTAAGTAATAATAACGATTTTTTTAAGTCATTTAAACTACAATTATATCTATTATTTTAATGTAAGGTGGAATTAAAGAGTTAGTTTAATTGTTAATCATTTTGTTATGAAGTATTATTTGAACTATGAGATTATGAAGTATTATTTAAATTATGAGATTCAAAGTTTAAATTTTATTAATTAATTAAAAAAAATTATGTATATATAGAGGGAGCTCCTTTTATGGATCTTTCATTCTGTTCCCTATAAAAGGGATCTCTTGTTATCTCGAGACATCGGAGAACCATCCATCTACTCAGCGATGGAAATGAATCCTCTTAATAAAGCTTCCCAAAATGAATCCTCTTAATAAAGCTTCCCAAAATGACAAGTTCATAGTATGTAGAGCAAACTTACAATCAGATCTGCAAAATAGTGAAAGAAATAAGGCAGCGATCGAAGTCAGAGAATTCTCTTTTGAAAGTAGCAGCTTAATGATCAGAATACCAAAATTGATTCTCTCAAGAACAAGTGCTCTCACCATGAGGAATCAATCAACTACCTGAAGGGACTCATCATAAACCAAAATAGCGAGAACTCAAACTTCTAGGGCAACTGAATCAAGTATCACCAAGAACCATGAGTCAATAAGTTCTGGAAGATCACAATAGTGTTACTAATGCAGCATTTTGGGCAATTATCATAATTTCTTAATCAGTTTGTAAGACAATATAAGAATAATGTAGTAGGAGATTTGGGCAATTTTGGATCCAAGAGTTAATCTCCAAAAAACTATCTGTAATGGGAGCTTGCTCCATTTTCCTTTTGGAATAGAAATCACAATATCCAAACTTATATATATATATATATATATATATATATATATATATAACTTTAAAAAAAATTACATTATTACTAACAAAATGATAATATTTTATGATTTTCATCTAAAATATTATTACAAATTATTGAAATGGAAAATTTGAATTATTAATTTTACATTAATTGAATACCAAAAAACTCTATCTTTATTTGTACATTCAAAATATCTAAAAAAATAATAATAATAATTACATTAGGAATTGTATTTTAAGGAAAAAAATAAAATAAATAAAATTGCAAAACAAAATTATTTAATTATTAAATTTATATATAATTTAACATTTTCAAATTAATAATCTACTTTTCAATTAGAATGTGAATAATTATGAATTTAAAATAATTTTTGTAATGCCCTCCTAAAAGACCAAGTAACTTGTGGGCCATGTAAGGGACCATATGATTATTATTTTTAATATATTGAATATAGAAATATTGATTAATTCATAAAGTTACTTTGAAGGTTCTGCATAGGCTCCCACCTTGGGCAGTTAGAAGAGTTATGGGCTGAGAGGTTATCTGCCCAAACAAACCAAGAGGGTAGAGGGAACTTGAGGCAAGAGAAGAAGAAGAAGGTTGTAAGAAATGAAAGCACTTCGAAAAAAAATGGCCAGTGGAGTCGAACTAAAGCCTGTGTGCTTAGTTACTGCGTCATTCCATGGTTACGAGTGGAGTCGAACTAAAGCCTATGTGCTTAGTTACTGTGTCATTCCATGGTTACGTCTGCTTGGGAACATATAACCTCTGGGCTAATATTGTTCCAAGAATGCACCAGGTGTGAAGCTGACTCGGGGGGAGATGCAGTGATATCTCATCTCGAAGGTTGGGAGGAGCATTGTCTCCTCTATGACGTTGTGGCTTAATTGACAAGTGAACAAAATAGGAACATATAAGTATGGTTTAAGATTATGTTTGATTTTGATGTAATTATAGAGTAAGGAATTTTGGCTAATTGTCTAGGGAAATGTTGATTTGATTTGTGGGAAAACGTTCTGTACAAAATTATGAATCTGCTAGTCCTAGGAATGGTTAGATTTATCGAAATAGTCAACAACAAAGTTATTTTAATTGAATTGTTCAATGAGGAGAATTGGGGTTAGCCTTCAGGCCAATTCAATCAGATTGAGAGCCTGGAAACAATCCTTATCACTAAACATATATGTACATCACATATTGCTCTATGAGCTCATACTACGTTCTATCCATAATTAAAAAAAAAAACACTTAAGCTAAGTTGTTCTATTTTGAAGTAAGGGGACGTGATAATGCAGTCTGATTATGTGAAAATATTGGGTTAGCTCCTATGGACGGGCTTAGTCAATTGGGGTTAGCCTTCAGGCCAATTCAATCAGATTGAGAGCCTGGAAACAATCCTTATCACTAAACATATATGTACATCACATATTGCTCTATGAGCTCATACTACGTTCTATCCATAATTAAAAAAAAAAAACACTTAAGCTAAGTTGTTCTATTTTGAAGTAAGGGGACGTGATAATGCAGTCTGATTATGTGAAAATATTGGGTTAGCTCCTAGGGACTGGCTTAGTCATCACCACGCTCTCGATCAATATCGTTCCTCTACAAAGTCTTTGTAGAAAAATACATCAATATCACAACCTGTAAATAATCAACCCCAACCATGAAATAAATAAGCCCTCGGAAGAACGAGAAAAATGTTTTTGGGACATTGTAACTCCAACTAAAAATAAAGTACTCATATATTGACTAGTTATTCATGATTGTTCAAGACCCAGAGTAGTGCTCGACCCTGGTGGGTTTCCAAACCATACTACATTACGTATTGCAATGTATAAACAAACATAAATATAAATATTAGATTTCAATCATTACATAGAAATATATAATAAGAGAGAAGACAACTCCTAATTTTAAGAAAATAAAATGTATCCATCCATACAAAGGAGATAAATTATGCAGAAGTTTGTCTATGGTCTAATTCAGAATTGTTCTCCGAGGAGTTACAAAAAAATCTATACACATTAAAGTACGATATTCAGTCGTTAGGGACTGTCACAACAAAATGGGAAACCCTAGGTCACTCGACCCTTGAGAATTAACTTATGACAATGGTACTTAATTACTGTTAATCCATCATTGAAGAGACTGAAATTTCTTATCCTGGAAATTTTACGTGATAGACTCAAGCCCAAACATAACAATGTAAAAATTCTGAGAAGAAATAAAAATAACCTGGCCACTGTAAGTGTGGGCAGTTGCACCTGTGAAGTAGAGGAGTGATTTGTCAGCCAAGATCTGGTAGACTTCCTTATGCTCAAGCAAACATAAAACCCTAAAGCTTGCACTGGAGATTATCTAGAGGAGACAAGCATCGAGAGACAGTAGTTAGGGTTGTAAATCGTTGAGCCATAAAGAATGTTGTTGCTTATTATAAGAAAGGTCTCACCTTCTTTAAACCATATATTCCTTATTTGAACCAAATTTCAACAAAGAATTAAAAAAATAAAGAGAAAATGAAAAACCTCGTTCTGAATTCGAGGAAAAATTAATAATATTACAACTACCTAATATAGGAAATGAATAAATAATTATAGGTGGTAGCCTAGAGAATAATTGTGCCTTTAGAAAGGACTATAAGAGAACAATGGTTTAAATCCGAATAGAGATTGAACTTGGAGATACTAGCCATCTCAAGTGGTTTGTTGTCATGCAAAAACTGGGGAAAATTACAAAACAACTCAAAGAATAGAAAAAGCTTTGGCTACAATATTGAAAACAAAAACCAAGAGGGTACCTAACAATGGAAAGCCATTGAGCAAGGGAGACTTCGAAAAGTGTTACCAAGAGGAAACCCTAGTCTATTAAGTTGCAAAGCTTCTCCTCCATAGTGACACAATCGAATGACCTCCTTGGCACCCAGGGAGGGGAGGGTTACTCTCTAACTGCTCTCGCCAATTATGAAGCATCAATCTAACCCTAGTCCATAAAGACTTTTGATTAGGAACCCATGTCTATATCAAGGTCTTTGCGATACAACTGTGCATTGAAGAATTTTCGAGAAAGCTTCTAGCCTAACTTAGGTTAAAGAACAAGGTCTAGGATAAATCCAACAAAACAATAACCATAGCAAACCTAATGACATGTTACAATGAAATAATAATTCCTCAAAGCATTAGGTTAAGTGACTTCAAAACTGTTATAATTTTGACTATTAATAACCTGAGGTTATATGTGAATAACGAAAAATGTATGGATCTAAGGACACCATAATCCTTATTATATATATTTTCTTCTCGTTAAAAAAATTAAAAAATTGAATATATTTTAAAGATACATTACACGTGGTCGGAGCCCAAGTTACTGCATTGTGGCCTAATTCGGTACATGATAATAATGAAAGCTTGGTGTTCTTTGTTTCAACAAGAATCCTTATTGGACCCAGCTCAATACCATCACAAGGACCAAATCCAAAGATGTTGGTTCAACTAGGAGAGGAATCTCAAGCTACAAATATGTTGATGGAAATAGTGAAAAAATTGAAGGAAACAGTGGTTACATTAAGAGAAAATAATGAACAACTGATGAGAGATCAAGAAAGAATTATTAAGAGTCTAACTGACAAGAAGAACCAAGGAATTCTGCTCCAATAACAGACAATGGAGATCGAGAAGAATCCCATCAACAAAGGGAAGACATCCTCTAGAGAGAAGTAACACACAAGAATCAAAAGGCAAAGGAGAATCATAATCTGAGAAGGAAGAATCAGGAAATGCTTCTCGAGATAGAATGAAAAAAGGAATAAAGAGAAAATTTGGAATTGCAAGGGGAGTTTAAGAAAATAGAACCCCCAACCTTTGACAGTGAGTCAGAAGAAGTTGCATGAGCTTGGTTGGTTAACGTTAATAAATATTTCAAGATTTATGACTATAATGATAATCTGAAATGCTACCTAGAAATTTATAAACTACAAGGAAAGGTGACATTATGGAGGGAGAAAGTTAAGGAATTTCAAGGAGTAGATGACCAAGGGGTTACCTGGGATGAGCAAGGGGTTTCTATGATGATAAGGCAAGGGAGTTGCATGACATCTCTTTGGGGCAATTTACCATGGACAAATTTGTGGCCAAGTTTATGTCCTTATTAAGATGTGTCCCTTATATATGCGAAGAAAATCTGAAAGTGCGTAGATTTATAAGCAGTTTACGTGCGTTTATGAAAGAGCAGTTAAAATTCGACAATCCTAAGACAATGGATGAAGTGGTACGCAAGGCGTGAATTTGTTATCAATAGATGAAGCATAAAGGAGACAATACGAAAATATGGATAGATCGGAAGGGGCAAAGAATTATTTGATAGTTAAAGGTGTAAAAATTGTAAGCTCCAAAAACTCTTATAAAAATTAACAGGATAAAAAATTGGGAAAGAACTAGCAATGATCTAAGTTGAAAAATGAAGTAAAGTCTACAAAACAACCAGTTAAGTATAAGTTTGATCAATCCACAAGACCCACATTTCCGTATTAAGGATGTGGAGAACCTAATTACATTAAAAATTGTCCCAATTAGAGAAGGATAGACTAGGTTGCACATGTTGGCATCCATGGTAGGGGAGATAGGAAGAAGCCTACCAAAATTAGCGTTACATTGAAAGAGCATCAAGTAAAGTACTAGTTGTCTATGGTAGAATTTAAAGGTAAAATCTTGAACCAAGTTGTGTCTATTTTAGTTGACCCAAGGGCTAGCCTAAGTTATATAAGCCCCAAAATAATAGAATGGTGTCGCTTGCAATCAGTCAAACTTAAAAGCCCATGGTTGGTATATCTAGCCACTGGATCCAAAAGAAGGGTGATAACTAGAATAAATAATCCTCCTTTTAAAATTGCATATTAGATAACAACATCAAATTCGTATATTTTTCCCTTAGTGTTGTATGATATTTTATTCGGTATGGACTCGCTTGAGAGGCATTGGTGACTGGTAAATTGCAAGGCCAAAACTATTAGTTTTCTTGATGAGAAGGGTGTTAGAAAGAAAATCCACAGGATTATAAGATCCTTGAAGCTAAGACCAATTACTGCATCTAAATTAGGAAAATGCATTAGAAAACGGTGCCAAATCTATGTTGTACAGGTGGGGTATACTAATTCCAAGGAAAAGATTGACACTATAGAAAATTTACCCATTGTGCAAAACTTTGTTGATGTGTTTCCTGAGGAGATTCTGAGATTACCCCCAAAGTGGGATATAGATTTTACTATTAAATTGATTTCAAGATTTTCCCTAGTATCTAGGACCCCTACCATATGAGCATACCATAATTAACTTAACTAAAAATACAACTAAATGAATAGTTGGATAAGAAGTACATCCACCCAAGTGTATCCCTTTGGGGGGCTCTTGTACTTTTATGTTAAAAAGAAATATGGTACCTTACGTCTACACATTAATTATAGACAACTGAATAAATAAGTGGTTAAGAATAAATACCCACTACCTCAAATAGATGATCTATTTGATCAGGTGAAAAGGGCTACTATGTTCTCAAAAACTTATTTATGCTTCGGGTATCACCAAATTCGAATTAAGAGGATATTTGTAAAACTATTTTTCGAACATGTTATGGCAACTACGTGTTCGTCATTCTACAGTTTGGGCTTACAAATGCCCCAACAACATTCGTGTCTCATGAATAGCATTTTTCATCAATTTATTGACAAGTTTGTATTAATTTTTATTGATGATATCCTTATTTATTCTAAAAGTATGGAGGAACATAAGATGCATCTGTAAATTGTATTTTAAACTCTACAATACAACCATCTATATGCTAAGTATAACAAATGTGAATTTTATAAAGATCAAATTCAAAGTTTAGGCTGTGTTATCACCCAGAATGGAACAGTTGTGGATCCTAAAAAGGTAAAAACCATTATATCTTTTATTGGCCTAGCTGGATACTATCGTCATTTCATTGAAGTACTTTTCAAAGTAACCTACCCGATTAATTATTTACAAAAGAAGGGGAAATTATTTCAATGGACAGTTGAATGTCAAAATAGCTTCGAATAGTTGAAGCATTTGATTACGACAACTACAATACTAAGGATCGCATACCCTGAGAAGGAATTTTTGGTATGTACCAACGCTTGTAAGTGAGGGGTATGAGGAGTATTGATGTAGGGGGGCAGAGTAGTATTGTATGAGTCCCAAAAGTTGAAAGAACATGAAAAAATATACTCAGCGTATGAATTAGAGTATACGACATGGATTCATGCTTTAAAAGTGTGGTGACAGTATCTACTTGGGAAGAAATTCATCCTAATGACTGACCAGAGTAGCTTGACGAATTATTTTAAACAACCCACACTAAATGCATGGTAGGCATGATGGGATGCCTTCTTAAGCAAATTTTAATTTGATATTAAACATTTAAAGAGAAGATAGAATCGAGTAGCTGATGCCTTAAGCAAAAAATTACATTTTTTATATGAAATATCATTCAGCCAAGTTAAAACTAAATTCATAGAACAAATTAAAGATGTTGGTTTGAAGGATCCAGAATATCAATTTTTGTGGCAGCAAACCAAAATATAGAACAACAAGGAGAGATAACTAGGATTTGATGTTAATGAAGAAAAAATATTGATTTATTGGAGCATGTTTTACGTCCCTAACCATCAAGGCTTAAAATAATTAATCCTAGATGAATATCATAAAATCCCTTATGTTGCTCATCCTAGTTATAAAAAATTAACAGTTTCCTTGAGGAAATATTTTTTCTAGCTTGACATGAAAAGAGAAAGAATCGGATATCTGGGTAAGTGCCTAGAATGTCAACAAGTAAAGGTTGAACATCAACATCCATCCAGATTGCTTCATCCATTACCCATCCATTAATGGAAATGGGAAATTATCACTCTTGATTTTATTACTAGGTTTCCTAAATCCAAGAGGCAAAATGATTCTATAATGGTGGCAGTAGACAAATTAAGTAAGACTACACATTTTATTCTAGTGTAATCCACTTACAAAATAATTCAATTTGTGGATGTTTTCATAAGAGAAATTTTCAGATTGCATGGTATTCCTAGAGTAGTTATATCTAATACGGACTTGAAATTTAGTTTTGAAAAGCAAAGATGAAAAATAATAAACTAATAATTAATTTATTACATGGGGTTTATTATTTACTTTTCAAAATTATTATTACTTATTAAGCAACCCTATATATTAAACAAACTCATCTTAACTATAACTTACACCAGATGTTGCAAAGGAAAAGTCGTAAGGCAATAGCATAGAGCACTAATTAATGCTTCTTTGAGAATTGTTGAAAGAAAAAAAAATATCAAGAAAGGAAATGACTGTGTTACAATGAAATCTTACTGCAATAATGCTTCCTTGAGCCTTACAAATCATGAGGCCTATGTTGAAGTTAAAGACCTTGTGTGATTATGCCAACATGAATGCCTTATAAATAAAGAAATAGATCGTGATTTGTTACCTTCAAAATCAGAGGTTGTTTTGGTACAATTCCTCCATATTTCTTCTTGATCACTTCTTATTGAGTCACCTCTGTATTATTTCCTTCATGATCCTTAAAACTATTCAAAAGATCACATTGTTCTTTACCACTGATCTCCTTAGTGTCTGTCATGTTCTTGTTTTTTTAGTATATATATGATATGAAAATTATGTAGAAAGAATATGGAGGTTGGGGGATTTTTGTTGGAAGTACAATGTTTTTGGACACGTGTTATTATTTTTGAAACCATTATCTGGAAGCTGATTTTTTGAAAGAATGTTCAAATTATCAATTTCAATTTAATAAGCTTATCATTTTAAGAATGTGAAAAATCATTCGAATAATCTTATCATGATTTTCGTTGTAGCTTTAAATTTGCAGATATAATGCATGCATGCAAATAGTTACATATTATCATCATGCATGTAATTAGATTGAGTCATCCAAGCACTACAATTCCATTGAAGTTTCTAGCATGAGCATAGGTAGAGACAGGAGAGTAACGGGACTCGCAACACTCTGTCACTGTGACTCAACTAGTGTTTATTTGGACATAATAGTAGGTAGTAATTGCAGATAACAGGAAGCTAAGGTAGAGTTAATTTGGGTGAAAAAAAATTAACTCAAAGTATCACTGGGAATAACCTTTTGCTGTAACATTTTCCAATAGCTTCATCAACCTTTTAGGAGTTGGATCCTTTGTTGGCCCAAGGCTTCGAGGCTCGCAAGGTGTTGAGAAAGCTTAAAGTGACATGCTCGTAAGTAATGCGCATCACATATTTGTATTCTGTCTTCGAACTGAGAATAATGATTTGAGGGGAAGAAAGAAAAGAGTTTATAGTTGCATTGTTTAATAAGGAGGACAAGGAAGGTATACATTAGGATTGGCTTTTGATTCGAAGAGAATTATCCCACCCATCCATCAAGGCACATCTCTCTACTCATCCCAAGGCACCATTGGCAAGCCTCGAGCACACCATACTTGGCCCACAAACACAACCGCAACATATAGTCCAATAGTCAAAACTATGCCCATCTAGGTAGCCAGGAAGAGACGTAGTAAAAGAGGATCCTATCCACAACAAGAAATGAAAAAACAAATGGGAATTTCTTGCTATACTCTCTGGGTGATAGGTGGACCTTATTCTTGCTATACTCTCTAGGGGATAGGTGGACCTTATTCTACTAGAAGAGTAGCTTATGCTACAAGTGCTAAAGACACCAAACATCTAAGTTTTCTACCTCTAATTTTCCATGGTCTGCTATAGAAGGAAATATGGAATCTTGTTGTAAATACCATTGTTTTCTGTCCGATAGGCTTAGAGAGGCGCAACTGTGCCTATGCTTTGTTAAATTGGTATAGGTCCTGTTGGCTTTCCCACGCTAGATGGACTCGGCCCTTGGACTTCATCAACAAGTGATTTGATCATAATTTAAAAGTATTGAAAAAAACAGAATATATACTGCTTTTAATGTATATTAAATTTATTTATTATTTAAGCATTTTGTAATATTTATAAAAGCTGTGAGCCGAAATACAAATTTTCGGTAAACATGGAGCCGTTTTTCACAATTATTACAAATCATCATTTATGATTTCACCGGAAATAGGTTTGGCTTTGGAAGTCTATCGCATGTTATTTCTGCCAGTGTATAATAGTTTCACTCGTATTTGATAGATACAATAATACGTAGAAGAGCCAAGTATCTACAATTCCTATTTGACCGCACTAGAAAGTATAATTTTTCATGGGAGATAAGTCTCCCCCATGAAGTGATCCCAATGCACTTCAGTCTAATGGTTATTTCTCTACAATTAAGATCTAGACTTATCTCCTTAGGGCGTGGACCTTTGAGAACCAAGCGTAAGCTCTAGGTACACGACATTGCAGGTAGATGCAAGAGTTTCAAGTTGACTATATTTGATGGTTCAGAGTAGATCGTGGCGGCATTCTATTTGTTGTTGAGCAGAAAGGAATTCATCATTTTCCTACCCCAATATAGATGTCAAACATATCTCTATGTACTCCCCATTAAAGTTACCATTTCCTAAATCCTATAATGTCTCTTTTACACTATCCTAGTCATTAGATCTATTGCTTGAACCATAATGATTTCCAATCAATGCACTTTCCCGTTCCTTATGCTTATGTTTTTCATGCTTGAAGCCCTTGAATCTACCTCTGCCTCTACGATTCATTTCTTTGTGTTGCTCGCAATCGGCCATCCCTTTCATTAGCAACATAAATCTAGGATTTGGGGACACTAAATTGCCTTTCATAGAAGTAGGGAATGATCCCTGCAGGATGTTGTCTACCGCTGCCTGGCATTTTGTCCAGTTCCCAGAAA
Organism: Pinus tabuliformis; assembly: GCA_031772625.1. Lineage (NCBI taxonomy): Eukaryota > Viridiplantae > Streptophyta > Pinopsida > Pinales > Pinaceae > Pinus > Pinus tabuliformis. The sequence continues at coordinate 1,054,550,282 of CM062811.1, read as the reverse complement.
GAAAAAGGTTGAGTGATCCATATATCAGATTAACCATCCTGCAACAAGCATCAGATAAAAGAGACTTGAATATATCTGCACCACCCACCACTCAAACTACTTTTATGGATTGTCACATCTATTTCTCTTTGATTTATGAATGAATGAGAGGGAACTCATTCGAGCAAAGAGGTATAATTGAATAAAATTTAAAAAGTAAACATTGTTTTTCAATTTAACAATGTTTCTTGATACTTGTCATTTGTTATATCCTTAATAAATTGGTGAGATTTATAAAAATTGTGACACAAAAATATACCCAAGTTATATAATGCAGGGAGTCAATTGAACATAATCATTCTGACAAGCCCATGGTTTGCTATGCATTTTGGAAATTCAAGAGATGCATATGAAATTAAGAGATGGGCACTAAATTGGTTGATGTATCATTATATGCAAAACATAAATACACAATCTAGAGCTACAAGTGAAACCCACGTTAAAAAGGTTTTGTAAACATAGTTATGCAGTCTGGCACTGCAAATCAGGTCCTAGTTTAAATGGATTTGTCAATCTCAAGCCACTATACCTCTACGACCTCAAACTCCATGTTAGACAGGGATTTTTGGATCTAGCGTATTCAAATCAGGGAAAAAATACCCAAGTTTACATTAAGATAAATTCGTTCAAAAGTTACTTTTCTAGGCCTCAATTGCTCAAGGGCCCTAGTTATGAGATTCATTAAGCCAACACATGCATAAAACTTGGTTAAGAAAATAGTGGCATTCTCTTGCGATTCTGTTGTCCTTATCTAGTGAAGGCAAGGTCAAAGAACACGGAATTTGCTGCATCCCTTTCGCAAGACTCGACAATCATTGCAACTAATCCTCATTATTGTATGAATATGCAACAAAAGGAATAAGCACAGACAATAGTACCAGATATATTATACATTCAAATTTCAATCACTTTCTCATACCATGGAGAAACCGTTGACAAATGAAAAGAAATATGAATATTAACTTGCACATATACGAGAAGGCATAATCGAGAGTATGTAGATCTCTGAATAAACTGTGAATCATGCAAGTTTGCTTATCTAATGCGTTGGGGTTTCAATTTTTGACTGTGTGATTGACGGGTTCGTGGGTCTAAGAAACCCTCAATTACCACGATGTTGCTCAACCCAAAAAAGGACATTCATATGCATATCGGTGGATGCCACTTCTCGTGGGGCATGTTCCCATGTTATGGCAAGGAAAACAGTTTGATGGTCCCACCTTCACGCCCTATTTGTCGCATTTCTTTTCCATTGCTTTTCTCGAAGTGTCTTTCTCATTGTTTTGTTTGTTTTGTACTTCGAATGGGGTTTATTTATTTGGTGTTTTTTGTTTGGTTTAGTTTTATGTTATTTTATAAATATTATTGTATATTATGAGTGGTTATTTTGGAATTATCAATAATTATTAATTATTAGGTTCATGGTAGTAATTTAAATTCTATTAATACTCTTTAAGTAATGTAAATAGTAATGTAAATGAACTAAAGGTTAAAATTTATTTTGAGAAAACAAGTATGTTGTTTAATTCCATTTAATCAAATTGATTAATTAAAAATTTCATATTAATATGTGCATTATGAATATGAGTTATGGATTTTTGGGCATGTGGTATTAGGAAACCATGGTATTGACACATAGTATTGCAACACAATCTATATACATGTTAAGGTTATCTTCATATGATACTTATTTGTACAATATTTTTTAATTAATCAATTTAATTAAAATTTTCAAAAGGAACATAACTATTTTGTAGAATCTCAATTTTTTATTAATGAATATTACTAACAATATTATGCAAAATCCATACCATCCACCTAGTAATTATTAATGATTAAATTAAACAGAAGTTGCATTTCAAAATAAACATGAGTATAGATGATGTAACCATTTCTATTGAGAGAAAGATTAATCTTCCTATAGAAATAACTATTTTATTTTAAAATTTAATAGATATTATATTGGATTTTTTTCCTCATTAGTTTGATTCATGGTTTTTTTTTTGAAGAATTTGTAAAGAGGGTAGATGTAAATTCTAAACCAACTTGAACTTTCCAGAAAAATTTTAAAAATGAATTGATTTATATATTTCAAAATATGTTTAAATGAAACAAAAAAACTAGCTGAAATACACACATTCATACTCAACTAACTTGAAAACTTTCCAGAAAAGTTTTAAAGATAAATTGATTTATATATTTCAAAATATATTTAAATAAGAAAAAATTAGAAATCTCCTCTTAAAAATATATAAAAATAAAAAGAGGAGAAAAGAAAACTAAAAAATTAAACTAATGGATATTGGATTTTTTTCCTTATTGGTTTGATTCATAAATCTTTATTTTTATTTTTTAATTTAAAATTTGAATAGAATTTGTAAAGATGGTAAAGGTATATTCTAAACTAACTTGAACTTTTCAGAAATTTTTTAAAGACAGAATTGATTTATAATTTATATATTTCAAAATATAATTTAAAAAGAAAAAAACTATTTGAAAGACAAAGAGTCATAAAGATCACACAATAAGAAAATTAACTTGTTGCACCTGGTTTTTACAGCACTTTAAAGAATCAAAATAACAACTTAATAATCATAAGAAAGCTTTCGGAAGTAGCAGAATTTTGAAGATGTTTTCATCATATTATTCTGTATAATCAGAAGAAGAAGTTGTGTCATCTTCTTCATCATCGTCTGGAATCCATGAAGAACCAAGGCATCTCTTGCACTCCCATCGATAAGCTATTCTAAATTCAGTGGCTTGTCCAGAAGATTAATTCAAACCCAAAAGTTGCTTTAAAAGGTTCTGCTCATGCCATATTCAGAGCATATTGGTAGAGTTTTCGTTATTGAAAACAAAGACAAACATTCAAGTCATCAAACCAAAACACAAAATTTAAACCAAAACACAAAATTTAAATATACATGTGAAAAAATTCCGAAGCATGCAGGTAACCAGATTGAGTTTTGATCTTTTTAATTCCATAATAAGAAATCCACTTGAATAAAAAGAGTCATGTCAAACTTGTGATAATTGTAAACATTGGCCCATGAATGTTACAACTTGGAAAATAAAAAAGATATATTTACATGGCAATAAGACACATATATATTCATATTTCTGAAATTTGGTAAACCTTATTTCCATTTTGAAACATTTTATGTTTCCATAATCAAGATAACTCATATATCAGTCCTTCCAGAAATTAATGTCAAGCGTACTACATCAACAAATATCTCGAGTCTTTCAATCCAGCACAAAACATTTGAATTTCTGAAAGCAAAACGTTTGTCAAAAAAAGCCCTACAACAGCTTGAGAAATAACAAAACCTAACAAAGTTATTTTATCCGTATAACAAAACCTAACAAAGTTATTTTATCCGTGGTAGTGAATGTTTTTCAGCTTCTGAAGAATAAAGTGCAAGAATGCTTCCGAGGTAGTTTGAAAATTTAGTTATAATAAGATTTTTAATTAATTATAAAAATAGTTATAATAAAATTCGTAATCCAATAATTATAAACATTTTAATTAATCTAATATCAATTAACTAGAACATTAAAAAAACAGCAAAAACCCTAAAAGAGTTCTTCCCATAAGAAAAGCCTTACGGCATAAATATACGCTAAAACAAATTCACCTTAAATGCTAGCTGTCAGGTCACGTTTTTGTTGCTTAAGATTCTACAAAAATAAGGCAAGGCTATGTTCCTGATGCTTATGAAAACTTAAAGTAGCATTGGCTAAACCATAAGCAGCGCAGCTCTAAACTCACATTTAAAACAACACTGTATAATATATACAGGCTTTGCCTTACTAATTACACCATTCTTTTCTAAATTCTACATATGTTATTAAATTTATAGCATTATCTCAAAACCAATCATGGACTTCGTGTCATCAGCAGATTTCTAATTCTATAAACACCATCGCGCACATCTTCCTCTTTATTTCTATATGGTGTTTAACTGCATGAGAACCTGCCATGCAGATCAGTTGCTTAGTTAATCCAGGGCCCAGGCTGATGCAACTAAAACAATGAAAAAATATGTACGGTATTTTATTTCTGGTATAAAATTTGATAATTGATTTTTGAAATTGTGTATTGGATGATTATATTGTTTTTGAGATGAGTTAGATATGGTATAAAATTTGATAATTGGTTTTTTGAAATTGTAGATCTAAATTGTGTATGGGATAATTATATTGTTTTTGTCCTGAGTTAGATATGCGTTAGATTTGTTTATATATTTTAATATAATTTAAATAACAAATTTTTTATATTTATTAATAATTATTTTATTAATTTTTAATAAAAATTAAAAAATAAAAACATTTTTGAGATTATTACAGATCACCAAATTAACCCATCAATAAATCCAATGCTATAAACCCATTAATAGGCGGGGCCAGCGGGGCAGTATTTACCACCCCTTGACAATGGAGGACAGCAGCACTGAACAGGGTGAGGAGGTGCGAAAATGCAAGGAAGCCGACGCTTATACAACACAAATCTGGTGGGTCGATCGTGGAACGAATCTCCGTGATCAGTGGCGAGTGCACGGCTGCCGCAGGAAGAACAGCAGTGGCGTTAAAACTGAAAAATTAAGGATCGTACCATTTCAAAGGAATCCAGGTTATGCTACCTCACCGACGAAGCTTCTTAGAGTTGTTATATAAACTTCTGAAGTCTTTTCCTTCCCGGCAACGCTTTGGATATAGATGGCCAGCTTGCCCTGTCACTCTGTACCAGGCTGGTTATTACTTACCAACTTCTAGAGTCTTTCCTTTCCCGGCAAAGATTTGGACACAGCTGGCCAGCTGGAACAATAATTAGTTTTAGTTTAACTCACCACAGAAATTGTCTGGAAAATTATGGAAAGAGAAAATCTTGCAATAATTTTTGTAAATCCAAGTTATAGTTGTTAAATTTCAAAATTTTAGGTGTGGTAGAAATTTTTGATGGTGCTGAAACCATTTCCACTTTTAAAAACACATTCAAACACTACTTCTACAAAAAAAAAATTAAAATTTTTTGTGTAGATTCCAGCCACTTTTGATCATCCCAACCCTTCTTCAGCCTCTATAAACAACTCCCAATAATTATGCTATTTGTCCTCATTCCATACCGTACTATATTGTCAAATGCAATAGCAAATGACGAACTGTCCGTCAGATCGTATCATGTGATCCACTAGTCAGGGGAAATAGCAGTACACTAGATTTCTTCCTTTTCCGTGTGACGGTATACAGAGTTTTGGTCCAAATTCTTTGCCAATAAATTTACAAAGTGTTTATGGGCATTAAATTAACTGGAGTTTTATATTTTTATTGTTTTTGAAATCTAAAGTAGATATATACAACTTTACTTTTTTAATGCTTATTGACAAACTAGTTATTTTTTGTGCAAATCTCTATTACAAGTTAAGCTTTTAAGTTTTTGTCATTTTTGTTTAGTCTGTGAAATTTAATTATGTTTCAGAGTGTTTTTGTTTATTTTTAAAATATATATCTTAAATATGTTGTTCTAATTATTTCTAGCATGTGGGTTAATGGTTAGGTGGAGAGATTTGGTTCCACATGTCTTGTGATCCAATTTTGAACAAGACAATGTATACTTTATAGCTGCTCCAAACATGATTTCTTCAATTAAAAAAATATACATTATTTGATTCGTAAATTTTATATAATTTTAGTGACTCAAAGATTTCTAATTTTTTTTTTCTCCCAAACATAAAATTTCAACAACAATTAACTACACTCAAATATTAGAAATTTTACCATTTAAATATCAAAATATAATTTAAATTTTACACTTTAAATATCAAAATACAATTTAATTATCAAAATACAATTTAATTTTATTAAATGAAAAAATAGATATTTGAATTAATAACTGTTTTACAAAATATATCTTAACCATATACTCATTCACCCTTAATGTCCACAAGCTTAAATTAATCTAAAGTACTAACAATATTTAATTATTAAGGAATTTAATCTAAACTTGTCCTCACGATGAACCACACTGGTTGGTTCGAAACGCGTCGACAAAAGATTGGTTATGTGATTTTGCCGAAGATTATCTAAACAATATTTAATTAACCAAACCAAACAAATCCAAAAAACAAAATTTAAGTAACTTTAATGAAAATAATAAAATAAAAAACAAAACTATTTCTATAAATAACTATATAAATTTTGTTACATGGATTTTAAATCTGGTTGAAGAAGTAAAAGCTACGCCACAAACTCAATAAGTTAGGTAATGGCAACGTCGAGTGGATATTATATAATTTGGAAGTTCGTTATAATTATACTAAACATTTTTAATTTAATATTTTATATAACTATTCTGGTGGATGTTATATAGTCTGGAAGTCCAATATAACTATAGTCAACATTTTTAATCAAATGCTATGGGTATATACTATAATGTACTGTTATTATTACGTACTTCAGAGTGGATATTATATAATTTGGAAGTTTGTTATAATTATACTAAGCATTTTGCATTTAATATTTTATATAACCATTCGGGTGGATATTATATAGTTTGGAAATTCAATATAACTATAGTTGGCATTATTAATCAAAGGCTATGGGTATATACTATTATGTACGGTTATTATTATGTATTTCAAGTGCGAGAGGAAAGTGGACAAATATATTTATCTTTATTTACAATAAAATTTAAGTAGTAATAATAACGACTTTCCTTAAGCAATTTAAATGACAATTATATCTATTATCTTGTTATATATGTTTTTTACATATATAATTTTATATGTTTAAAAATTAAATTTTAAGTTTTATTTAAATTTATATTATGTATAATGGAATTAAAGAATTAATTTAATTGACAATTGTTTTTTTTATGAAATATTACATAAATATGAGAGTCTAAAATATTATGTAAACTATGAGATTTAAAGTTCAAATTCTAATAATTAATAAATAAAAAACTTTATATATAGAGAGAGGAAGTACCTTCTCATAATCTCTCATCCTTCTTCCTATCAAAGCAATCTCTTGTTATCTCTAGATATCAGAGAAGAGCTAAACCATCTCTCTACTCAACAATGGAAATGAATCCTCTTGATAGAGCTTCCCAAAATGACAAGTGCGTAGTATGCAGAGCAAACAAATTTATGATAGATCAGCTCCGCGAAACAGTGAAGGAAATAAGGCAGCAATCGAAGTCAGAGAATTCTCTTCTGAAAAGGCAACTTAATGATTAGAATACTGAAATTGATTCGCTCAAGAACAAGTGCTCTCACCTTGAGGAATCAATCAACTATCTCAAGGGACTCATCATAAACCAAACTGGCGAGAACTCAAACTTCTAGGCAGCAGGATCAAGTCTCAGCAAGAACCATCAGTCAATCAGTTCTAGAAGATCACAACAGTGATACTAATGCAACATTCTCGACAATTATCATAAGTTTTTCACATGTTTTGTAAATGTAAATTTTTGTTTAATCAGTTTGTAAGACAATATAAGCAGAATGTAGTAGGAAATCCGAGCAATTTTGGATCCAATGTTGGGGTAATCGGGACTGCGCTCCCTCTTCTTCCTCTAAAAGTGAGTTAATCTCCAAAAAACTATCTGTAATGGGAGCTTGCTCCATTTTCCTTTTGGAATAGAAATCACAATATCCGAACTTGTTGTTATATATATATATATATATATATATATATATATATATATATATATATATATATATATAGATATAGATATATATATATATATATATATATATAAACTTTACAATATTACTAAAAAAAAATGATATTATTTTATGTTTTAATGTTTTTAATGATTTTTAATTGAAATATTATTACAAACTATTGAAATGGCAAATTTGAATTATTAATTCTATATTAAATCAATATCATAAATTTTTGGAGATTCTAAATTTATTTGTACATTCAAAATATCCAAAAATAATGATTATACTAGGAATTGTATTTCAACGAAAAAAACAATTAAAGTTTGCAAAAAAAAATTAATTTATTTAATTATTAAATTTATATATAATTTACATATTTTCAAATTAATAATCTACTTTTCAATCAGAATGTGAATAATTATGAATTTAAAATAGTTTTTGTAATGCCCTCTTAAAACTTCTAAAATATTTTTTTTTTTTAATTGTTGGTAAGAAAGGACCAAGTAACTTGTGGGCCATCTAAGGGACCATAAGACTATTTTTTTAATATATTGATTAATTCATAAAGTCACATTGAAGGTTATACATAGAGGGCTCACACCTTGGGCGGTTGGTATAGTTATAGGCTAAGAGGTTATCTGCCCAAACTCCTCATTGGGAGGGAGAAAAGCTTAAAAAAAAAGAGAGGCAAGAGGGTAGAGAGAACCGGAGGCAAGAGAAGAAGAAGAAGGTTGTAAGACATGACAACACTTCGAAAAAAAAATCAAGAGTTGGTTGGCGAGTGAGTCCAACATAAGCTTGTGTGCTTAGTATCTGTGTCATTCCAAGGTTACGTCTGCTTGGGAACATATAACCTTTGGGCTAATATTGTTCCAAGAATGCACTAGGTGTGATGCTGACTCGGGGGGAGATGCAGCGATATGACTGATCTCGAAGGTCGGGAGGAGAATTATCTTCTCTATCACTTTGTGGCTTAATTGATAAGTGAACAAAATAGGAACAGATAAGTATTGTTTAAGCTTGTGTCTGACTTTTATGTAATTACGGAGTAAGGAATTCTGGCTAATTGTCTAGGGAAATGTTGATTCCATTTGTGGGAAAAAGTTCTCTAGTATGTTAAAGAACAAAGTTATGAATCCGCTAGTCCTAGGAATGGTTAGATTTATCGAAATTGTCAACAACAAAGCTATTTTAGTTGAATTGTTCAATGAGGAGAATTGGGGTTAGCCTTCAGGCTAGGTCAATCAGATTGGCAACTTGGAAATATTCCTTATTACTAAACATATATGTACATCACATATTTTTCTATGAGTTAATACTACTTTCTCTCCATACCAAGAAGTAAAAAAGAAAACAAAAAACTTAAGCTAAATTGTTGTATTTTGAAGTAAGGGAATATGATAATGCAGTTTGATTATGTGAGAAGATAGGGTTAGCTCGTAGGGCCAGGCTTGATCATCATCAACCTCTGGATTAGTCTTGTTCCTCTACAAAGTCTTTGTAGAACAATACATCAATATCACAACTTGTAAATAATCAACCCCAACCATAAAATAAATAAGTCCTCGGAAGAATGAAAAGAATGTTCTTAGGACATTCTAACTTGAACTGAAAATAAAGTACTCATATATTGACTAATTATTCATGATTGTTTAAGACCCAGAGTGATGCTTGACCTTGGTGGGTTTCCAAACCATACTACACTATGTATTGCAATGTTTAAACAAACAAAAATATAAACATTAGATTTCAATCATTACATAGAAATATATAATAAGAGAGAAGACAACTCGTATATTAAGATTTTAAGAAAATAAAATGTATCCACACATAGCAAATAAATTATGGAGAAGTTCGTCTATGGTTTAATTCATAATTATTTTCCTAGGAGTTACAAAAAATCTATACACATTAAAGTACGATATTCATTTATTAGGGACTCTCACCACAAAATGGGAAACCCTAGGTCACTCGACCCTTGAGAGTTAACTTATGACAACGGTACTTAATTACTGTTAATACATCATTGAACAAACTGAAATTTTCTTATCCTAGAAATTTTGCATGACAGACTCAAGCCCAAACCTAACAATGTAAAATTTTTGAAAACAAATAAAAATAACCTAACCACTGTAAGTGTGGGAAATTGCACCTGTAAAGTAGAGGAGTGATTATTTAGCTAACAGGATCTGGTATACTTCCTTATGCTCATGCAAACATAAAACCCTGAAGCTTGCACTGGGGATTACCTAGAGGAAACAAGCATCGAGAGACAGTAGTTAGGGTTGTAAATCATCGAGCCATAAGGAATATTGTTTCTTATTATAAGAAAGGGATTACCTTTTTGAAACCCTCTATTCCTTCTTCGAACCCCATTTCAACAAAGAATAAAAAAAATAAAGAGAAAATGAAAACCCTCATTCTGAATTCCAAGAAAAAATAATAAGATTACAACTACCAAATGATGCGCTAATATAGGAAAAGAATAAAGAATTACCAGTGGTAGCTTAGAGCATAATTGTGCCTTCAAAAAGGACTATAAGGGAACAATGGTCTAAATCTGAATAGAGATTGAACTTGGAGAGACTAGCCATCTCAAGTGGTTTATTGTCATGCAAAAACTGGGAAAAATTACAAAACAACCCACAGAATAGAAAAAGCTTTAGCTCTGACAATATTGAAAATAAAAACCAGGAGGGTACCTACCAATGGAAAGCCATGGAGAAAGGAAGAATTTGAAAAGAATTACCAGAAGGAAACCCTGGTCTGTTAATTTGTAGAGCTTCTCCTCCATAGTGACACAATCGAATGACCTCCTGTGGCACCCAAGTAGGGGATGGTTACTCTCTACCTGCTTTCGCCAATTATGAAGCATCGATCTAACCTTAGTCCATCAAGACTATTGATTAGGAACCCATGTCTGTATCAAGGTCTTTGCGAGACAACTGTGCATTGAAGAATTTTCGAGAAATATTCGAGCCTAACTTAGGTTAAAGAACAAATATCTAGGAGAAATCCAACAAAACAATAACCATAACAAACCTAATGACATGTTACAATGAAATAACAATTCCACAAAACATTAGGTTAAGTGACTTGAGAATTGTTATAATTGTGACTATTAATAACATGAGGTTATATGTGCATAACAAAAAATGTATGGATCTAAGGACCATAATTCTTATTATATATTCGTTAAACAAATAACAAAATTGAATGTATTTTAAAGATACCTTACAGGTGGTATCACAGCCCAAGTTACTGCATTGTGGCTTAGTTGGATACATGATAATAATAAAAAATCTTGGTCTTCTTTGTTTCATAGAGGAGAGAGAGAGAGAGAAGGAAAATTAGGAGAGTTGATCACAGAATAACTACAACATCAACGAGAATCCTTATTGGACCCAACTCAATACCATCACAATGACAAAATCCAAAGATGTTGGTTCAAATAGGCGAGGAATCTCAAGCTACAACTATGTTGATGGAAATAGTGCAACAATTGAAGGAAAAAATGGCTAGATTAAGAGAAAATAATGAACAACTGATGAGAGATCAAGAAAGAATTATTAAGAGTCTAATTGACAAGTAGAACTAGAGGAATTAGGCTCCAACAATAGACAATGGAAATCGGGTAGAATCCCATCGACAAAGGGAAGATATCCCTCTAGAGAGATGTAACGCACAAGAATAAAAAGGCAGGGGAGAATCAGAATCTGAGAAGGAAGAATCAGGAAATGCTTCTCGAGATAGAATGGAAAAAGGAATAAAGAGAGAAAATTTGGAATTGGAAGGGGATTTTAAGAAAATTAAACCCCCAACCTTTGACAGTGAGTCAGAAGAAGTTGCAAGAGCTTCGCTTGTTAACATTAATATTTCTAGATTTATGAATATAATGATAATCTGAAATCTCGCCTAGAAATTTATAAAATACAAGGGAAAGTGACATTATGGTGGGAGGAAGTTAAGGAATTTCAAGGAGTAGATGAGCAAGGGGTTACTTGGGAGCAATCTCAACAGTACTTAAAATAAATATTTAACTAAGAATTTCTATGATGATAAGGCAAGGGAGTTTCATAACATTCGTTTGGGACAATTGACCATGGATGAATTTGTGGCCAAGTTTATGTCCTTATTAAGATATGTCTCTTATATATGCGAAGAAAAGGTGAAAGCGCATAGATTTATAAGCAGCATACCTACGTTTATGAAAGAGAGGTTAAAATTTTACAATCCTAAGACAATGGATGAAGTGTTACACAAGGCATGAATATGTTATCAGCAGATGAATCAGAAAGGAGACAATACGAAAAGATGGATAGACTAGAAGGACACAACATTCTTTAAGAGTTAAAGGTGTAAAAATTGTAAGCTCCAAAAACTCTTATAAAAATCAACAGAATAAAAAATTGGTAAAGAACTAGCAATGATCTAAGCTATAAAATGAAGTAGAATCTATATAACAACCAGTTAAGTTTGAGTTTGATCAATCTACATGATCCCCATTTCCATGTTGATGATGTGGAGAACCCCATTACATTAAAAATCACAAAAGGATAGAATAGGTTGCACATGTTCAAGAGGCATCAATGGTAGGGGAGATCGGAATAATCCTACCAAAATAAATGTTACATTGGAAGAGTTCAAGTAAAGTACCAGTTGTCTATGGTAGAATTTAAAGGTAAAATCTTGAACCAAGTTGTGTCTATTTTAGTTAACCTAAGGGCTAGCCTAAGTTATATAAGCCCCAAAATAATAGAATGGTTTCACTTGCAATCAGTCAAACTTAAAAGCCCATGGCTGGTACATCTAGCCACTGGATCCAAAACAAGGGTGACAACTAGAATAAATAATTTTCGTGTTATAATTGCATATCAGATAACAACATCAAATTTGTATATTTTTCCTTTAGGGTCGTATGATATTTTATTAGGTATGGATTGGATTGAGAAGCATTGGTCATTGGTAAATTGCAAGGCCAAAACTATTAGTTTGCTTGATGAGAAGGGTGTTAGACAAAAAAATCCAGGGGATTAGAAGATCCTTGAAGCTAAGACCAATTACTGCATCTAAATTAGGAAAATTCATTAGAAAAAAGTGCTAAATTTATGTTGTACATGTGGGGTATACTAATTCCAAGGAAAATTTTGATGGTATAGAAAATTTACACATTGTGTATGATTTTTTTGATGTGTTTCGTGAGGAGATTCCTAAATTACCCCCAAAGTGGGATATAGATTTTACTATTAAATTGATTTCAAGATTTTCCCTAGTATATATGACCCCCTACTGTATGACCATACCACAATTAACTTAACTAAAAATACAACTACATGAATTCTTGGATAGAAGTACATACACCCAAGTGTATCCATTTGGGGGGCTCCTGTACTTTATGTTAAAAAGAAATATTGTACCTTACGTCTACACATTTATTATAGACAACTCAATAAATTAATGGTTAATAATAACTACCCACTACCTTGAATAGATGATCTATTTGATCTGGTGAAAAGGGCTACTATGTTCTCAAAATTTGATTTACGCTCCGAGTATCACCAAATTCGAATTAAGGAGGAGGATATTTGTAAAACTATTTTTTGAACACATTGTGGCCACTACGAGTTCATCATTATACCTTTTGGGCTTACAAATGCCCCAATTACATTCGTGTCTCATGAATAGCATTTTTCATCAATTTATTGAAAAGTTTGTATAATTTTTTATTGATGATATCCTTATGTATTCTAAAAGTATGGAGGAGCATAAGTTGCATCTGTAAATTGTATTGTAAACTCTAAAATACTGATCCAGGTGGATCTCTAAAATGTACCAGTGGCATGGTAAGAAGGCTCAAAGCTCAAAGTGGCAGAAACTCTATAAACTTAGCATCGGACCGAAGTGCTCATCATCCTAATTCCAATGGTGAGAACGAGACTCAAATCTGAGTGCACATGAAGAAGATAGAGCAAGTCAAAGATCAAGTTTGACTTGGACAGGTGGCAGGAGAAATATGACGTGGTAGACACTCTCAACAAATTGGGAAGTGCCAAGTGGCAGGCTGCCATTGGCCCCACATATCGCATATCTTAGAAGGAAGCAGACGGAATTAAAGAAAGTCGGCCCCAAGAACGGTAGGGTTGCGATGCGATATATCGCAATCGTAGAGTCAAGTTGTGATTTGTGATATCACAATCGCGCATTGCAAAAATGGAAAGGCTAAAAGAATAGGCCCCCAGAGCAAGCCAGGTTGTGATGCAATATATCACAATTTCAAAATCATGTTGTGATTTGTGATATCACAATCGAAGTTCACAAAGGGGAAAACAATTGCATATTGTACCAACCTTGGTTTCGCCGACTGCGATATGAGCTTCCGGACCCAATATCTTATATCTTGTGTTTAATAGCCTGTCGGGTCCATGGTCATCGTAGGGCACCTGTTGTAAAGGCTTGGGTCTGTAAGCTGATCAAAAACGCCGATTGTGATTTGCAATGGGTTATCAACGCCGATAGAGCTGTCAGTTAAAGAGTAAGCGATGATCCTTCGTATTCATCTGTTGTTGAGGTTTAATGGGTTAAACAGTCTATGGATTGTTTTTCCATGATTGAAAGGTTTTTTGTCGCATACTATTTAGCAGCTTCAGAATATCTGCCTGAAACAAACCCGCCATATAAAACTTGTCATTTGTTTGGAACTGCCCAAAAATTGAGTAGTTAGCCACTAGTATATATATATTGCACTATCCACATAGGAAAAGGGAGGAGTTTGGCTGATAGTTTAGAATTGTACACAATAGTAACCTAGCCTAGTAGCAGGGGCCAGAACCTCGCCTTGAGTAGCAGGGAGGTTCCAAGAGGGTGCATAAAACCTAATTATCTAACTTGGGTGTTCGATTAGGAATTTTTGCATGATTTTTCGTGAGGATTTCGGTGGTACTATTTGTTTCTGAAGTTGGAATCTCCATTCTGCATCCATCTTTGAGCTTGGAGGTATAAAGATCGTAATTGAATCTTACTTGTACTTTTATCTCTTTTATGCCACTTAATGAAAGAAGGCCTCCCCACTATTGAGCAGGGTCCGAAGATGTAGTCCAAACTAGACGAACTCCGTAATCAAATTTGTGTGTCATGGTTTCTTGGTTATCACGTTATTTCCACATTGTTTTATGTTCTTTTAAGTTCCATGGTTAATAAGCTTTGTTTCATGTAATTATGATGCATCTATAAGTAAAAGATCTTGGATCAAGTTTGGTATGAGAGCAGGTCTTTGTTGGTACGAATTGCATGAGTATATGCTAACCCGGAACAAGTTATGAAAAGGCGAAGGAATGCTTAAGTCGTTTGATCCCAAAGCAGGACGTGCACATGGGAAATGAAGAAGCTTGTTGGGAAGAGGAACATAATTTCCGCAAGGTATTCTACAATATGGCAGAGAAAGTGGACAAGCTGTTTTCAGAGTATGAGAAGGCACTTGGGCATGAGAAGCAAGATGCAGATGACAGTAGATGAAAAAATCATGAAGGCTATGGAGAAGAGCCTCCTCCCTCTCCTTCTTCAAGTGATAGTTCTCATCACTCTAATTGCGATTCCAAAAATACATTTAAGAAATTGTTCTTCAAGCTAGATGTAACGTTTGACCTGCCCATCTACAATAGAGAGTGTAGTGCAGAAAAAACTTAGTAATTAGATAAGACAGATAGAGATCTACTGCCAGATTTAGCAGATCGAATAAGATGAGGCAAAGGTCCACTTAGCATCTCTTCGGCTATGTGGCACTGCTCTCTTTTGGTGGGAGAGAGAGTTGTAAAAGGGCAACAAAAAGTCGGGTAACCTTCTTTCCTCTTGGTCTAGTTTTATTTCTGCATTGAAAGACCAATTTTACCCTTTGGGTTATAAACAAAAGGTGTTAATGGAATGGAAATATCTAAGGAAAGATAAAGGCCAAAATCTGCAAAGCTTCACTAAAATGTTTTGGAAATAGGCATTGAATTTGGGCATCTCATTAGATTCACTCAAGATGTAACTACGTATGTTAGTGCGCTACATAGTTACATAAGACACTCATTGTTATTATTCGAGCCTACTACGATTGATGTGGCTAGAGTAAAGGCGATTCATC
Source organism: Pinus tabuliformis (assembly GCA_031772625.1). Lineage (NCBI taxonomy): Eukaryota > Viridiplantae > Streptophyta > Pinopsida > Pinales > Pinaceae > Pinus > Pinus tabuliformis. Next base: position 1,054,534,451 of record CM062811.1, on the reverse strand, counting down.
TTGAAATCTGAAGCAAGAATGATAGAGATGATCAAGCCAAGAAAACACCATTCAACCCTCAACATGGAAAATTCCAGAAGAAAGGAAAGGGGAAGGCTAATAAGACTGTCACAACTAAGAAAGGGGATGGAGCAACACCATCTTCCACACATTTCAGTAGAGAAAGTCATGACGAAGACCACTATTGGAAGCTACATCAAGAGCTGAGACCAAAGAGATTCAACGAAAAGGGCAAGAAGAAGACAGTGGCAACAACACAACAGGACCATGGATCAGATTCTGGAAATGAGACATTGATCACAGTTGTGGGCACAAAAGGTACTCCTTCTATTAGTAATAATTCTTATTCAATGGCAAGTACTAGTTATTTGAATGAGTGTGTAAGTAATGAGTGAAAGAGAATTGAATTATTCCACATTCGAGTTATTATAAAACAAACAAAGGTGGAAACTTTGTTCTATTGAGGTTCCCAAGGAAAATTTAATCTCAGATCCCTTAGTGAAAAAGTTAGGCCTCGAAACTAAACCTCATCCGAGTCCATACTTACTTGGTTGGGTAAGCGATAAAGCAAAATTACAAGTAACTAAGAAGTGTAGGGCCATATTTGTTATTGCTTCCAAATTAGTTGATGAGGTAGAGTTAGATGTTGTGCCTTTGGATATTTGTGGAATTATCTTGGGAAGTCCGTATCTATATGACAGAAAGGCAGTTTTCTTTCGACACGAAAATAAATACCACCTCACGAAGGATGTGGTAGAATATATAGTCAAATCTCATCATACGAGAGTTAGTGATAGCCTTGCAATTGCAGGATAGATTAAATGATTGGTTAATTCCAGTAAAGGGTGCATACTAGTTGAGTCAAATTATAGCGTTATAATTTGATTAAACATTAATCGTCAACTTAGGAAGGTAAGCTTGTGAGATTCATGCAAAGTATATGCAGGTCTAATACTGTGAGTGCTGATTAATCTAACTAACCAATCATATAAAACCAATGAATATTCCCTGTATCAATCACTTAGCAGCAAAGGCTATTGAGTGGATAAAACTTCCCTCTACATCTATTAAAATTGTTGATGATGATAATTTAGTAAAAGATATAGAAATCAGCTTACAACAAATTCAAACATTCAATCAACATGAGAAATCAAATATTCATTAACTGAATTCCACACATGAACATGAAATTAATTCAATTAATCTAGTGCCACCAATATATATTCGAAAGAGTAAATTAGTTGTAAAAATGAATTTAGTGCTACATAACAGAAGTAAAATACATAAATACTATACTATGGGAGTTGTGAGCAAAGGGGGCCCTCCCCTACACACAACCCCTTCAAATTAGAAGAGCTTTCTCACTGTAATGGACGGGACATATATCTTTATATTAATCTGAAAATATGTTCGAGTACAAACTGATACATAGTCAGTGCTGAAACCAACCCATCACTCTAACCACCCCCATCATCGGAACTAGGACATAAGCCATCAGATAACATATCTGTTACAATACATCGTTTTTAGCCATACTGGGTCTAATCCATGATTGAAAGCATGGATTAGAAGAAACTCGTTACATGGCTGTAGTTGTTCCTCCAAACGGCCAATGAGAGAATACTTCTGAATATGGGCGGTGTTATTGGTAGATATGAGAAGGCCAATAGGATAACAACCATATGTGATATATTCCCCGCAAAACCCATGTTCCCATTGGACTTAGATATTCATGGAACATGGCTAACTATCGATGTTGCTGTAAGAAATCCACACAGTTACACGAAATCCTGAGTGTTTGTAGGAAATAAGATCGCACAACTATCTGCAAGAATTATGGGCATGTTTCCGAATCAAAGAAAATCTGCACAGGAACTCGAGATTAGTTGGCATGGTAATAAAATAATGAACAACTAGCCAAGGAATACTCATAGTTAAGGTAAAAGCTACTTTTTAGTATTAATTTACATACCTTCAGCCTATGACACCCTTTTGGCAAAAACAAAATTATTATAACCGAGATAGGCATAGTAGGGGTTAAAGATAGTCAAAATGGGAGAGGGAAAGTATAGAAAAATGTGTCAAAATTGGGCAAAACCAAGCCCCAACATCTCCCCCACACCTAAGTCCTTGCATGCCCCTTATGCAAGCAAAACTGTTGTGTCTCCCCAAAAAGAAAAAGGAAATCATTCCTTATCCTGAGCTGCATCTACTGTAGCCAACTAATCTGCTACCTCCACAAACTGGTTCAGCTGGTTACCGCTGGATTCTATAGGAATTTGACCTTGTACAATTCATTCTTATTTTTTATATGGTAGATCTTAGCCTACTGATTTTTCATAATTCAAGTTGTTTTCTGGACCCACTCTTCATGCTGCTTCTGGACATGCAGGTTGTTCTCCTTTACGGTCTCATTTTCCTTTCTCAAATCTCTCTTCGAAATGGTGAGCTCGATGATGATTTCATCCAATTCCTACAGAGGTCGTATCTTCTGAGGGGTTGCTTCCCCTCCCTGATGTCCTTGGAGAGATTGAGGGGACCTGAGGTCCTCCTCTGCTTTTTGTTCCTCTTCTGTGTTATTGCCTCTTCCATGCAGCGAGAAGTCCTGAAAGGACATTGCCTCCTCACCGATAAACTCAATTGACTCGCTCTTCTCTTCACCTTTGGGTGGGTCATGGTGTTTCTCCTTCTTCTTATCTGGTGTCTTGGGAAATAATACTTTTTCATCCGCAGTATATTTTATTGCTAGCTAAACAACCTGGCTTCTCGTAAATCGTTTTGCCGAGGTGGAAGTATCATTCTTCGACTTGGGCTGTTGGCCCACAATCTCCCTTGTCACCACCGCCTCGTCATATTTTTATGCTTCCTCCGTCTATAGCCTGAGGGTCTGAGGCTTCCTCTTCTTCTTTGGTTTTTCTTCGAGTTTCTTCTCAGTGGGATTTGGAGAGCCTAGGTCGTCCCTATTTTCATTCTTTACCAGTGGCTTTTGAGTCTGTGACTTTTTCTTCACTTTTTCCACTAGTTTCTCTATTGTAGGCTCTGAAGGGTAAGAATTTTTCTCCTCTTCTTTCACTTTTATTTGTAGCCCACATGTCTGTGGATTTTTCCTCGGTTTATCTTCTGTTGTTTCCTCCATAGAATATGAGGAATCATAATCCTCATTCTCTGAAAAATAATTTTTGACTAAGAATTCCTCCCATGTCCGCTTTTTATCTTTCAAAACCTCCACCAATATAATTTTCACCAGCCCGTCGTGGTAGAGGTTTTCCTCTAAATTAGCCCCCCTCCCCTTGGCAGTCATCGCCATCTTCATCAGCAACATCCTCAAGTAATAGGCCAAATTTAGCGGCTTGTCATCGAAATGGCCGAGGAGCCAAATATGAAACAGGAATGCAAGCCAGAAGCGATCTTCACACGTGATGTATTTCTACAGGAAAAACAATAAGTTCCTGAACTTACTCTTCAAGAAATCCTTCGAGATTCCCTTACTCTAGTCAGGGTCTGAATGCTCTCTGCAAAGGAAGGATGCGCACAGACTCTTGTTGAAACGCTGGTTCTTGAACCAGTGTTCTCCCAACTATGAAATCCCACATTCTCACACTACCAAACCCTTAGTCAACCTGAATTGAGCATCCCCAACTTTAGCCTTATTGTCGTTCAAGTTCAGGGTGAAAGATTTTGTCACCTCTGAGTTGTGGCCATTGAATTGCTGGAAAAATGGTAGCCACCCTGCTCTTTCCAATCTCACCTTACTGTGAGGCTCAACCTCCAACAACTCACGCCCTTACGGCTCAAAGCGGACGGGGGCATGCATTTTCGACACGGTGAAAGACTGGAAGATAGGGTATATGCACTTGTTTGGAAATATCATCTTAAGCTTTGTAACAAACTCGCGCGACAAGGGAGGGCTTATTACAGAAAGTGATCACAAAGCATAGGATTTTCGAGAGACGGGTCATCATCATGATTGTCATCATGATCTGACCTGCAGGAAGATATGGGGAGTACATATAATGGTCGTGTCAGAATCATGGTGATCAGGCGAGGAGCTGGAGTCATAATATACCAGATTATGGTTGCGTTTTGTTGTAAGGGTGACCATAGCCGAAAAAATCATACAAATAATTAAACATAAAAGCGTTAATTACCCTTTACCTCAAGTGTCCCATCGCCGACTGTACTTTACCTTTATACCTTCCAATGGTCTAGTACTTCAGATGACATGTGCATGTCCTTGAGATGATAACCCACCTAATAATTAAATCAGATATATGATTTCACAATTCATGACCTCAACTAGTATTTAAAAATCTGTCAGTACTTTTAAATAATTTTAAATTAATGCTCTGTCTATGATTTTTGTTTTTTTTTTTAGAAAACCAGGGTGCCACTGCAGGAAATGGAACCGGGACTGTTGAACTTTTCTACAGGAAATGGAACCACACTGCTGAATCTTCAAGAAAATTGAACCGCGACTTTCAAAACTTCTGCAAGAATTCAGACCATGACTTGCGGAGCTTCTACAGGAAATCGAACCACCAACTAACACTTCTCCCTCGCTTGTGTACAGTTCACTGCACATGAATAAAAGGTGTTGATGTCGAATGTACAATGAGCTCATTGGATTACTAGCCATTGAGGTCAGCTGTTAACTAATGTGAGGCCCATCACCTTTAATGAGAGCGAGGACCAAGGTAACCTGATGCATCCTATCGGGACTGAATTAATGTGTTGATGTCGAACCTCCATGTAGGATCCAGCAGTGAAGGAGCCATAGTGATTCCCCATTGTTGCTGGTGAGATAGCCTATCATTAGGGCATACAAGCTTCAAGGCATCATAAGGCTCTGATCTTGCACCCAGATAACTTGCTGATGTCGATGGGCCAAGATTGTTGGAAGGAGTGCCTTAATAAATCCCACATCAATCCAACACGAGCAATCCAGATTTAACTAAAACCAAAACTTTATTGAGAGGACCTACTGACTTGTAATTTTAACGAGCTCAAGGCAGTCCAAGCTCACCAGATTTCATTTTTAGAGAGTCCGAAATACTTGGAAAAGAAGACTCCAGGGGGTTCCTTTTCCGTAATTAGTCCATTGGGCTCGGGAAAAGGAATAAACCTACACCCAACAGATATTCCTCTCATGTTTTACCAAGCAAGAGGAGGAACAAAGTGAGCTCATTATGTCAGCAGGAAATCAAGAAGAGATAGTGGAAGGAATGATCCCTTCTCTCACTATCTCCAACTCCATTTTCTTCACAATTTCTTCCACAAATTCCTTCTTAGATTGGGGTTTTTGATATAACTTGAGTCTGTTCCCACTCACCAAGAAGGTAACATTTCCATCATCAATGGTTTTAACCCTAACAGATCCATTATCAAAGAATTTCTCAATTTCATAGGGGCCCAACCAATGTGTGTTAAATTTTCCTTTAAAGTTCTTGAATTTAGAATTATACAACAATGTCCAGTCTCCCTCTTTGAACTGCTTCTTTTTAATTTATCTATTGTGCTATCTAGCCCGTTGTTGCTAAATCAAGTTAGTATGCTGAAAAACATCCTGCCTAATTTCATCCAACTCATTAAGCTGCAGAATTCTTTGCTGTTGAGCTTCATCAAGGTTTATTCCCCAATCTGTTGCCATTTTGAAAGTTTTGATCTGAAATTCAATGGGCAATAAAACTTACTTTCTATACACCAATTCTTATAGAGAAAAGTCAGTGGTATTTCTCCATTTAATCCAATAGGCCCACAATGCTTCAGGAAGTTGGTCAGACCAATCCTTCTTATGTAATTGCATTGTCTTGGTAAGGATTGTCTCCAACACCTTATTTGTTGATTCCACCTACCCATTGGCATGTGGATGATAAGGGGTGGAATTCTAGTGAGTAATCTGATATTTATGCACAATTCCCTGCATAAGCTTTGATACAAACTAAGTACCTTGATCAATGACTATTTCTCTAGGTACCTCAAATCTTACAAAAATATTAGAAAAAATAAAATCTACCACTGTTTTCTCTGTTGCTCTAGGTAATGCTATTGCCTCCACCCACTTCATAACATAATCAGTACAAACTAAAATTTACTTCTTACCTTTGGACATAGGGATGATGGGACCTACAAAATCAAGATCCCACCTCTCAAAAGGTTCTATGAGAACCTGTGGCTGCAAATGCATCTCATCTTATTGTATAGGCCACCCAATTCTATGGAAGCTGTCACACTTCCATACATATTCCCTTGCATTTTTTAAAATACCTGGCCAATAGTAATCCAAGCGAAGGATCTTGTAGGATGTTCACTTGTCTGCAAAATGTCCTCCACATGGTTCATTGTGACAGGCTCTTAAAATGTCATAGGTCTTGTCTTCCTAGACACACCTGCGGATAATCAAATTAGGTCCAGTGAAAAAACGGTCTCCCCTAATCCAAGATTAATCAACACTTTTTCTAATAATTCTCTTTTTCTGATTAGATGAAAAATAAAAAGGCAAATTTCCTATAGCAAGGTAATTGGCCATGTCTATGAACCAAGGTGTTTTAATAGAAATAGAAAACAAATTTTCGTCAAGAAAGTTATCATTAATAGGAACATCCTCACCTGCATGGTTGAGGCTAGATAAGAAATCAGCTACCTGATTTTCCTTTCTAGGCCTATCTAATACTGTGATGTCAAATTGCTGCACCAACAAAAGCCACCTGGTAATCCTGCCATTAGTAACTGATTTATTCATGAGATATTGAATGGAAAATTGATTAGTGTGTATAAAAAATTCATAGCCCGTGATGTAATGTCTAAACTTATTAATAGCATAAATCACGACAAGGAGTTCTTTTTCAATTACCATATAATTCAGTTCTGCAGGAGTTAAGTTTTTACTAACATAATAAATAACATTGGTTACTAGATCTTCATTTTCTCCCAATACTGCTCCTATGGCTGAATCAGAGGCATCAGTGGAAATATGAAAAGGAAATTTCCAATCTGGGCCTCTCAATACTGGTGCTGAAGAAAGTTTTTCCTTGAGTGTATAAAATGCAGCTTGACACTCATCATCCCAATGAAATTCAACTTCTTTAGTAAAAAATTAAATAATGGAGAGGTTACTTTTGTAAAGTTTTCAACAAACATTCTATAGTAGCCTACATGTCCAAGAAAACTTCAAACTCCCTTCTGATTGGTTGGTTGGGGTAGCTTTGCAATGACTTCAATCTTTGTCGGATCAACTTTTATTCCTGCAACAGAAACATGATGACCCAAAACAATACCTTCATTCATAATCATAAAACATTTTTCATTACTTAATGAGAGGTTAGTTTATCTACATCTGTGCAAAAATTTCTCAAGATTATGTAAATATTCTTCAAAAGTATCACCCATCACTAGAAAGTCATCCATATAAACTTCTATGCAATCATGCAAAAGATCAGAAAAAATACCAAGGACCGCTTGTTGGAATGTGGCTAATGTGTTGCATAGACCAAATGGTAGTACCCTATATGCATATGTACCCCAGGGACATGTGAATGTAGTATTTTCCTAGTCTTCTAGATCTATCCTAATTTGATTGTACCCGCTAAACCCATCTAGGAAGGAAAAATAGTTTTTTCCTACCAAGTGTCCAACACTTGGTCTATAAAAGGTAAGGGAAAGTGATCTTTCAAGGTGGCTTTGTTTAGCTCCCTATAATCTACACACACTCACCATTTACCATTCTTTTTGGGGACAATAACCAATGGAGATACCCACTGGCTACCTGAGATAGGATAGATGAACCCTACATTTAACAATTTCTGCAATTCATCTCTCATAATTTTCCTTAAAGCGAGGTTCATCCTCCTTTGTGGTTATCTCACGAGCCTGGCTTTCTCTTTTATATAAATATGTGAATGCATATGTCCAAGTGAATGCCTCTCATATCTGTATATTCCCAAGAAAAGGTGTCTGAAATTTTTTTCAATTCTTGAATTAACTTTTTTTCTTGTTCAGGGGTTAAGGCAGAATTATTATTCAAAGTCTTTTCAGGAAAATTTTCAACCACCTTACTCCCTCATTCAGTCATGGAATATGCAGGAAATGCAGATAACAAGGTTGAATGTAATTCGGTTGTTGTACTATATTCATGAGAATCCTACAGATTAGTAATGAGATCTAAATTATGATTAGACTGCCCTTCTTCTTGCTGCAAAAAATCAGGATTAGAAATACAACAATTTATCAAATTTTCTTGAAGGCTCATGGCTTGGGAAATTGTGAAAACTAGTCAGGAACATTCTAAATCATGCTCTTGTTCTTCAACGCAATGTGTATTTTTTGATATTAAGATAGGTTGGGCAGGGGGATACAAATTATTCTGCTTTGTTTCAGTCTCATGAGCGATGGTCATATTTCCGGACCTACACTCTATATAAGCATCTTTCCTGGGTAACCACGGTCTCCCCAAGATCAAAGGATGCCCTCCTAATTGATTTTTGAGTTGAACAACATAAAAATCAACAGAATACTTCCAAGAATCTAATGAGATGACAATGTCTTCTAATACCCCCTCTGGCTTTACCTTAGACCTATTTGCTAATTCTAACATGGTAGGAGTAGGCAATAAGTCAAAGGTTTCTATTCTAGATAAGGTCTCCATAGTCATCAGATTAATGGTTGCTCCTAAATCAATTAAAGTATTTTTTATAGGTTGTCCATTGATAAAGGTGGTAATCACATGGATCCCAGGGTCTGCATATTTTTCAGTAACAAATCCAGTAGACATTAAAATTGCAAGATTTCCACCTCCTTCAATTGTATAGAGTTCTTTCTTTTTTCTTCCTGGTCTCTTGCTACATAGCTCTCTTATTGTTTTAGCATAGATTTGGATATATTTAATTGCTTGCAGCAATGGGATCTTAATGCATACATTTATCAATTTAGACACAAGATCAAACTCACGCTGCTTTAGTCTCATTTCCAACCTCTCTGGAAAAGGAGGTTGTATTGTATGGGATGAGGAAGGCTCTTGTGGCCTTGAACTAGGTTGTTGTGCTATTTCAGGTGTGGTTTCAACTTCAGGAATTTCTAGAGAGCCTTCCTCTACAATCTCTTCAATTCTTCTGGGTTGATTCACCACTTTTCTTGACCTCAGCTGGATTTCCTGCAGTGACATAGGAAATTCCTGTAACACAAGAACAAAAATTTCCTGCAGTGACTGTGGTGCAATATAGTAGGTAGGAAAAATGGGATAGGTGACCAATCCAATGTTGTGAGTGGATTAGATGGTTTTATTATTGGGGTTAGACACTGGTTGGGTAGGAAGTTGCGTAGGATGAGGTTGATTTGGTGGGGAAGGCAACTAAAGCTATTGTTGTTGAGGTTGAATCATTTGTTGTTGTGTAGGCTGCGGAGGATAAAAGTTTTGAGAAGGAAAATTCTAAGTCGCAAGGTAACAAAAGCCCCCCTACCAAGGATGTTATGGAGGCCAGGTCTTCCAGGGCATTGGAATATTCCACATCTGGTTTTGATTATAAGGAAGTTGAAAATGTGACTAAGCCATACCTGCAACATGTGGTTTCCATGGTCTTTGAGGTGCCATTGCATAAAGTGCGTTGACTGCACCTTGATCTGCTAGATATGCTACTTTGATTTCAGGAAGCAAAGGGCATTGATCAGTGGAGTGTTCTGCTTCAAAGATTCGGCATATCTCTATGCTATCTACAGGACATTCCCTCAAGGCATGATTCTTCCTTCATTTCGAACAGAACACGACCAAGGCTTTTTCCAATTCCTCTTATTTTCCCTATTTCTTCTTAACCTGTAAAACATCCAATTGAGAAGATAATGTGCTAAGAATATCAATCTTAAAATTTTCAAATAAATTACCCATTCCAGTTATGGTTACTCCAGCTTCAGCAACTAACTTGACCAGCCTGGAAGCAGTATCTCTTGTTCCTCCTCGAACTTTAGAATTTCCTCTTGAATATCGACGACATCTCACATACTTCATCATAGCCCAACTTTGATATGTCACCTCCTCCCATCAGATTCAAAATCTCCAGAGATTCTGGTCTGATTGCTCTGAGCAAAATATTTCTTTTAATTTCCTTGCTCAGTTGATTCATTTTAGACCTCTGCAGATTATACTAAAATCTCTCCACCAAGTCCTCAAGGCTCTCACTTTCCTTCCGATTCATGCCAAATATCTCTTCTCTGAGCTCCCTAGTCTTGAAATAATCTTGATACTTTCTTAAGAATACCTTTTTCATTTCCTCCCAAGTTGTAATGGAGTTTGAAGCCAACCCCATGAACCACCTAAGAGCCACATCCTTCAATGTTGCAAGACAAAACTTCAGCTTTTGAGCATTGGAAGAATAGTGATAGCTCCTGCATAACACATTGAATTCGAATAGAAAGGCATCAGGATCTTCACTAGGAACCCCACGAAAGTTAGGCAAGGCTGAAGGAGGAATATTCTTCATCTGAGTAGATGCACCAGCCTCCCTAATAGGGAATTCGAATGTGACCAGTTCTTATTCCTTCTCATCGTATCCATCTATGTGACCAGTCCCCTCTTCATGGGACATTCTGGTCCAAAATGAAGTGGGGGCTTGATAGACTACAAAACCTCCAAAATCAAAGGTTTATATTTCTAGCTCTTGAACAGGATTGCCAAGGAATTCATTTTCAGGTTGACCATTGAGCAAAGATGTTGTTTTCCTTGTGACGGGAGATTCAAAATGGACAGCAACAGAAGATTTCCTGTAGAACCTACTACAGTATAAGCAGGAATATTTTTTGGGCTCTTTTCAGGACCATAGACCCCCTGACCGGCTTCTTCTTCTCTTGTTGCCTTATTTCTTGCAAACTTCTTTTTCCTTGCCAATGTATTAGTAAATGAAGTGGTGCTCACACCACCACAAAAGAAATTTGTAGATGTTAGACCCAATCATATATTATGAAAACAAATTCAAAAGAAACTACTTACCAAACAATCATGACACGAGTTTGGCGAATTTCTGACCTCCTCTGGTGCATCGGCTTTGCCCTTTGTCTTACCACTTCAACTCCCTCAGTCCTGAAAAATTCCAAACAATGCATGTAATAAAAACACTTCAATATTATCCCTTTAGCACCTCCCCAACAATGACGCCAAAATTTTATTAAACATAAATCATCAACTCGGACAGGTAAGCTTGTGAGATGCACGAAAATTATATGCAGACCTAATACTGTAAGTGCTGATTAATCTAACTAACCAATCATACAAAACAAATGTCTCTTTCCTACATCAATCACTTAGTAGCAAAGGCTATAGAGTGGATAAAATGTCCCTCTACAACTCTTAAAATTGTTGATGATAATTATGAAAATATATAGAAATCAGCTTACTGCAAATTCAAAAATTCAATCAACATGAGAAATCAAATCTTCATTAACTGAATTCCACACATGAACATGAAACTAATTCAATTAATCCAGTGTTGCTGATATATATTCTAAAGAGTACATTAGCTGTAAAAATCAATTATTGCTACATAACAGAAATAAAATACATCAAGACTAAACTATGGGAGTTGCGAGCAAAGGGGGCCCTCCCTTACTCACAACCCCTTCAAATTAAAAGATCTTGCTCACTGTAGTGGACAAAACATATATCTTTATATTAATCTGAAAATACAGTCGAGTACAATCTAATACACAATCAGTTCTGAAACCAACCCAACACTCTAACCACCCCTATCATCGGAACTAGGACATAATTTATACATTTACAAAGCCCATATATGGCTCGAAATAAAGGAGACTGCTAATCTAAGCCATCGGCTAATAGATATGTTACAATATATCGTTTTTAGCCATACTGGGTCTAATACGTGACTGAAAGCATGGATTAGACAAAACTTGTTACATGGTTGTAGTTGTTCCTCCAGACGGCCAACGAGAGAAGACTTCTAAATCTGGGCGGTATTTTTGGCAGATCTGAGAAGGCTAATAGGATAGAAAACATATGTGATATATTCCCCACAAAACCCATGTTCCTGTTGGACTTATATATTCATGGAGCACGGCTAAATGTTGATGTTGTTGCAGGAAATCCGCGACTGCAAGAAATCCAGAGTGTTTGCAGGAAATAAGATCGCACAATTGTCTTCAAGAATTATGGGCCTATTTCTAAATCAAAGCAAATCTTCACATGAACTCGAGATTAGTTTGCATGGTAATAAAATAATGAACAACTAGCTAAGGAATACTCAAAGTTAAGGTAAAAGACGCTTTTTAGTATTAATTTGCATACCTTCAGCCTACGACACCCTTTTGGCAAAAACAAAAGTATTATAATCGAGATAGGCATAGTAGGGGTTAAAGATAGTCAAAATGGGAGAGGGAAAGTATAGAAAATGTTGTCAAAATTGGGCAAAACCAAGCCCCGACAATGCTCATGGTACTGAGAGTGAGAGAGGCTGAGACGTCTGATGCTTTCAAAGGTTGTGATCATGATCATAAGAAAGAATTGTTTGAAATTATTTCTGACTATGATGAATTGTTTTAGGAACCAAGAGGATTACCCCCAAAAAGGAAAATCCAACATGAGATCCATTTATAATAGGATGCTCCTTTACCAAATATTGGCATGTATAGGATGGCCTCTTTCGAGATGGAGGAGATCAAGAAACAGGTGCAAGAGCTGCTAAATCAAGGGGTCATCAAATTGAGTTCTCTGTGTGGCTCACCAATCATGTTGGTGCCAAAGAAAGACGACACATAGAGATTTTGCATAGACTACAGGGCGCTAAACAAAATTACGATGAAGAATCGATACCCTCTCCCTTGCATTGATGAATTATTAGATAAATTGAAAAATATTGTCTACTTTACAAACTGGATTTGCATAGTGGATATCGCCAGGTTAGAGTTGCAGAACAAAGCATTTGGAATACTGCATTCAAAACAAAAAAGGGGTTGTTCGAATGGATGGTGATGCCATTCAGATTGTGCAATGCTTTGGCCATGTTTATGAGGGTAATGAATGATATTCTTGATAATTTTGTCCTTGTACATCTGAACGATATTCTTGTTTATAGTAGGATATTGGATGAACATGTATGTCATGTTAAGAAAGTGCTTGATGTTCTGAAAAAAGAAAAATTGTATTTAAAACTGTCAAAGTGTGAGTTTGGGAAGACCTCTCTAGTTTATTTAGGTCACATAGTCAGTAATGGGCAATTGAAAATAGATCCCTCTAAAGTATATGCGATTATAAAGTGGCGTGAGCCCACAAATGTTACAGAGGTCCGAAGCTTTTTGGGTGTTGTACATTATTGGAGAAGGTTCATTGTTAACTTCTCTATTATCGCAGCCCCCTTACCACATTGACAAGTGTGAAGCAGGCCTTTTAGTGGGGAGGAAAAAAACATAAATCCTTCGACACACTGAAGGAGAAAATCAACACAACACCAGTGCTATCCTTACCATACCTTCAACAACCTTTTTATATTGAAACAGATGCCAGCAGATATGCCATGGGTGCTGTATTGATGTAGCAAAGGAAGCCTGTATGTTACCATTCAGAGACTTTCTCCCAGGCTATTGTGAATTATCCCACATATGACAGGGAGTTGTACACCTTGGTTCAGAGTGTAAAGAAGTGGAAACACTACCTGATCGGCAAGGAGACCATCATCCATACAGATCATTAGCCCTTGCAGTACCTTCAGGCACAAACCAAGCTTCAACAAGCCTGTCATTTTAGATGGATGTGATTCCTATAGAAGTTACATCTGGTAATAAAATACAAGAAGGGTGCCAACAACAAAGTAGCATATATGCTTTCTCACCCTCCTATTTCTTCATCTGTAGTTTTGCAAAATGCTTCTTTATCGTTAGAAGATTATGGTGGACAATATGCTAACGATGATGATTTTAAAGAGATTTATGCAAGACTAGCTCATGGATTGCAGGTGGACAATTATTTTGCAAGGAAAACCACTATATCAACTTGGAAAACTATGCATACCCATTGATGTAAGTGTTCATGTAATCCGAGAGTATCATACCTCTCTTGTGTCTGGTCATTTTGGGGTTGAAAAAACTTTATGTCATTTACATAGGTTTTGTTTTTAGCCTCATATGGCAAACATTGTGACTCACTTTGTAAAGGTTTGTGTGTTTTGTTCTGTTTCAAATCGCTCTAATAGAAAACTTGGTCTCTACACACCACTCCCTATTCGTAGTCGACCATGGGAAAGTGTGTCCATGGATTTTGTAGGTTGTTTTCCTATGTCTAGGAAAGGCCACGACTATTTCTATGTAGTCGTGGATCATTTTAGTAAAATGTTTATTTTAATGCCTTGTAAAAAGAAAGTCATTACTCGGGCAGACTGCCTATCTTTTCTTTTAGCATGTTTGGGTAAATTTTGGGTTTCCCACATCTATTCTATCAGATTGAGACTCTCACTTTCTTGGAGAGTTTTGGACCAACTTGTGGAGAATCATGAACACTAAGCTGAAAAGAAGTAAAAAATTTGATCCACATATCTATGTGCAGATAGAGGTTTTCAATCGCACCGTGGTACACTTTTTACGAGGCTATTGTGGAAAACATCCCAAGTTGTGGGATGAATAGCTTCCTTATGTGCAACATGTATACAATCAAGCATCATATTCTGATGCAGGAGCATGAAGCTTGAAGACAAAATACTTTGAATTTTATTCCAAGAATACAAAAAAAGTTTACAAGCAAAGGAGTGGGATCCTTTAGCTGTCACTTTACAAAGCTTTCTAGATAGGATCTGAGCTAGAATTCAGGGATTTGAATTATCTTGTAATTAATTCAAGTATATAGGCTTAGTTGAGATTCTCGAGGAGAATATCATAGAGATTAGATGTTATCTATGATTAGGCAGAGTCAATCCATTGATTCAGGATCTGATTGTTGTATGTACTGGTACTTATGTAAGTTTTGAATTAGTAGAATAGGATTTTGACAAAAAGGGATTTAGATAGATTTTGATAGATTTTGGCGATTGGAATGTAAAATTTGGAATTTCTCTGTATCTCTGTGAATACTGTGCATGAATGGTCAAATCCCGGATGTTTTAATTTCCTTTGAAATATTTCTGAGTTTTGTTGAGTTTTTTATAATCTTGTGTTGTCGCATCTAAACCTTCACTCACCATGCATTGAAATAACTTGAATGTATTTTGAAACCACAGAGTTTAGTTAGTGATATTCTAAATCTGATAAGTGAGAAATAAACTTGGCGGAAGTGCTAAGTCTAGCAAGGAAACCTGATAAATTCACAAGGAACCTAGGAGAAGGTCTGAATCGTCCAATCGGATAGATCCAATAGATCTAATGGTCATTGCGTGCCAACAAGCATAGGTGTTAATCAGAATAGTAAAGTAGTCTTCGTAGGTGTAAGCAATATCTCGTGCGGTTAAATGGTGGTAAGTGGTATTTTGTTAATTCATGCAATTCGCCTAAAGGGTTGACACGTAGCACGAGAAAACTACTTTTCTCGTGCGCCCTCGACTTGTTATACATAATGAAAGAATCCACGTGAGATTTCATGATAGCCGTTGGATGGAGCGGGATTAATCAATGGTGGAGATCAGCAAGCTAGTTGGTGAGCGGGTGGCGCGATAACCTTCAGATTGAGGAATGAGATCAATGGCGGAGATCTAAAGCGCCAAAAGCTTGTGGAAATTTTTGACGTGATAAGCTTCTAAACTGGGTTTTTTATTTCCTTTTTGGTTCCATGGTAATTGAAGTTTTGCCAAATATCGGGTAAAATAAGCAGTTCGGCTATTTGAGCAGAATAGCTAAATTTGGAGGTTGATGACTAATGCTCCAAAGAAAACCAGAGAAGAAGTTCCACCCAAACTTGAAGAAATCATTTCTAGTTTTGAACGATTATCCTTAACACCTGCAACCAGCCCACCATTAGTGGTATCAGAGCAGCCTACTAACACTGAGCAGGATCTCAAAGATTAGAAAAATAAATCCAACATGGCTTTAAGAGTTGGAGGAAGATGTGGTGCTGGTCGAAGAAGAGGAAGACCAGTTGCAAATGCTGAAGTGTTGGAATCTATGTAACAGATGCAAGCTAGATTAGAAGCAGTGGAAATGGGAAATCAAAGAGATGTAGATGCTAGAGATGCCAGTGAGCCTGAAGTTGAAGCTACAGAAGAAGAGGAACCTGCAGAAGTTACTCCTAAAATGAGATTCTTTAAATCAATGTTGGGATCCACATCTAAATCGATACTTGAGGTTTCAGCTTATACAAGAGGTTTAAACCCTGAGGAGTTGATAGACTGGATTAATGACATGGATAAATTCTTTGATTATGAAGAAATGGAAGAAGGAAAGAGAGTGAAATTTGCTGTCACAAAATTAAAATGTCATGCAGCACTTTGGTGGGATGGAGTGCCGGCAGAAACAAGGAGACTTGGTAAGCAGTGAATTAAAAATTGGACCAGGATGGTGGAAAACTTGAGAGGTAAATTTTTTCCAGGTGATTATCAACAGTCATTATTTAGACAGATGCAGAATCTTAGATAGAGGTCTTTGACAGTGAAAGAATACATAGAGGAATTTTACAAAGTGAGCATAAGAGCTGGACAAATTCAAGATACAGACAAGAAGGTTGCAAGATATATAAATGGTCTTAGAATGGAGATCCAAGATGAGATAAGTGTGTTGTCTCCTAAAACAGTAGAAGAGGCTTATTAGATGGTATTGAAGGCTGAAGAAAAAATCATGAGGAAGCAATCTACCAGAAGTAGAGGTACTTTCCGAGGAAGAGGAAGTCAAGGTGGTAGAGGAAGATCTACAACACCTAGAGATGGAGCTAGCAGTAGCTCGAATCAGCATACACCAATCGAAGGAGTTTTTTCAGAGGAAGAGGAGGAAAAGGCAGAGGAAGAGAAATCAAATGATGTAACAAGTTGGGATACAAATCCTATGAGTGCCCAAAAAATGTAGGGACAAATAAGAGAAATGTAATTGCTGCTTAGACTGGAGTGGAAGCAGCAAAGGTGCCAGAAGAAGAAAATGTACCAGAGAAAGGGGAATATTTGGTAGTTAACAAAGTTTTGTTAAAGCCAGCAAAGGAAGTTGTTGAACCAGCACAGAGAAAGACTTTGTTTAGGACTGTGTGCAAGGTTCAAGGAAAATGTTGTCAAATGGTAATTGATAGTGGCAACACCGATAATTTGGTCTCTACAGAAGTGGTGGAAAAGTTGAAATTAAAGACAAAGAAACATACAACACCTTACAAGGTGTCATGGCTTCAAAATGGACATCAGTTGTTAGTGAAGGAACAATGTGAAATGGAGTTGTAGTTGGGTAGATACAAAGACAAAATTCTGTGTGATGTGATGCCTATGGATGTGTGTCACATATTGCTGGGAAGACCTTGGCAGTATGACAGAGGAGCTATGCATGATGGGAAAAAGAACACATACAAATTTGGTAAAGATGGTGTAAATCATAAATTTCTGTCTATGGAAGAAGAGGATGCATCAAGAAAATTTGATGCAAAGACTCTATTGCTGAGCGGAAAAGAATACTTGTAGTAGATTGAAGAGGATGAGGTCAATTTTGCATTGATTTGCAAACCCAAGGTTATAATTACTTCCACTAAAATTTCTGATTTTCCAATTGAAATTCAAGAGATGATGGAAAGTTATTGTGATATCATTATAGATGATTTGCCTATTGAGTTACCGCCCATTAGAAAAATCAGTCATCATATAGATTTGATTCCAGGGGAAAATATGCCAAATAAAGCAGCTTACAGGATGACTCCCATAGAAAATGAAGAAATCAGAAAATAGGTTCAGGAATTGTTAGATAAAGGATTGATTAGAGAGAGTTTGAGTCCTTGTGCAGTGCCAACAGTGTTGAGTTCAAAAAACGATGGAGGCTGAAGAATGTGTATTGATTCAAGAGCAATCAACAAAATAACAATCAGGTACAGATTTCCTTTACCTAGAACTGAAGACTTGATGGATTGTTTAAGTGGAGCAAGATATTTTACAAAGCTGGATTTAAAAAGTGGTTCTCATCAAATAAGTATTAGAGAAGGAGATGAATGGAAAACTGCTTTTAAAACAAATGAAGTAGTGTATGAATGGATGGTAATGCCTTTTGGGTTATCAAATGCTCCTAGTACATTTATAAGGCTTATGAATGAAGAGCTGAGAGAATTTATTTGTAAATTTGTAATAGTATATCTAGATGATATATTAGTTTACAGTAGGTCTAGAGAGGAACATATGAGACATCTAAATTATGTCTTACAGAAGCTACAACAAGAAAAGTTACTGCTAAATTTGAAGAAATGTTCATTCATGAAGGAAGAGTTGGTATATTTGGGTTTTGTTGTTTCTGCTGAAGGATTAAAGAAGGATCTAGAGAAGATCTTTTCTTCTATCATTATATCTTTAATCTGGATGAACATTGTGCTTACTTTGCCCCAAGTTGGCCGACAGAAACTAGCCTCAGTTCCATAGCCCAATGGTCCCTTCTCTTGCTGTTTTCAACCCACAATTTTCAACCAAATCCTCGTCCTTCAAAGCTAGCCTAAGATTCATTTATTTCAGCCACTCTCAGTTGCAAAAGAGAAAGCCCTCTCTGGTATGGCAGGGCTAGATGCCATATCAAAAGCTTGGTCTGTGGTTACCTCAAAATTACCTCTTCTCAGCCTTGAGGTTCATTCTGAGTGCTAACATATTGGCGTCGTTGCCGGGGACAAGGTGACAGATCTTCTCCGAGAAAAAATCATTCAGGGTGCAGTTTTGGTTGTTGATGGTGGACACCAATCAAACATATGAAGTCTGGAACATTCACCTGGCGACTCCAACTCAATCCAGAGATTCCAGCGCTCACTGATCCGTTCATGTACTAAAATAAGATGGTGGGCTATGTGGCAAACCCTATGTTTTGTGAAGTTTTAAAAGAAGTTAGAGATAAATTAGTGGATATTGAAATAGATGAGGTATTTTACATTACTGTGCTTCAATGTTTGAGATCTACGAAGTTTCCTCTTTAAGGGGAAACTGGTTTCTTTGAGTTAGTTGTTGAAAATGTTGAGAAGGAGATTGAGTATTTAAATTATCAGGTCCAATCATATGAATTTTAAGATTCCAAAAGATTCTTGGAAACTCTCCCTCCTTCTAAACAAGAAATAATAGGGCTGCCCGTGGATATTTGCATTGACAATTTGCAGTTGGAAGCATATGTTCAGGAGTTAGGGTAGCAGACATGGTCTGGTTTCTTTGATCCTGTTGTTGCATATATGGAAAAAAAATTAAGTTTGAATGACAAACCAGATTGTCTTTTACACAGCCAGAATCATTGTGCGCATCTATGGCTATCAACATTTCCAATTGTGTCCAGGTTCAAGCACTCCCTAGGATCATCGTTGCCACAGCTGCTTGATTGGTTGGTATGGCATTACAACATTACTTGATCTATCAATTTTGCAGCAAAGTAGGGTAGGTTTGTACATAAATAAGTTGCCCAAGGCAACATGTTAGTTTCCGGTATTTGTTTATGTACAGATTGTAGTATGTATATGTTTTTGGATTGGTGTGAGTTGTTTTGGATTTGCATCTATTTGACTGTATTGCCCAATGAATGAGCCACTAATCTGTAGGTTCCCAGAGATCTGTGGTTCTTGGCACTTTGAGGAGCTACCATCCCAGATGGCACCACTGTTAGAGTCAGTCCTTTGGCCTCCCTTGAGTGATCAAAATGGGCCTCTTATTATGACTGTTTTGTTATATTTTTTGCACATGATCTTTAGTGGAAAAACATTCCATCAGTGTGACCGTCAGAAGCAGCTCGGAAAGAGATTTCCAACGGTATATTACATTCCCAAAACCAGCTCCCAGATCAGGAGATATGCTCGAATGAAAATTGTTGTTCAACTGACCTGTTTTTCCTTTGTTGTTCAATTGACCTATTGTTCCTTTGCTATTCAATTGTTGTTCAATTGACCTCTTGCATCATTTGTTGTTCAATTGACCTCCTGCTATTCAATCCACTTAGGTCTATCCAAATCAGTTTTTTGCAGATGCAGTTGATGCATGACAGGAAATTGATCTTACAATTTTTGCCTCCTTCACTCAGTTTCAAAACTATACTATTGAGAGAATGAGATTATTGAAGAAGTTCTATGCCAATGCAATAACCACCTCAGTCTCAAAATCCACAATATCTTCAACCTGGACAGTCATATGAAGGTTTTAATGATGCAAGAGGGCAGATTATTGCTTCGAAGACCAAGCTCAGCTCCAAGCTTCATGCAGCCTGTAGTCACTGTTGAAAAGTGTGCAACAAGAAATGCTTGTTGAGATTGCAACAAGATGATGGAGCTTAGTGAAAAGAGTCGCCTTCACTAAGTGGGCCGGCAGGCTATTTTTGGTGCAAGTCTATTTTTAGACATATGGATCATGTCTATGGATTGCAGGTTGCTGTTTATGGATGATTGGTCAAGTTGGGAAAAATAGATGGACTTCTATTTTTGATCAAAGTGTGAGTGATCACAGTGTGAGTGATCAAATTCTATTTTTAGACTGGCTGTCAAAAATAGAAAAGTCAAATATTATTGTCTCATAATAATATTTGGACTATAAACTTGATCTTATTCTCTTGGAGCACTTCAGTTTGAGCTACAGAGGTGGCACATGCAGCTGTCAGAAGGAAATACGCTTTTCTTATGAGTCAGTTGAGTTGTTGCATGCATGACTTCAGTTAGAACTCAATCAGTTGAGTTTGGTGGAGTTGATTGTGGAGTTGATGGAGTTGTGTTCAGTTTAGCTTTGTTAAACTAGTTGTATTTAGTCTAACTTATCAATAGACTAGAGATGAGTTGGGTGAATTAGTTATTAATTAATTCACAAGTTATTAACTCATAATGCAACTATAGAATACATCAGTTAACTCAGTTGCATGTCATTGCATGTTTAGTTCAATAGGGACAGGTGGTAGAGAATCAGATTGCTATCGTTTGTGACTATAGTTGTGCACCAGATCTTGCACAATCAAGGGATTGAGTATGCCAATGAGTTTGCTCACGTATTTTCCCAGTATTGTAGCCTTTTCTCACGTCCAACAAAGTGTGAGTGATTATTTTGAGGTGAAATACGAGTTTGGGAAGCCATTCTCATCAGTTCTTGAGCAGGTATTGAGCAGTGGAGGTAGGCAAGCAGTGGAATAGATTTGGAGATCAGATATGAGCTGTATTGTGTGTAACAGGTGGAGATACTTGTGAGAAGTATTATGTTGTGTATTGTTACATGATTCAATCAATATAATATACAGATAGTTGGGGTTTTTAGCGAGATGCTTTCCCTGGGATACATATTGTGTTTATGAGTTTGATTGATGCTTCTATGTGTGCCTGTGAATGTTTCTGCTTCTGTAAATTGATGATCAACGTAGAGGAGATTATGTATTATACATGTTCCATTTATAATTTTATGATCAAGATAATCTCTATGAATATGTGTTAAATTATTCAAAATTTCTACATGGTATCAGAGCTGCTTGATTTGTAGAAGAGATTTCTACAGGATATCAAGCGAGGATTGATCATCAGATCTATTATTTAGAAAGTGTTTACATTTTATTTCTTCAGGCAGAGTCTGTAATCGGGCCAGGTAGCCTCTGGATTCATCCTTCTTTTGGAAGGTGAGATATCCGGTGAATTCCCATACAGTCGATCTTTGTACAAGAAATACTTTGTTCTCACGAATTCTAGATCGGAAGCGGTTGAGTTTTGAGCTGGTGGAATTCGGATTTAATTCCAAAGCAAGAGATAAAACTCAGAAACATTCAGTGTGAGAATGGAGACAGTATGCCCCAGTATCTCACGAAGTTCACCCAATGCCGGGGTGAGTTGGGAAGTGTGGGGGTGACTGTCGAATGAGGATGGTGAGTCTAGCACTCCTTCACCTTCCTAAGAGTTGGCATAGCTACCAGGACTCGGTGAATGGAAGGGAGAAACTGCCAAATTGGTAACGACTATGGTCAGATTTGATGCAGGAGGAGATTAGACGGAGCACCAGAGACGGTTCTTCATCCATGCAGGATGAGGAGAACTGTGCCTTCGCGAGTAAGGCGAAGAAGGGGAAGGGGAAGGTTTCTCTTTCCGAATCCAGTTCTTCCAATGATGGGAAGAAGGTTGACAAGGCGAAGGTGATATGCTTTCGTTGTCATGAGTTGGGTCATTATGCTACTAATTGCCCAAAGAAGAAGTCCAAGAAGGGATCCGGGGAAGGATCTAAAGGTGAGGCAGCCTCACTTGCTTCACAGTTTGAGTTGGACTTCACACTCTTCGCATGCATGGTTTCATCCATGGTGGGAAGTGGTTGGTTTCTTGACAGTGGAGCTTCTTTCCACATGACCGGTGACAAAAGTTTGTTCAGTACTTTGGAGGAGAAAGATCTCCAGATACTCATAGGGATGGGTAATAATGAGAAGTATAGTGTCTCAGGTGTAGGCATGATTATTTTTTAGAGGGAGCATGGAGCTCGCCTTACCTTCACCGATGTCAAGTATGTACCAGGATTGAAGAGAAACTTGGTGTCGATCGCGATGTTGGAAGACAAAGGCTATGATGTGGTCTTTAGTAAGGGAAAGGTTTTCCTTAGACACATCATCACTAGACAGGTGAAGCAGATTGGTTCACGGTTCAAGAACCTGTATGCTCTTGAGGTTCAAGATGCATGCAAAGCCTTGAGCAGCGAGGCAACTGATGCAGACTTGGTGGTTGAGAGGGAGCGTATATTACCTCTCAACATGCAGAGCTAGAAGAAGTCTTAGACGATTGTGGAGGAGCCACGATTGGTGCAGTAGCTTCAAGAGGTTGTGGAGGAGCCACAACAGGGGAAGCTGAGAGGAGATAGAGTAGAGACATCTACTCATCCAGAGACCTCCAGTAGGGGGAAACTTCGAGCCAGATGGGCTGAAGGATCGCATGCAGGCATACCTCCAGGTAGGAGGTGGGGTGATGTGGATTGATTTTCCCAAGGAGGAGGGGCAGGATCCTTGAGGTACCCAACCTCTTGGATGAGAACTTTCTACGGGAGCCCCGATGTGTAGTAGCAGGAACTGACTGATTGGGTAGAGACAGATGCGGATGGAGCGGAAGAGAGAGCGACAGTGCAGGGAATCCCAGGACAACACATAGCTAGCAAGCTGTAGCAATGCGAGAGGCACAAGTGTTTTGCACAGTGCTAGGTGGCACAGAGAGGTGTGCAATGGTGCGAGATGCATCGAGATGTTGCAGTAGCACAGATGTCAGAGAGGGAGCACTTGTCAGTAGTAGGTAGAGCTTCAGCATCACAGGATGTTTCTATCCCAACAAGGAGTTCAGTTGGGAGGTGCAGTGCGGATGCAATGCTGGGAGATAGAACTAGCAGCAGCACGGATGCAGTCAGAGATCAAAGTGACAGAGGCTAGAGCAGTCAGATACTGAAGAGCATAGAGATGCAGAGTTTCAGTCGACAAAGGCAATATCAGTCAGAGACTTTGATGACAGAGCAAGTGGACCAGCCAGATGTGTTGCATGGAGAACATTCCAGAGTTACAGGATCGGGTTTGAGAGGAAGCCTTTCTTGTTGAGAGGGAGTGTTGAAAAGTGTGCAACAAGAAATGCTTGTTGAGATTGCAACAAGATGATGGAGCTTAGTGAAAAGAGTCACCTTCACTAAGTGGGCCCGCATGTTATTTTTTGCGCAAGTCTATTTTTAGACTATGTCTATTTTTAGACATATGGATCATGTCTATGGATTGCAGGTTGTTGTTTATGGATGATTGGTCAAGTTGGGAAAAATAGATGGACTTCTATTTTTGATCAAAGTGTGAGTGATCACAGTGTGAGTGATCAAAGTCTATTTTTAGATTGGCTGTCAAAAATAGAAAAGTCAAATATTATTGTCTCATAATAATATTTGGACTATAAACTTGATCTTATTCTCTTGGAGCACTTCAGTTTGAGCTACAGAGGTGGCACATGTAGCTGTCAGAAGGAAATACGCTTTTCTTATGAGTCAGTTGAGTTTTTGCATGCATGACTTCAGTTAGAACTCAATCAGTTGAGTTTGGTGGAGTTGATTGTGGAGTTGATGGAGTTGTGTTCAGTTTAGCTTTGTTAAACTAGTTGTATTTAGTCGAACTGATCAATAGACTAGAGATGAGTTGGGTGAATTAGTTATTAATTAATTCACAAGTTATTAACTCATAATGCAACTACAGAATACATCAGTTAACTCAGTTGCATGTCAGTGCATGTTCAGTTCAACAGGGACAGGTGGTAGAGAATCAGATTGCTATCAGTTGTGACTATAGTTGTGCACCAGATCTTACACAATCAAGGGATTGAGTATGCCAATGAGTTTACTCATGTATTTTCCCAGTATTGTAGCCTTTGCTCACGTCCAAAAAAGTGTGAGTGATTATTTTGAGATGAAATACGAGTTTGGGAAGCCATTCTCATCAGTTCTTGAGCAGGTATTGAGCAGTGGAGGTAGGCAAGCAGTGGAATAGATTTGGAGATTAGATCTGAGCTGTATTGTGTGTAACAGGTGGAGATACTTGTGAGAAGTATTATGCTGTGTATTGTTACATGATTCAATCAATATAATATACAGATAGTTGGGGTTTTTAGCGAGATGCTTTCCCCGAGATACATACTGTGTTTATGAGTTTGATTGATGCTTCTATGTGTGCCTGTGAATGTTTCTTCTTCTGTAAATTGATGATCAACGTAGAGGAGATTATGTATTATACATGTTCCGCTTATAATTGTATGATCAAGATAACCTCTGTGAATATGTGTTAAATTATTCAAAATTTCTACAGTCACAACACACAAGTCTAACATCAAACCATGGAAGCAAAAAACATCCACTTACTCTGGTTCTTGGGAAGTGGGTTTGCAAGAAAAGTAGAGCTAAAGGAGAAATTTAAAGAGAAGAAAGTAGTCATGTCAGATGCTCTAACAGAAACACTTCAGGCTATGCATAAGTTTGGTTGTGTTTCTCTTGCTGATGTGATTGAGGATGTGAAATTGGCAAGCAAGAATAAAGTTTCGATAGTTTGTTCCTTGACATTAAGTTGGGTCACATTTTGCATTGAATCAAGAAATAAAGCTACTGTCTTAAAGATTCATAAAGGTTATGTTCCAATTTCCATGGAGTGTCTAAATGATGGCACACCAGAAGCAAGAGATGCAACATTTTCATCGTTGGCAGCTATTGTTAAGCTAGTTGGTATGAAACCTCTTGAGAGATCCTTGGAGAAACTTGATGATATTAGAAGGAAAAAGCTCAATTAAATGATTGGGACCACTAGCAATTCTCAGACACCTAGTGCAACATCAGGTACATTACGATTATCACAAAATGGATATGGTTCTTCACCTTCTGACGATATGGGAATGACGTTGTTAAAAGGTCGGCTGCAAGTATGATCAGTTTGAAGAAGCATATTTCTCAAACGCCTCAAACTGCAAAAAAAGACTGGGTCAATCCACCAAGGCACAGCAAAGAAGGTTGAGGAAACTAAACATGGCAAGGCTGTTGCTACCATTGAAGCTGTGGAAGATGTTTAGCCAGGAGAAATGGGCTTCGAAGAGATTGAAGGAGGAATATGGTCATTATTTGAAGAAGATGTTCTTGCAAATTTGAAGAGTGCAATTTGGAAGGATCACCTTGAAGCAATGAACTCTTTAAAGGAGACAGTGGAAAGTTTAAGTGATCTTGATCAGCATGCTGAAATATTGGTCCATTTAGCATGTGCACTTCTTGGCTGGAGTGAAAAGAATGTGTAGGCTCAACAGAAGGTACTTGAGGTTGTTACACATATTGCTTCAACTGCTTCAAAGTTTCCAAAGAGATGTGTTGTTTTATGTATTTTAGGTGTGGCTGAGAAAGTTGCTGATATCAAAACTCGCATGCAAGCAATGAAGTGCCTTACTGCTTTTTGTGAAGTTGTTGGTCCTAATTTTATCTTTGATAGACTCTTTAAAATTATGAAAGAGCACAAGAATCCCAAGGTCCTTAGTGAAGGTATATTATGGATGGTCACTGCAGTTGAAGATTTTGGAACTTCTCACATAAACTTAAAGGATCTAATAGATTTCTGTAAAGATATTGGATTGCAATCGAGTGCTGCAGCCACAAGAAACTCAACAACCAAGCTTATTGGCATATTTCATAAGTTTGTTGGTCCTGATATTAAGGCATATTTTGGTGATGTCAAGCCTGCAATATTGAGTGCAATTCACTGGAACTATATACCTAAATGGGAAGAGTGAGGATTTATTTTGGGATGCAGAAGTAAACTGTGGGCGCTGCGCATATGGAAAAATTATGGAGGTGTTGCGCATAGAAGCTGTGTGCCGAAAAGGGAATCAAAACACCACAATTAGATGTGGATTTTAGTTGGTTGTTGGAGCTGGTGTTGGGGAAATGCTTATGCGCCAATCATCTGGACAATAGCTTGGTTGTGCAGCTTGGAATATTAATGATTTTACCTCGATTGTGAAAGCACTTGTGATTAATTTTGTTGCTGCAATGTCATCAGGAGATGTTCCTTTGACTGTTGTTCAACTTATTTGGGTCAACCTTATCATGGGCACTCTTGGAGCTCTTGCGTTGGCAACTGAAACCCCAACTGATCACCTCATGATCCGGCCTCCAGTACGACGCAGGGAACCCCTCATCACAAACATTATGTGGAGGAAAATCCTGTAATTGTGGGAATGTTGGTAAATGTTCCTTTCATATCTTGTGCAGAGATTTTAGGCAATAAAAAGGAGATCTCATGGGAAATTAAAGGACTTCTAGCAGCAAATTGAATTTTTGAAGGAGACGTGGCAATATTCGAATTTTTCTAGGAACAGATGGCAAGTGTTTCAGCCATGAAATTAGCAGAAAATCAAGTTTTTTAAGGGATGTGGCATTATTCAAAATCATTCAACGAACAGATGGCAAAAATTTTGGGCATCCAAAGCATCTATAGGGCGCAGGTGGAAGAGGATCGATCAATATTCCTGAGTATCCCAGATTTCCAGCGATGACACCTTCAGCAAATCGACTTGTGACAACAAACCAATTATTCTGTTTTGATGAGATTTAATTAAATTATTTAGTTATAATTTTAATTTATGTTATTTGACCGTAGCACATATTTGGTTTTTTTTTTTTTTTTAATTATTTTGATTCCTATGTTTAGGAAATCAAAATTAAGATGTAATAGGGTATATATAGGATGATTTTTGAAGATGTAAGGGTTCAATTTTTGTAGTAGAGTGAGGCTGCTTTGGACTGTCTATACTTTTTCTTAATATTATTTTTAATGGAGAAATTTCTGCCCTTTAGATTTGGGATCCATCACGGTGTTTAATGTCCAACATGTTTTGCTCATAAATTCACTTACATATTTTTTTTTTTGCTAATTCTTGTTACAACATTATCTAAGGGAAGTGTTAGGAATCCATCCACGTATGATGCTCCTTTCACAATTATTTTGTTGTTAAATGTAGTGGTTATCTTTGCAGAATCCATCCTCTGTTAGATGCTCTGTTAAGTAATCCTGTGTTTCTCTTTCCTCTAATGTTGCCACTGTAGATCCATCCCCTGATTGATGCCTGCAGGGTAGCGGTGTTTTTCCTGTTTTCTTCTCCCATTATATCTTTAATCTGGCTGAACATTGCACTTACTTTGGCCCAAGTTTGTCGATAGAAACTAGCCTCGATTCCATAGCCCAATGGTCCCTTCTCTTGTTGTTTTCGACCCACAATTTTCAACCAAATCCTCTTTATTCATAGCTAGCCTAAGATTCATTTATTTCAGCCACCCTCAGTTGGCAAAGAGAGAGCCCTCTCTGGTCTGGTAGGGATAGATGCCAGATCAAAAGCTTGGTCTGTGGTTACCTCGGAATTGCCTCTTCTTAGCCTTGAGGTTCATTTTGAGTGCTAACCGGGAAAAAGCAGGCTAGTGGATACAGGTGATTCATCAGGCAGTATAGGAGCAGTTGGAGAAGAGTCAGGCTCGGTATAAAGCTCGAAATGATAAGCACTGAGTTCACCATCAGTTTCAAGTTGGGGACAAGGTATGGCTCCACATTAGAAAGGATAGAATGAAGGGAGAAGGGAATAAATTGAGAGCCATTCGATATGGCCCCTCCACCATATTGGAAAAGATTGGAGACAATGTTTTTCATCTTGACTTGTATATGCAAATGTACTCAGTAGTAAATGTTGAAAACCTGAAGCTTTATGAACCTCCATTGATTATGGATACCGAAGAGGTTGCACAGATTCCTACAGTGGATGATTTTGCACCAGAGTATCTAGACAAGTTTCCCAAAGATATCATTCTTGATAGGAAAACTAGAACTTCACGACGGGGAGATGTGGAGTACATTTGAGTTGGCTTCAAAGGAATGCATTTGAGTAAATCTTGATGGATGGAGAAAGAGAAAGTGAGGGAGAAATTTCCTCACTTGCCAATTGACTGAAAAGGCTTTTGGCGGTCCAAAAGCTCTTAGTGGGGAGGATTGATCCAGGTGGATCTCTAAAAAGTACCAGTGGCATGGTAAGAAGGCTCAAAACTCAAAGTGGTAGAAACTCTATAAACTTAGCATTGGATCAAAGTGCTCGTCATCCTGATTCCAACGGTGTGAACGACACTCAAATCTGAGTTCATATGAAGAAGATAGAGCAAGTCAAAGATCAAGTTTGACTTGGATAGGTGGCAAGAGGAGGATGACGTGGCAGACACTCTCAACAAATGGGGAAGCGCCAAGTGGAAGGTTGCCATTGGCCCCACAAATCGCAGAAGGAAGCAGTCGGAGTTAAAGAAAATTAGCCCCAAGAAAGTCAAGGTTGCGATGTGATATATCGCAATCGAAGGGTCAAGGTGTGATTTGCAATATCGTAATCGCACATTGCAAAATGGGAAAGGTTAAAAGAATCGTCCCCCAGAGAAAGCCAGGCTGCTATGCGATATATCGCAATCACTTAATCACGTTGCGATGCCATATATCGCAAATGCATAATCATGTTGCGATTTACGATATCAAAATCGCAGTTCGCAAAGGGGAAAATAGTTGCATATTGTACCAACCTTGGTTCCGTTGATGGATCTATGTCCCTGCATGGATCTGTATGCTCTTCCTTACCTGTGTTCACCGATTGATCTGCTCCTCCCGACTGATATGTGCTCCGGATGATGTTTGGTTGCTTAGGGGTGTCCATTCGGTTGTACTTCTTGGGTTTCACCATAAACTGTTGAAACACCTGTAGAAGAATCCCAATCAAAAGCAAAGGTATCAACATAGCTAGTTCCATAGTTCATGGCATCAGTGGAGAAAAAATATCCACTTATATCTTCCGTCAAGGGCCGGTACTACTGGTACGTTAAGTGACTCGACTAACAGGAGAGGAACGACGCCACCACCAACAGCTGGAACAACGCTATAAATACCAACCAATAGTTTGAAGAGCATGAAAAGTCTCATGGACAGCACCATCGGCATTCACTAGCCACCTTTGATTAGTGAATTTTATATGCCCCAACCTAGTGTTTCAGCCGGGAATCGTGGGACCAGCACTATTGAGCTTTTCGGGACGGGTTTCCAGATACTTCTTATGAATGAAGACAGCATTCCTAGGAAGACCTTTTCCGGACCCGATATCTTATATGTTGTGTTTAATAGCCGGTCGAGTCCACGGTCATCGTAGGGCACCTGTTGTAAAGGCTTTGGTCTGCATGTCGATTGTAATTTGCGATGGCTTATGAGCGTTGATAAAGCCGCCGGTTAAGGAGTAAGTGTCAATCCTTCCTATTCATCCACTTTTGAGGTTTAACGTGGTAAATATTCCATGGATTTTTTTTCCATGTTTGAAAGGGTTGTTTCCGCATACTATTCAGGGGCCCAAGAATCTCTACCTGAAATAAACTTGCCATCTAAAACCTGTCATTTGTTTGGAATTTCCCAAAAATTGAGGAGTTAGCCACCAACATATATATATTGGACTGTCTGCATAGGAAAAGGGGAGGATACTAGCTGATAGTTCAGATATGTATGTAGTAGTAACCCGACTTGGTAGTAGGGGCTGAAAGCTCACCTTGAGTAGCAGGGAGGTTCTGAGAGGGTGCAGAAAGCTTGATTATTCGAATTAGGTGTCGGATAGGAGTTTTTTGCATGATTTTTCTCCAAGATTTTGGTGGTATTGTATGTTTCTAAAGTTCGGCTCTCCATTCTACATCCATCTTCTAGCTTGGAGGTATGAGGATTGTAATTGAATGTTTCTTATACTTTTATCTATTTTATGCCAGTTAATGAAAGAAGGCCTCCCCACTATTGAGCAAGGCCTAGATACGTAGTCCAAATTGGATGAACTCCATAATCAAATATTTGTGTCATGGTTTCTTGCTTATCATGTTATTTCCACATTGTTTTATGTGTTTTTAAGTTCCATGGTTAATAAGATCTGTTTCATGTAATTTTGATGCATCTATAAGTAAAAGATGTTGGATCAAATACAATCATCTATATGCTAAGTATAAAAAATGTGAATTTTATAAAGATCAAATTCAAAGTTTAGGCCATGTTATCACCGAGGATGGAATAGTTGTGGATCTCGAAAAGATAAAAACAATTATATCTTTTTATTGGTCTAGCTGGATACTATCGTCATTTCATTGAAGTATTTTCCAGATTACCCTACCCGATTAATTCTTTACAAAATAAGGGGAAAATATTTCAATGGACAGTTGAATGTCAAAATAGCTTCCAACAGTTAAAGAATTTGACTACCACAACCCCAATACTAAGGATCACAAACACTGATAAGGAATTTTTGGTCTGTACCAATGCTTGTAAGCGAGGGGTATGAGGAGTAGGGGGCTAGAGTAGTATCCTATGAGTCCCAAAAGTTGAAAGAACATGAAAAAATATATTCAACTTATGATTTACAGTATAATCCATTGATTCATGCTTTAAAAGTGTGGTGACACTATCTGCTTGGGACGAAATTCATTCTAATTGTTGACCCCAGTAGCTTGAAAGATTATTCTAAACAACCCACATTAAATGCATGGTAGGCACGATGGGATGCCTTCTTAAGTGAATTTTAATTTGATATTAAACATTTAAAGGGAAGATATAATTGAATCGATGATGCCTTAAGAAAAATATTACATTTTTTATATGAAATTTCATTCATCCAAGTTAAAACTAAATTTATAGAACATATTAAAGATGTTGGTATGAAGGATCCAGAATATCAATTTTTGTGGTAGTAAACCAAAATATAGAACAACAAGGAGATATGGCTAGGATTTGATCTTAATGAATAAAAAATATTGATTTATAGGGGCAGTCTTAAAGTAATTAATCCTAGACGAATACCATAAAATCCCTTATGTTGCTTATCCTAGTTATAAAAAATTAACAGTTTCCTTGAGGAAAGTTTTTTTCTAGCCTGACATGAAAATAGAAACAATTGAATATTTGGCTAAGTGCCTAGAATGTCAACAAGTAAAGGTATAACATCAACATCCATCCAGATTTCTTCACCCATTATCCATCCATGAATGGAAATGGGAAATTATCACTCTTGATTTTATTTCTAGGTTTCCTAAATCCAAGAGGTAGAATGTTTCTATTATGGTGGCAGATAAATTAACACTACAAATTTTATTCTAGTGTAATCTACTTACAAAATAATTCAGATTGTGGATGTTTTCATAAGAGAAATTTTCAGATTACATGGTACTCCTAGAGTAGTGATATTTGATAGGGATGCGAAATTTAATTCTAGCTTTTGGAAAGCTTTGTTCACTAGGTTGGGAACCCAGATACAATTCAATACTTTTTATCATCCTTAGGCAGATGGACAGAATGAACGAGTAAATCATGTACTTTAAGACATGCTAAGGATGTATGTAATGCTACAACCAACTAAGTGGGAGGATTACCTTCATTTGGTTGAGTTCACTTACAATAAAAACTATCACGCCTCTTTAAAAATGAGTTCATTTGAGGTTTTATATGGACATAGATGCATAACACATACTAACTGGAATGGCCCTCAGGATAAACTAATGTTAGGACCTGATATATTAAAAGAGATGGAAAGTATTGTAAGGAAATTAAGGATGAGTTCAAAAGTTTCCCAGGACAAACATAAAACCTATGTAAATAAGAAGTGTATCCACCAGGAATTCCATGTAGGGGATCCTGTTTATGTTTCAGTCAAACCGAAGAAGAGCACCCTACAATGGGGACGTTGTACAAAACTAGCCCCCCAATTTTGTGGTTCTTTCGAGGTTCTTACCCATATTAGGCATATTTCTTTTCAGTTAGCTCTACCTAGTCATACACGAGTGCACAATGTGTTTCATGTTTCGATATTGAAAAAGTATACCTATGACCCTAAGCATATTATTAACGAGCAAGATATACATGTAAGCAGTAGATAAATGGATCCATATAAATTTCCTCTATTAAATATTGGTTACAAAAAAACGAGCAATATATTTTGAAAGTGAATGTAGGTCGAACCAAACGGGGAATTTTTGGTCGAACCCCTATGTATTCTAGATCAAAGAGAGATGATGCAACAGAAACGAGTTATCACCCAAGCTAAAGTGTAATGGAGGCACTTGAGTCCAAAAGAGGCTACCTAGGAACATGATAAATGTATCAATGAGGCATACCAAAGCCTGCTCTGAGGACTTAAGAAAACACTAAGACAATGTTTTTCTCAATGGGGGGGAGATATAATCCCTGGTAAAACTTGTAAATATTTGTTTTACTGTTGGTACGAAAAGGCCTAAGAAACTAGTGGTCCATGTAAGGGAACATATGATTATTTTGTTTAATATATTGAATATACAAATATTGATTAATTCATAAAGTTACATTGAAGGTTATATAGAGAGGGCTCACACCTTGGGTAGTTGGAACATTTATGGGCTAGGCGGTTACTTGCCCAAACTCCTCCTTGGGAGGGAGAAAAGATTGAAAAAAAGAGAGAGTTAAGAGGGTAGAGAGAACCTGAGGTAAGAGAAGAAGAAGAAGGTTGTAAGACATGAAAACACTTTGAAAAAATTGTTCCAGACTTAGTTAGCTAGTGGAGTCCAACTGAAGCCCGTGTGCTTAGTTACTATATCATTTCAAGGTTACATATGGTTGGGATAAGATAAATTTTGGGCTAATATTGTTCCAAGAATGCACCAGGTGTGAAGTTGGATTGGGAGGAGATGTAGTGATATGAATGATCTAGAAGGTTGGGAGGAGCATTGTCTTCTCTATCACTTTGTTGCTTAATTGACAAGTGAACAAAATCAGAACAAATAAGTATTGTTTAATCCTGTGTATGATTTTGATGTAATTGCAGAGTAGGAAATTATAGCTAATTGTTTAGGGATGTTGATTTGATTTGTGGGAAAATTTTCTCTTGTTTGTTAAAGAATACAGTGATGAATCTGCTAGTCCTAGGAATGGTTATATTTATCGAAATTGTCAGCAACAAAGTTATTTTAGTTGAACTTTTCAATGTGGAGATTTGGGGTTAGCGTCCAGGCTAGGTCAGTTATCTTAACAGCCTGGAAGCAATCCCTATTACTAAACATAAATATACATCACACATTGTTCTATGAACTCATGCTACCTTCTATCCATACATAGAATAAAAAAAACAAGAATAAATTAAGGTAAACTATTGTATTTTGAAGTAAGGGAATGCGATAAACCAGTTTGATTATGTTATCACAAATTTAGTTGTTAATTTTAAAAGCACTGACAGTTTCAATTTTAGCGCCAATTTGTAAATAAAACAATATTAAAGAACTCACAACGGGAGTGGCAATGCCAATTTGTAATAAACGATAACTTGTCGATAATGGGGTTATCAATGTTTATTAGTTGTAAAAAATGATTAACTGGAATACGCTGACAACGAGTGTCAGTGTTGTTAGAAAATTATATATTACCAAGCAATGGAACACATAAAATATTTCAGAAATATAAACACAGAAAACGCATAAAACAAGAGAGGCACAAATATACATGGTTCACCCAGTTTGGGCTACGTCCACAGAGAAATAGCCAACCCTTCCTTTTAAATTATCCAGCAAACTAAAGAAATACAACCTACAACAGTTCCGTTGTAATTCCCTCTTCGCTCTCACACAATTTCCTCTCTCTTTCTCACTCAAAATATAGATCTACATAGACGCAATACAATTTCCTCATATATAGCGAGGGGTTGCCTTCTAGGGAAAAAAACCCTAAATTAAACATAACTTCTACCGTCAGATCTTCGCCTAATGAACGGCCTAGATTGACTACGACATTACAACATTTTACAAGGAAATTTTACATCTATTCTTAGCTTTTGGGGCACTGCCTCCGATCCCCTCGCCAGGGGGGGCTCCCAAAGGTCGCAACCACCCCCCATGGACCCCCCCTACAGTGAATATTTTACGGGAAGCATTTCCGCCCCATTACAAATTGGGGTCCAATGCAATTATACCTTTGAATACAGAAGATAATCAGGCTCCACACCCAACAAGTGTTACCAGGTATTGGCTGATAGTGGGAATATTAGCGCCAAAAATAAAATTTCAATTTCAATTTTTTAAATGCGCTGATACATTCCACATTAGCAACAAAATAATAATTATTATAATTAAAAAGGGAAATGCTCTGGAAATGGGAGTAGTAGCGTATTTCTGTAAAAATGGTGAGTTAAAACTCTATTTTTCATGTACAACAAAATAATTTCGAGCACGCTTTCTAGAAAAATGAGAATGAATTTTTTAAAATTGAAAGAGATTTTTGTCCACAATGTCCCCATTTAAAAAAACCTCTCTCGGGTTTGTAATATCTATCACATTTTTGGATTTTCTAAGGGATCACTGGACCCTATTTTTCAGGATTTTGTGAGGAAAACACTCATGGGCAGTTGTTGACTTGGATGCCACCTCACCAAATTCGACTTATTGATCATTATCTCCAGCCATGACTCCAGCAACAGCATGATCTTTAGATGTAGATAGGATTGGATATTTTTATATGCATGTATTTGATATGTATGTTGTGGTTATTTATACTTTGTAATTAAAGCTTTACTAGAAACTGGTTTTTAGTTAGTTTGTCTTTTCTAGAAAGACAAGGAATGTGTAATGAAATGAGGTTCGGTTTTACTGGAAAAGATAGCATTCCGGTGTATTATTTGAGTAGATATTAAATATATACAGTGTTTGATGAGAATTTGTAGAAAATTCTTGTGTGGTAGTTCCCTGTCCATTTTTTCTTTGTTTTAAAAAACTTCTTCATGTCTTGAAAAATTAGTATTTGAAATTGGGATTCTTTATGCTATGGTTTCGTTATGTATTGTTGTGTGTGGAGCATGATTGTTCAGAGGTCTTTGTTTCAGCCGGATGTATACCCCAGGATTTTTTGTACACCCCTCCACGAGGGGTGAGTTGGGTAAGAAGCATGATATGGGCACGTTATACAGTGATAGCCAAAGTGCCATTCATCTTGCAAAGAACTCAGCATTTCATTCCAGGACTAAACACATACAGCTCAAGTATCATTTCATACGATCAGTGTTGGAAGATGGAGAGTTGAAGCTGGAAAAGATACACACTAGCCAGAATCCTGCAGATATACTAACAAAAGTTGTAACCAGGGAGAAACTGAGAACATGCTCAGTTTCAATTGGTCTTCAAGGATGACGATGACGATGAGAAACATCCAGGTCCAAAGAGGAGCCATTGTCCAGCAAATGAAGCAGCGGTGGAGTTGCTACAATCATTCTCCAAGTGGGAGATTGTTGTGTGTGGAGCATGATTGTTCAGAGGTCTTTGTTTCAGCCAGATGTATACCCTAGGATGTTTTGTACACCCCTCCATACGGGGGGGTGCGGGGGGACTTTTCCCCTCGCAGGGGTCCGGGGGGGCCATCACCCTCGGCTGGGGAGTCCGGGGGCCAGTGGGGGCTCGGGGGCAGCGCCCCCGAAGCCGAAAATAAATGTAAAATTGCCTTGTAAAAGTATAGTAATTTCTAGTCAATCTGGGCCGTTCATTAGGCAGATGATATGACGGTAGAACTTATGTTTGTTTAGGGTTTTTTTCCCTAGAAGGCAACCCCTCTATTTGTATGACGGTATTTTATTTGAGGCTGTGTGATAGATGTGTATTCTGTGTGTGAGCTCGAAACAGAGAGGTGAGGTTGTGAAAGAAAATAGAGGATATGACAGCGGATTTGTTGTAGGTTGTGTCTCTTCATTTTGCTGGATAATAGAAAGGAAGGACTGGCTATTCGGGGTGGACGTAGCCCAAACTGGGTGAACCACGTATATCTGTGTCTCTCTTGTTTTGTGCGTTTTCTGTGTTTATATTTCTGCAATATTTTATGTGTTCCATTGCTCCGTAATATATAATTTTCTAACATATCGAGCTTTAGTATTTTTTATTCAATTAGATAAAATATTGTTTTCTTCAGTTATCTTCTTCCAAATTTATCAAATCATCAAAGGAGTTATTGCTACCCTTCGTTTTGTGTCTTGCTCATTAAATTTGCAACATCATCTGATAATCCTACACTCCATTCCCAATGGTGTATTTTCTATACAGCCCAACCAAATTTCATCATTTTGTAGAAAAATATGGCAGAGGTTAAAGTAAAACCTACTACTATAGTGACATAGAGTAGTTTTGTTTTAGGGAGAGATCCCTCTCTATTGTAGAGCTATAAAAAGGGTCTCTTTCACCTCTAATTACCTCACATTAATATGTCAATCCGGAAGCATTGTTTTATTTCAAATAGTGTCTCAGTCTGAGGCTATCATTTGCCAGAGTAATGCTAGTAGTATAGCATTCAAAAATACAAGAGTAAACAGAGGCTTGTCTATAACTAAGTTACTTTCAAAAGAATAAATCACACACTCAGAAAACGAGGCAACTTATCAGTCAAGGGTTCGGTAGTGATAACCCATCCCTTTGGAAACTGATGGAAAGGAAATTAGAGAACAGACCACGGGTCTGGGAGCTAGATAGTCAATGCCGAAGCTCACTACAGCCGTAGATCGTCTCTCACACCAAAACAAAAAATGCTAGTAAATGGAACGACAGATAGAAAAATGGAACAACAAATAAGAAATCGAACAGCAAATCTGGAATGGAACAACAATTCTGAAATGGAACAACAATTCTGAAATGGAACAGAAATTCAGCAAATCTGGAATGGAACAACAATTCTGAAATGGAACAACAATTCTGAAATGGAACAACAATTCTTAAAAGGAACAACAATTAAACAACTAAGTCTCCTGAGTAGTAATCAGACTTAATCTACTAACTCAAATGCATTAATCGTAATCAAACAACAATCTTTCACTCTTAAGGCAGATCAAGCAGCACACACTAATAGAACAACACTAATTACTGATAAGTTATGGAATAGCGCACACAACATGCTTGAATAGTAATATGATCTAGCATCAATCTTTAAAAGGAATACGACTTCATTTAAAAATAGAACAACATTACTTCTGAATCCAACAATCGTAAAGAACACAACTTTCAGATGAATTCAGTAACATGAATGTACAGCACAAAAGCTCTGTAACGAAATAGTAACAATATCCGGTTAAGACTAATAATATTAAATCAACTCTGAAAGGGACAATAATATAATGCAGATTCAATACAATAGTTCTGTCTGTAAAAATCTTAATGAATTAATCTTAACAGAGCATGTGATGTAAACTTATAAATCATATCAGATTACCAAATAATGACGATAAGCAAATCACGCAGAAATCAAATCGTAGTAATACAGAAGCAAGTGTCCTCCGGGGTCGGGCCCTTAGCCTCCAAGGGTACACCGCTTTAGGTCAATCGAGACACAGAGATAAAATAATCACCAAGTTTGTATTAATGCATGAAACAAAAGTACAATGAACCAGTTCTTATCGAGACTCGATGATCAAAGTTTTGATATTAACAGAAATTACATAAAAGCATAATCATGTCCAAAGCTAACAGTGTTGTCCCTTTATATAAGGGTGATGGCGGATATGTCTAAGTAACAAGATAGATAAAGCAGTGATCCCTCAGGATCAAATATCCTGAGGGATTCGCCAAACCGTTAATTCTTAATCGTCTCTTTTCTCCTGCGACGAGCTGGGGTCTTCTCCTCCTTTTTAGGGCTGATTTGCTTTGATCTGCTTAGCCTTGTTTGCACTCGGTCTCCCGTCAAAGGGACAACAGTTACCTTGTCCTTATCTTTTTCTTTGGAACAACAACTCCTCATTTTCACCCCTTCCTGCACGAGAGAATGACAATTATTAGCGGTTAAGTCTTGCATATTAATCTCACATGTTTTGTTATAATTCTTTATTTTTTTCCAAGTTCATGATGCAAAAAGGTTTACAAGCTCCACTAAAAAGTCTCTGAAATGATCATCAAAAACATACTTTTTTAGTACTCCACACACCCCCCTACTTACCCTGTTTTATGCCCTCATGAAAACGTTGTAGTTGACATGCAAGGAAGTGAGAGAATAGGCTGGAAAAGGAATCTCATGCGGAGGTCTATAGTCGTGATGAGTAACTAGGTAGTCAAAGATCTGGCATGTTTGACCCTGAGGCATCTCATACAGGGCTTGGTATCCGGGTGCAGGGTGCCAAATAATTGGACTGCGGAACCTATATCCTAACCAGGATGGCCCTGCTCTCAAAATGCTTTCGCCATAGAGGTGCAAACGATTGGCAACTAATATAAAATTCTCATACTTAAACGGTTCCCTGAGCTGGATATACGGATTAGAGATTTGATACTGAAATTTAGCTGCATCAATGGCAAGGTCTTTGATAGAAATAAAATATTCTAATCCTTGTCGAATGAGTGCCTCATGCATGGGTCCTAATGTTTCAATGACACCCGACGTCCTCATGAGTTTTCTATGTGCTTTCCACAACTGCACTGGGTTCCTAGGCTCAGCCCTTACACACAAATCTACGCCATTTTCTTGCCTCTAGAAAGTATTATAGGCTTTGAGCCATTTAATCTGATTAACCCTGAATGAGATGAATGCTTGCAATTGGATGTCTCCAACAAAAGGGGCAGGGTTCAGCTCAGTCTCTTGATCTAGTACAAGGTTATGCAAATAGAATTCGCACAGCAATCTTTGGACCTTCACCCCGTAGTGTTTACAGCGGTCTATAAAGTCATTGACAGTGTTAATTTGTATGGGGGCACCTTCTTTAACAACTTTTATTTTTAATTGTAAATACCGTTCGAGTAAAAACAGGGCATCATTTTTGGCAGGGGCCCTACATGCTAAAACATCATTGTATAAAGAACACAAGGTATCCATCTGCTTGATAACAGTATCTAGCCTACGAGTTACCTTTGCAACTTTCTCTTGTTCCTTCCGCCAACCTTCAAAGGCCTGGCTTTCGAATTGATTGACATTCCTAAGTTGCTGCTGTAGTTCTTCATACTTCTCACGAGGGACCGTTTGCTCTCTAAGCTTTTATGCTTCTTGCTGAGCCTGTTTCAATCCCTTGCGCAAGGTTACTGTCTTTGGATCTCTTCTCCATGCAGCAGTGGACGCTGGGAGTTTTACCTGAACTTTCTTATTGCGTTGCTATGAGTTCAGAACCCTTATCACCCCTGAGGGTGGTGCCTCCGTCTGAATTTCCTTGTCACAAGTCATCATATCATCCATTTCTATTTTAACATGAATATCAGTTTGTTGTTGTTCCTTTTAAAATGGAACAACAGTCTGTTCTCCAGCATCATTTGGAACAGCCGTTGGATTTTCAATAGGATTTTGAACAGTAGGACAAATTTTGGTCCTCCGCCTTTTTGCCTTGCGGAGTTTTACTCGAGTGGTTACCTTTTTCTTCCCTGCAGTCTCTCTTACCCTCCGCCTTGCTTTTAGGATTCTGATCTGCTGGTGGAGCTGGGCTATTATGCTCAATAATCTCTGTTGTTCCTTTCACAATTCTTTAATTTCCAAAATTTCATTAGAAGGAACAGGAGGCTGTCTACTGCGGTCTGGGCCGTGACTAGTCCTTGGATCTTCCTCCTGGGGTGTTTCTTCATTGTTCTGCTCCGGCTGTTCTGGGGTAAGAACCCTAACTGGTTCTGTCAATTCCTGGGAAACTTCTTTTTCTGCCCCTACTTCCTCCGGAATTCCTTCCAGTGCCTTAGGAATGGATTGTTCCAGTTCGGTATCTCTTATTTCTTCTTCATCATGAACAGGCAGATTTCCTTCTTCTGCCTCTTTTGCATGTGGTTTTTCAGATGCATTTTCCTCTTGTGGTTTGTCATGGAGGTCTGATGGACTGGAAGGTTGGCCATACTCACCCATATTGGCCAAAACTGCGACCAATTCATCTTCTCCCACTGGGTCCTGTGGTGGGCTACCTTCCTGCTGTCCCATTTCCCCCTCCTACTTGGATTGTTCAGCTTTTGCCTTAGAATGATCAGCTTCTGTTTCAGAATGCTCAGCTTCTTCCTCATTTTCTTCTTTGGATTGCTCGGCCTCTTCTTTTTCTTCTCCTTCAGATTGCTCTGCTTCTTCTTCCGGGCGTGAGGATTGCTCGTCCTCAATTTCTACTGGCTAGTTGGTGCTTTCCTGGAGCTTTTCCAGCCTTCCTCATATCCGAGCTAACCAGGACAATTTCTTGTGTTTCTTTGGCTGTTCGGGTGTACGGTGGCATGCTTACGCTTTGCCGATTCCTGGCGTGTTTCTGGACGTTCGGATGTACTAGTGACATGTTTTTGTTTTACTAATTCTCTGCGTTTTTTTGGACGTTCTAGTGTTCTGGTAGTATACTTACGTTTTGGGGATGGTGCTGTCACCCCTCCCTCAATCATTGCAATTAGCTCTTCACAACTACTTTGCTGCTGGGTGAGGCTATGACTAACAATTAATCAAATTAACCGTGGTGACTAACAACTGACTCTACATGCTGTGCCTTTTTTAAGCTTCATGCAATGTCATGAAGTAACGAATTTAAAAGTGCAAGCAGATTTACAGAGCATTTATGCTTTAAAACAGCTAAGAGTTTAAGATGTCGCGGTCTTACCACGTCTTTTCTACCCTAGCAGGTGATGTAGCTTTGCATGGTTTTTGCTAATTCTACCCAAGGCTCTCCTAGCGTTGCTGGCAGAACTCCCTTCCCTTTAATCGTCAAGCTCTGGCCTTCGTCCTGGAAGATTTCTATAATCTTCTGTAGTCTCTCCT
Source organism: Pinus tabuliformis (assembly GCA_031772625.1). NCBI lineage: Eukaryota > Viridiplantae > Streptophyta > Pinopsida > Pinales > Pinaceae > Pinus > Pinus tabuliformis. The sequence goes on along the minus strand of CM062811.1, from coordinate 1,054,493,162 downwards.
TTTTTAGCGTCCATACAGGTCCGGTGGCTGGTATTCCCGAGACTTCTACGATTATATCATCGGTGACTGTTATCTGTATCCCCCTTACTATGGAGTAATCCTCCTGCAGAATCTATAGGAATTCAATCGCCATTGTTTCGTTAGACTCCTGCAAGCGGTTGAGATAATTCAGCCACCCTGCTCTTTCCAGGATTTCCTGGGTAGCAGCAAAGACTCTCAACACCTGCGGTTCCCTTCGAATCGCTCTTCCTCCCATGGTTTCGCTGTAGATTCTCAATGGAACAACAACTTTTTGTGTTGTTTGAAACACAGAGAGGGTAATAGACACAATACTTTGAAAAAACAGAGTATGCAACAGAAATGGCTTATGAACAACAACTTGTATAACAAAAATAGAAATAGCATGTCGTTAAGTAGTGCCATACCCTAGTACATAACTTTTCCCGAATAGTGATCTGACACGTAATCCAGGGAATAATGAGGTTAACCTCCCCCCCCGCAATGTGATAGGCTGTCCCAGCTGTCAAATAAAGGAGCAGCACCTGATCTGCAACAGAATCACAAAGGAACAGTGTATGAAAATATGCCATGTTTAGAAAAACAACGAATTACCAAAATCGAGGCGTAAAGTTGGATCGCGTATTACGTAAGAGGCTGCTGTGATATGATGCGAGCCTGGGGAGATAGGACGTCTGTCATACTTGCCAAATATCAAGTGGTCATTGTCACTTACTTTGCCATGATTGGTGGTAATAAATTTTCATGCAATATATAAGTCGGGAAATGATATATGATTAGTTCCTAGGATATAAGAAAGAAAAGAGTATTAGTATCATACATATTGGTGTAACCAATGTGACTTCAATATCATTAACAGTGCTCTGTTGCCGACAGGTGTCCATAACCTTGGCAGAGTTGTTTATTTCACCCCTGGAACTATGATCCTTTATGTGTATATTAAGTAGTGTATGTCAAAGTGTAGGCCGTTATGCTGGCTTGGTAACTAGTTAGCCATAATACCATTCACGAGGAAGGAGCGAAAAGTGGGCAGGTCGGCTCGTGATGAGACCTCCTGTTCCAAGGTTTGTTTATTTGATATACCTTTTGGACCATATCCCTGGTGTGCTGGCGATAGTGCGAATGCCACTTCACTTCCATCCTCATGATCATGGTAGGCTGGCTCTTGATGAGACCCCCTATCCTACATTTGACAACTTATAATTCATGTTTACTTATTTTCTTTTTCATAAAGTACTTTTCCTTATTTATACACAAAGGGTGGTTCAACACTCCTTAAGAGTAGGAATGGTGGAAGAAGTCTTATCATCTCAATAGGAAGATATAAACACTTTACTCTTATTCCTAAACAATAATCAAAGAGGATTAAAGGGATTGTCATGATAAAGATAACCAATCAAAGTAAAATTAGTAAGACAATGACAGCAAAAGATGATGAATAAGTGTGTCCTTCCTTTTGTCCTCTTACCAATACAGAGCCTTATAAAGATAGTGATTTATGATTGGTGGATTTCAGTATGTTGTGATTTTGTATTCATTGCATAAGTGCATAGTTGTATCTCAAAGACTTGAAAGAACAAGAGAAGAAGCATCCTTAATTTAGATCAGCAAAAGGAATAAGTTGTTTCACAAGGAGAGAAAAAGTATGCTAGTGGTGTTCCTTTTGGAAAGAGGAACAACAAAAGACCATAGATCGCAAAAATGCAAATGTCGTTCCTTTGAAAAAGGAACAACAAAACACACCAATGCCGTTCCTTTGAAAAAGGAACAGCAGCTACCAAAAATGTTGTTCCTTTGAAAAAGGAACAGCAAAAGATGCAAAAAATGTTGTTCCTTTGGAAAAGGAACAACAGAAATAAAAAATATGTTGTTCCTTTGGAAAAGGGACAGCAAACACACAGCAGTGCCGTTCCTTTTGAAAAAGGAATAGCAAAAATCGAAATGTTGTTCCTTTAGAAAAGGAACAGTAGAACAAGAAAATTTCATTCCTTTGAAAAAGGAACAACACAAAATCAAGAATGTTGTTCCTTTTGAAAAGGAACAACAGAAAATCAAGAATGTTGTTCCTTTAGAAAAGGAACAGCAGAAAATCAAGAATGTTGTTCCTTTAGAAAAGGAACAGTAGAAACACACAAATGCCATCCTTTTGGAAAAGGAACAACAAAAATCGAAATGCTATTCTTTTGAAAAAAAAGGAACAACAAAAATGACAGGAAGACATTAGTTCAAACATATGTACAAAAATGACTCAAAGAAAAGAACTTATATACAAATTATAAAAAGAAATGAATTCCTTAATGAATTACAAGTGAGGAAGACTTCTCTTCCTCTCCCAAAATCTCCATATCAGTATCTCGGCGTAGCTGCTGGCAGAAGGATTCCCGAGTGAGTGGTTTGCGATAGAGACGAACTCGGTGGCCATTTACTTTGAAGGCATATCTAGAACTGTCAATGGTGATTAGAGTAAGGGTTCCATTGTCATGTACCTTCTGGATTTCGTATGGTCCCAACCAACGAGTCTGGAGTTTCCCAGGGAAGTCCTGAAACCTAGAGTCGTACAACAGAGCCCAGTCCCCCTCATGGAATACTTTATTTTTAATGAGAGCATCATGCCATTTAGCTCGTTGCTGTTGAATCAAGGCAATATTTTGAAGTGCAGAGAGCCTAATTTCGTCCAACTCATTGATCTGCTGTAGTCGATTAATCTGTGCCTCGCTTAGATCTAAGCCAACTTCCTGTGTTGTTCGTAATGTTTGGATTTCGAATTCTATGGGAAAAATGGGTTGTTTTCCAAACACTAATTGATAAGGTGAGTAACCAGTGGTGCTTCTCCATGTTGTTCTATAGGCCTAGAGTGCTTCAGGTAGTCTGGCAGCCCAATCACGCCTATGTGACGCAATGGTTTTCGTTAGGATTGATTCTATTACCTTATTGTTGCTTTCTACCTGTCCATTCGCCTGTGGGTGGTATGGAGTAGTGATTTTATGTTGGACGTGATAATTGTTGAGTGTTGCAGCTAATCTATTCCCAGCAAATTGTGGTCCTTCGTCTGTAATTATTTCCATTGGAAGGCCATAACGTACAAATAGATGGAACAGGAACTGTATGACAGATTCCTCTGTGGCTCTTGTTAATGCTTCTGCTTCAACCCATCTGGTGACATATTCTATTGCCACCAAGATATATGTTTTCTGATTTGATGATGGGTTGATAGGTCCAACGAAATCAAGAGCCCATCTCTCGAATGGTTCAATGACTAACTATGGTTTCAGAGGCATATCGTCAGATTGACCAGGACGTCCTCCTCGCTGGCAGTTGTCACAGGCTTGGACAAATTTCTTTGCATCTCTGAAAATCGTGGGCCAATAATATCTTGTCTACAGTACTTTATGTCCAGTTCTGCGCTCAGCGAAGTGTGCACCACATGGTCCATCATGACAGGCTTTTAGGATGTCAAAGATTTCATGTTCTCAAACACATCTCCAAATATGCATGTCGGCCCCTGTGTGAAACAAATAGCCCCCAATCCACGAGAATCGAGCACTCTTCTCAAAAATATGTTTGCGCTCATTAGGGGTTAGGTGTTTTGGTAGTTTACCTACTGCGAGGTAATTGGCAACATCAGCATACCAGGGTGTTTGAACGGCAACAACAAATAGATGTTCGTCCGGAAATTGATCTTCAACTGCTGCTGCATCGATTGGCTTTGGAATTCTTGAGAGAAAATCGGCTACAGGGTTTTCTTTTCCAAGCCGATCCTTGATTGTGATATCAAATTCCTGCAATAAAATCAACCATCTAGTTATTCTGGCATTTTTGACAGGCTTATTTGCTAAATATTTTATGGCAGAATGATCTGTATACAAGATAACATGATATCCTGTAATATAATGTCTAAACTTATTGACAGCATGTATTACAGCTAGGAATTCTTTTTCAGTAACAGTGTAATTTAATTCAGCAGAGGATAAATTTTTGCTGATGTAATAGATAGCATATGGTTTTTTATCCTATTCATGCCCAAGGACTGCGCCAATGGCTGAATCTGAGTCATCAGATGATATCTGGAATGGAAAATCCCAGTTTGGTCCTCGAAGGACTGGGGCTGTGGATACGAGCTTCTTTAAATCCTTGAAAGCACACTCACATTTTTCTATCCAAAGACGTTACCAGTTAGTGCATATAAAGGTGCAGCAATGTGCGAATAATGTTCTATAAATCGTCTATAATAACCAGAAAATCCAAGAAAGTTGTGTACCTATGTTTGAGTAGTAGGAGTGGGAATAAGCAAAAGTATTTGGATTTTGGTTGGGTCTACCTGAATGCCGGCTGCTGAAACATAGTGTCCTAGGATAAGTCCTTCAGTCATCAAGCCTGGTAGCGATGCAACGTTGTAGGACTTTTTCTAGGGTGTCTAGTGCTGGATCAAAATCATCTCCATATGGTGTAAAGTCATCCATGTATACTTAAATTCCATCATTTATTAAATCTGCAAAAATACTAAGGATAGCTCTTTGGAATGTGGCAGGATCATTACATAAGCCAAAAGGTAGAACTCGATAGGCAAATGTTCCCCAAGGACAAGTAAAAGTTGTTTTGCCCTGGTCTTCAGGGGCAATCTAAATCTGATTGTATCCACTGAAGCCATCCAAGAAAGAAAAGAATTTATTTCCTGCTAAAGTATCTAATACTTGGTCTATGAATGGGGAGGAAAGTGGTCTTTTTGTGTTGCTTTATTTAGTTCCCTGTAATCCAAACAGATTCTCCATTTCCCATTCTTTTTTGGTACCACCACAAGTGGAGAGACCCATTTACTATCAGAGATAGGATAGATAAAATTGACATCTAAAAGTTTCTGAAGTTCAGCTTTTACCACATCTTTTAGATGAGGATTAAGTCTCCTTTGAGGTTGACGAACACGTCTGGCATCATTTTCTATGTAAATGTGGTGTGTACATATTTGAGGATCAATTCCTTTCATATCAGGGTAATCCCATGCGAATGATTCTTGATATTTTCTTAACAAATGGATGAGCTTCATTTCTTGTTCAGTTGTGAGGTTGGCATTAATGTTTAAGGTTTTTCCTAGTTCAATTTCCACAATTTTACTATTTGCAACAGAAGTAACGGGTATTGTTTGATCATGTGTATCTTTCAGAGGATCTTCTTCTAATTCATTATCAGATGCTGCTTCTATCATGTGACACTGTGTGCAGGATCCGGATTCAGTTTGACTAATGAAGTTATTAATGGCATCATCTTCTGTTTGGTCTCTAAAATCAAGTGCCTCTTGTATAGTTAATGGAGATCTAATGTTATCAGTAAGGTATGATACAGGGTGCTTGTTAGTTTTAATTATTGTGACACATGGCTGCGCTGGAGGATATAGAACTAAATTCTTGATATTTGGTCCTTTGGTTATGGTCATATTTCCTTGCTGGCAGCCAATGTAAGCATCGGCAGTGGCAAGCCAAGGTCTACTTAGAATTAGTGGGTGTCCATCAAGTCGGGTTTTGGATTAATTATCAGGAAATCGGTTGGATATTCCCAGGAATCTACATAGACCATGACATCATGTAGAGTACCCTCTGGTCTAACCATAGATCGGTCAGCGAATTCTAACAAAGTAGAGGTGGGTTCTACAGATGTAATGCCGAGATTTTGGCAAGTAGCGGTTGTTAAAATATTAATTGCAGCTCCTAGATCAACTAAGGCATTAGACAGGGCCTGACCATAAATTTGAACAGTTACAATTGGATTTCCTCGGTCTTCATATTTAATGGGTGTTTCTTGCCCTAATAGTAAATCAGATAAGGTGCCGACTACTTGGACTCTTGGATTGTTTGTTATATTCCTCCTTGGTTTCTTTATGCACAATTATTTGATAGTTTTTGCGTATATAGGAATGTCTTGAATGGCTTGGAGGAATGGGATTTTTATGTACAGATTTTGTAATTCTCCTAAAATGTAAAAGTCAGGATATTGTAAAGGTCGAGGTATGACTAACCGTTATGGGAACGGAGGAGAGGATGTGATTGCTTGATTATGAGTCTGCTGCTTATTCACATCCTCTTGTTGCAACAGATGTTCTCTTGGTAACTGATCTTCAATATGAACTATTTTATCTCCCTCAGTTTCAATAATACATCCAGACCGTAACTGAAGATCATTACACTCCCTCAGGTCGGGTCCTATTTCTGGTGATTCTATGATTTGGAGAGATTGGACCAGTCTGTTATTTGGGTTGGGGTTGGGTTGGGCTGGGAGTTGAGGTCTCAGATTAGACTGGGGATTTTGTTGTAAGGTTGGCAGTGTAGGTTGAGGGAGTGGAATAATTCCTACTAGCTGATGCATCAGTCTTTGCCAGTTTGTCTGCCAAGCTGAACTTTGTGAAGTAGGGGGAGTCCATTGTGGAGGATATGGGCTGCTTTGCCAATATGGTGGAGTGTAAGGGAAATTCGGCCAACCACATTAGCTTGCCTAATTCAGCCACGGGTTTGAAGAAGGAAACGACTGTGGTGACCAGTTTGAAAATAGGGGTTGGGACTGACTTTGCCACATAGTATATTGTTGAGCATTATACTGTGGAGGCTGAAAAGAAGAAGTTGGGTCTGGAAACATACCAGATTGTCTCAGCTACCACTGGCGGCGCTGGTTGATCAAGTACACTGATTCTGGTTCTTCTTCTGCTTCCTTATATACAGCTTCCAATCTAGGAAGTGAGGGGCAACTCTCCATAAGGTGACCTTTTGTACAGATAGCGCATGTTTGGACTGTATCCAGTGGACATTCCTTGTGACTATGCTTTTTCCTGCATCGGGGACAGAAGATCGCCAAATTCTGTTCTGCCTCCATCTGCTTCTGTTTAGCCTTCATAATATCAAATTGTGTAGTTAGTGTCCCCAGAATATCAGTTTTAAAATTTTCCAATAAATTTCCAATTTCCACACATGTTACTCCTTCTGTTGATATTTTGTTATCTCTTACAAACCGATCATGTTCTGCCTGTTTTATTCTTGTGCTGCCTCTTGAACTCCTGATACATAAATCAATGATGTCAGCAAAATTTTCTTGATAGATATCCCCTTTTCCCATGATGTTTAATGTTTCAATCCATTGTTCCTTCATGCCCCTTATCAATGCAGTTTTTAACACATTATCAGGTAAAGGTAGTGATGCATAAGGAGATCTTTGTAGATTGTACTGAAAACATTCCACATACTCCTCTAATATTTCATTCGGCTTAGCTGTCATTTGAAATATTTCGTCCTTTAATTATCTAGACCTGCAATAATCCTGATATTTTTTTAAGAAAGATTCTTTCATTTGATCCCAATTGTTTATGACCCCACCACCTAATCCCATAAACCATCTTTAAGCAGCTCCTTTTTATGTAGATGGAAATAATTTCAATTTCTGGGGGTCGGTGGTGTAATCATATCCCCTGCACAACACATCAAATTCAAATAAAAATGCATCCGGATCTTCTGATGTGAGACCGTGAAATGTAGGGATATGTTGAAGAGGGATTGCTTGCATGGGCGCATTTGCTGCAGAATCCACTATAGGGTATTGTAATGTAGAGGTTTGAGTTTTTGACAGATTCTGAGCCATAGGATCGAATATATGCCAGTAACCTTCTGGGATATCTAGGAGGGTATTCCTAGGTTGAGAGGGAATGGCTTTGACAGGGATTGTTTTAATAGCACTTCCTCTATCTAGGATAATGAGGATGCCTGATGTCTGAGGAGATTGGGTTCCTTCAACAATGATTTTTGTAGCACTCCCCTTATCTAGGCTATTTAATGGCTGATTTGTTCCAATAGGAGATCCTTGTTCCTCGGTTTCCCCTGTTTCTCCTTCTCCTTCACAAAGATTGCTGAAATTCCCTTCCTGTAATAGTTCTGGAGTAGAATTTTCAATTTCTTGAAAGTCCTAATCTTCAGTTTGACTATGAAACTCAGCTAAGGCTACAGATGGTGATCCTGTGGCCTGAAGGGAACTAGTAGGCTGTTTAGAAATGATTTTCCTGGGTCGTACTGATGGCTGAGATTCTGTTTTCTTATAGATTTTGTCTATGAAGGTTGTTTGGCTAAGGGTCACCGGTCCCTTAGCTTTTTCAGGTTTGGGTGGAGGTTTGATATTTTTTTCTTGTTTTTTCTGCTTAGTCATGCACTCAAATGAACTACAAAGCAACAACAAATCTGTTAGGAAAGCGGACAATGGAGCAGGGCTTTTACATGCTCTGTACGCAGGTTCTTACCTTCCATTTTTAAGATCCAACTCTTCCCTAGCAGGTTCGTACACTACTCTGAAAAAAAAAAAAAGACAAATGCCTACACTCTTTCCCCGGCAACGGTGCCAAAATGTATAGCTATAAAAAGGGTCTTTTTCACCTGTAATTACCTCACATTAATATGTCAATCCGGGAGCGTTGTGTTATTTCAAAGAGTGCCTCAGTCTGAGGCTATCATTTGCTAAAGTAATGCTAGTAGTACAGCGTTCAAAAATACAAGAGTAAATGGAGGCTTGTCTATAACTAAGTTACTTTCAAAAGAATAAATCACACACTCAAAAAACTAGGCAACTTATCAGTCAAGGGTTCGGCAGCGATAACCCATCCCTTTGGAAACTGATGGAAAGGAAATTAGAGAACAGACCATGGGTCTGTGAGCTAGACAGTAAATGTCGAGTCTCAATACAGTCGTAGATCGTCTCTCACACCAAAACAACAAATGCTAGTAAATGAAACGACAGATAGAAAAATGGAACAGCAAATAAGAAATCAAACAGCAAATCTGGAATGGAACAGCAATTCTGAAATGGAACAACAATTCTGAAATGGAACAGCCATTCTTAAAAGGAACAGCGGTTAAACAACTAAGTCTCGTGAGCAGTAATCAAACTTAATATACTAACTCAAATGCATTAATCGTAATCAAACAGCAATCTTTCACTCGTAAGGCAGATCAAGCAGCACACACTAATAGAACAACACTAATTACTGATAAGTTACGAAACAACGCACACAACACGCTTGAATAGTAATCTGATCTAGCATCAATCTTTAAAAGGAATACGACTGTGTTTCAAAATAGAGCAACATTACTTCTGAATCCAACAATCGTAAAGAACACAACTTCCAGATGAATTCTGTAACATGAATGTACAGCACAAAAGCTCTGTAATGAAATAGTAACAATATTCGGTTAAGACTAATAATATTCAATCAACTCTGAAAGGGACAGTAATATAATGCAGAGTCAATACAACAGTTCTGTCTGTAAAAATATTAATGAATTAATCTTAACAGAGCATGTGATGTAAACTTATAAAGCATATCAGATTACCAAATAACGACGATAAGCAAATCACGTAGAAATCAAATCGTAGTAATACAGAAGCAAGTGTCCTCCGGGGCCGGGCCCTTAGCCTCCAAGGGTACACCGCTTTAGGTTAATCCAGATGCAGAGATAAAATAATCACCAAGTTTGTATTAATGCATGAAACAAAAGTACAATGAACCAGTTCTTATCGAGACTTGATGATCGAAGTTTTGATCTTAACAGAAATTACATAAAAGCATAATCATGTCCAAAGCTAACAGTGTTGTCCCTTTATATAAGGGTGACAGCAGAGATGTCTAAGTAACAAGATAGATAAAGCAGTGATCCCTCAGGATCAAAGATCCTGAGGGATTCGCCAAACCGTTAATTCTTAATCATCTCTTTTCTCCTGCGCCGAGCTGGTGTCTTCTCCTCCTTTTCAGGGCCGATTTGCTTTGATCTGCTTAGCCTTGTTTGCACTCGGTCTCCCGTCAAAGGGACAGTAGTTACCTTGTCCTTGTCTTTTTCTTTGGAACAACAACTCCTCATTTTCACCCCTTGCTGCATGAGAGAATGACAATTATTAGCGGTTAAGTCTTGCATATTAATCTCACATGTTTTGTTATAATTCTTTATTGTTTTCCAAGTTCATGATGCAAAAGGGTTTACAAGTTCCACTAGAAAGTCACTGAAATGATCATAAAAAACATACCTTTTTAGTACTCCACATCCATATTGAAGGGCTAGCTTTCAACCTCAAAGAGGTTAGAGGTTACCTTATAGGTTTTCCCGCAACCATGTTTCCTCTAAGAGATAAAATTTTGGCACTGTTGCCAGGGAACGAAAGGCACATTTTCCCCCAAATGATTTCATTGTTGAAGATCATATATATGAGGGCAAACAAAGATTTGTATATCAGTTTGGCTGCAAGGTGTTTGTTCTGGCGACTCCATTCTCAACTGAATCTAGAGCTCAAAACTTTCATGAAGACTCCACTAGTCGAAGACTCAGCTATCTGAAGAAATTTTTGGCGACTCTGCTGTCCTGAGATGGATCCACAATGTGAAATGTATGCTCTTATGAATCATTCTCACATTCCTAGCTTTCCAAATTATATTCCTCGTGTAGATTGGAAACTATATTTTCCAATATTCAAATATGAGGATGGGGATGATGCTACTCTTCATTTGGCAAACTTTCATATGCATATACATAGGCTTGCAGTTAAATTTCATGAAGGTTGCATGATGAAAATGTTTATGGAAACCTTAGAAGAAAAGGAAATAACTTGGTATGAAAGGTTGCCACCTCCTAGTCTTTATTATCTTAAACATTTTCATATTGGTTTTTATAAGAATTATAAGGAATGCTCCCAATCTTCATCATTTTTTGAGAACTGTTGTGAATCTTTTGAAATATTTATTCAATATGTGGGAATTGGCATTGATAATGAATATTTAATGGATGAAGAAATCAAAGAAGCCCTGTTTGAAATTTATTTTCATCAGGAAGAACTAATAGAGACTAGCTTTCAGAAATATCAGGAGTGTTTTCAGCAAACAGTAACCTATCCCTTAGCTAAAAATCAAATTGAGCAGAATCTTAATGATGACAGTAATATTCCATTCCATGAGTTTGATGAAAATGTATAGCAACATTTCCAGTATTTTTGTGATAAATATAGAGATCAAGATAGTCAACAATGTTTTCAACATTCTTCAAACGATTAAGAAAATGATAGGGACAACCATCTGGATATATTTTCAAATCAGTGATTTTCTGGGGTTTTGTTTGATGCGCTCAAATAACAAAGGATGGTGCAAGGGTGCAGACCAAGGGACAAATGGGTTAGGCTTCATGCCTTCGCAGTGTAGTTGTGCACTCAACAAGAATTAGGAGGGTGTCGTTCTTCGAGTCAAAGGAGTGCGCTCAAATGAAGGCTTCTAGCTTTGAGATTGCGCCATGTGCTGTTTACGAGAATGATTAAGGCTTCGTGCTTCAAGAGTGCTTCATGTACTCAAAGGATTCACGATTCAAGTGTTTACCTTACAGTAAAAGGAAAGGATGAAGGCTTCGTGCTTCAAGAATGTGCCATGCATCTTAAGGCTTCATGCTTCATGAGTGCGCCATGCGCTCTGAGGGAAGACTTTGTTCTTTGTGAGTGCGCCATGTGATCAAAGGCTTCAGGCTTTGTGAGTGCACCATTCACTTTTTAAGACACATAGGATCCTTGTTCTGAAGTGTGTTTCATTGTTTCGAAGTGCAATTTTTCACTAAGAGTTTCAAGTGCATTTCATTGTTTCAAAATTACCTTTCTATTTTTAAGTGTTCTTTGGATTGGGAGGGTGCATTTCTCTCCAAAAATGGCTACTTTTTCATCTGGAATGCACTTTTCACTGAATAAGGCAACACAAGGCTAAGTGACTTATTCTTAGGAAGTACTAATGCACTGTATGGGAGAGGAAACCTTAGAAAAGATAGTGTGAAAAGGTATGGAAGGAAAGATACGTCAATGAGGCTCATGAATAAGTTGCACTCATCACCTAGTAAGAGGGTTAATGACCTTAGAACTTGCATTGGGTTGAAAGACCAAGAAGAGCTTTCAAAATGGCTAAGTGTCGCACCAATAGAGTAGGAGAAAGAAATGCATGCAAACATGACTCAAACATGGATCACGCACATAAATTCCATCACTACAAGCCATTGTAATGCATAGGAATTGTGAAGATTAGTGACACCTTGAAACAATATCCAAGTGACACCTATTTCTAAGTGCGACAGATGAAATGACACATTTCAACACTTTGAGCACAAGTTATGAGAGGAGTTTCGACTATGACCAAAAGGTGCACTTAGCTATAATAGTGTGTGTAGCACATATTCCAATGATATGTATGACCTTCTAATGCAGAACGGTGCACCAGAAGTAACTTTCGTGATACATAAAGGTGTGACACACGAAGGAGTGGAAACAACAAAAGCGACACTTGCGACAGGAGGAAAACATGAATACGACACTTGAAAAATGAGAAAAAACATGAAATAGGCACATGCCAAAGAAAATATAACACGAAAATGACACTTATGAAAGTTAAAGTGAGAAAACATGACATTCGTAAAAATGAAAGTGGCGCTTGTGAAAGCAATGGTGTGCAAAAGCAACAGATGATAAAACTCACTATAATAAAAGTACAAACACAATCAAAGTGAAGGATACTATCAAAGAAAGTGTACAATAGCTGTCAACATAAGTATATCATTTAAAAATCACTTTCTATATTAGAGATGTTATGCCTATTTAAGCTTGCATAAAATGAAGTGCATCCATGAACCTATCGGAGGTTGAGCATGTGTGTGCAAGTGACTTGACAGTTAAACACTATGAATAACACAAACGATTTACAATATAAGATGACCATGGAGTAACCATAAGGCAATAAACCATAAGATCCTCAGTAGGCTTCAAAATTTAGGTATTAGAAAAATTTTGGAGGGTGTTGATTGCATCGACAACAATTGGTGACACAGTGGTAGAATTCTAACTTCTCTATTTAGGTTTAATTCTCTACATGAAAGATCTAATTAATTTAGGAATTATTGATTCATCTTATGGATTAGCTTGGCTTCCATATTTAGCATGATTAGAGATAGATTCCCCTGCATTCCCTTACTCAGTTAAAACACACAAAATATATGCCATATCACAATTATTTTATTCTAGGAAAGGGTAATATGCGCGACAAATTTAAGATATCCAGAGTATGAGTTTCATCTCTGGTGTTGCTCCACTACTAGTAGGAATGGACAGTACCATAATAATTTCCTTAGTACCATCGAGCCTAAACAGTACTCCGACAATGTCACTTGCTTCAGCTCCCTATGCAAGAAGCCTTTCTCTCCTTTCACCCATTATTTATCATTTAATAGGAATGTGCTTTAAAACTTATTATTTTCAATGGGCGGAAGAGGGATCCTAACTTATTGAGAGTAGAGGAGGTTTCCCCTCAGAGAGGTTTTTGTACTACCTCTGATATTGGTTTGATCGCTTTATATTTTCCCCTTATCCTTTCTCTAATGGACTGTATTGACGAGAAAAATACTATCTGCTTATAATACTAAATTGAGGAATGAGGCTACTAGAATAGATATAGGCTTTATAATTCAACCAAAGGCTTTTTGTTCGAGTGGATCGTATTTTCCATTTACGCATCATTGAATTTAAATATATGTAAATCCAAGATAGAGAATAGGTAACATATTAGCCAAGCATCATTCAACATCACAATTTCCATTTTCAAGTTTTTCAACATTGTTTTTTGAGCCAACATGAGAATCTTTCACACAAAAGTTTACTAAACAAAAGCTAAAATACATGACGAGACATAAAAATAAAAAATAAAAAATAAAACCAAGAAAATGGAAGCGGAACATAAAGAAACATGCAGAACAAGAAAACAAACAAATGTAAAGACTCAATGGAGAGTAGGATAGAGTATGGATGCAATGTAAGGGGAACTAAATGCAACTAAGCCTACTCCCAATCTAATCAGCTAGAAGGTTAGGGATAAGTATAATGATAATTCCAATGTATCCAACATCGTTCCTGACCTGCAAACATGAATATGAGAGCAATTAAACCTGATATATAACAATGTGCAATAGAAAAGATAGAAGCTTGAAACTATTGCACAACAATTTGAAGGTATTTCTTAAAGGGAAAAATATGTTACATATCACTTGACTTTACCCAACCTACCACCTTACCTTCTCGATGAAAACCATAAAAACAAACCTCAAAAAATTCTTGTGGGGGTATCTTTATTTGTATTGTCCTTCTTAGCAAGCAGGAGAAAATACCGAAGCTTGTTATTAGCAAAAGGACTTACTAAGTAAGAGGTCTACAACTGATCATAAATCGGATCATAAAATTGAAAGCAATCCTCTTGAAAACCGTGAAACTTTTGTAGAGATAGATTTTCAATTAATGGCATGGAACTAGGATGAGATTCTTGTAAGGGAAAATGAATCTGACCATGTTCAAAAATCTTATCAAGATAGTGAGGACCTAACATAACCATCAACAAAGGCTGAAGTGCCTCAACTACTTGAAAAGTATCTGAATACTTAGATGATAAACCATAAAGATCGAATGACGTAAAACAACAATAATGAGAGATATTGATGGGAAAATGGAAATATGAAAGACAATTATCATGATCAAATGACCTAATTACGGCACAATAATCTTGATTAGTAAACAACAAAGTTATCTCAATTTGAACAACTTTGCAAATGGTTCGTATGAAATAATCACCTTCCTTGTATGTTGAATGTGGCAAACCATATACTTGTGATTGGGTACAAATGGATTGACATCATAATCATTAAAAAGGAATTCCAATATGTAAAACATGTGAAACTAGTCGAGAAGTAGTGGATGAAAAAGAGGAACTTTATTAAGAAAATAACACAATCATTCATTAATACTCATGAGGAGATCTGGTGCCATGAAGGAAATAATTAGTATCATAATATTAATAAGAAATATTAGGAACTAGTTATTTTCAAAAGAATGTGACAACTATGAATCCTTCGGCCACATATAATCTTTAGAATGATCAACTTCATAGCTATGTTCATTCATGAAATGTATGAATTCAAAACCTGAGTTAGACATAACAGACTTGCATTAGGATTGATCAATTGAAATAGAATTCTCAATCCAACCAGAAACAAAATATATAAAGTTGAAAGAGATATATTCAAAATAACAAACATCTTTCAAGAAGGAATATACATCCAATGAAACCATGCAAAGGAAATAATTTTGTGAGAATATCCAAATCTGATTTAGCTCAGGGCCCTTACCAGAGTCATGAGAAATTTACATAACCATCAGTGGAAATTGAAGTGCCTCGACTCCTTGACAAATCCTATAACTTTCATGGACTATGGAATTATATTTTGAAAATTGGTTGAGATAGTGCGTGGTGTGTGGACAGTTACCACCAATAATTTCAAATCGATCACTACTAACTTGATGGTAGCCACATACATTACAGATTTGATCATAATTTACATCTTCAACAAATTTATTACCAAAGTTATAAATTTCTTCTAATTATACCTCTAAGGATGAATAGTTTGAATCAATTTCATCACTAACTTGAACTAAGGAATTATCCTCATGCAAGACTGGAAACAATAAGGAATGGAATGGATACTTAATTAGCTACTTACCTTCTTCTTCATCATGGATCACCTCACTAGCTTGTGTCAATTCAATCTCTAGCTCATTAGATGATGAACTCGAAGAGCATGGAGTATATTCATCACAAGTTAATGCAATACAAAAAGTAGAACACAAGGGATAGTGACGTGAAGAGGAAGTTTCCATAATAACATCTTCTTTGACCTAAACATATTCAGGATCTAAACCTTTCAAATCAAAATATTTTTTTTAAGTAGGAATATTAAATGGTGCACTTGGGAAACAATAATTACATGAAATAATGGGATGAGAATCAACAGAATGAAGGTTGTCCAAGACTTTAGACTAATTAAGAAAATTAACTTTATTTGACGCATCACTGATATTTCTAGATTAAAATTAAACCAAGGATGGGAGAATATTATCTTCACATAGAGGATTTTGAAAAAGAGAAGAAATATTGAAAGAATCCTCTCCTTCCTACTCCTCTACATGTGAAGAGTGACTACCTTGCACCTAATCATTGTCTAGATTGTAAAATAGAGAACCTGAAGAAGGACACTAATCAAGTGGATCAAGGGGCAAGGGATCATGAGAAAGCAATGATAGAGGATGACTAGAATTCAAATTCGATTCAGGACTAGAGATGAGTAGTAATATCATCTGGTGTAATGGCAGGATTATTCTTCACCATAGGATGTATGAACCATTTCAAGTTTTCCTCCATTGGATCTAAATCATGTAAAGTGGAAGAAGATTGAGGAGATGGATTAGGAGTTTGATTTCTAGATTTCCCAACTTTAGCATTATCACAAGGAAGCACCTAAATTGGTATTGGAAAAGGAGTAGGACAAGGAACAAAAGGAATAGTAGGTTCCTCCTCTGAAATTGGAGGTGCCTCACACTTTTTGAAAGTAGGGAGAGCAGGATAATCTGGAGGTTTATATTCAAACTTATTCAAAGAAATCTAAACCAAATGTTCAAACTTTTGCTTGAAGAAATCCCAATCCATATATTTTTTAGGAAATTCATAACATATGTGAAGGAATCAATTAGGGAAATCCTCAATTGATTCACCAAGATTCATTCTAAGTTGATTAATTCTTTTGTAAACATCTTGGTAATCATACCTATCAAAATATTGATGAAGCTCCTTGAGGAATTGATCAAAAGAATGGATGGAAGCAGATGGTAAGGTATGACACCATCAATTAACATGACCTTCAAGGGTGAGTAAAAAAAGAACACAAGAAATATCTTCATCTTTGATTTCATGAGATTCAAAAAACTTGAAAAACAAAAAGAAATGCTCAATTGTGCATATTTTACCCTCACCATTGAACATCAAATGAGACAACTCATAAACTTGTTCCATGGAGATAAAAGGTATACCATGGAATAGGTTAGAAAAACATCCTGACATTATGATTTGAAGATGAACCATTAAAGCTAAGAGATTCAACACAAACTCAATGGGCACAACTTGTCATATGGCCCTCCTTCTAGCACCAGAATGTTGACATTGCTAGATACCTCCAACCCCCACGGGGTCTCCCCATTGTGAAGTCCCAATTAAACCTCACACCATTTGGAGTAGGAGTCCCATCTGGATTATTGGCCCAACCGCCATAACTTTAAGGTTCGCCTTGGTTTCAATGAATAGCATAAGAGATTATATGCATAACCGTTGAACAAGCAATGAAGTTGACATTGTGAAACATTGATTGAATATGTAAAAGAATAATTTCATGGGAAGGGAGACAAAAGTGAACCTCTATAAGGTTGTAATAGTACTAAACTAAGAGATATGCATGGGAAAATAGATATTCGTTAGTTATCTAGTGAAGAAATCCCAATCCATATATTTTTTAGGAAATTCATAACATATGTGAAGGAATCAATTAGGGAAATCCTCAATTGATTCACCAAGATTCATTCTAAGTTGATTAATTCTTTTGTAAACATCTTGGTAATCATACCTATCAAAATATTGATGAAGCTCCTTGAGGAATTGATCAAAAGAATCGATGGAAGCAAATGGTAAGGTATGACAGCATCAATTAACATGACCTTCAAGGGTGAGTAAAAAAATAACACAAGAAATATCTTCATCTTTGATTTCATGAGATTCAAAAAACTTGAAAAACAGAAAGAAATGCTCAATTGTGCATATTTTACCCTCACCATTGAACATCAAATGAGACAAGTCATAAACTTGTTCCACGGAGATAAAAGGTATACCATGGAATAGGTTAGAAAAACATCCTGACATTATGATTTGAAGATGAACCATTAAAGCTAAGAGATTCAACATAGACTCAATGGGCACAACTTGTCATATGGCCCTCCTTCTAGCACCATAATGTTGACATTGCTAGATACCTCCAACCCCCACAGGGTCTCCCCATTGTGAAGTCCCAATTAAACCTCACACCATTTGGAGTAGGAGCCCCATATGGATTATTGGCCCAACCGCCATAACTTTAAGGTTCGCCTTGGTTTCAATGAATAGCATAAGAGATTATATACATAACCCTTGAACAAGCAACGAAGTTGACATTGTGAAACATTGATTGAATATGTAAAAGAATAATTTCATGGGAAGGGAGACAAAAGTGAACCTCTATAAGGTTGTAATAGTACAAACCTAAGAGATATGCATGGGAAAATAGATATTCGTTAGTTATCTAGTGAAATATTTCACATAGACACAACGAACATTAAAGCACATACAACACACCTTCAACCAAATAAGTACCCAGTTCAATTTCATTAGTATATATGAATGAAACAGATATAGAAAAAATCTAAATAATAACCCTAAGACATTCACAATACATGCATGGAAATGTGTTGTCTCATATAGCTTCAATATTAGGTGAAATATCCAAGTACACATTTACAACGATGAGGCACTAATTCTAGTAGTGGGACATTAAGTCACTTCTTTCTTCTCTAAAGAATAGTTTTCTCTCCTATGCCAAGTAGAGAAGCCAAGACAAGATCTCCAAAGGTTAAGCCTCCAAAATTATTTTGCTTGAGTTATGAGGTTTATTTTATAACAAGGGGGGTGACATTTCATATCCCCATGACTCTTGAGTTACCCTCATGAATATTGGACTTCAATTATGACCTTTGGATTTCTATGAAAATCTTGAACTTCTAAATGGATTTTGCCATTTTGGACTTCCCCTAATGACATTTTGTCCATATATGACTAAGTGACTCTTCATTTTCCACATATGACTCTGGGACTTACACACATTACATTTTTTCATTTTCTTGAGAATACATCATTACATTCCACATGATGTGGTATGACACATGGACATATGCTGACCCTTATGATGAGACTTGTACACATTACTACTTGACAATGATGACATGGACTTCATGATGAGGTGGAAATGCAAAAATATCTTCCTTGCTGCTTCATCTTGCATTCTTGATGATAAATAATCTATGCTTCTGTTAGAGTCTAGATTTGCCTCAGGCTGAAAAGGCAAGGTTCTAGGTCCACATCAAACCACGCTCAGCCTCGTAGCTAGCCCTACGAGGATAGGAGAGGGCTCTCTCTAGGTCAATCTCAGTGAAAGATAATCAATGGGGCTTGAGATGACTGATTTAACAACTAATATTAGACTAAGTATGAAGTGCAAGGATTTGTTCTAAGTTTTTGAGGGTTTTGTTGGAAAAAGGGACTGGCAAATTTTGGGTACGGGGATGAGGCCAGATTTTCGCAGAGTTCCAGTTGGGGCAAGGTAGGCAGTAGTTTTGATGCTTGAGATTAAATGAATGGATAAAAAAGACCACTGAGGAGCTGAAGAGGGCAAGAGGGTACCAAGAATCCTCTTCAAACTGAAGAAAACATTGAAAATTAAACAAAGTAACAGGAAGAGCACAACAAGCTAATGAATTCTACCTTTTGTCACTCATTTGTTTAATTTCAGAAGAAAAGAGAAGGGAAATGGCATACATGAAACATGAACGAACTTACAACTGCATGAAGAAACACACCATCAAAACACAAAGCCACAAGGATCCCCACAAGTGCTGCAAAACCCTGGTCTTTCCTTTGACAAAATTGCAGAAATGAAATGTACAATAGGGTGCCAAGCAATCCCAAGTATCCAACCCTGAAAATGACTAAGAAATTACATGATATAAACCAGCCTAACTCCTTCCCATGCCTCTAGGGGTCTGATCCAGATTTAAACAGGAACGCAACAAATTACAGAGATAACCATATACACAAAGATGCAGTGGAAATAATACTTCATTTCATTAATGGAAAATACTGAAATATGCTTACAACCAGAAATGGAAATAAACCAACTAGGGCGATGGTAGCTTATCTCTGAGAAGAGATGTGATGGCTACATGCCTCTGAACTGTCTTACAATGAGGCTCGAAGGCCTATTTATTGTTGAGAAACAGTGGAAAAACCGTTAACATTCCAAAACCTAACCCTAGAAGATGAAATGCCAAACTATGGGCCCCGTTTGGGGTAAGTTGGTACATCAGCTTCTCGGGGTCGTAACTTTGGCATACGATCTCCGTTTGACGCATACAATATCTCATTAGAAAGATCTATACGAGCACTATCATTGTTGGAATGGGCAACATCGGTCCATCGGTCCATTCCATGGACCCATGTTGCCCTCGGATTCCCCAAAAAACGTCGTTTAGGGCCTCAAAACGGCTCCGGAAGTTCAGGACCCGAAAAACTGCTAAAAATAGTAAGTTGTGCTACAATTAAGGAAACTGAAAATGCTGAGAAGAACAATGGTGGGGGTCCAGGTGGACTTGGCAGGTGGCCACCAATATCCACCTGGATCATTCCTCCCCCCTTAGGAAGCAATGGTCCCCATTGCGTTGAGCTCCTCCATGAGATGAGGAAACTTTTGCTGAACTTGTTCCCTGGTGAGCCACTTGCCCTGCTGAAGGAGTTGGTGAATGGCCACAAGATGTCATCCATTAGCCTCATGAAGGTTGCAGGAGCATTCGTCAATCCGAAAGGCATAACCAACCATTCGAAGAGGCCCTCCTTGGATTTGAAGGCAGTCTTCCACACATCAGAGGGTTCGATTGGTACCTGGTGATATCCTGACTTCAGATCGATCTTGCTGAAATATTTCGCCCCCTTTAGTTGGTCTAGGAGGTCATCAATCCGCGGGATCGGGTACCTATTACGGACAGTGATCTTGTTTAGCGCCCGATAGTCAATACAGAGTCTCCACGTCCCATCCTTCTTCTGTACCAACACGATCGGGCTCCCACAGGGCGATGAACTCGGACGGATGTGACCTTTCTGTAGGAGCTCCTGAATCTGCCTCTTGATTTCATCGTTCTCCAGAACGGAGCGCTGATAAATTGGTCCATTGGGTAGCGGCGCACCTGGGGTCAGATCGGTGGAGTGCTTGACTTGACAGTGCAGAGGAACCCCTGCCAGGGAGGTGAAGATGTCCTCGTACTCCTCCACAACCTTGTCCATCTGTAGTTGTCGTGCAGAGGGACCCCGTCTGGAGGCCGCGGCCACTGTCTTCTTCTTTCCTTGAGGGCGTATCATCAGGAAAACAAATTTCCTGGTTTTGGAAATGATCTTACTGCATTGTTTTGCAGTAATCAAAGAGATGGCGGTAGGTGGTGCTACCTCTGGTATCCTGTACAACTTATTTTCCAATGTAATAATAACAGCACGGGGCCTTGATTCAAACACAGCATGTCGCTTCCACAAGTATGGTTGTCCTAGTAATACATCACAAACTTCAAGGGGAGCTTGATGTTGTATGGAAGGCGACACTGTTGGCTCACGCGAAGATCTCGTCCTTGGTGAAGCCACCCAATGGTGTATGGTTGTGGATGTGCTGTGGTCGGTAAGCCAAACCGATTCACAACCTCTGCCGAAATGAGGTTCTTTTGACTCCCGCTATCAACAATGAACTATATCGGGGAGCCCTTTACCCACATCTGGGAGTGGAAGAGACGCTCCTCCTCCTCTGGATCTTCGGGTTCATTTTTCTGGATCTTTACGGTAGCAATAGTGGCGCTGGGATCCGCATCAATGATCTGCTTCCCTTTTTCATTCCCCTTATCGGGTTCTGACTCAGAGTCGGAACATGCATCTGATTCTGAAACCTTTAGCGCAGCCACCAGTGACTGCTTGGCCCGACACTCACTTGTGATGTGAGTGGAGCTCTTATGGAACTCGCACCATTTTCCAGTGTCCTTTCTCGGCTTCACGGCGCTGTTCTTTGCTTGCAGCTTCGGCTGGTTGTCTTGGGCTGTCCCGTCTTGGCTTTGTCCTTTGTTATGTGGTTTAGGGGCACCTTTCCCCTGCTTTGGATTCGCAGATCCAAAGTCTCGCTTCTTTTGTTTAAACTTCTGCTCGACCTTGACGGCATATTAGTATGCTGCGCCGAGCGAGGAGATGTTTAGGAATTTTATTTCTTCCTGGATGTACTTGTGCAGGCAACCACGGTATTTGAGTATTAAATGTTGCTCCGAATCCTTGATACCCAACTTTGTGCGAAGGGTATGGAAAAGATTGGTGAACTCCGGCACGTCTTGGTCCCTTCCCTGCCGCAGCGTGGTCCACTTTATGTATTCATCCTCATAGCTTCCAACAGGGTAGTATTGCTCCTTGATGGCATCCCGGAACGAATCCCAGGTGGGTGCGGCTGAAAATAGTGAGCCAGTACTTTCATCCTTCTGCTCGCAGTAGGTTTCCCACCAGTCCTTGACGTGGGGGGCTGCTTTGATAAGTGCAAAAACAATCTTTTCTCGACTCGAAAATTCATGAACAGAAAAATAACCCTCTAGAAGATTTAACCATTTATCTACGGCATCTGCGTCTATTTGACCCTCGAATATGGGGATTTCAAAATTAACTTGTACCTTAAAGGGTGTGGCGTTTCCAGAGTAGCTGCTGGAAGTCGAGGCGTTGCTTCTGGGTAGCCGCTGAAGGATCTGGGCAAAGTTGTCCATCATCGCGTTCCGTTGTCGCTCGAGGGCTTCTTCGAGCAAGATTTTGATGGGATCTCCTGCCCCCTCGTCTTTCTTCTCATCCGCCATGGGAGGCCGTCGGGATTTGCGAGGGTGGTCTTGCAAAGGTTCAACCAGTTCAAGCCCTAACTCCTTATATCCCGACCTTGTCGGGGACATGCAAAGAAAAACAGAGAAAAAGCAGACCGCTCTGATATCACTGATCCGGATTTAAACAGGAACGCAACAAATTACAGAAATAACCATATACACAAAGATGCAGCGGAAATAATACTTCATTTCATTAATGGAAAATACTGAAATATGCTTACAACCAGAAATGGAAATAAACCAGCTAGGGCGATGGTAGCTTATCTCTGAGAAGAGATGTGATGGCTACATGCCTCTGAACTGTCTTACAATGAGGCTCGAAGGCCTATTTATTGTTGAGAAACTATGGAAAAACCCTTAACATTCCAAAACCTAACCCTAGAAGATGAAACGCCAAACTATGGGCCCCGTTTGGGGTAAGTTGGTACATCAACTTCCCGGGGTCGTAACTTTGGCATACGATCTCCGTTTGACGCATACAATAGCTCGTTATAAATATCTATCCGAGCACTATCATTGTTAGAACGGGCAACATCGGTCCATTCCATGGACCCATGTTTCCCTTGGATTCCCCAAAAAACGTCGTTTAGGGCCTCAAAACGGCTCCGGAAGTTCAGGACCAGAAAAACTGCTAAAAATAGTAAGTTGTGCTACAATTAAGGAAACTGAAAATGCTGAGAAGAACAATGGTGGGGGTCTAGGTGGACTTGGCAGGTGGCCACCAATATCCACCTGGATCAGGGTTGATCTCATCATTCTAGGAGTTGTTTGAACCAATTCTAAACAAGGAACTGAAATCTAGGCAATCAAACAACTTGCCCTTATATGTTAGGAAACTGATTCATTCATTTAATTTTCACTTTTTAGTGAATGAATCCTCTAGAACAAGTAAAAATGTGCAAAAACTACATCATGGTTATCAAATTACATCATGAAATATCAAGAGTAACATCAAAAAGCAAAACTAGTCAAAACTGGGCAAATTTCTGAGCTGTACAATGAAAAATAGGCAAAAATCCTCTATGTGCCACCCCTGATTCTCTATGCGTCATGCCGCTTTGGAGCTGAATTTGAGGCCCAATTATGAAGTCCAAATTGAGTCTAAGATAGCTTGTTGGAAATCCCTACCTGTTTACTTTCCAACCCAAGTGGAATTTCTGAATTTGGATGTCATTTTCCCCTCCAAAACTTCAATCTCCCAAGACTGCTTCCTGTGTGTCAAAATAGGGGCAGTGAGGTCATTTTTTGAATGTTTTTGACCACTTGAGGACTCAAAACCTGCCCAAATTTCTTGGCCATGCACAAGAAACCATAATTTATTATGAAAAATCTAGAAATGAAAAGTTTTTTTGATTTGGAGCCCTCTATCAAAAGCGAGCGCCACGTGGCGCGCGCATACGGAGACAAAACCTGTTTTTTAGTGCAAAAAAATTCAAAATGCCAAAAATTGCTCCAAATTTCTTGAAATTTGGGCTGGACCTTCTCTATCAAGTTTCATGATGGGCTAAAGAGGCTTCGGCCAATATCTGAAGACGATCATGCTCCTTTTGCCTCTTTTGCTTCCTTATTTCCTTCTTTAATTTTGCCTTTAGATTCCTTATTTGTGCCTTGCAAACCTTGTTTCATGCCATGTAGTGGAAAGCCATGTGTCCCAGCAATGCTTTGTACCTATCAACCTTGTCTAGCAGTCCCTCTAATTGGATGTTGACTCTTTCGATCCAAGACTCCCGATCATCATTAATCTCTTGCTCCAATGAAGTGAATTCAATCCTCCTCCTTTGGGCAGCTTGACGATTCCCCCTGATGTTTTGTAATTCCATAATCACCTGCTGATCTTCAAGCTGCTTATTCCTTTGCTCCCAGTATTTTATATTCCACTTAGCCCTCTTGAAATCGAGGGACAAGGCTTTGATCTCTGTCTGCTGCTTCTGGATGATATCTCTAAGCTTGGAACTTTGCGGGCCCATATCTGTATCGTCATCTTCAATGAGAATGAAGTCGGTCTCTCGTTCACCTGAAAGCCCCTCATCCTACATTGACCTATTGCCTTTTTCCTGTACCTGTGGTGCTGATGTCGAAAGCGAGGCCCCTTCCACACCAGGTGGAGATAACACTCGCTTAGCTGCCGCAAACAACTGCCTGGTACCCTTCTGATAAGTAATGAAAACCGGTATAGTAGCAGTGTGTGGATCATGGCCTTCATGCTGATGAGAAGGTCCACCTGTCTCATGCCCAGCCTCTGAAGGCCCCTGTGAAGCTCTGAAGAAATCACGGGAGATGAAATCATCCCAAGTGATGCCCTGTAATCCAAGCTAATGAACCACCACAATCTTGATGAGAGCAAAATGATAAACACTATTAAGTTGCTGCTGAGGGGTTTTTTGCTGCACAAGGGTGGTTATCCTCTCTATGTTCCAGCATATGAAATAAGGAATGTTCATCATCCGTACCCAGTTGAAATGCATGAGAAACCTGATGTGATAAGCATGTAAATGAGAGAACCATCCCTCACAGGTGAAATACTTCATGATTAATTTCATTAGTGGAGCATATTCATCTTTAAGATATCGGAATGGAAACACTCTTTTGAGCTGCCTCAAGAAACTGGGTTTAATATATGGCTCATAATGCTGCCGGTCAATCTTCTGCCTCTTGTTCCATGGTTCTCCAATGTTTGGTATGCCGGTTTCTAGTGAGATAGATTCTAGTGTAAGTGTGAAGGTGACACCAGCCAAAGTAACCTAATCTCCATGTAAATGCAGTACAAACAGACGAGCCAACTCATGATGAAATTGAACATTAGCAACCTTCTCACAAAACTCATAACATGACTGATGCTGAAAATAGGAGATGGCCAGAGGGCAGGCCTGTAATTCAGTAAGGGTGGTTGGTTCTTCTCTGATATGTCTGCCACCCTTATGAGGTCTCCAGGGTGCATGTTCCTCCATGGGTGAGCCACTTTGGGTCTAAACTCCATAATCAGATGAATGCTCGAATTCCATAACTGCTGATAGACAAATTGGTTTGAAGGAATAGGTGCTGATGTATGAAACTGCTTTGGACTGCCTTTTGGTGATGTACTTGAGTTCTGGCACCAAGGAAAAATAGTGAAGCAAGGGACTGCAAAGGGAGGGGAAAACAGTGAGGGATTAGGGACTGTTGGGATAAAATCAGTTAGGGAAATATGGGAGAGTTTGGGATTTTATGTATAGGGTTAGGAATTTTTGTATAGGGTTAGGGTTTGAAGTTTTGGGTTTGGGAATTTGGGAAAGGGAATTTGGGAGAAGTAATTAATGAGCTTAGGGGGATAGGGAAACTTAGGAAATGATGAAAAAAGGGACCAATGGGATGAGGGAGTGAATTTGGTGACAAAATAATGATTTTGAAACCCTAACAACAAGTTTCCTTGAGGCAATTTAAGAGGTAGGGTTTGATATTTTTGTTTTAACCATTATCACCCATAAGCCACCATAGCCTATCACAAAATTGGATGAAACACCAAGATGAAGGCTCTACCTGGCAAATCCGTGCGAGTTCTTGGCGATTTGGAGGAATTGTGAGCAGTTTCGGGCCTTTAAGTGTATGCACTGTGCAAAATTCCAAATGCGTCGCGCCTTCCCAGTGTGCCGCGCCTTCTGCCCAGTGTGCCGCGCACACTCTAAACATAGTCTTGGCTTTGAAAATTACAGTTTCGCCCTCTCACCACTAAACTTGGACTTTCATTGATCTCTTGGATGCAAATGACATTGATACACATAGACATATCTTTCTCAAGTCATTTGATTTGTAAAGACCCATTTTTGTAATTTTTTAGCTTTTGGCACTTTTTCATTCTAATACAAACCCTATTCTGTTGTTTGCTCTTTGATTATCTGACTTGAATGATGAATCTTTTGGCTATTTTTGCAGGGATAGTGGCATGTCTTGACAAAGGAAGACCAGGGCTGCACCTGGAGAATTCAACAACTGAAAAACTTTTGAAAATTACATGGAAATTTATTACAAAACGAAATGACGAATTTTCTTCAAAACAGAGTTTTGAAGAAAAGTCATAGTCCAGCAATATGACGATGAAAATATTTGAAATGAAAATTTAGTAAGAACCTCCCTCATGGGTCTGCTGGAATTTTTGGACATTGTTGAAGACCAAATCAACTAACCTTAGACCTAGTGACTGAAATGACCCTTGTTGATCACGAGACTAAAACAGGACTGTAAGTGACTTTAAAACTTGATTTTGATGAACAGACCTGAGCCAACAGGGCAAGGCATGAGGGGTAATGAATGATAAGACCCTTCTGCCAGATTATCGCATGCCCCTAGTGGAATGCAACTGAGTGAATTGAGAGAGACACCTAAAAATGAAATGCAATAAGAGAAATGATCTCTGACGGAGGGCTGAACAGACCGACTCTAACGGCTTCATATTTATGGAAGATCTTTTTTGTTTATTATCTTCACCATCCAAAGAGTATTTGATCAATATTAGAATCCTCTGAGTCATAATGCAATGTCTTCTTTATGTCTTGGTCCATGATATGCTTCATGTCTTCATGATTGTTCTTCTTCTTTAAAAGTGTTGTTTTATTCATCTTCTTTAATATTCTCCTTCAGCATCACCTTGTCATGCTGAGATAGTACTCGTTCCAATGAAAATAATCCATGAAAGAGAAAAAATATTCTTAAAAACATCTATTCTATTACCTAGCTCATGGAATGATCAATTCATGATAGGCCTATGAGAGGGTTAAAAGAAGAATGCTTGATTAGGAGGGCACAATCAAACTCATCAAGACTCACATAATTCCTTCAAGGTGTGATTCTGCACTCAAGCAAGAGTGGGAGAACTTAAGGGAACATGGCACTGGTCCAAAGCACTAAGGGGAATCATTCATTGGTCCAATATGTGATTAGGCACTCAAGGAATCTAAGGAGGGCACAAGGGTGCACACCAAATGGATGAAGGGGCCGATATTCAAGCCTTCCAAGTGCACTCATGCACTCAAGAAGAAAAAGAAGGACACAGGGCACATATTCAAAGCATGAAGGAGAAAAAATTCATTTGTTCACAATGTGCTCATGCGCTCAAAGAAAAAAGGCAGGTGAAAAAAGAACACACCGAATGGACGAAGGGGTTAGGCTTTGAGCCTTTGTAGTACGCTTGTGTGATCAAGAGAAATTAGGACGGCATAGTTCTTCTAGTCGAATGAGTGTGCACAAATGAAGGCTTCAGCCATTTTGAATGTGTCATACACTCTTTAATAGAAGGATGTAGGCTTTGTGCTTCAAGAGTGCATGATGCGCTCAAAGGATTTAGGCTTCAAGAGTGCACCATGTTCTAAAAGGGAAGGATGAACGCTTCCTGCTTTAAGAATGCCCCATGCACATTAAGGCTTAACACTTTGTGAGTGTGCCATGCACTCTAAGGGAAGGCTTCATACTTCATGAGTGCACCATGCAATCAAAGTCTTCAAGCATCGTGAGTGCACCATGCGATTTTTACGAGACAGAGGATCATTTTTTTCTGAAGTGTGTTTTGTTGATTTGAAGTGTGCTTCGTTGTTTTGAAGTGTGCTTTTTCACTGAGCATTTCAAGTGTGCTTATTTTTTTTGAAGTTTGCTTTATTTTTTTGAAGTGTGCTTCAAGCTAGGAGGGCACAATTCTCTCCAACAGTGGCTACTTGTTCATCTGTAATGCGATCTTCACTGTGGGAGGGAGCACAAGGCTTGGTGGCTTATCCTTAGGAAGTAATAATGCATTGTGAGAGGGATGAATCCTTAGGAAAGACTCAGTGCACAAGTATAGGTGGAAATATATGTCCATGAGGCTCATGAATAAGTTACGTTCATTACCTAGTAAGAGGGATAATGCCCTTAGAAATTGCACTGGGATGAAGGACCAAGAAGAGCTCTCAAAATGGCTAAGTGTGGGACCAACAAAGTAGGAGAAAGAAATATATCCATACATGACCCAAACTTGGATCACATACATAAATTCCATCAATACAAGTCAATGGAATACACAAGACTCATGAAAATTGGTCACACCTTAAAATGACATCCAAGTGACACCTATTGTTAATTGCGACAAATGAAATGACACATTACAACACTTAGAGAAAAGGTTAGGAAAGGATTGACGACTGTGAGAAAAATATGCACTTAGATTTAAGAAAGTTTCTAGCATATATTCAAATGATATGTATGACTATGTAATGCAAAAGG
This sequence comes from Pinus tabuliformis, assembly GCA_031772625.1. Taxonomy (NCBI): domain Eukaryota; kingdom Viridiplantae; phylum Streptophyta; class Pinopsida; order Pinales; family Pinaceae; genus Pinus; species Pinus tabuliformis. Next base: position 1,054,464,287 of record CM062811.1, on the reverse strand, counting down.
GTGCGCTAAAACTAACTTTGGTGATACGCAAAGGTGGGACACACGAGGAGTGGAAACAACAAAAGTGACGCCTGTGACAAGGGGAAAACATGAAGACGACACTTGCAAGATGAAAACAACCTTGAAAGAGACACATGCTAGAATGAAGATAACATGAAAATGATACTTATTAAAGTGAAAGTGAGAAAAAGCGACAATTATAAACATGAAAGTGATGCTTGTGAAAGAAACGGTGCACAAAAGCAATAGTTGATAAAACTCATCATAATAAAATCACAAACTCAATTAAAGTGAGGGATATTGTCGATGAAAGTGCACAATTACTACCAATATGAGTATATCACTGAACAAGCACTCTATAGATGAGAAATGATATGGTTTTTCAAGCTTGCATAAAAAGAAGTGTGTTCATGAACCCATCAACAACTGAGCATGTGTGTGTAAGTGAATTGACAGTTTGAAACTAGGAAAAAGACTTAAATGCTTTACAAAACATGAAATGACCATGGAGTAACTACAAGGCGACATACCGTAAGATCCTCAGTAGGCTCCAAAATTCAAGTGTCAGCAAAATTTTGGAGGGGCTTTCAATCGCAGCGACAACATGTACAATTTAGAATTGTTTTCCCAGGAGTTACAAAAAATCTATACACATTAAATTATGATATTTAGTCATTTGGGAATGTCACCAAAAGATGAGAAACCTTGGGTTGCTTGACCCTTGAGGATTAAATTATTAGAATGGTAATTCATTACTCCTAAGAAATCATTAAACATATTGAAATTTTCTTATCCTGGAACCTTTGCATGACAGACTCAAGCCCAAACTTAACATTGTAAAAATCCAGAAAAGAAATAAAATCAACCTAGTCACTATAAGTCTGGGCAGGTACACTTGTGAAGAAGAGGAGTTATTAGTCAGCTAACAGGATCTAGCATACTTTCTTATGGTCAAGCAAACATAAAACCCTAAAGCCTACAGTGGGGATTTCCTGGAGGAGACAAGCATCGATAAACAATAGCTAGGGTTGTAAATCATCAATCCATAAAGAATATTTTTTATTATTAGGAGAAAATGGTTACTTACGCAAAACCTTCTATTCCTTCTTTGAACCGCATTTATGTGAGGAATAAAAAAAAAAAGAGAAAATGAAAACCCTCATTTTGAATTTTAAGAAAAAATAACAAGATTACAACTACCAAATAATGTGTTAATATAGGAAAATAATGTAGAATTATTGGCAGTAGCCTAGAGAAAAATTGTGCCTTTAGAAAGGACTATAGGGGAACAATGGTCTGAATATGGATAGAGATTGATCCTGGAGAGACAAGCCATCTCAGGCGGTTTGCTTCCATGCAAAAAATGGGAAAAATTACAAAACAATTCACAGAATAGAAAATGCTTTGGCTATGATAATCTTGAAAACAAATAATAGGAGGATACCTATCAACAGAAATCCATGGAGAAAGGGAGACTTTGAAAAGTGTTTCCAAAAGGAAACCATGGTCTGAGAAGTTTCAGAGATTCTCCTCCATGGTGACACAATCGAATGAACTCTCACGACACCCAGGCATGGGACAATTACTGTCTAACTGCACTCCCTCAATATGGACCATCGATCTAACCATATTCCATCAGGACCGTTGATTAGGTACTGATGTCTATATCAAGGTCTTTGCGATACAATTGTGCGTTGAAGAAGTTTCGAGAAATATTCGAGCCTAAATCAAGTTAAAGAACAAGGACTAGGATAAATCCGATAAAAACAATAACAATATCAAACCTAATGATATGTTACAATGGAATAATAATTCCTCAAAACATTAGGTTAAGTGACTTCATAACTATTATAATTGTGACTATTAATAACCCGAGGTTATATGAATCGCAGAAAATGTATGGATCTAAGGTGTAGATTAGTTGGTTTCTGTGAGGCTTAGGTTCTATTAGGTCATTGTTTCAAATTTCATGAGGAGAAGTTAAGACCGTGAGCCACGTGTAAGGGATAAAAATTGTCCTAAAAGACATCTCCATTAAGCCAAGCCTCACACAATCATTGTAAGAAAATATTATAATTAGGTAGATCATTTTTCTATATAACAATGAAACTAACTTGAAATCACCTTACAAAAACAAACTAACTAAATATGTAAATTTTAATCATCAATAAACATTTTACAACATTTTTCAAACCATAATAATAATTGTATTTATACATTTCCAAATAAGAATTTAAAACAATAATTAATTTGTTTCTTTCTATTTTTTTAAATCTTACGAGTGAAATAAATGTATAATCTCCTTTATTTTATTCACTATCCAAATTATTTGCATCGGGTGGTATCTTTATTCTTTATTCTTTACAGGGAAATGTGAATCATGTGCATGAGGGGTGGGGTTTTCTAATACATGACCTAAGAGTTTTTTAATACATGACCTAAAAGTTATTTATGACCTAAAAAATATTTGTCTTTTTTAGGTTAGTATATGTTAACCATGTTGTAACATTCTTGTTACATGACAGTTCTGAAATGAGGGAGATGTGGAATTCCTTCATGCTTGATTTTGAGTTGATGGATGTTTTTTAAAATAAAAATAAAATATTCTCTAAAATAAAAATAGTGTGAATTATATATATATATATATATATATATATATATCCTCATGGGGGTTTTAATTTTGAGGACGTGGAAGCCTCGATGAGAGTCGCTGCCACCTCATCGAAAGTGATGGAAACTTATGTGTCTTACGACATGGTGTTTTAGTGCAAGCATGGACATGCAAGGTTTACATGTGAGCTTATTTATTAATTGTGGTAGCATGGTGGTCTCAGGTTTCATTGTTGACGTTCTATATGGAGGTGTGGGTACCCTCAACCACCAACTATAAGTATTGTCTCTTGCATGGCTTAAAGAATTACTTAAGATGGAGGTAAAAGTATGGAATTGTAATGGAAAAAGGTAGAGACAAAAGTTTTAGAAATTGGTGGAATACTTGGCCTTTTTCCTTAGGAGAATGACTCAGTGTTTTGCAGAGGTCAGCGGGTAAGGTGGGCATTGTGGAGTCCTTGTTGTGGCTCATCAATTCACATTCTCTCATTGTTTAGTTATTTTAGTTTGTCTGGTTTTAATTTGTGTCGAATTTGGTTTTGGGATTTTAGAATTTCTGTATTTAGGTCTAAAAAAAGGGCGAAAATCCAAGCCACAAGCCTCAAGGGTCTCTTATTTTCTTTCATATGATCTTGGGTCTTGAGTTCCTAGTTAGTGTTTAGTCCTTGTATGTTTATGTCTTTGGCATTGGGTTTGTATAAATTGTTGTAGGTTGTGTTGCAAGACGAGGGGGCCTTAATTTTGTGTATGTGTATTTTGGCTTGAAGCTTACAATGTTGGACTAATTTTAGATGAAGGTCTCTCATCAGGTTGGTGGAATTTGGAGGTTTTTATGCCATGTCTACAAATATTTTAATTCAAGGTTTTATGTCAAGGGGTTGTTCCCGTCATTTTAGCTCTTAGTATGTGTGGGTTTATGTGGGCCTTTGTCTATGTTTAATGGTAGAAAGGCTTGTGTCACACCTAGAGGAAGTTGTGTTTTCCTCCTCTTTTGATAAGATTTATGATGAGTCAGGAATTTGTGTCCTAATTTATTTGGATGACCGTCAAGGATGGCATCCTTGTCCTGTTGTTGGAGAGTCTGGTTCTTTCTCTTGCTTCTTTTCAAGAAGGGAAATTTATATCATTTGGCTAAGTTGGGATCCCAGGGTGTTAGCCATGCTGCTGAGGAAGAGAATAAAACACAGATGAAAGGGAGGTCGTAGCGCTCCCTAGGGTCAATGAGGAGCTAGACCCTTTGTCCATGACTTGGCTACCACCTATTTTAATGTGGATCTTCCAGACACTCAAAAAAAAATCCCTAATATGGAGACTCGGCCAAGGACTGAACATTAATATCATTCAGATCCAAATATTATGGAAGATATGTTGACATGGGTTCATGACCCTAGTCATACCAGGGGTAGCAAGAAGTAATACTTAAATTCGGTGGCTATACATTGGCAGATGAATACCATCTTGGGTTTTTTGTTGAAAGGCAAGAAATTTAAAAGATATAATGTCTTCACTTCCCTTGGATAGGTTTGATTCTCGTCTAGTGCATATAGGAAAAAAAACGTCTACGATTGAGATAATGGATACTTGATGGATCCCCTAGGCTCCAGTGGAGGAGTCCCTACTACTATCTCCTCCTATTATAATACCAATGAGCATGCAAGATGGTTTTTAGTGGCTACTTTATTGGTTTTTGTTTCCATGCATGATGGTATGATCTATGGTGTTTTTACTTTGGCTAATTTTGAGTACACTATCAAAATTAGAGTTTGATAAGGTAATTTATTATGATATTGAAAAGAGATGATCAATAATACCCAATATACCTTTGAAGAAGATCACAAAGAATAAAAGAAGATTGAATACTACCCGCTCACTAGAAGAAGATAATGCTAAAAATTAATTAATGGACCAATGAAATATACAAAATATTGTGGAAAAATAAACACAGAAACACATAAAACTAGAGAGACACAGATAGACATGGTTCACCCAATTTGGGATACATCCACAAAGAAACAACCAATTCTTCCTTTTATATTATCCGGAAAAATGAAGAGATATAACACACGGTAGATCTGTTGTAATTTCCTCTTCGCTCTCACATAATCTCCTCGTTTTCTTGTTAGGATATTCTGACACATAGGTAATAATTAAGTATAACTTGGTCTAGTGTATATTTAGGTAAAGTGTGTTTCTTTAGTATGTACTTTTTATAGCTTACAATCTGACAATCACGATATGTTCTAGACATGAAGTGATCAGACAGTTCATTCTCTCCTCGGTATTACTAACACTTGATATGTGGCTTAACACTCGATTGGTCCATGACCTCTATTTAAAGAGCATGGAGGGTCATTTGTTAGGTGACCATTTATGAGAGAAGCTTATGTACATTTTCTTTCTTTTACATTAATATATTTCCTGAAGTGCCTGCGTTGGCTCAGCCCGTGGACTGTTTCTCTCTTTGAGGGTTTTAACCACGTCAAGAATATTGGTGCACTGATATGCAATCTATTTGTGAGAGGTGTCCTTTGGTGTTCTATCTAAGGAACTTACCCTGTAAATTCCTACATGGTATCGGACCTATTCAACAACCGCATCCATTGGTGATCCAAATCCAAAGCTAGTACAACTACATCATACTGTCGTTTCCTAGATCTATTGTTTCTGACTACTCTATTGTGTTAGGAGCATCTGTTCTAGTGAGGAACCCATTTCGTTTCATGCAAAAAGGTTTCTGGTAGCCCTAGCTACGTCATTTTTAAGATCTGGAGGTATAAATTCTGTATTTGCAATTATAGTTATGTATCTCTATGTTTATTTTGGTTTATAGTCCTCCATATTTTTTCCTATTACCGGATATATACCTTTCATTTCTGCATATGTGCTTTGCCCTATGACTCAGTGCAATCTGGGAAAACCAGAAAAAGAAAGAAATGTTTTTTCTCTTGCATATGCTCTTTTCTGTTGCGCCTTAGTGTGATCTCAAAAAATCAGGAACATTGAGGAAAATATTTAGTTTCTAGGAAAATCTAAATTTTAGTTGTAAGGCTTGGATTAATTTTTCTTGTTCATTTGGTTTGTGTGGTTTTTTGTCTATTTTATAGGAAAAATGGGTTTTTTTAAAGTAAGCATGCATTCCAAAGGTTTAGTGAGTAAAAGAAAAAAGAAAAAAACACCCTTCCTCATTTCCAAAAATTACTAACCTTTTAAACTAGCTCACTTGGTCTACGCTTACATCATGAGAATAGAGGTCTTGGGTTCAAGTCTTTCTTTTTGTTGAGTTAGTTTTTCAAAAATCACATGTAACTTATGTTTTAAAGTTACTTTATGTAAAAATGTTATCACCCATTATAAAAAGTGAGTCACTTATAATTTTAATGTCACTTTATCTTTTATTTAAGTTACAATTTTGGTGGATAGTTCATAAAGTACCATTGTAAAAGTGACTTTCACTTATTTATAAAAGTGGGTCACATAAAGTAATATCTTTTTAAAAGTGAGCTAATTAGATTAAGTTTGGAAAGGGGGGGATTTTTTTTAAATATAACATTATCATTCACTTCCAACATTTAAGTGGTTCGTCGGCATCTTCAACAACTTTTCTTCAAAAAGCCATAACTTCTTCATCGGGAAGGTGTTTTCAGAGCCCCTTTATTTTTTTAATCGACCTAATTTTTCAATATCTTTCCATTGAAACACTTAGTTTTAGCATATACAACTTCATTTTCTTTTAAAATGGAAATTTCATGCCTAGTTATTGCCTAGTTATTCTTGACAGCACCAGCTATTTCCAATGGCTATCCTACATTGTAGATTTACTTAGAAGTAAAGGTCTTTATAGAATATCATCAGGCCAAGAGTCTAAACCTCAAGATGAAGATAAGCAAGCCAAATGGGAAAATAAGCAAGATCAAGCATGTGGGTTGATCGGGATGTCTATTTCTCCATACCTTAGATTCCATATCATAAAAATTGATACCCTCGATGAAGCAATGAAACAATTCAATAAAGTTTTTGGAATTAAAAATGATAGAGCCCATCAACCTGAAAATGAGTTGCTTACATTGGACCCCAATAATTTTTCTTCAATGGAAGATTTTTTGTCCAAGTTCAATAACCTTAGACTTCTCTTGGAAGGTGTTAAGGTTAAGAAAGAAGATGGTTACCATATCCATTCCATTCTTACTAATTTAGGACCAGCCTACTTTGTGTTTGTTTCCACCTTCCATTCTACTAGAAAGGCCTTTATTTCTCAAGGAAAAGAATACAAGTCCCCCTCTTTTGATGCCTTTTATGATTCTTTAATAATAGAATAAGAAAAACTCTTAAATCTTGGTCTTCTTAATATTGGAAACTCTTCTAAGAAATCCGTAACAGCCCAGCAACAACCAAGTTCAAAGAATCCTAAGAAGTAGCATCCTAAAAAGAATGTTCCTAAACCAAACAAGGGTCATAAGCCATTTCAGTCTCAAAATGAAAAATAAACTCAAAAAAATGATAAGACAACTAAAAAGAAAGGGAAGAAGATTGATAGACATTGCAACTTTTGTAATCATGATGGCCACTTAGAATTCAAATGCTTTAAGAAGATGGAATCCTTGGAAGCAGCAATGAAGAAGAATAACATTCTTTTAGAGAACTCTTCAACTTCAACTTCATCATTAGGAATAACACTTTCTTCATGTAGTTGTCAAGCATCTCGGTCTAGTTATGCACTAAATGTATCTTCTTCTTCTCATTCTCATGAGTGGCTCATATATTCTGGAGCTTTTTATCACATGGCCAAAAAAAAGCCATCATTTCTTCTCTAAATGATTGTAACACCAAAAATATATATGTTGGTGATGATAGATCTCTTAGTGTTGTAGGGACTGGAACTATTCATCTGGACAATGGTCAATTAAATGATGTATTTTTCGTTCCTACCTTATCCTACAACCTTCTATCTGTATATCAGATAACTCATTCAGGTGATGGTAAAACCATTGAATTTTCAACTCATGATGTTGTAATTAAGGACCTAAGAGATCCTAGACAAATTTTAGCTACTAGCATTGCTAACAATTCTACAAGGTTGTATAAGTTTAACAACTTTGGGTCATCAACTCTTCCCTTGTTATTTGTTGTTCATAATGATGAAGTGAGCAAACTTTGGCATGAGCGATTTGGTCACTTAAACTATCGCTCCATTCAAAATCTATGTAAAGAAAATATGGTGACAGGTCTTCCTATGATATCTTGCAGAGATGGTGTTTGTTCCGAATGTGTACTCGAAAAACATCATCGGGATAGTTTTGAAAAGCGTGCCTCTTCGCATGCCTCAACCCCTTTACAGGTTGTGCATAGTGATTTATGTGGTCCACTTCCAGTAGTTTCATTCTCTGGCTACAAGTATTTCATAGCTTTCATTGTTGATTTCTCTATATGCACTTTGGTATACTTCTTAAAACTCAAGAGTGAAGTCTTTAACATGTTCTTGGCCTTTAAGGCCTTTGTTGAGAAACAATTTGGACAACAAATTCTTAAGCTAAGATCTAATAATGGCGAAGAATATGTTCAAAACAAATTTATCAACTTTTTCACTGAGAATGGAATTCAATTGCAACATATTGTTCCATATACTCCACAACAAAATGGTGTCGCTAAAAGTAATAATCACACCTTAAAGGAAATGGCTAATTGTATGCTTCAATCTAAAGGAATTAGTCTTAATTTTTGGGCAGAATCTATTAAATGTGCCAATTACATAGTAAATCACACTCCTACTAAGGTTTTGAAGAATATTACTCCAAAAGAAGCATGGAGCTCAATTAAACCAAATGTAGGTCACTTTCATGTTTTTGGAAGTGAAGCATGGGCCCATATTCCATATGAGAAACTTAAAGCCTTATAACCTAAGAGTTAAAAAAATATTTTTGTTGGATATTTTGAATATATCAAAGGACATAAAATTCTTCAACCTAAATCCAAAAATGTTATCATTAGAAGAGATGTAAAGTTTGCGGACAATATATCGGCCTACGAGCCTAGTTCGGCGGATGTGCCACCTCTCTTTATCCCTTCTACTTCTAAAAATATTCCTTCTTCAGATGATGACAACGAGGATGACAATCCTCCCCCACCATCTCGGGATCCTCCTTTAGCTTAGTTTCCAAAATGGGTCAACGCTACTCGGGATGCAGCAGGTGCTCTTGTAGGTGATCCTATAGATCAGTGTCATACACGTTCTCAGTTCGATAGAGCCTCTTCTTTACTGGTTCAAGCTTCAATGAATTACGATCTTTACACCTTTGCAGAAGGTTCAGGCCATCCATATTGGGATGTAGCTGTGAATGAAGAATATTGTTCACCATTGGAAAATGATACATGGGACCTTGTTCCTCTTCCAAAGGGACGAAAACTTGTTAGATGCAAATGGGTTTACAGAACCAAGTTTGGATCAGATGGAAAATTTGATAAAAATAAAGCTCATCTTGTTGCTAAGGTTTTTTCACAAGTTATAGGCATTGCCTATACTGAAACCTTCTCCCCTGTTGCAAAAATGAACTCTATCTGCATTGTTCTTTCCCTTGCTTCCTCTTTCAAATTGGAAGTCCATAAAATGGATGTTAAATCTGCCTTCTTGCATGGGGACTTGCATGAAGAAATCTATATGGAAAAACCTGTTGGGTTTATACAAACAGATGCCAACCTGGTATGTTGGCTTAAGAAATCCCTTTATGGTCTCAAGCAAGTCCCTCGGGCTTGGTATTGCAAAATGGATAGTTTTCTTTTAGATACTTCCTTTTCTAGGTGCCATTTTGATAATAGTTTCTACACCAAGAATGTGGGTAAGTTTGTTATCATTTTTGTCCTTTACGTTGATGATCTTATCCTTACTGGTAGTTATCCCCACCTTATAAACCATGTGAAGTCCAGCCTTAAAAAGTAGTATGAAATGACAGACTTAGCACACTTGCATTATTTTATTGGTCTTCAAGTTTTGCAATCCAAAGAAGGTATTTCCCTTTCCCAGTCCAAGTATGCCTGTGATATTCTATACCACTTTCACATGGAAGACTGTAAGCCAGCCCCTTCTCCCTTTCACTCTAGATCCAAACTTTCAGTCTCTTGTACTTCCCCTGAAGTTGATGCAACCTTATACCATAAACTTATTGGAAAAAGTTTGTATCTCACTTTTGAAGCCCCGAAAATCGGGTCGACAACAAGGGGGATACCCACCCGGTCCAAACCTTGGTTGGCAGCTCCTTATCCGTTTGGTATAGCGGGTCCGACTGGGGATAATGGGACCAGTTTCCCAATTTAAGGGTGTGTGTGTGTGTGCAGAGTTGGATGATGCTGATCTAAGAGTACTTAAAGCTAATTTAATTCAGACTTTTAAACTAACTCTATGCTATTGTAATCTAATGAGAAACAACAGATCTAATCTACGCTAACCCGGGGTGAATTTCTTCTATTATGCGATCTAAAGAGATTTCAAACAATAAATGGTAATAAATATCATTCAGCTATCATAAGAATAGAAATCAATTAAGATAAACCACTTTGCATAAAAAGTTAGGCAAAACAGTTGTGAACAGCATATCGCATAACAAGTTATTCATATATCAGACATAAATAAATGGCTCCACCGTACAAAAGTGCCAAATGGTAACTCACACATTCATGCAGTAACATATAAACAACTAAATACTATATATCACTTTAAGAATATAAACAGAAACGGTCAAGAGATAAAAGTACCATTTATGACTGGTTCCACTCATAAGCTTCAAGCAACAATGATTTATCTCTCCTTGCTCTAACATCTACTAAGAGTACAGAAGTGCAACATCAGTAGCAGATATCAAATGCAAACATTAATAAACCTTGATCCATCCATTCATCAAAACCCCCTCCGAGGGTGCAAAAGTCCATGTTCTGAGGACAAGTTTTTTGACAAATTTCTGGACCCTTCTCCTAATGCTTGAGAAGGGTTTAAATACTGCTAACTAATTAACTTAATTACATAAATTTAGGATACGATTTTTAATGACCGCCCTTCTGCTAAAGCAAAACTGTTTCTAAAAATTGAATCTAATTCCTAACCATTTCTGTATTTGCTCCTTAGTGCTGCAAGCATGCAACATTCACCTGGGAAGAGTCGGCTGGTCACCTTCTGCTTTCGTTTGAGCTATGAAAATAGAAATAACAAGCGCTGGCACCACTTTCTGGTAAACTAGAAGATATTTTCGAGAATCTTCCTTTGGATGGGTGTATTCACTGCGTGTACACTTGGTAATAACCCAAATTTCTCTCAAACTGATTCTTCTTTTGCTACTTCGGTTTCCGGCCTTGCGAATGACTGAACAAGTTAGGGACTTTTCTCTCTGAACAATTTTCTGCATCAAAAACTGCCTCCGTTCTTTGTTCCGGGCTTTTCTGGTGCGTTTTCCTTCTTTAGCGCCCTTTTTCCTTTACCGGGCATAAGCTTCAGGATATTTTGTAAACATGCTGCTTTTGTGCGCCTTTGACTCTGAGTTTTGGATGGCCTATTGACATCAGCATTTGTCGAGTGATACTCTGGAATCTGTGGTCCTGTTGCATGCGGCATCCATTTATGAAGGCATCGCTTCTCTGTTCTCTGAGCATTGACGCTTTCCACTTTTCCTTAGATGTTTCCTGCACATTGCTTCATGTTATTTCCTGTCTTACAGTTTACGCAAAGGAAAAGAGTAATGATAATAAAGATTGACATGAAAGCTTTAAGCTCTTATGAATGCATAAAATCATGACACCCATAGCAAACTGACTCTTCGAAAAACACAAAACTGTCCTTCTTGAATTCTTTGGCGTACATTCATTAATTTCTTTTAAGGCGCGCGCCCAATTTTGGTTTATGGACAGCTTTCCTTGAATACTGCACCGAGGAAAATTTGCGATGGGTAATTTCTGTGACTCGCATCGCAGCATCGAGGATCGCGTCGTCAAGATGTCTCATCGCAAAAATTCATGATCGCATTTATCGCAAATAGCATTCATCGCAGATCACAGAATCGCAGATCACAGATCGTAGATCGCAGATCGCAGATCGCGCTTAGTCATTCAAACATTGTGTGCTGCTTACGCGATGTTGCGATATGCGATGTCGCATATCGGCCGTCGGAGATTCCTTAAGATTTTTCATTTAAGAGCGCTTCATAATGTATGCGATGCGATGAATTTCGCGTCGCTTCTTCGCAGTTTATTATGCTCATAAGAAAACATGTTATTCTCTTCTCGCGATGCGATAGAGCTTTAAGGAGTTGAATACAAAAATTTTCATAAAATGTTTTTTTTGGATTTTTATTAAGGGTCCCCATTTGCTTGGTGTTATTGCTAATACCAAACAAAGAGGGGGATTGTTGGTGGCCACAACACTCACCCATACTCGTCCTGACCTTTCCTTCGTTGTTGGCCTTGTTGCTCAGATTATGAAAAACCCACATGAAAGTCACTGGAAAGTAGCTAAAACAATACTTCATTATGTTCGAGGTACAGTTTAGTTTGCTTGCATGTTGGAAGGCCTGATAGGCTCATCTGTTTGTGAAGGTGCATGTTTGTCGTGTTTTTCCATTTCGCATGCATCATCTGCTCGTCCATTGGTGAACCTATCCTTCTTTATGTGCTCCATTCATTCATCTCATTCGTTGTCTTGACATGTTTTTTGGTGTACCTGTACCTGCAATCACTCATGATGAAACGACATCAAATCCAAAATCTTGTAGTCTACCATGACACATGATCATCTCAGATGTAGTTGATCGGGAAAGGTAGCAAGGTTGTGAAGGGGGATGGTGGCTCTAGGCACTGCTAATGAAAACTGCGCAAGAGTCACTGAGTGATGGAGATGGGAAATCTAAGTCGGCAGTGACTGTCTATGAGGTCTGGCTCGAGCTCTGGCTCGGTTGGGAAGAAAAATTTCACAAATTTTTGGAGAGACACTCCAGGCTGCCAGAAGGTAAGGTAGGCAGGGTCTATGTAGTTTCTGGAATGAGCATGGAGCTAGGATTGGAAGGCAAAAATTGCACAATTTTCTAGAGGAACAAGCCGGGTTGTGAGAAGAGTCAGTAGACATGGATTGTGCAATTTTTGGGAGGAACTGCCCGGGAGACTGGCAGCCAAAATTACGCTATTCCCAAAGGGAACTGGTAGTTGGCTATTGGGGTCACTGAAAGCCAAAACTGCACAATTCCCATAGGGAACTGGTAGTTGGTTGCTCAATCACTAGCAGTAGAAACTACACAATTCTTGAAGGGACCTGCCAGTCTACTGCTGGCAAGGGAAACTACACTAAGGCTGAGAGGCCAGCCTGCTGATCATTTCTGTGTAATTTCTGAGCTGAGCTGACTAATGGGCAATGGAAGTTCTTCTTATGAACACTGTGCAATTTCTGAGATGAACATTCAGTCGACTATTGGGATGACTGAGTAGGAAAATTGGGCAATTTCTGAGATGAACATTCGGTCGACTGTTGGGATGACTAACTGGGAAAGCTGCACAATTTTCCGAGGGAGACAGATAAGGGCACTTGGTGTCTGTCCGGCCTATCTGCGCAATTTACTCAGTCAGTTGAGCAAGTAAGGTCAGTGGCCTCTACGCAATTTTTGAGGGGAGTCAATCCCAGGATGATTGTCGGGTATGACTGTCCGGGTGGCTAGCATGAGGGTTGATTGAATTGCTTGCAAGCAGCGCAGCTTGAAAATACTAGCTTGGTTCTTCTATGCTATTCTGGTTGACAGTCGATCGAGTTGAAAGCGGGGTGATGGCTCGATTGACAGAGGGGAGTCTAGTCATCAGAACTTCGGAAAAAATGACTGAGTGTGTGAATGATCAAATGATGCATAGGTGATCATACAAACTACTCACATGACTCGACGACTAAATGACCCAAACCATCCAGACACACATGTTTAACATGACTGACCGACAATGCAAGGGACAAGCACGACACTCGTGAATCGTTTTTCATTGATCGAGACAACAATTACATGAGAGTGAATGTGACTCTGTGTGTGAGTGTGACAAATGTTTTCATAGTGAACACAATAGGCACATACGAAGCGAAGACTTTTATCATAACCATAACATGGTTGCAAACATGACTTAGACACCAACATGCAGAAACTTGAATGAAATGAAGAAGCAAGGTGGATGTAACAAATCACACGAGCTCACAAAGTGAACCCGAGTGTGTGCAGTCATCAGGTGAAACTCTTAAGGGAGGCTTTGAAATTGGTGCAGGCCAAAATTTTGGAGGGTGGTTGTAGCCACTACAACACTTGGCAACACACTCGTAGAACTCCAGCTTCTCTATTTCGGGTCATTGCTAGCACAGAGCCTTAGTCTTTCTGGGAGTACTGAACCATTGTGCAGGTTACTTCAGTTTCCCCACTTACCCCATGGACATACATGGTTCAACCTTTTCCAATTAAGTCAAACACAATCAAAATTTCAACTTAGATCTCAGTTTTTCGAATCCGAGAAGGGTAGTTTAGCTCGCGAGTTGAAAATTTTCATAGTATAAGTTTTCATCTCTGGTGTTGCTCTGATGCCAGCAGGCCTGGACAGTACCCCGATGGAGTCATGCAGGAACACACACATTACTCCACTACCAGCGAGCCCGGTCAGTACCCCGGTGGAGTTGCATGCTTCACCTCTTAGTAGAGGAAGCCTTTCTCTTCTTTAGCCTTTGTATTTTTCAAGGGGTCTGTGCATAGAAACTGATTTATTTTTGGGGTAGAAGAGGGATCCTAACTTATTGAGAGCAGAAGAGGTTGTTCCTTCAGAGAAGCATGTAAGACCTCTGGCATAGGTTTGCTCGTTTAGATTTTCCCCTTCTCCATTTCTACTAGTTGGATGAGCTTGAACACATTGAGCAGAAGGATGAGTATAGGCATGGGGGCATCCTAGTGTGGACATAGGTTCACAATTGGACCGAAACTTCCCTTGTAGAAGGTTCATATTTTTCGTCAAGACTTCATCGGCCGAAGGTTACAACCAAGGATAGAGAAGGCGGATACAAGGCTGTCCAAGGGCTGTAGTGTCACGAGTTTCTCAAATTTAAACCACATAATCTATTCAAAAGCCAGAACGTAGTAGTTGGAAGCACTTATTTCTAGAAACAAAAATTGTAATATATCAACCAAACAAAATGAATGTGAACAAAAATAGTAATAAGAATCAAACAAAGAAAAAACAAATAAGATGAAAACAACAAGCAGTAAGAAGACTATGTACATGGCACGGGCGCAGCCCGAACTACTGAAGGTAATGTTTGAGATCTTGGCCATTGACAGGAAGTTTATCAATTCTACCGTCAAGTGATTGCAAATGATATGGGTGTGGGCCAAGCTTCTCGTAGACCAGTGCAAGTCCAATGGGCTCCTCTACCGGAACCTGGTGGCATTCCAAAAGACCTTCAAGTGAAAACAACACCACTGTTTTAGGTACTACGTGCAACATGGGTTCAGATGATGGCACGACGTATTTGTTTTTATTCCGAGAAGGGTTCAAGTTTTTGAAGTCAATGCATAAGTGGATTTTCTCGGATTGCTTACATGTGGGATTTAAACTAGAAAACCAAGTATGATGACGAACTTTGCAAGTAATCCAATCACCCAAAATGTTAGTCAATTTTTTCTGTAAAAGGAGTGCAAACAACATGTATGTGTTACCTGGTCTTCGCTGCAATGGCTTGTCTCCTCCTTTACCTGGGATCTCATGTTGGATTTCTCATGTGTAGTGTGTACTCAGGTCATCATGCAGACCAATCCCAGTATTGTTTGGTCAAGCGATCAAAGATTTGTCTCTACAGCAATGTGTAGCTTGCACCGAGATTGGCCATCTTTGGATCATGATAGGTTCCCAGGATGTTTTGTTCATCCATAGCGGTGGTCCTTTGTATGTTTAGCATGATAACTTCATAGTCAACATCATTTTTTGTGCATCCGAACTTCAAACAGCTCAAAATCTTTCATCGTCTGTTGTTTAGGATGACTAAGATACACTCAGTTCTTGAGCCATCATGTATTTCTTATTTGTCAAGACTCATGGCCCAAAGCTCGTCTGTACATGGACCGTTTGGCATGCTAGTACTACTTCTACTATTTTTTCTACTACTACTGCTAATATCGGATAAATAAGCTGTACAAGTTTCATTACCATCAGTTGGGAAAGGAAGGAGTCCCAACTGCGTGTCTAATAAGGTTCGAACTGGACGTGCATGATAACACTACAATGTTGTCTCCAGGAGGCAATTTCCAATCATGAGCTCTGCGAAGGCCAACGATTCGTTCTCTCCGTTAAGGGGAGTGAAATTTTGTTTCATATACCTCTCGGATAATACTTGGATTTGGTTGCATTTTCCCTTGTACGGAAGGCACATGTCAGACCAGTCCATAGCAAAATATCCATCTAGCTTGCTGGACAAATCTCTATTGAGTAGCAAGCCATATGCTTCCAGTATGTCCACAAAAACTATGTTGATGAATTGGTGGACTCAAATGTTGTGAGATAGTCAGATGATCACGTCTTGCAATTCACCAATCGCTGGTATTGAAATTCTATCAAGTTGGATGATTCTCATGGATGTTTCGCTCCATCGTGCATTGATATGCTTAGCAATGGAGAGCGGATGACATTGGTTGCCGTGCCAGAATCAACCAAGCAGTTGTGAAAATTTTAGTTGAAATCTTCAAATGAAAGGAGGAATGGGGGGTAACTTGAGTTTGCTTCTTCCATCCAAAGTGTATTGAGCACAATGGAAAGTGACCCGGGTGGTGTGCCTGCTCCCTTGCTGGTAGAGGTTGTGTTTTCTGTTTCCGTCTATCCCAATGCATGCAGCGGGATATCTCGCTGACTGTGGACTTTGGCTAACTCGAAAAAACTGATGTTCGCTCAAGTTTTCCTCATGCCATAAACTATGTTGTAGTCCAGAGGTGGTATACTCACCGAGATGTTCAAGATGGAACGAATGTTTGCGTTATCTGGCGAAGTGTTTCTCAACTTTCTGCTCATGGATGTACTCTTATCCGTCGTTGTCTTCTCGAACTTGCTTTGTGTTTGTTGCTTTGAGGAGACCAATGGATCAACCTTCTTTATCAGCTATCTCACCTTCTCTTGCATTTCCCCAAGTGTAGGGGGAACCCCTTTACTCCTAAGATTGTAACAATCATTTTTCTTTTGGGGCTGCTTCTTGGTGTTTGTCTTCGAGATGACTTGCAAGTACTGAAATGCATTCACCACATGCCCAGAACTTGGTGTTTCATCAGGTTCAACCTCTTCGTCATCATCAATGTCTTCCGGCTGCTCCTGCATATCACCTTCCACATCGAGTGTATGAATGTAGACAGAGCTAATGACTCGCTTCCAATCCGAACAAGAGTTCTCGGTATGATACTCTTCGTGGAAGGAATAGAACTTAGAATATTCGCATTGATCGAGTTGGAACATAGGCTTCTGTGCAATTTTGGAAGCAAACTAGTTGTTGCTTGATGAGCCAGTTGATGAACTCTTTGCCTGTCTCTGTCTGGGTGGATGACTTCTTCCAAATGTGTCCATTTTCTATTGGTTGAGTTTAGACATTTCGGTGGTCAAGTTCTTGACACAGCGAGTGAGGGTCTCCACATCAATTGCTTCCTAGTCTCTACCCTTACTCATCGTTGCTTGGGGCTTCCTACTCCCACCTTTGGAGTCTTTCATTTATTCGTCATCCTTGATGACTCCGATTTCACGCATGTCCTTTTCAACAACAATAGCCTCTTCGCAACTTTCCAAAAGTGTTGGCTTCGCAACTCACTTGACAAAATGTCCAATGGTGGTTGGCAATATGGACATGTAATAGTCAACAGTGATGGAGTCATGAGGTTTAGTGTCTACTACAAACTTGTTCAAAATACACATAAACCTCTGAATGAAGTCTTTCACTTTCTCTTTCCCCTCCATCTTGAGGCTTCCCAATTCTTTGAGTAGCATGGTCGGGGTCTTATCATCAGCAAACTTTTCAAGGAACATACGTTTGAAATCACCCCAGTTCTATATAGAGTTGAGTGTAAGGTTGTGATACCAAGTAGTTGCACGGCTGTCCAAGGTACATGGGAACAATCTACAAGCTATATCTTCATAACACAACTCAAGGGTCTGCAGCTATAGGCAGAAGTTGTCTAAGTGGTCTTTTGCCTTCACCATGCTGTCAGGGTTGAACTTGATGTTCATTCTCTCCGCTCGCTTCGACATTTTGTGCAGAACATTTGGGAGAGCCAATGGTCCCTGAGTCATCCATTCAAGAAATGGGTCACCCATCTCTCCCTCTTCTTCTTCCTCTTCTTCTCCTTCGAAGTCTAATGGTTCTGGCTCTGTGTTTGTTGGTTCATCTCCACCTCCACCTCCTTCGTTGCCTTCCCTCCCACCTCCTATACCGGAGTTCGATCCCAAGATCACAAGAGTGCCTTGTTCGTCTTGTGGGAATATTGGAGGTTCCTCTCCGTCTCTAATAGCTTCTTCTAGACCTTCAAGCATGGCAAGGACTACTTCTTCCACCGATGATACAACAACTCCTGTGGGAGTGGCTTTTGGCTTCCTAGATGTGTGTGGAAAATGTTTTATGCCTGAGATCAGTTCGACTGCTTTTGCAAACTGGCGAGTGATGGGACGAACGGAGCGAAGGTGCTGATATGAAATATCATGTTCAATTCTGGGAGGTGAGGAGTACCCAACTGCAGAGACGCGTGTATGTGAGAGGGAGTGTGAGTTATTGCCTTAACAAGATGGTTGATGAATGAGTGTGAGGGGTATTTCAGCCATGTACAACTGGTTTCCCTCCTTCTAGCGCCAGACATGTTGATGGTGCTGGACCCGCCAACATTCATGGGATCACCCCGGTATGAATTCCAAACTAGACCTCACACCGTTTGGTGTGGAAGTCCCATTCGGTATGATGGCCCATATGCCATTTTCTTAAGGATTTGCCTCAACTCTTGCTTGTCAGCACAGGAGAGTGGTCTGCTTTGTCTTCAGGAAGTGAGGTTCACGTGCCTGGTGAGTGTAAGTGTCGCTTGTGTCAGTGGTTCTTTCAGTGTAAAGGGAGAGGGTGAAAGTGAGTCCCAGGATGGTTGGGATGCAGTCCCAACTCAGCTAGGAATGCACAACACAACAAGATGTGCACATCTTCCGGAGGAATAGTCCACATAGATGCGGCAGTCACAACATACAAGTTAAGATAACACGTATAACACTCAATGGATGAGTCTGAACGAGTGCAATGGTTGTTACAAAAAGCTTCATGTGAAAGGTCTGTCTAATGTCTGGGAGAGTGGTCTACACAGGCGAGACAACATTAACAACATATACAACACATTTTCATTAATATATTATGTATTACAACACTTGAAATAGTTCAGATGTAGAACACAGGTTAAATCAACATGCATTACAAGTGCTAAAGATTAGTATTACAATAGAGACAATACATGTGTGAAACCGTGCTAGCCTGTAAGCAGGCTTCTGAATTAAGCGAAAGTTACAAGACACATCGTTACACCATACATCACTAACCCCGAGTGCAAGGTGTTGGAGCCACTACTTACTCCTCAAAAAAATATTACAGACTCTCTTGGCTATGTGGGAGGAGCTGAGGTGAAAATTTCTTTTCATGTAAAAATGAGGGGATATTTATAGCCAAGGGTGAAACTGACCCTTCTCGTCGTTCAACTACCGTCATGACTGTTTGACTTCCATGACTTTTCAACTTACATGACTCTTTTTTCAACAAGTGGATCTCTTAGAATTCCATGTTACATCACATTGATTGAAAACATAGCCAATAGTAGAGATGTGGGCGACATGACTCATGAAATGACTCTACATGGTGGTGCTGGTACATTCGTGCTATTGTTGAAACGCATGTCGAGCTTCAGTGCTACTGGGTGATGGATGTCTTCATGGTGTATGACAGATTCACCTCCACATGGCAAAGTGCACGGATTCTTCGATGGTCCTTGGTTTGCTTGATGAAGCTTTAACATGTTGTTCTTTGCTTGCATGTTGGAAGGCTTGACAGGCTCACTTGTTCACAAAGGTGCATGTTCATCATGTTCATCCATTTTGAATGCATTGTTTTCTCGTCTGTAGGTGAACCTGTCCTTCTGCATGTGCTGCCTTAGTTCATCCCGTTCATCGTATTGCCATGTTTGTTGGTGTATTTGTACCTGTAGTCACTCATGATAGGATGACATCAAATCCAAAACCTCCTAGTATACCATGACAAATGATCATTTCGGATGTAGGTCACCGGGAGAGGCAGCAAGGTTGTGAAGCGGGATGGTGGCTCCGAGCACTACTGATGAAAACTATGCAAGAGTCACTAAGTGATGGAGACGGGCAATCTGAGTCGAAAATGACTATCTGCGAGGTCTAGCTCAGCTAGGAGGAAACATTGTGAAAATTTTGGGAGAGCCAGTCCGGGCTGCAAGAAGGTAAGGTAGGCAGGATCTACACAGTTTTTGGAATGAGCGGGCAGAAAGGACTCGAAGGCCAAAACTACACAATTTTCTGGAGGAACAGGCTGAGTTGTGAGGAGGGTCAGTAGGCAAGGGTTGAGCATTTTTTGTGAGGAACTACATGGGAGACTGGCAACTGGCTGTTGGGGTCACTAGTAGCCAAAACTACACAATTCCTAGAGGGAACTGGAAGTTGGCTTCTCAGTCACTGGCAGTAGAAACTGTGCAATTCCTGAAGGGAACTAGCAATCTACAGCTGGGAGCTGCTGGCAGGGGAAACTTCACTAAGGCCAAGAGGCTGGCCTACTGATTATTTCTGTGCAATTTCTGAGCTGATCTAACTAATGGGTAGCGGAAGGCTTGCTCATGAACACTGTGAAATTTTTGAGATGAAGAGTTGATTAACTATCGGGATGACTGACTGGGAAAACTGCATAATTTTCTGAGGGAGACAAGGATCGGCTCTTAGTGTGTGTCTGGCCTGTCTACATAATTTCAGTCAGCTGAGTAAGGTCAGTGGCCTCTATGTAATTTTTGAGGGGAGTCAGTCCCAGGGTGACTGCCAGGTCCGACTGTCTGGGTGGCCAGCATGAGGGTTGATTGAATTGCTTTCAAGCAGTGCATCTTGAAAATACTATCTTGGTGCTTCTGCGTTGTTTTGGTTAACATTGTAGGAATTTACAAGGTAAGTTCCTCAGACAGAACACCAAAGGACACCACTCACAAATACATCACAAATCAATACACCAATATTGTTGACGTGGTTAAAAACCTCAAAGAGGGAAATAGTCCACGGCCTGAGCCAACGCGGCCACTTCAAGAAATTTATTAATAAAAGAATGAAAATTTACATAAGCTTCTCTCATGAATGGTTACCCTACAAATGACCCTCCATGCTCTTTAAATAGATATCATGGACCAATCGGGTGTTAAGCCATGGATCAAGTGTCGGTAATATCGAGGAGAGAATGAACCGTCGGATCACTACATATCATGACCATTGGATTGTAAGTTACAAAAGTACATAGTAAAGAAACACACTTGACCTAACTCTACACTAGACCAAGTTATACTTTACTATTTCCTTTTGTCGGAAAATCATAACATCCCCCCTTAAGAAAAACATGGGACAGGATTGAAGGATGTACAACTATGACACAATAGGAGAAGGAAGGAGGCATTAGAGCATATCCCCCCTTAGTGACAACTTCCTAAACTCCAACCATAAATCGAAGTTTAGTAAACTTCGCCTCTGTGAGAGCCTTTGTAAAGATGTTTACAACTTGATCATCAGTTGAACAATATTGCACTTCAAGAACATGGTCATGAATGAGCTTTCTGATGAAGTGCATGTGCAGTTCAATGTGTTTGCTCCGCTAATGTTGGACTGGATCTTTGAATAGCTGAATGGCAGTTTTATTATCACACCAAAGTGTAGTCGGATGCTACTACTGAAAGCCAAACTCTGACAGGATCGGACAAAGCCACATGGCTTCCTTACTAGCTTCTACGGCACCCTGATACTCTACTTCTATTGAAGAAAGAGAAATGGCACTTCGTTTCTTGCAAGCCCATGTAATAGGTACTGAACCAAGAGTGAACACATAACCTACAATAGCCTTCTGATCATCAGGGTCACCAACCCAATAAGAATCAGTGAAACCAACCAATAGAGGAGATGCTTCTGCACTGTAATGAATCCCAAACTGAACTGTACCTCGAGCATAACAAAGTATTCTTTTAGTTTCTTTCCAATGACTTTCATGTGGGTTTTGCATAAATTGAGCAATAAGGCCAACAACAAAGGAAAGGTCAGGATGAGTATGGGTCAGATACAAAAGTTTTCCTACAAGTTGACAGTATAAGGTAGCATCAACTTCAAGAGAAGTATAGGTGACTGAAGGTTTGGCTCCAAACTGAAAGGGAGAAGGGGATGGCTTACAATTTTCCATGTGAAAATGGCGTAGAAGATCACATACATACTTGGAATGGGAAAGGGAAATACCTTCCTTGGATTACAAGACTTGAAGACTAAGAAAATAATGCAAGTGTCCAAAGTCTATCATTTCAAACTTCTTTTTAAGGCTGGACTTCACATGGTCTATAAGGTTTGGATCACTACCAGTAAGGATAAGGTCATCAACATAAAGAAAATTAATGATAAGACACTTGCCCACTTTCTTGGTGTAGATAGTATTGTCAGAATGACACCAAGAAAATCTGGTTTCTAAAAGAAAGCTATCCATTTTGGCATACCAAGCCTGAGAGGCTTACTTGAGACCATAAAGGGATTTCTTAAACCGACATACAAGGCTGGAGTCTATTTGTATAAAGCCAGTCGGTTGTTCCATATAAATTTCTTCATGCAAGTCCCCATGCAAGAAGGCAGATTTAACATCCATCTGATGGACTTCCCATTTGAAAGAGGCAACAAGGGAAATAACAAGGCAAATAGAGTCCATTTTGGCAACAGGGGAGAAGGCTTTAGTATAGTCAATGCCTTCAACTTGTGAAAAACCCTTAGCAACAATACGAGCTTTATGTTTATCAACTTTTCCATCTAGTCCATACTTGATCCAAAATGGATCTAACATAAACTTCTAAGTCTATGAATTTTCCTCATAGAGAAAAATGAAAGTCAAGGGATGCTCTTGGGAATAGTCTCATTGCACAGATCTCTTCATTCTGAATCTAATTCAATTTGAATGGGCTAAAATGGACTTCGGATGATGGAGTTATTGTAGAAATAAGTTTGTCCATTGTCCTTTGAAAAGGAGGCAATTTCTTATATAAATGGGACTTAAGAGAAATAAAGGATTTCTATGGGAAAATCGCATCGAAAGGTTTAAAGGACGAAGCAGCAAGCCTTAAGGGCTCCCTGATAGTGATCTCTGATATATCACATCATAGGAAGGCCTTAGTGTGATATCGGGACCCCAGGTGGAGCCAATTGCGATATGCGATGATCGGCATTGGCGATCGGCACAGTCAAAGGGAAGAAGCCCGGGGTCGTTGCGACAACAATATTGCGATGGGGTTGATAGCGATACACCGATATCGGTGATCGGCGATCGGTAATCTCTGATACAAAGGGCCAATGCACATCGCGATTGCGACTTGCGATAAAGCGTGGACCCGATAAGAATTATGGACGCGATTTCATAAATTTTAAAATCCAGAATTATAGGATTTCTATGTATTTCCCATGTATTGGGTTGTTTTGGCCTACGCCATGTGATAACGATATGCGATAAAGCGCAGACCCGAAAGGGATTATAGATGCAACTGTATATCATTTGAAAACCGGTTTATACGGATTTTCTATGTATTCCATGTATTGGGTTTTCGGTCATACGCAATGTGATTGGCGATATGCGATAAGGAAACGGACCCGATAGGTTTATAGATGCGGTTGCATTCCAGTTGAAGTCCGGTTTTTGTGCCCGATAGTGTATTTCCGTGTATTATCTCTGTGTATTGGAATTTTGTTCCGTTTTCATGAATTTGTCCGAAGAAAGGCCACCTATTTCTTTTCATTGTGAAACAGTCCCTATTCCTATAGCATTTTGGTTCCACGTTGTAATGGGGTGTTTCTGTAACAATGATGTGTTATGTAATACGCAGAGCCATAGAGCTAGCGAGCCAGATGGCCAGTCGCAGAGCCACAGAGCTAGAGAGCCAGAGGGCCAGTCAAAGAAATGCAGAGGTAAAGAAATGATTACACACAGAGAAACAGACAGGAAGTCGCAGAGTTGGGAGATTCCTCAAAGGCCAAAGAGCTGAGCGAAACAGAGTTAAGGAGAGATTGAAGGCCGGAGAGCTAGAGGGGAAGAAAGCTACAGAGCCAGAGAGCCAAGCAGAAGCAGAAGCCACCAGAGGTTGGAGGCAGAGCTGTAGAGCCAGAGAGCTCAAATGGACTTCTACAAGCCATGAAGTGGTAAGGAAGTCAGAACAGCAAAGAGATCGAATGATCAAGCTGTTGTTGGTGTCTGATGTGTGCTGAAGATAGAAGAAGGAATTCCAGAGATAGTGAAAGAACTATGAGGGAGTTGGTGCAAGCTAGAGCTCAAGATATCTCAGAGCGTTGATTGAAGGAGTCTAGTCCAAAGAAGCCTAGATCTGTCTGCAAAGTATGGTCATCTAACGGGATAAGATGGTATTCTAAACCCATAGGTTTAGTTGTAAACCAATGGAGTTGAGCGTGGAGCTTGTAAAAGAATTCAGCCATAATCCCAAAGAGCCTAGTCGAGTTGACTAGAGCTCAAGGAGACGTAGCCCAAGATATTAGGGTGAACTCCATATTATATTGTTGTCTTATGTGTTTGTTTCATTGCTACATTATTTACTATTACATGTATTTAAACATCAGCATAAGCAACAAAACTTAAGGCATTAGACAATTTAAAGGCAAACAAAAGCATACACCTATTTCAAGCACTTTTAATTCCGCAATTGGTTAATCATAAGCTAGATCTTGGAAATTAATAAGCTTTGGAGTGGGAGAGGTTCTTGTAAGCTAACAAGAAGCCTTTAGTGCCCCATTTCAAATCAATACTTGGTTTTGTAAACCCATTTGCATCTAACAAGTTTTCGTCCCTTTGGAAGGGGAACATAATCCCATGTATCATTTTCCAATAATGAACAATATTCCTCATTCATAGCTACGTCCCAATCTGGATGGCTTGAAGCTTCTGCAAAGGTGTCAGGATCATAATTAGCTAAAGCTTGAGCTAGTAAAGAAGAAGCTCTATCGAACTAAGAACATGTTCATTGCTAATCTATAGGATCACCAGCAAGAGCACCTTCTGCATCCCAAGTAGCATGTACCCATTTTGGAAGTTGAGGAGCTGAAGGAGGATCCTAAGAAAGTGGGGGAGGATTGTCATCCTTGTTGTCATCATCTGAAGAAGAAATATTTTCAGAAGTAGAAGGGATAGAGAGAGGTGGCACATCCCCCAAACTAGGCTCGTAGGCCGATATATTTTCAACAAACTTTACATATCTTCTAATGATAACATTTTTGGACTTAAGTGGAATAAGTCTGTATCCTTTGACATCTTCAAAATATCCAGCAAAAATACATTTTTCACTATTATGTTCTAAAGCTTTATGTTTCTCATCTGGAATATGGGCCCATGCTTCACTTCCAAAAACAAGAAAGTGACTTACATCTGGTTTAATTGAGCTCCATGCTTCTTTTGGAGTGATATTCTTTAAAACCTTAGTAGGAGTGTGATTTATTATGTAATTTGCACAGTTAATTTCTTCTACCCAAAAATTAAGACTAAGTCCTTTGGATTGAAGCATACAATCAGTAATTTCCTTTAAGGTGAGATTCTTCCTTTCAGCTACACCATTTTGTTTTGGAGTATATGGAACAGTATGTTGCATTTGAATTCCATTCTCAGTGCAAAATTTGATGAATTTTTTGTTAACATATTCTCCGCCATTATCCGATCATAGCTTAAGAATTTGACATCCAGATTATTTTTCAACAAAGGCCTTAAAGGCCAAGAACATGTTAAATACTTCACTCTTGAGTTTTAATAAGTATACCCAAGTGCGTCTGGAGAAATCATCAATGAAAGTTAAGAAATACTTATAGCCAGAGAATGAAACAACTGGAAGTGGACCACATAAATCACTATGCACAAGTTGTAAAAGGGCTGAGGCGTGCCAAGAGGCACGTTTTTCAAAACTATCTCGATGATGTTTTTTGAGTACACATCCGAAACAAACACCATCTCTGCAAGATACCATTGGAAGACCTGTCACCATATTTTCTTTACATAGATTCTGAAGGAAGCGATAGTTTAAGTGACCAAATCGCTCATGCCAAAGTTTGCTCACTTCATCATTATGAGCAACAAATACCAAGGGAAGATTTGATGACCCAAAGTTGTTAAACTTATGCAACCTTGTAGAATCATCAACAATGCCAGTAGCTAAAATCTGTCTAGGATCTCTTAGGTCCTTAATTACAACATCGTGAGGTGAAAATTCAACGATTTTACCTTCACCTAAATGAGTTATCTGATATACAGATAGAAGGTTGCAGGATAAGGTTGGAACACATAATACATCATTGAATTGACCATTGTCTATATGAACAATTCTAGTCTCTACAACACTAAGAGATCTATCATCACCAACATATATATTTTTGGTGTTACAATCATTTAAAGAAGGAAACAGGGCTTTGTTTTTGGCCATGTGATAAGAATCTCTAGAATCAATGAGCCACTCATGAGAATGAGAAGAAGAAGATACATTTAGTGCATATCCAGACCGAGATGCTTGACAGCCACATGCAGAAAGTGCTATTCCTGAAGATGAAGTTGAAGTTGTTGAGTGCTCCAAATGGATGTTATGCTTCTTCATTGCTTCTTCCAAGGCTTCCATCTTCTTAAAACATTTGGATTCTAAGTGGCCATCTCGATTACAAAAGTGGCAATGTCTATCAGTCTTCTTCCCTTTGTTTTTATTTGCCTTATCATTTTGTTGAAATGATTTTCTATTTTGAGACTGAAATGGCTTAGGACCCTTGTTTGGTTTAGGACCATTCTTTTTAGGATACGGCTTCTTAGGATTCTTTGAATTTGGTTGTTGCTGGGCGGCTAAGGCTTTCTTAGAAGAGTTTCCAAGATTAAGAAGACCAAGATTTAAGAGTTTTTCTTGTTCTCTTATTAAAGAATCACAAAAGGCATCAAAGAAAGGGGACTTGTAGTCTTGTCCTTGAGAAATGAAGGCTTCTCTTGTAGAATGGAAGGTGGAAACAAACACAGAGTAGGCTGGTCCCAACTTAGTAAGAATGGAATAGATAAGGTTACCATCTTCTTTCTTAACCTTAACACATTCCAAGAGAAGTCTAAGGGTTTTGAACTTGGACAAAAAACTTCAATGGAAGAAAAAGTATTAGGATCCAATGCAAGCAACTCATTTTCAAGTTGATGGGCTCTACGTTAATTTTTAATTCCAAAAACTTTAGTGATCTGTTTCATTGATTCATTAGGAGTATCAAGTTCTGCGATATGGAATCTAAGGTATGGAGAAATAGACATGCCTATCAACCCACATGCTTGATCTTGCCTATTTTCCCATTTGGATGCCTTATCTTCATCTTTCGGTTTGGTTTCTTGACCTGAGGCTATTTTGTAAAGACCTTTACTTGTAAGTAAATCCAAAATGTAGGACCACCATTGGAAGTAGTTGGTGTTATCAAGAATAACTTGGCACAGACTTTCCATTTTAACATAAATTGAAGCTATAGATGTTAAAACTAAGTGTTCCAATGGAAAGATCTCGAAAAGTTAGGCTGATTAAAAAAAACGGCTCTGAAAACGGCTTCTGGATGAAGAAGTTATGGCTTTTTGAAGAAAAGTTGTTGAAGATGCCGACGAAGTGTGGGAATGTGCGGAAATGAATGATAATGTTATATTTAAAAAAAAAAATCCACCCCCTTTCCAAACTTGATCTAATTAGCTCAACAAAAAGAAACACTTGAACTCAAGACCTCTATTCTCGTAAAGTACCTTTGGACCAAGTGAGCTAGTTTAAAAGGTTAGTAATTTTTGGAAAAGAGGAAGGGGGATTTTTCTTTTTTTAGTCACTGAAGCTTTGGGGTGCGTGCTTACTTCAGAAGGTTCTTCTTTTGCCTACAAAACAAAAACCACAAAACCCAAAATGGACACACAAAAAAAAAACAAACCTTACGGCTTGAAGTTAGCTTTAGCCGGAAACTAAATGTTTTCCTCAATGTTTCTAATTTTCCAAGATCACACTAAGGTGCGGCGGAAAAGAGCATACGCATGAGAAAAATCCTTCCTTTTTGTTTCTGATTTTCCCAGATCGCATAGAGTCATGGGGCAAAGAGAATACACAGAAATGAAGGTATAGATCTGGTAATAGAAAAAACAAAGAGCTAAATAAACCGAAATAAACAGAGAGAAAATAACTAAAAACTGCAAATAAACATTATATACCTCCAGATCTTGAAAATGACGTAGCTAGGGCTACCGAAAACCTTTTCATGTCAAACGAAAGGGGTTCCTCACTGGAATAGATGTTCCTAACACAATAGAGTAGTCCTCTCTGCCCGAAAGTAGTTAGTAACAGTAGATCTAGGAAACGACAGTCGGATGCAGTTCTACTGGCTTCAGATTTGGATCACCAACTGATGTGGCCCTCAAATAGCTTTGATACCATGTAGGAATTTACAGGGTAAGTTCCCCAGACAAAACACCAAAGGACACCACTCACAAACAGATCACATATCAATACACTAGTATCGTTGACGTGGTTAAAACCCTCAAAGAGGGAAACAATCCACGGCTTGAGCCAACACAACCACTTTAGGCAATTTATTAATAAAAGAATGAAAATTTACATAAGCTTCTCTCATGAACGGTTACCCTAGAAATGACCCTCCATTCTCTTTAAATAGAGATCATGGACCAATTGGGTGCTAAGCCACGATCAAGTGTTGATAATACCGAGGAGAGAATGAACCGTCGGATCACTACATATCGTGACCGTCAGATTGTAAGTTAAAAAAGTACATAGTAAAGAAATACACTTTACCTAACTCTAAACTAGATCAAGTTATACTTAAATATTTCCTATGTGTCAGAATATCCTAACAAACATTCTATCGAGTCGAAAGCGAGGTGATGGTTCAGTTGTCAGAGGGGAGTTTGGTCATCAGAACTTTTGAAAAATGACTAAGTGTGTGAATGATTGAAAGATGCATAGGTGATCATACAAACACACACTCACATGACTCGATGAAAAAATGACCCAAACCATCCAAACACATATGTTCAACATGACTGACCGACGGTGCTAGTGGCAAGCGCGACAATCGTGATTGACCATTCATTGATCGAGACGACGCTTTCACAATAGTGAATGTGACTCTATGTGTGAGTGTGACATATGTTTTCTTAGCGAACACAACAAGCACATATGAAGTAAAGAATTTGAGCATAACCAGAACATGGTCGCAAGCATGACTTAGACACCAGCATGCAAAAACTTGAATGAAATGAAGAAGCAAGGCGGATGTAAAGACTCACACGAGCTCACAGAGTGAACCCAAGTGTGTGTAGTCATCAAGTGAAACTCTCAAGGGAGGCTCCGAAATTGGTGCAGGCCAAAATTTTGGAGGGTGGTTGTAGCTGCTACAACACACATCAAACACATTGAACTACACATGGAATTCATTAGAAAGCTCATTCATGACCATGTTCTTGAAGTGAAATATTGTTGAACTGATGATCAAGTTGGAGACATCTTTACAAAGGCCCTCACAAATGTGAATTTTACTAAAATTCAATTTATGGTTGAATTTCAGGAAGTTGTCACTAAGGGGGGATAGGCTTTAATGCCTCCTTCCTTCTCCTATTGTGTCATCTTTTTACATCTTTCAATCCTATCCCAAGCTGTTCTTAAGGGGGGATGTTAGGATATTCCGACACATAGGAAATAATTAAGTATAACCTGGTCTAGTGTATAGTTAGGTAAAGTGTGTTTCTTTAGTATATACTTTTTGTAACTTACAATCTAACGGTCATGATATGTTGTAGACATGAAGTGATATAACGGATCATTCTATCCTCGGTATTACTGACACTTGATCTGTGGCTTGATACTCGATTGGTCCATCATCTCTATTTAAAAAGAATGGAGGGTTATTTGTTAAGTGATCGTTCATGAGAGAAGCTTATGTAAATTTTCTTTATTTTACATTAATAAATTTCCTAAAGTGGCAGCGTTGGCTCAGGCCATGGACTATTTCTCTCTTTGAGGGTTTTAACCTCGTCAAGAAGATTGGTGTACTGATCTATTTGCGAGAGTTGTCCTTTGGTGTTCTATCTAAGGAACTTACCTTGTAAATTCCTACATTTCTCGCTCAGAATAATTATCCACAACCGCATTACAATTCTCTCAGGGAAAATAACCCTAAATTAACATATCTTCTACCATCAATTCATCTGCCTAATGCACATCCTATACTAACTATGAAATTACAATATTTTATAAGGGAATTTTTCATATATTTTTAGCTTCGGAGGTGTTGCCTATGAACCCCTGTCGGGGGCCCACTAGCCCCTGGACCCCCCAGCCTGGGGGGATAGGCCCCCACGCACCCCACCACATGGCGGGATGTACGATCTTCATGTGTTATACACTCGGCTACAATACGACCTCTAAATTAGGAAGATAATCGGGCTCCACATCTAACAGATAATATTCTAAAGAAAGTATCAGACTCTAAATGTGAAGTTGTCAATATCCTATATGAGATAGAAGAACATTTTAAAGAATAACTTTTCATAAGTGTGAAGGGTCAATAAAAAAAATTGAAAGAAGACAGTTTCTTCATGGTCATGGATGCAGAAAGAAGTTAGAAAGAGGAATTAGGTAGTCTAGATTGTTTTAATAATGGGAAATCTCACTATACCTCCAAATGTCTATATCTCATCACTAATGATGAAGACGATTTACCTGATCTGATTGAGTTTAACTTATCAAAATAGGAAGTATAAGGAGAGGTATATTTTGAAGTAGAACTTCAAATAAAAGGACAACTTCAAACTTATGAAGGTAAAGAGCAACTCATAATGAAACTTTCAGAATAAGAGAAAAATCAGAACGATATGTTGAAAAATAATTAAGGTTAAGAACAAGAAAATTCTACTCTGAAGGCCCATATATACAAAGCAAGAATGATGAAAAAAGTGAGACAAAAAAAGCTAAATGAAAAAGAAGTTCATTGTGAGGATCTAGAAGATGAGATTATTTCTTTAAAAGATGATCTATAAAAAGCTAATAAGTAGCTAACAAAGTATAAAAGGAAAGAGAAGAAGCAACTCCTGGAGAATAGGGATCTTGATATTCTAGAAAACCAACTAGTATAATATAAAAGGATTAACGCCTTAAGAAATCAACTTAAAGAAAAGTTGCATAAATATGGAAAACTAGATGCAAATGTTGTCTCTACAAAAAGGAAATTGTAGGAAGAAGATAAGAAATTGAAGTTGGCCAAAGAAACTGAAATCATAGAGACAATTATTAACAAGTAAAGATCTCTAGTCATTAACAAAGGTCTTGTCATCTTTTCTAAGCACTGCAATAAGATCATCTCCAAGACTAAGAATTTCGTTTTCTTTCTGATTCATTCTCAATGTGAGGAAAGATCGTTGCCAAATCCATGGCCCCAGAAAGGGGTCTTGCGCACAACAAAAGAAAGTTGATAAGGTTGTGGAAGACTATGATCACATCTTCTCCTCCCCACAAGGTACCCTTGCACTATCAGGTCAAGCATTTGATCCATCCAGCTCATAGAGCATTGTTACAGATCCATTTGGGCACATCAAATCCCAACATTCGGATCGGTGATTTAGGACTCATAAAACCCTAAAATCATTTGTTTCATTCCCTAAACAAGTCAACCCTTTGAATGCCTCCTTCCCAGATAGTTTCATGACTTGAAGACATCCAGAGATTTCCTCTAGAGGGACTAGCGTAGGTGAGCCCTTATGAAGGTGCACTGCAGAGCAGTTAAGTCCACTGCCAGGGTGCTCTACAGAGCATTTAGGCTTCCTTTCACCTGCGTTGGGCGATATTGAGCGAAATTCACATAGGGTTTGGGGAATATTCTTATCTATTGAAGTCATATAGAAGTTTCCCTATCTTATCAACTCTTATGAGCTCGAAAATGGATAAGGAATGAGTTAAGGAGCATCCTATCCTCTCATCCCTTCCTCCATGGAACTAATTCTAAGTATGGGAGGCCATTCAATGTCACCATTAATGACAAAACCTCCTCCATATTCTTATAAATTGACCACTCATCTAAGTGATCAGTGGCTGGATTATGTTGAATTGTAAGGAGATAATGTTGTTATGAGACTTGACTTTGGAACAAATGATGTAATACCACAAGCTTGTCTTGCTTTTGATGTGATGTGGATGGGATCCAACCTGGAGGAATGACTTTGAATCAGACACTGATGGTTGTAATTCCTTCTTCTATCTAATAAAGTGTTTGAACCGTTTTCCATATTTGTGTTCTTTCATAATTCTTATATGTATTAATTGCTTCTAATTCCTTTCATTTATATTCAATGGATCGTCTGATTTGATCGGTTTTCGTCTGCTGTTGTGTTGATAGGGTACTTTTCAAGTGGTTTAAGTACGGGAAGGAGCGACGAAATCGATACAAGGGAGATGAGAGGAAAGCGGAACTAAAGGTAGGCCTTCTATCCTCTCTTCTTATCTATTGCTTATAGGGAAAGTCTAAAACACTTTAAACTATTGTTCTAGGCACAACTACTTGTCTAGTGAATTAGTATTTATCCATAGATGCTAAATTCTCCAAAACAAGCGCCTCTACCTAATGGGCCAATATATCATTTCTCTCTTTTGGAAATCGAGGAAATCAAGCGATAGATCTAGGAGTTGCTACAAAAAGGGAACATTTGACCAAGTTCAAAACCTCGTGGGAGACCAACTATACTCATACAAAAGAAATATGGGACCTGGATATTCTACATTAATTATTGGGAATTGAATAAAATAAATGTTACAAACAAATACTTGATCCCATGGATTGATGACCTTTTTGACAAGCTTAAGTGGTCCAAGTACTTCAACAAGATTGATTTGAGGTTTGCTCATCAACAAATTTCAACAGAACCACAAATGTATGAAAGAATACCTTGAAATACAAGTAGGGCATCTTTGAGTGGTTGGTCATGCCCTTTAGGTTGAAAAATGCCCCTGTAACTTTTATGATGTTGAGATGACATCTTTCTTCCTTTCACTAATTATTCAGTGGTTTTATATCTCGATGGATCCTAATATTCATCAAGAAATGGGTAGAGCACTTGCAACATATTTTACAGGTCCTTCAAGCCTTGTGGAAGCACAAACTATGTGTCAACTTGGAGAAATGTGAAACCTTTAACAAAGCTTCACATGTTTTTAGGCCTTGCCAATTTCTATCGAAGGTTTGTGTTTGGGTTGTCTCATATCACTTGACCTTAGAGTCAAGTTACTAAGGGTGGAGCAAAAGTAAAAAAAATTCGGTCTGATTCGCAACAAAAGGAATTCGTTGAGCTAAAACATTGCCTTTTCTATGTGCCAATACTCACATTTCCATACCACCAATAAGCATTTCAAATTGAGATAGATGCCTCTAACTATGCTATTTGTTTAGTTATCACCCAGCAAGGGCATCCGATGGCCTATCATGGTGAGAAAATCTCTGATACTATTCAAAAATACCCCACCTACAATGAGGAGATGTATTCCATTGTGTAGGCTTTCTAATAGTGGAAACATCACATTCTGGGGAAGGATACGATCATCCACATGGATCACCAACCTCTTCAGTTTATGTAGACACAAGGGAAGTTTCAAAGTTATCACCATCATAAATGGTCCACATAACTACAAAAATTCTATTTCAACATTAAATACAAGAAGGGTAGCACCAATAACATTGCAGATTGACTCAACCGATCCCACCACCACTATAGATGGTTGCAACTATACAAAAATGATCCAGAATTTGCCACCACATACGAGATGTTGATGGATGGAAGCCAAGTAACAAACTTCTACTTCTACTTCGGGCACCTTAGTGTTCCTTTAAGTGAGCATGCCAAGATGATTTGGGAAGCACACTACAATCAGGTCGCAAGACACTTTGGTTTGGAGAAAATAGTAGCAATATTGTAGAAGTATTTTTATTGCGCAAAATTTTGACAGGATGTTGGAAAATATATTAGATCCTTCACTGCCAATGCCAACACGAAGCCAACCATTAAGAAGCAAGGCCTATACATTCCTATACCTACTCCTAGACAACCTTGGGAATCCATATCCATGGACTATATGTATGGCCTTCTTTATACCAAGCATGGTATTGACTATGTATTTGTGGTCATTGATAGATTTTCTAGGATGGATGTATTGGTTTCTTGGAAGAAGATTAGCATATCAGAAGACACTTCCAAACTCTTCTTCGAACAAGTGTGGGTACATTTTAGGATCCTGTAGAACATTGTATCATATCAGGATAAGAGGTTCCTGAGGACATTCTGGTTGATCCTCTGATCATTGTTGGACACCAAGCTCACCAAGTCGATGGATTCCATCCCCAAAATGATGGCTAGACAAAGGTCATCAACAAGATGATATTGCACATACTACACATGTACAACTCAAGGCATCCACAAACATGGGATGAGACTCTTCCCTATGTGCAACACAATTATATCAAAGCACTCCATAACTCGAATTGACACAACTCGTTTCAGGTGGGCCTAGGATTTCAACCATTGTGCCCCATTGATATTGCAATGCCTCTCGTGACTACATAGGCAAAATATGCACATGTTTAGTCTAAAGCTAATAAAGCCATAAGGTTTATTGAACACATTCAGCACATCCACCAATAGATTCATGATATCCTTGATAAAGCTAATGCCAAGTACAAACAACTTCATGATCAGGATCAGGTGCTAAATAAGTTTCAAGTGGCCGATAAGGTGTGATTTCGTTTGTAGAAGGAAGCCTTTTTGGATCCCATTGGAAGCTTAAACCACTTTGATACGGACCTTACATCATCAGCAAGGTTATGGGTGACAATTCTCTTGAGCTAAGTATTCCCCCATTCCTTGGCCTACACCCCATATTCAGTATCGACAACATTCGACCATACTTTTTATCATTATTGGACACATCATACATTGCTGAGCAACTGAAACCAAAAGAACTCTATCCATACTACATTAAATAGGCCACAATTAATCGAATCATGGACACATATATTAATAATACTCACCAATAGAAGATATAGCTGTATTGGGTCATCAAATCTAGCCAGCTCTTGCACCAAGGCAAGTGGCTCATCAGGGACTGAGGTCAGCAGAAGTTTCCTCACCTCATGGAGGCACTTAGCACAATGGGGACCATTACTTCCAGAGTGGGGAGGACTAATATAGGTGGATATTGGTGGCCACCCACCTATTCCATGTGGACCCCCAACACTATTTTCTATTAGTTTGTTATTTTTCAGGAAAGTTTCCTATTTTGGTAGTTTGTTGTTTTTGGCAATTTTCGAGACTTGAATTCGAGAGCCGTTTTGAGGCCCTAAATCATGTTTTTTGGGGGGAAATGGGAAAATTTGAGTCTTCAAATATGTTTTTAGTCAAAATTTGTTGTACTCAAATAGACCTTTCTAGTGGGCTATCACACCCACCAAATGAATAGCATATGCCAAAGTTATGACCGTGAGAAGCTAACATTCAAACTAACCCTATCGACGCTTATACCTTTTGGTGCTTCATCTCCTATGGTTAGGTTTTTGGATGTTTAGAGTTTCTCAATGTTTCTTCATGATAAAAAGGCCTCTAAGCCTCATTGTAACACAATTCAGAAGGCATGTAACCATCACATCTCTTCTTAGAGATATGCATCCATTACCTGAGCTAGTTTGTTTCCTTTATGCATGTAAATAATTTTCAACAATTGTTATTTATTAATTGAAGTTATGTTTTGTTGTAACTCTGTGTTTTTGTTCAATTTATATTTCATTTTGTTCCTTCATAAATATTGATAATCTTGTTTATAAGTAATACCATGGGGCACCAAATAGAAAACACTTCAATAGCTATGCCAATACATTCATAAGATCCAACAACAACAAAATTGAAGACACCAATCAAGTTAAGGATTAGCATAAGAATGCTCATTTCAGCAACACAAGCATCACTCAAGGAGAAATAAAGAATCAACAAGATGCTCATAAAGCCAGCCAAAACAATGAAAGGAACCAAGATAAGTTCAAAAACACTACCACACCATGAAGTCATTCTAGTTCTCTCAATGGATCAACAAGTAGTAGTGGAATCAGACAAATGGATCAACAAAGAGATGAATCCTTTCAAATATGGAAAAATTTCTAAAGAAATGTTTCATCAGGATAATTCCACTTAACAAGGTATCAGAATATACCTCTTGGTCATTATTTTTCATGTAAAATATTTGGATAAAGAAAGGGATTGCAAGACCTATTCAATAAATGGTGATTTCATAAATAGAGGCTATTATAAGAAATCCAAGAACAGATATATGGGAAATCAAATCACAAGTTACAAAAATAGATAATATGAACAATTTTTTCCATCATTCAAGTTCAACAAAGAGTGTTATAAATGTCACAATGTTGGATATACAACTCATGATTGTAGAATTGACATTAGATGTTTTTCTATACAATCAAATGAAGGATTTTCCTCATGCAATTATGAAAAGAATACATTGGAAAGAAAGGAACAACACTAAGTGAAATGCAATCTAGTATTGTGTGCTCAAGAAACGAATGATCTGTGGCATATAGATAGTGGATGTTCTAATCATATGACTAGATATAAGAGAAAATTTCTCTCTTAAAAGAAGATTATAGGTGGAAATGTTATTCTTTGGAATGACACATCAACTAAAGTGATAGGAAGAGGTAAACTTTTCACCGATTATAAAAATACAAATGTTGATAATGTTTTAATTGTTTAACGCCTAAATGAAAACATCCAAAGTGTGATTTAAATTGTCTATACAGGACATGAAGTCATATTCAATTTAAGAGATTGTAGAATTAGAAAAGAAGACTCAAGAAAATTATAGCAGAAGGAACCAAAACTCCAAAAAATGTATATGTGTTAAAAGGAAGAAAACAAACAATAATATATTGTTGGGTTGTGTTATATTCTTTCCACGTAGTTAATAGGGGGTTTGAAGGGCACCTGTAACCCCACTTTATGGGGTCCGGGGCAGCGCCCCGGAAAATTTTGGTTTTGGACCATATGTTAGGTTGGGAGGACCCACCTATGGTTTTGTGCATGATTTTTGCACATGTTTTTTGGACGCGATGGTTTTCGGTCCATGGTATTGGACACGATGGTTTTCGGTCCATGGTATTGAATGCTTCGGCATGTATAATATGTATTGTAACATTGAAAGGAACATAATGAAAAATCAAGCTGGTAGTCCCGGTTTTGGGATCCAGGGAAAAATCTTTGTGCATATGTGTTTTATGGGTTATGCTCTCGCATTGTTTATTTTCTTTGTTTAAGAATTCGTATGCAGGTAATTTCTGTACAGGGTTAAAACCTACATTTGGTATCAGAGCAGTTTTGGCTTCAAGGGGACGCCTTTGTTGCTGAGGGGTTTCGCTCGGGCCTGTGATAGACCCTGTTCAGTGGGAGATCTGCGAGATCGATTCTGGTGGTGAAAGAAGATGGCGAGCAGTGGAAAGATAGAGATTGAGAAGTTCAATGGTCAGAATTTTGAGTTGTGGAAACTCAAGATGGAGGATTTGTTGGTGGATAAAGATCAGTGGATCGCGGTAGATCCGGGTACTAAACCATCGGGAGTGATCGATGAAGAATGGAAGAAGTTGGATCGGAAGGCAAAGAGCACTATACGATTGTGTGTCTCGGATTCAGTATTGTTGAATGTATCAGGGGAAGCTACGGCAAAGGCTTTGTGGGTCAAGTTAGGGACTTTGTACCAATCTAAGTCTCTGGTGAATAAACTGTTCCTGCGAAAAAAGCTGTATAACCTGAGGATGAAAGATGGAGACTTGGTGACAGAGCATCTGAATGTGTTTAATACTGTGGTAAGCCAGTTATTATCTGTTGATATTAAAATTTCAGATGAAGATAAGTGCATCAGTCTGTTGTATTCTCTACCAAATTCGTGGGATAGTCTGGTTATTGCAATAGGTAGCAATGCAACTGATTTGCAGTTTGATGAAATAGTCTCAGCCTTGCTGACGGAGGAGATGAGACAGAAAAATATGGACAACCAGAATGGTGATGCCTTGTCTGTACGAGGACGGTCCCAGAACAGAAACAAAAATAAGTCATCGAGTGGGAGATCTAAATCTAGAGGGAGATCTAAATCTCCAGGAAAACCTACAAAGGTGGTGTGCTGGAAATGCGGAAAAGAAGGGCACTTCAGAAGAGATTGTAAATCTAAAGCTCCTGATAAAGAACAGGGATCTGATGATGCTCCTTCTGCAGAGGCGAAAACCACCTCAGATGAAGGTGGGGATGTGTACTTGGCTTCTTCAAGTACACATGTAGATCATAAGGCATGGTTGATTGACTCAGGTGCATCCTTTCACTTCACTCCCCATAGAGAGTGGTTCTGCAAGTATGAGAAATACGATGGTGGTGATGTCTTCTTAGGAGATGATAGGAAGGCTAGAATCATTGGTCAGGGAAAAGTAAAGTTGAAGTTGCAAGTTGGAAGGGTTAGAACACTTCCGGGTGTTCTACATATTCCTGCATTGGCCAGAAATCTGATTTCAATAAGCAAGTTGGATGATGCAGGTGTAAAGATGGTGTTCGAGAAAGATACCTGCAATATGGTTCGAGGTAGCACTGTTGTTGATGGGTGCAATAGTTCTATGGTTCCTGAAAATGGAGTAGAGAATCTAGTGGTCTCTGGAGAGAAGACCATGTTGTGGCATCAAAGGCTTGGAAATATTGGAGAGAAAGGCCTTCGAATACTTCATGGTAAAGGTATGGTAGAAGGTATGAATAATAGCTCTCTAGATTTTGATTTCTGTGAAAATTGTGTATATGGGAAGCAGAATCGGGTGAGTTTCCCCTCTGGTGGTAAGAGGACGAAACAGATATTAGAGCTTGTGCACAGTGATGTGTTTGGACTTGTGAAGGTTCCATCACTGGGTAAGTCTGTGTACTATGTATCATTCATAGATGACTTCTCAAGGAATACATGGATATATTTTCTTAAGAAGAAATATGA
This sequence comes from Pinus tabuliformis, assembly GCA_031772625.1. NCBI lineage: Eukaryota > Viridiplantae > Streptophyta > Pinopsida > Pinales > Pinaceae > Pinus > Pinus tabuliformis. The sequence continues at coordinate 1,054,425,315 of CM062811.1, read as the reverse complement.
AGTCTTTGACAGGTTTAAAGAATTTAAGGCTCTGGTGGAAAATCAGACAGAGAAGAAGATAAAGGTGTTGAAGACAGATAATGGTGGAAAATTTTGCAGCAAGGAATTTAAAGAATTTTGTAAGAAGTGTGGTATAGCACGGCAGAAGACTACTCCATATACACCTCAGCAAAATGGAGTCGCAGAAAGAATGAACAAGACGTTGATGGAAAGGGCAAGAAGCATGCTCAGTGGTGTCGGGTTAGGACAAGAATTCTGGGCAGAGGCAGTGGATACTGCATGTTACCTGATCAACAAATCACCTTCATCAGCGTTGGAGGATAATACTCCACAAGAAGTATGGACTGGTAAGAAACCCTCTCTTTCACATCTAAGGGTATTTGGATGTGATGCATATGTACATGTTCCAAAGGAGAAACGAACCAAGTTGGATAGTAAATCTGAAAAGTGCATCTTTATTGGGTATAATGATGGTTTAAAGGGTTATAAGCTTTGGAACCCAGTCACACGGAAGGTTGTGTACAGCCGAGATGTGTTGTTCAGAGAGGTAAAAGATGTTATTCAACATGAAGTCCAACCAAAGGAACCTGAGAAGATAGAGTTTGAGCCAAAGGAGGAAGAATCAGACTCTGCAGCAGAGGAGGAATTAGAAGATGAAGAGCCACAAACTCCGATTGTGAGAAGATCAGTTTGAGAAAGAAGGCAGCCAGAAAGGTATAGTCCATCTGCTTTCAGTTCAAATTTTGCTTTGTCTGTTACTGATAATGATCCCAGAACTATGAAGGAAGCAATGGATTCAGAGGATGGAAAACTCTGGAAAGAGGCCATTGTCGATGAAATGGCATCTTTGCACAAAAATGAGGCTTGGGATCTGGTGGAGTTTCCAGCTGGAAGGAAACCCATTGGCAGAAAATGGGTGTTCAAGAGGAAGACAAATGCAAAAGGAAAGGTTGAGAAATAAAAAGCTCGGTTGGTAGCAAAAGGTTATTCCCAGGTGCCGAGAATTGATTTTGGTGATATTTTTTCTCCTGTTTCCAAGGTAACTTCTATTAGATTACTTTTATTTGTTGCTGTTGCTTTTGATTTTGAGGTAGAACAGATGGATGTGAAGACAACATTTCTTCACGGGGATTTGGAAGAGGAAATCTACATGAAGCAACCTGAAGGCTTTGTGGTGAAGGGTAAGAAAGAACTGGTATGCAAGTTAAAGAAGTCTCTGTATGGGTTAAAACAGTCACCAAGGATGTGGTATCAGAAATTTGATACATTTATACGAGGACTTGGCTTCACCAGAAGCAAAGCAAATCATTGTGTGTATTTTAAATTAATTGGTGACCGTATTATTTATCTGGTCTTGTATGTGGATGATATGTTGCTGGTTGGAAATGACAAAGAAATTATCCAGGATTTGAAGACCCAATTGTCCTCCAAATTCGACATGAAAGATCTTGGTGCTGCAAACTATATTTTGGGCATGGAAATTAAAAGAGATCGGTCAAAGAGGAAGCTTTGGTTAAACCAGAGGAAGTATGTCGAGACAATACTCTAGAGGTTTAATATGCAGGATAGTAAACCGGTGAAGGTTCCTATTCCTGTAGGTGTGAGGTTATCTGCTGAACAGTGCCCCAAGACACAAGAAGAGGAAGAAGACATGTCCCGTGTTCCATATGCAAGTGCAGTGGGTAGCCTGATGTATGCAATGGTCTGTACTAGACCATACATTGCACATGCAGTGAGAGTATTGAGCAGGTTTATGTCAAAACCTAGGAAGGAGCACTAGACAGCAGTGAAGCGGGTTTTCAGGTATTTGCGTGGCACTAGTGATTATGGTTTGTGCTACCAAGGAAGACCAGGATTGGACAAAGTGTTGGATATTCATGGCTTTGTTGATGCAGACTGGGCTGGAGATCTGGATCAGAGAAGATCTACAAGTGGGTATGTGTTTAACCTATTTGGAGGTGCAGTCAGTTGGATGAGTAAGAAGCAATCTGTAGTGGCACTATCAACTACAGAGGCAGAATACGTGGCAGCCACTCATGCAAGCAAGGAAGCAGTTTGGTTGCAGAGATTGTGTTCAAGTATGGGGTTAGTACAGGGAGCTATAAGAATAGACTGTGACAGCCAAAGTGCAATTTTCTTGGCAAAGAACCCTACTTATCATTCAAAGACAAAGCACATTGATGTTCAATATCACTTTGTGAGGGATATGATAGAAGACAGAAAGGTGTTGCTGGTAAAGGTGGACACTTTGAAGAATACTGCAGATGCATTGACAAAATTTGTGAGCTCTGAGAAGTTCTCTTGGTGTAGAGAAGCAATGGGAATCTCAGGGCTGAAAAAATGACTAAGCTCTCCTGTGGCCCCCTGTGGAAAGAAAACAACAAGTGGGAGATCGTTGGGTTGTGTTATATTCTTTCCACGTAGTTAATAGGGGGTTTGAAGGGCACCCGTAACCCCACTTTATGGGTTCCGGGGCAGTGCCCCGGAAAATTTTCGTTTTGGACCATATGTTAGGTTGGGCGGACCCACCTATGGTTTTGTGCATGATTTTCGCACATGTTTTTTGGACGCGATGGTTTTCGGTCCATGGTATTGGACGTGATGGTTTTCGGTCCATGGTATTGGACGCGATGGTTTTCGGTCCATGGTATTGAATGCTTCAGCATGTATAAATATGTATTGTAACATTGAAAGGAACATAATGAAAAATCAAGCTGGTAGTCTCGGTTTTGGGATCCAGGGAAAAATCTTTGTGCATATGTGTTTTATGGGTTATGCTCTCGCAATGTTTATTTTCTTTGTTTAAGAATTCGTATGCAGGTAATTTCTGTACAGGGTTAAAACCTACATATATTGAAGGAAATATATTCTTCACACTAACAATATATGGAGAAATACCTAGATGCAATCCACTACACATGTTCTATACAAAAGGTGCATTGTAGAAGAAAGAGAGAATGAAGCAACATTGTCAGGTCATCAAGAATACACATGATAGAAGTTGGAAGAAGCCAACATAGTCTTAGGGGGAGTTCATAGTAGCATGTTCAATCACATAAAGAAGATAATAATCATTGAAAATTAGTTATGACAAAAGAGTGTTGTGGTAAAGGACCAGGAGGTAAAGACAGGTCTACATGAATAGGTCTAAAATAGAAAAATGTCATATAATGTTAAAATAAGTTGTATGATAGGATATCTAAGATAAAAGTAGTGCCTAAAACTAAGGGGAGTTGCACAATCAACAATATCATGCATCATCAATTGGTTTCAATAAGCGTTGATTTCTTAAGAAAAATAGGAAATTTAAGAAATAATAGCTCAAGAAGGAGAAATTCATCTCCAACAATTCAAATGGAGAGTATGGCTATAGAGAAAATAAAAGGAAGTATTCCATAGAGGGAGAGCCCATCCACATGAAAAGAAAATCCACAAGTAGCAGTAACCTCAGAAGAAAAATTAAGCAATCGAGCAAGGGAAGAAAGCAAATGTTAGCTGAGTAGCCATATATAGTTGAACAATGCCTATTAATCCTATTTTCCATTATCGTCAAAGGTGGAGAGAAAGTATACATTGACTAGGTAGCAAGGGAGAAGGAGCATCCTTTGGACTACCAGATTGATAGGGGAGTTCATGCCATTAGTGACCATCAATGTCGAGGTGGTGTTACAATCAATTATAAAGGAGGATATTGTTGAGCAAGTTTTTTCATGAGTGTCAAAGGATAACCATTGATTTCAAGCCCAAGTAGATTGTTGAGCATATTTTTAGTTGTAGTTTTTTGTGTCAAGTTAAAGGGGAGCCTAGTAAGTGTGTTGATGTGCGTTGTTTCCTAGTCGAGGTTAAGGATATAAGTAATATCTTTGAAGTAATTTTATCTATAGGTCAATTTTTCAAATGCTCATGTCAAGTGTTTACTTAGATAACCCTCTCAAAGAATTTTCCAATGGTATATGGAACTTATTCAAACTCCCAAGAATTAATGAGAAAACACATATTGAAGTGAAGGTAGTTTATGTTGGCTAAGGTATTTTGTGTGACATCCCCTAGTTAATATTTCTTCATTGCAAATAAATTATAATTAATTAAAATGAATGAGAGAGGGACGCATATTACATTACTTAAGTAATATGATTGCTTGAGGTAATTATTGTTTTAAATAAAAATCCTAGTTGATTGAGTGGTTTTAAATGGGTTGAGTGTGCATTAAATTTAACTAAAAAGAAGAGGACTAGTCTAGGTGCCTTTTAAGCCCCAACAGAAAGAAAGAAGAGGACAAAGTGTTAAAGGGAGTAGGGATCACACTATCTTTGTTGGTTGACTAGTGTGGAGCTTGGAAAGAGATAGAAAGTTAATATATTATAGGAATTCTCAAAGGGGGACACATACACATATGCATTTTCATGCGAGAGAACATTTTTCTCTCATTCTCGTAGATGTGTAGCGATAGGTTTTGGAGGAAAAACACATACTAATTACCCTATCGTGCATACACGCAGGCAACTAAAGAGGGAGAAATTTCCTCCAAGGATGGACATGTGGATGTGAACATAAAATAAGTAAATATAAGAAGGTTAACCAACTGAGAAATCTAAAAGGGACTTGTCGATTGAGCATTATAGAGAGCAGTGTCTTGCCTAAAGGCCGAAGAACCCATTGGGGAGCTTTTGGATTGATGAAATTATTGGTCAAGAAAGAGATGCTTGGGTATTTGTGATGGTTGCTGAAACCCTAGAAGTTTTCTTGGGGATAAATATTTGGTGTTTGACTCATTGTTCAAGTACCTGGAGAGCTGGTCCATTTACCTAGAACAATAGCTTATCCAGTTGATGAAACATCCCTTGTGATTTGACTCTCTTCTCATGAAAGTGAGTTGAACTCTCTATACTATAGTATCCTAGCATGGATGTTTATTATGAATGAAAAGTCTAAAAGGAATGAGTATAATTTTGCGTAGATGGTGGATGAATTCAACGTGACCTTGTGGTATCCTGTTTCATCTCTTTATTGGTTGAAGTATTTCCCTCAAAAGAACTCCTCCTCAAGCTTTGGAATCTGGCTCGAGAGTGATGAATAAAAGTAATAGTGGTTGTAGCTCATCTATGGTTGGGTAGAGAGTCAGAATATGACTCTGAATTTCTAGATCTTTTATAAGATAAGTTCACTCTTATCTTTTGTGCTTGTAATTGTCATTATGCTTCTATTTATTGCATTGAAATAATGTTTTGTTAATACTACAAAATGTTATTTTTTCATACATGAAGAATGCAAATGATTGTTAAATATCCTATGATATGGTCCATGAGTTATGAATGCATTAAACTTGAAATAGATTAACCCTTCTTGTGCATGAAGTGATTGAAATCATTGTAAATGGGTAATTATCTACGTGGACCTATCAGAATAATTGGTCTCTATGGGACTGGTAGCTATTGATAATAAGGAATGTGATATTTTTTGTGTTAATGGGTTATTGAATTTCCTATATGCATGTTTGAGGAATGGTATAAGTATTGTATGTTTAAGAGGTTAAATCTCAGTGATTTCCTAGCTCTATGGATATGGAAAAGTTGCTTTGCTATGTTGCTAAATCAATAACTATCGCCAGGAGAATGTAACGTTGTTAGCTAATTTCTCGTTATGTAATATTGAATTGTTAAAGAAAGAAGAGGAATATCCTATTACAACAAAAATCTGGGTAGTTCCTTTTAAACACAAGAAGTACTCTCACTCGCACGACCTTTGTATATCTTTCTCTCTGAATATACTGTGATCACGTTTTAGGGTAGCACCCTAAATGAATTTTAGCAAGTTTTACTGATGTTAAGAGCTCAACAAAATGGATTTTAGGCTCTTGTATGATAACAGAGGAAGCAAAATTGTGATGGATACGTCTACTCAATCTTAAAGACCTTAACCCTTTAGACCTATCTAAAACATCTTGGAAAAGATTTAGGAAAATTTTCAAAGTAAAAGACTTGCAAACATGCCGAAACCATGGGTGGAACCCACCAAGTCAGAGGTCAGGCCAGCCAGCCTTGTTGGATGATTCAGGGCCTAGAATAACTTAGACTTAGAGCTGGTTCGGTAGGATTCACTGGTCGTGAGTCAGGTAGGACCCACTAGTTGAGGGTCAGATCAGCGGATTTGAGGAGAAATTCGGGTCTTGAGCATGGTCGAACCCCTTTGGAATATTCGGTTGGTCAGGCCGAACAGATGGTCAGAAAAGTTGGATAGGGGCCCCGGTCAAATTGTGTTCATGCTTGACGTTGGTAACTCTAACTTATGATTGTTAAAGTACGTGACCATATAAGTGGAATCATCCATGATGTTAGGATATCCATGTGAGTGATATGATGGAGTCTGTGTGGGCCACCTGGCATCCACTGATGATGTGTCAGGTTCTTATTGGGCGAATCTTTAATTGACCATATATGTTGATCTGTAAGTCTAATCGAGGTAAAATTTATATCGTTGGAGATATCTTGATGAGATGAATGCAACGATGTTATACATTTAAATGGCTAGAGTAGTAGGAAAATATTGAAAATTTTGGACACCATTTCCATAACTAAACCATGGAGATTGGGTTAGCATCGTAACTACCCCCTTTTGACTTTCGTTTTGGGTTAGGATTAGAAGGAGGTGTGTTATAGAGTGGTATCAGAGCTTCTAAATTTAACACGTGTATTAGATGTGCCCTATCGCAGAAGAAGTTAGATAAAGTTTCAACCCTAGACCTTGGGGATAAACTATTTCCCTATTACAAATTAACATAATAGTATATCCACTCCTTGGATCTTTGGAGCTAGGGTAGGGTATAAGAGCTTCACTCAATGAACCTCTAACATATCACATCTGTTCATATGGCATATTAAACATTACCTTTAACTTGATTACATATTGGAAGATACCTCTAAAAATCCCATTATTTAAACCCCTACCAATATGAACCTAGTACACCTTCCCAATTTAAAAAACCCCTAGTTTTACTAGATATTGGTTGTATCCATTTATTAATTAACATTTTTTATACCCCTTTACAGTTTTTCATCAACTTTGAGCTCTATTTTTTATACCTTCCAATAAAAAAACCCTTCACCCCCTATATATCCCCCAATATATTATGTCATTTTTTCCTCAATATATATCCCCCAATATGAATGCATGTGTGTTGACGGTGTTGGACCCACCAACATTCAAAGGATCTCCTCGGTATGAAGTCCTAACTACACCTCACACCGTTTGGTGTAGAATTCCCATCCAGTATGATGGCCCGATTTCCATTATATTAAATATTTTCCTTAGCTCTTGCTTGTTATCACATGAGAGTGGTTTTCTTAGTCTCTGAACAACGATGTTCACATGCCTAGTGAGTGCTTAGTGTCACTTGTGCTAAGGTTCCTTCACCTCAAAGTGAGAGGGTGAGAGTGAGTCTCAAGTCGAAAGGGAATAGTCCCAACTCCGTTAGAAACACACAACGCAACAGGACATGCACATCTTCCAGAGGAGTAGTCCACACGTATGTGGCATTCACAAACACAAAGTGAATAGATAGAATGCACAACACCCATCGGAATAGTCGACACAAGTGTAACAGGCATTATAACAAGTTTACAAGAATGAATATGTCGAGTGTCTGGCGGGATAGCCCACATGGGCGAGACAACGTTAGCAAATAATCCAACACATTTCCAACAACATATGTACTAAAACAACCGAAATAGTTCAATTGTCTTAATATAGGTTAAAGAAACGTGAATTACAAGCGTCCTAAGAATAGTCTTACAGACAAATACAATACATGTGTGAAAATGTGTCTATCTATTAACAGGCTTCTGAATTAAGTGAAATTTCCAAGACACATTCGTACACCATTATGTCAATAACCCTGATAGCAGGGTGTTGGAGCCATTGCTTGCTCCTCAAAGAAAAGACTGCAGACTCTCAAGGCTATGTGGGAGGAGCCAAGGTGAAAAGTATTTTAAATGTACAAATCAGGGGTATATATATCCAAGGGTGAAACTAACCCATGTGACTCTTCAACTTCCCTCATGACTGTTTGACTTACATGACTCTTCAACTTTACATGTGGGTCTCTTGGACTTCCACGTTAAATTACATTGATTACAACAGTATGGCCCACAATAGTGATGTGGCCTAAATGACTCATGACATGACTCGACACGAAATTTCTGGTATGTTCATGCTGATGGTGGTGTCCATGTTGAGCCACAGTGTTGTTGAGTGATGAGTGTGCTCTTGGTGTATCAGAGCTTCACCTCTAGATGGCAAGGTGTGCGAAGTCCTCGATGGTCTTGATGTTCACTTGATAGTTTATTCATGCACATGTGTCTCCTTTGCGTGCTACTTGGTTCGCTTCATGTTTTCGTCCATTCGCGAACAAGTCTCCTAGCATGCACTCCTTGTTTGTCCCATTCATCGTCGCACCATGTCTCATCCATGTACCTATATCTGCAATCACTCTTGATGAGATGACATCAAATCCATAAATATCCTATTCTAGCATGATGCATCATCTTTCGTTTTTGGGTGTAGGTGGTCGAGAGAGAGGACAAGGCTTTGAAATTGCGCAGAGCACATTTCAAGCTGGGATGCAGGCTTTGGGCACTGTCAAGGAAAATTGCACAAAGGGCACTGGGAAGTTGAGGTGGGCAGTCTAGACCAGCAGTGACTATCTTTAAGATTTGGCTCAGGTGAAGGAAAGCTCTGGGCAAATTTTCCTGGGAGGAAATGCAGGGAGGACACTAGTAGTGAAAATTGTGCAGATTCTCTAGGGAGGTTGGCAACGGGTCGCGGGAGCTTGCTGGCCAGAACTACAATGAACTAGGAGGCTAGTATGTAGGACATATTTTTGTAGTTTCTAGGCTAAGCGGGGTGTTGGGCAGCTGGGGGACAGCCCATGAAAACGACACAATTTTTAAGAGGCGCAGCAGGCTGGCTACAGGGTGACTAGCTGACAGAACTGTGCAAATTTCAAGCATAGTGCAGTGACATGCAATGAGTGCCTATCCTTCATGTCTATGCAATTTCTTCAATCAGCATAGATGGGCATGCTGGTATATTCTATGAAATTGTTTGGAGGAGTGAACCCTGGGGTCACTGCCCGGTCAAAACTATCCAATTGACTAGTGGGAAGCTTGTTAGATTTTCTTGAGGGCAATGTAGATTGAGATGGATTACTGAGAAACTTATGCATTTTTCTGGGTGATAATCAGTCGCATCGATTCTAGGATTGTGCAGTGCGGACTACTGGGAGGCAGCCTTAAGCCCTGCGCAATTCTAGGCAGCATTACATGATCACTAGGGGTTGAGACTACGCAGTGTAGCTCAGCAGAGGTCTGGTTGTTGGAGGGTGGTCTGGTCAACAGAGTTTCAACAAAATGACTAAGTGTGTCAGTGAGTGAACTTGTGAATACATGACCTTGTCAACACACACTCAACATAAATTGACGACAAGACATCTCGAATAAAGAAGACAACATGCGCTCAGTGTCACTAAATGTGGAACTGTCTAATGGTGAAAGCGAGAAGTGCGACACTTTGGATAGACCTTCGAACATCTGTGATGACACTTGCATGACAATGCTTACAACATCATGTGTGAGTGCGATAAATTTTTACATAGCGAACACAACTCAAACACAAACCTTCAACATCACCAAAATAAGGTCACAAGCATGGCATAGAAATCAACATGTCGAAGACGACAGTTGGTCAAACGAGTGAAAAGAAAGCAAGACATGTAGAGGAAATACATGAGATGACTTTTTGTCTTTGTGTACATGAATGTTACTAATGACGAGATGATATGAAAATGACAAGAAGTCCTGCAAACTCAATCACGAGGTGTACTTCGGAAGGTTTTCTTTACTTACCATATTTACCCTCAAGATGATCATCCATTTGACGGAGTTTTCATACGGTCCTGATATTTTCCTTTACTTGGTCTCTTGCTCCTTCTCCTCAACTCCTTGGGAGTGATCTCAACATGTCACCTTTTCCTATAGTCACTAGGCAATGCATCACTGTGGTTTTAGCGGGAAGTGATTGCTATCGGAATGAGGCCCTGGGAGGCCTATCTACGCAGTTTCTTCATGCAAGACTGACAGGACAACTTGGAAAAAATTACGCAGTTTTGAGGCTTAGGACGCTGCTACGGGATGGGGTTCCGGGGAGGACTCCTCCCCACAATTTCTGAATGCTGGCAGCTGCACTACTCTGTGCATTTCTAGAGAGCAGTGTTCGCTACCTGACTGCTTTGGGCATTTTTGGAGAGCACTGATGGCTACCTGACTGTTATGACATTTTTGTGCCATACAAATCCAAGCATTAAATGTCCATAAACCAAGGGCTCCTAAGTCCCTAAAAGTGTTGTTCTAACCCCTAAAGGAACAAGGTCAACAAATTACAGCTTCTCCCAGAAGTTCTCCATGAAAAACTACTCAAAATTGGTCAAAACAGGATCATTGCAGCTGCTCCACTGGCTAGGTGCGTTGCATCTCACCCAAATGCACTGTGAGGGTGCGTTTCATTTCAAAACTCCCTTCTGTGGGGTGCGATGGGTGAGAAATGACAAATGGCAGTGTCATTCCGCGAGGTGGAGAGGCAATGGAAGCTTCCAGAATATTCTCCTGTGACACTTGCCTCACTGAATTCGACCAAGGATGAGTAAGAGGCCCTCAGTCTCTAAGTGGAAGCAAGAACTGACAGAGAGAAGACACTAATCAAATCACAAGCTGACTCATCCTCCTTACAGATATCTATATATGGATCCCTCATCCCAGAGATCCAGATGCTAGAATTTTGCATATTGTAAGGAATTGTTGTTGGTTTCTAGAGACAAACATCAGATTGTTGGGTGATCTAAGCTTTGTTTTAGGTGAAGAGGGGCTTCTTTGCTTGGAGGTTGATGCTGGGTCGGAACCACTGGTTGTAACTCCGCCTGGATCTTTTCTTGTTTATCAATGAAAGCTATTTGAGTTTTCCTCCATTCTTTTGTATCATTGATGCTTGTTACATTTGTATGGTCAATTTAAATCTGATCCTAAATTGTTTATGACTATAGATCCATGTCTTTGTATAGTGCTATGCTTCTGTGATCTTATAGGTACTTTGTGAAGCTGGGCGTGCAAGGGAGCAGGTAGCTAGGGACTATCAAAGAAGAGAAGGATCGAATCGAAATATTAGCGCAAGACAGAGGTTGGTCTTTCTATTCCTCTCTATCTATAATTCATAAAGGAAATACAAAAGTAGTTTTTTCTCTGTTTGTTTCTAAGGAAACTGTCACACCTTAGTGGGATAGAGAAGTTCTATATAGACACTTTTCCCTGTAACAAAATGGCGACTCCACTGGGGAATGTCTAATTAGTTTGTTTGTGTATCATTCTTTGTTGTTTGTTTCATAAACTTACAAGTAGCATTCGAACTGCATTTGCCATAACAAATGCAAAGTAGATAACTGCCGCTTCAATCCATTCACTGGATCTGTTTATGATTTAAACAGCTGATTCACAAACTATCTGATTGCCGTTGTGATAGCTCTTAGATCCTCCTTAGATCTACCCCTGATTGTTGCATTACTGATTGCTTTTTACTCGGCCAAAAACCAAGGACTGAACTGCAAACTGTAAACCGGAACCCGGAAAGAGTCTCGTTTCTGGCCCAGCGCAGGTACTGTTCAGAGATTCTAAATTTCAGCGCACTTCCCGAAGGGACAACCTGCGTTGCATTTCAGATTCTCTGTGTTACAGGTGCGCTGATCAGACTAGCTCTATGCAGCTGTGGTTCCTGTGCTTCATTCTTTCCAGTTCTATCCCTGAATTTTGCTGCCTGTGATCAATATATGTCTGTTTGAAACCCATTTTCCTTGTTTTTATTCTGCCTCCTTTGTACAAAAGAACTGTAGATGCTTTTGTGTGTTTGTTTATTCGTTTACAGTTTTCCTTTGCAAAAGTAGCATAGTCGTACTATCGTCCTTCGATTTGAATCTGTCGCAAGTGTCGATTCCGATCATAGGAGAAAGTTTGATTGCTGTTGATGGTCGATTATCCTGTTACTATTGCCTTTGGTCTGAATTTGTAATTTTATAATGTCAAGAACGAGTGTTCATTTCAAAATCGTAAGGTGTCGTAATCATCTCTATTTTTTATTTCGAAAAAGAGCTTGTTTATATTTGTCGCTTGAAAAGAAATTCAGATTTGTATATCAACTTTATTTTTAGCATCAATACTAAGAAAGTCGAAAAAAATACATGCATGTGCATTTGCATATAGACAGTCTGCTTGGCTTGATTTAGGAAAGTGCATTTACAGTGTGCTCTTTGCTCTTTGTGAAAAGATTTTGTCTTTCTTTTCCCTAGTAGCTAGGATTTTCATTGCACAAAAGAGATAAAAAGTTTGTTTATCATCTTTAGATTGCATTTTAGGAATTACATCTACATCTCGTGGTCAACCCGAAAGGAAAACTTCATAAACAAGATCAACTTAAAATAAATTCAATGAATCTAAAAACACTTTGGAACTTAACGCACAACATTTAGAGGTATAGGCTAGAGACGTATTCCGGCATCGTAAAGCCTCGTAACTGTTTTCCTCACTGATGGTTGGGTGATTCCTCCATTTTGAGACGATAAGTGCCAGTACGGACTTGTGCTCCCACGTACCATCGAGTATATTTTGGGAGACCCCTATAGGCTTAAATCCTTTATCCATAGGAAGCCGTGTCTGCCGCCTTATCGATCACAATGCACTGAACACGGCATTCGGGAAGATTGACTGCCGTACTATAAAAAGTATTCTGCAGTTTTGCGATTGGTTTGGTACTCCCTCTACCTAGATCTTCAAAGCAGTCCCTTTCGTTCATTTTCAGACTCCTTAACGGAAGAGGTCCATCTGAGCACTTGTCACTTCAATCTCATTAAAAATCGAAGGCAACTAGAGTCATCTTTTGTTTTTTCTCGACTCTTAAAAACTGAAAAAACAAGTTGTGTCAAAGCTTCTAAAAATTTATTTTAAACGGAATATTCATTACCCCTTTCCTACGTTGATCTTGGGTTGAGAAAATGGAGTCCACCAACCAAGGAATTCCCCTAGGAGGAAATCCTAGTCCCTTCTCCTCTTGGGGAGATGTTGGTGCACCCCATATGGCCACATTGTCGCTTCCAGGACTGACAATTGGTTTGCATGTATGGCTCTTCTCAACCTCTGTCGTTAAGAACACCACTATTCCTGAACAATCGAATCAGGAACTAGACGAGTCCAGAGTTACCCACCAACCTTCTACTTCCTCTAATTCTTCCTCTCGTCCTTCCTCTTCGCTTGATGGGGCTGGTAAAGCCAAAAGTCAAGTTCCTAAGGAGAAGAAGGAAAACAAGAAGAAAGAGAAGAAGAAGAAGGAGCCAAAAGTGAATGGGGGCAAACAAGTGTCGTCTAACAAAAATCCACACACTGCACCGACCAGGCCTAAATCGCCATGTGTCATTTGCAAAGGAGACCACTTTCACAGAGATTTTCCTTGCATCCCTCAAATCTTAAGGGACTGGTCTCCTCGTTTGCACAACCCGGTGTCGTCAACCTCTGATGATCATGTTGAAAACACACTGTCAACTAGTGAAAGTGAAGCCCCAGGACAAAAAGGAAAATATAGATTTCCTTGTAAACTGTGTGAAGGCGATCATGTCGTCCACCGTTGTCCCTTCTTAGACGAAGCTAAAAGACTTTTGGATGATCGTCCGGTTTCACCGTTACAGCTTCCTCCTGGATATAAAAAACTCTTGCCGAGTCCGTTACTAGCTGAAAATCCGGCTGACCCGCTCAGGTGGTCGGCCAAAGCATCTGTCATTGAAGATGAACCATCTGAATCCATACCAGACGAAAGTCAAAAGGTCGAGGCGGCAGTTGACTCGGTCTTGCCTTCAGAGGTTCCATCTTCAGATGATACAATCACTGAAGAGAACAAGGATGACACCATCCAAATTCTTTTCATAAGCACAGAGTCCAACGAACATGGGGGCAATTTACCCATTCCTGTACCGCATGAAGGAAGTTCGTCAGAGTCGTACCCGACCGTCTATTCGGTTCCACCTCCAAGCAACCTAGTTGTCTCCTTCGATTGGAATCAACTAGGCAGACCCCGTTTACCAGCTAGTATACCATTCTGAATTATTGTTCAAATATATAGAATGGTTATGGCTGGTACCATCATAGATGAGGGGGCTTCTATGAGTATCATTTCCTCAACTGCTTGGAAAGCGCTTGGTTCGCCATCGCTTTTGCCTGAGATGAGAAATTTGACAAGCTTCGATAAAGGAACCAGTCGACCGTTAGGGATCCTTCCCGATGTGCCCATAACATTGAGAGGGAAAACCGTTCACATGAACGTAATGGTAGTTCAAGGACCCCTGGATTACAATCTACTCCTTGGACGAGACTATATTTATTGCATGGGAGTAATTGTCTCCTCACACTTTAGAGTAATGTGTTTTCCACACGATGGAAGAGTGGTCAAGCTCGTGGACCAGCTTTCATTTCTCGGATCATACGGAGCAAATAGTCATATACCATCCCTGAATGGTCTTTTCACGCAAGAAATGTCTCAATTTCCAGTCCGTCCTCCCGATGAGCGCGAGTGATTCGGAGGGATATGACTGAAACCCAGGGGGCATGCACCCTGGCCTGCTTCGGCAGGAAAAATTCGGGTATAGGGTAGGTTTCCGCGAGAGAATATGACCTCCATACTCCCGTCCGTGATTGGAAGGGGGAGTTGGACTGGAACAAGATTCTCTTGTCAAAGTTATGTGAGTTTGCGAGCACCGTCGCTCACCTTTGTTTATCTCAGTAGACATCGCCGAAGAAGTGTTTTGTTTGCGTTGTGAATAGAACAACCTTTGGGTAACCTGTAAGAGGTAGGCCTCTCTCGGTAAAACAAATGTTTTAACGGACTAAAGAAGGGGTAACCTTGAAACTCTGTTTTATACCTGGGGGCATGCAAACCTTTTGGAATGCAAGCGAAGAGCGACTATTTATTCTTTTTAATTTTTAGGACCTCTATCCCTTTAAACTCGTAGGATTGGTCGTTTCCTAACTTGCATAAAGAAAGGATGTGGGGCAAATCTCTAAAAGTTGTCGTTTTTATATGAGACATTCTTATCACAAGACTGGATTAATTGAGTAGTTTTAGCACATAGTTCAAGCTCGTTAAAAAATAAACATAAGACATGAGCAAATGTTTCCACCCACGTTTAAGCTCGTTAAAAAATGAACTATTCCCCGGTAGATAACCATCGTGAATGTAGTACTTCAGCCATTAAAGCCTTGGTCGTGTTTGCACCGTCACCTCCACTTTTCATTGGCCGATCATTCACCTCCATTTGATTGTTTACCCATTTTGAGGAACAGCTGTGAAGAGTGATTTCACTAGCCATCCTTGTGACACTGCCGTGATTGGAAAATTCCAAACCTTACTTGGAATCGACTGCTACCCGTTTTATCACTCGTTCCTCAAAAGAAGAGTCTCCTTTAAGCTCTTTTTAACTGACTCGTAAAATATGAAAACATTGCCGAGCCATTTGCCTCTCCAGCTCGTTAAAGGGACAGGAAGTGCTATCCCTCCTCTAGATTTTAATCTTTTTGGACCTGAGGGATTATTACACAAAAAGATCGAGCGCTTGTTTTGTTCGGCTCGTTAAAACTATCGAAAATTCATCCCTTCTATATTGTTTTATACTTTTTCTGACTTAAGGGATTAGATGACGAAAAAGGAATTTTAGAGTTACCTTTACGTCCCTTTTCAGACTCTCTAAAATTGAAAAGGACCGAGTTATCTTTGTCGTTAAACTCGTTAAAAATATTAATAGCGACAAACTTGTCTTTAGACGAGAACGAGTTTCACTATCACTAGGCTCGTTAAAACATAGCGATGGGTTTGCCCGAAGGGCAAATTATAGAACAAGCATATGTTATCCTCCTCAAGCTTGACAAAAATAAAGAGGTATTGGTCAACAATGACTGGGGAAAAATTGGGAAGAAAACTCAAAGAAACTTTGTTGGTAGCAAGTCGCTCTTGAACATGACACTTCCACTCCGTGTCCGAGTCGGGTTGGGTTGTTTCATTCACCGGTCACATCACCATGGTCACGCCATACCATCCACATTTGGGGTTAATGCTACCAATCCATCACATCAGTGTCGCCGATATGTTCAAGAGAAGTCATCCAGAGAAGTCACCTGTGTCTCACCCACTACCATACATTATACTCCATTCTTTCATGACCGCCACCCTGAACCTTATATCACCAGATCGTTTTCACCTCCATCAAAATCATTTGCTCTGTTCCGTGTCATTGATGTGGGATTCATTAAGGCCCCCCTATGATAGATCACTTCTTGTCGACATCAGCTCATTATCCAAGAAGTTAATCTAGGAAGACCCCATTCAGTACTTTGAAGCTTGCATGCCTCAATGGCAAGTTTCTCACTTCCGGCGACAAGTTTACATCAATGGCCTTCGACCGAAAGATTTTGCGTGGTGTTCGACGCCAAGTCCTTTATTCACACCACGTGAATTGTACTACAGTACCTTGAGGGTCATTATCATTATTGGTGATTCCTCTCACGCTTGTTAACAGTGTACATCATTGACTGGTAATCAAGCGATGTCTTTCCATGTTCGACTTCAGAACATTTCTCACATGGATCGACTTGTACGTCGAGTGAAGATCGGATGAGATTGAAGACCCCAGATCTAGTTTCATCCATCCGAGCTGCGATATATATTCAGGGAAATAAAGACATTAAATGTATAGCATTGCAGCACAGATAATCATCCTACCAAAAGGATGATGGCTCTATCAGAATCATCAGTCTACACTCAGATGGTTGTTTGTCCTATGTACATGAAAATGAATTTATAAAGTTGAGCATGGGAATGCCCGCCTCAGCTAGATCATGAAAATATTATGAAGATAATGTATCGTATTGTATCTTATTATAGGTCTCCTCCCAGCATTGAAAGAACTTCGGATCCTCATAATAAAGAATTTCACCCAACACCAAAAGGTTAACGGCCTCATACTTTAGGGGGCAACTGTTATAGACATTTTTGTGCCATACAACTCCAAGCATGAAATGTCCATAAACCAAGGGCTCCTAAGTCCCTAAAAGTGTTGTTCTAACCCCTAAAGGAACAAGGTCAACAGATTACAGCTTCTCCCAGAAGTTCTCCATGAAAAACTACTCAAAATTGGTCAAAACAAGATCATTGCAGCTGCTCCACTGGCTAGGTGCGTTGCATCTCACCCAAATGCACTGTGAGGGTGCGTTGCATTTCAAAACTCCCTTCTGTTGGGTGTGATGGGCGAGAAATGACAAATGGCAGTGCCATTCCGCGAGGTGGAGAGGCAATGGAAGCTTCCAGAATCTTCTCCTGTGACACTTGCCTCACTGAATTCGACCAAGGATGAGTAAGAGGCCCTCAGTCTCCAAGTGGAAGCAAGAAATGACAGAGAGAAGACACTAATCAAATCACAAGCTGACTCATCCTCCTTACAAATATCTATATATGGATCCCTCAACCCAGAGATCCAGAGGCTGGAATTTTGCGTATTGTAAGGAATTGTTGTTGGTTTCTAGAGACAAACATCAGATTGTTGGGTGATCTAAGCTTTGTTTGAGGTGAAGAGGGGCTTCTTTGCTGGCAGGTTGATGTTGGGTCGGAACCACTGGTTATAACTCCTCCTGGATCTTTTCTTGTTTATCAATGAAAGCTATTTTAGTTTTCCTCCATGCTTTTGTATCATTGATGCTTGTTACATTTGTATAGTCAATTTAAATATGATCCTAAATTGTTTATGAATATAGATCCATGTCCTTGTATAGTGTTATGCTTCTGTGATCTTACAGGTACTTTGTGAAGCTGGGCGTGCAAGGGAGCAGGTAGTTGGGGACTATCAAAGAAGAGAGGGATCGAATCGAAAGATTAGCGCAAGATAGAGGTTGGTCTTTCTATTCCTCTCTATCACTACAACAAAACCAGCGATTTGCGCCAGATTTTAGTGCATTTTTTTTGTAATTGTGATGAGCAACCTGACGCTAAATCTGGCTCTATTGTACAATTTTTAAAGCATCCTTTTTTGCACCTGATTTTGCATCCTTTTTCACGCTAGATTTTGCATCATTTTTTACACCAAACTATGCATCATTTTTTGCGTCAAATTTTGAACCAAAATTTGCATCTTATTTTATGACAGGTTTTACTTCTAGTTTTGTGTCATTTTTTGCATCTATTTTTCATTCTCTTTTGCTTCCTATTTTGTGTCATTCTTTGCTTCCATTTTTGCACCATCATTTGCATCAAGTTTACACTATATTTTGAATCCAATTTAACGTCTTTTTATGCATCCATTTTGTGTCAGTTTTTGCATCTAGTCTTACGCCAGGTTTTGTATCTAGTCTTACACTAGTTTTTGCTTCTATTTTTGCACCAGCTTTGGTGCCTATCTTTGCACCATGTGTTGAATTTGATTTAGCACCAAATTTTGCATCCATTTTTGTGCCCATTTTTGCATCTTTTTTTGGACCATTTTTTACATCCACATTTATGTTTGATTTGTCTCCATTTTTCCCATCTCATTTTGCACCATATTTTGCGTCATTTGTTTCATCCAATTTTGCATCATTTTTAACACCATCTCTTGCATCTAATGTTACAACATTTTGAGCATCCAAATTTGTATTTATATTTGCATCTTATGTTGAGTCATGTGTTGTGTCCACCTTTGCATCTTATTTTGTGTCTAATGGTACATTCAATTTAGAGCCATTTTTTACGTCTACTTTTGTATTTGTTTTTGCACCAAGTTTTGCATCCAATTTTAAGCTATTTTATGCCCCTTTTTGCACCATTTTTTTATGTCTACTTGTGTCCAATGTTGCACCATTATTTACACCGACTTTTTCATCCAATTTTGCATTTTTTTGGTGTCTAGTTTTACATCGTTTTCACCATCCAAATTTGCATCTTTTTTTGCCTCATTTTGTGTCCACATTTGCATATAATTTTGTGTCTGAGTTTGAGCCTAAATTTGCATGTGATTAGGAATCATTTTTTACATCCAATATGGCATCCTTGGTTTCACCTTTTTTCAGCCCCATTTTGCATCTTGTTTTTTGTCTTTTCTTACATCTTTTTTTTTTCTTTTTTTGCACCCAAGTTTGCATCCCAAATTTACACCATTATTTGCAGGAGTAGTCTACCTAGGCGGTAGAATGGCCCGTTTTCCCAGGGGAGGGTGGCGGAGAAGCGGAGAAGGAGGGTGGCGGAGCTAGGGGAGGGTGGCGGAGGACGGAGACATTCGTGGTGGCCGGAGCCGGACGATTTTCCGGCCGGTGACGGAAAACAGGCCATTCTACCGCCTAGGTAGACTACTCCATTGATCAATTATATCATTACTAGATTCAATGACTAATTATATCATTATTTAGCATAGTGAACTTTCATATATACTAAGTCAAATGATCAATTATATCATTGTTTAGTATGGTGAATAATTTTAAATTTATGGAAAAAATAAATTTTTAAATTAAACAAGCACTGCTATTTATGATATTAAAATAAATAAAACACATGAACCTTTTCTTGGTGGTAAAAAATAAACGATAAAACACACTTTAAATACAAAAAGCTGGGTATTTTTTACCCATCAAAAAAATCTTGGAAATTTTCATTAAAAATCGTTACCCAGCAAAGCTTTTTAATATAAAAGTTTTCGGAATTTCGTTTAAAAATTTGTACAGATCCTTTTAGAAGTAAAAAAAAACTTTAAATTCCCTGGAAGAAATGCACATTTTGTGCATCGAACGGAAGTAACCACAAAACCAAATTTGGGTCATGTTTAACCTCTCATAACTTATGGGTTAGATAGGTTAGCTTTCTATGAGCCTCACTTTAACTAAAAATAAAATATTCTGAATTTTTACGCTGGTTAAACGTGATTGTTGGTGATTTAGAAAAAAAGGTCACCACAAACCAAAGAACACTCGTTGCAACACCGGTGAAGATTGTATGATGATTTTTTTCATTTCAGCCTCCATTTAATTTTGGTTGTTAACTAAACCAACTTCATCATCTGTGAAATAGGAGGAGAAGAGCCTAACATTATATTAAATACAGAAAAGCCCCCTCTCCCTGTCACAATTATCAGATTAACTATATGCAGAGTGGGATTTGCTGCCCTTCTTAGAATCTTCCATAGAGATTCAAGAACGAGCCCGCAAAGAAAAGTATATCGATGATCTCGAGTAATGATCACAGATAAATGCTTATAACTGGCAGCAGCACCACGTACAATTCACAATAACATGTGGTAAACTGAACAACAGCAAACAAACAAACAATATGCTTTTGTGTTTGTGGAAAAATCTCAAAGCCCAAATGCAGAAAACATGGTGCTATCCCATGACGAAATCAAAATAAGGATCAAAACTTGTTTATACAACGTCTGACACAACTAAAAAATCCCATCTTCCTAACACAGTGCCTTTCTCAGCGTCCGTGAGACTAGCTGGCAAGCATCCATACTCAGATCTACTGCTGCTGCCAAGGCCACAAAGACTGCAGCATCTTCCATACAATTAACATGTCTCATGGCTATTTGTACAACGGGCTTGCTGCATTGACGTTCTCCCTGAACAGTAGAACTCATCACAAAGCCTTTATAAACAGGATAGGGGAACTGGCTGAAAGAAAAATCTCCACTGCTGTGAGGACTTGCAACAGGAGAATTGAGGGATGAACATCCTGACCGTCCATTACCCATGTCAATCAGAAACTTCCCTCCCTTCTGGGAACTGATCACTGATTCTGCAATCAATATCCCATTATTCATGCCAACCAATCCACAGCCCTCTGCCACAAGCTCAAATCTGCAGCCCAAACCGTCACTACCGCCGCATTCTTTCCAAGCTTCCAGTCGACCCCATGGCGTCCAACTGCCTTCTCCCATATGTCTAAGAATAAGCCAAGCTCCAGGGTTAGAGCGGCTAACCCTATCTGTACCAACTGAAGGAACAAAAGGAGTTACCATTGATGCAGCTGCAACTGGAGACCCAGAAAGATCATGTATCATAACCAACCATCCTTTCTGTACCCTTATATCTCTCTCCCGACTACTACTGCAGGAGCTTAACCAGCCCCTATTACTTGAGTCACATTGGATCGATCTGTGACAGATAAAAAGTTGTAATCAGAATCAAAAGAAATCAACAAATACAAAAACAGTCTCTAAACCCCTGCTAATAAAACAGAACAAGAACATGCAACCATCCACAGAAACATCTACATACAAAGGAAAAACAAAAAACAGACAACAATCCCTTCATACAATCCAAAACATGACAATCTCTTTCCACAACAGAAACGCACTCTCATGGTACAAAACCTTAAAATCTGCTAAAGCAATTCAACTTTCAAATTTCAAATTTCAAACAAACCACCTCCAATATCCTCCACAAAGTTTACATAAAAAAAACATATAAGACATCACCAGGTTTGCTACGGTGGTTAGCTCTTAGAATTTAATCTAAACTGCAGGACAGTCTGACATTAAATATCATAATGGGCACTCTCAACAACCCATTTCCTTAAAATCTGCTAAAGCAACTAAAATTTCAAATTTCAAACAAACCACCTACAATAGCCTGCACAAATTTTTTTTAAAAAGGACGACATCACCGGGCTTTGTTATGGTGGTTAGCTCTTAGAATTCAATCTAAACTGCAGGATAGTCTGACATTAATTTTGATAGCATATATACAAATTTGCATGGGTTTTGATAATGGGTACTCTAAACACCCCATAACTCACAATCTACGCCAGAAGACAGCCAACATTCCACCTGATCCAGTCATTTATTCAAATTTTAAATTTATGGTTTGATTGGGAGTGGACCACTGGATTTATAGATCAGAAAAGTCACTGGAAATGGGGGCATTTGAGTGTCTAGTATAAGGGCTCGGTTAGATGGTGAAGTGGGAGTGCTTCATATCCCTGTCAAGGTTCACATCCGAGTCAATGTCATCCCTCATGCGCTGTCTTGCTCAAGAAAGCAGGCTACTTCGAGTGGTTAAGCCCAGTTGCATGTATGGATGACTTTGGCAGAATAAGATACCCACCTAGGTGAAGAATTTCTAAGCCATCTACATTCAATTGGAATATTGTCAGATTGGGAAAATGCACACTTGCCACACATTGATACCAATAATAATAGAAAGTCAATTGTAATATTGCCAAACTGTGAAAGGTGCTCTTGCCACATATTGATGGCAACAATAATAGAAAGCATATTGTGATAACAAATAAGGGATTTAAATTTCACACTAGCGTTCTTTTTCATTCAATTCAAAAGGAAATCCTGTATACCAATCTCTAGCTACATACAAAGGAAAAACAAAAAACAAACAACAATCCCTTCATACGATCCAAAACATGACAAACTATTTCGACAACAGAAACACACTCTAATGATACAAATCCTTAAAATCTGCTAAAGCAGTTCAAACTTCAAATTTCAAACAAACCACGCACAATAGCCTCCACAAATTTTTATGTAAAGCAGTTCAAATTTCAAACAAACCACCTACAATAGCCTTCACAGATTTTACATAAATAATATATAAGACATCACCGGGGTTTGCTATGGTGGTTAGCTTTTAGAATTTAATCTTAACTGCAGGACAGGTTGACATTAAATATGATAGCATATATAGAAATTTTGCATGGGGTTTGATAATGGGCACTCTAAACACCCCATTTCTTTAAAATCTGCTAAAGAAATTCAAATTTCTAAGTTCAAACAAACAACCTACAATAGCATACACAAATTTTACATTAAAAAAAAATATAGCAAAATAACAAACAGAAAAAAGACACCACCGGGTTTGTTATGGTGCTTAGCTCTTAAAATATAATCTAAACTGCAGGACAGTCTGACATTAAATATGAGAGCATATATACCAATTTTGCATGAAGTTTGATAATGGGCACTCTAAACACCCCATTACCCGCAATCTATGCCAGAAGAAAGCCAACATTCAACCTGATCCAGTAGTTTATTCAAATTTTAAAGTTATGGGTTGACTGGGAGAGGACCACCGAATTTATAGATCAGAAAATTCACTGGAAATGGGAACATTTGTGTGTCTAATATAAGGGCTTGGTTAGAGATGTTGAAGTGGGAATGCTTCATATCCCTGTCATCCGACTCAATGTCATCCCTCATGGGCTGTCTTGCTCAAGTAAGCAGGCTGCTTCAAGTGGTTAAGACCAGTTGCATGTTTGGGTGACTTTGGCAGAATAAGATACCCACCTAGGTGAAGAATTTCTAAGTCATCTATATTCAATTGAAATATTGCCAGAATTGGGAAAATGCACACTTGCCACACAATGACACAATGATAACAATAGAAAGTCATTTGTAATATTGCCAAACTGGTAAAGGCACGGTTGCCACACATTAATGGTTGATAATAGAAAGCATATTGTGAAAACAAATAAGGGATTTAAATTTCACGGTAGCGTCCTTTTTCATTCAATTCAAAAGAAAATCCTGTATACCAAGCTCTAGAGATTCTGCACAATGTAGTTGAGAGTAAATAATGCGTAGCTAAGAATCAGAGCACCAACCGTGATCTAGAATTCCTGTCGCGGCTAAACTTGTAGCTGAAAATTGGTTGCCGAATATTGCCCTGAATCTGCAAGACCTGCGGACTGCACTCGGGCTCGCCGTCAAACTGGAAAACAAACCTTGGCTCAGGCTCTGCCCGGACGTTCAAGTGAAGCTGAGGTCCCGCTTTCGAATCTCCGGCTGAGCTTTTTCCCAATAGACACCCGCTTTCGGAAAACCTATAAATTTTTTAACCCTCAAACCCATTGGGTTGACCGTGTAAGTATGTCTGGCTGGATGGCTTGGCGCTAATAACTAGCAAAATTACAACATTCTGACAGTACGAGAATCAAGGTTTCTGTTATTTTCTTCCCCAGGCAATTGAATTTGTCACTATCAATAGTTATTGAAGAGGGTTGCTATCGGTTATCTTATATTTGGCATACACAGCACATCAAAGGATAATTAGAATGAAACTACCTACAGTTTGAACATCATCTGAGAACGAAGTTTTCATAATAGGAAAATACAAGCTTGTCTTGATCTCTTATCAGTATAAGCTGAAACTCCTTACATCTGCATTCTGTCTAGGTAGGATGTCAACCATCCAGCCAATCCAAGCTGAAGTGTGCTTCTACAACTTCAACTCTCAGCTCCATGAGAGCAGAGCTCTTGACCTGCATCCATTGCTGCCCAATCTGCTCGTCACAGAGAACATGCTTTAGAGATTTCAGTCCTCCAACTGACTGAGGCAGCTTCCTCAAGTGAGAACATTCTCTCATGTCAAGCTCCTTGAGTTTCTTTAGTTGCCCTATTTCCTCTGGAAGTTCTTCTAAGCACTCACATAGCGAAATGTCGAGATATTCCAGCTTCCCAAGTTTTCCAATAGATGCTGGAAGCTCTTTCAGACCTAGACAAGCCAATAACCTTAACATTCTTAAATATATGAGCTTTCCCAAGTCATCAGGTAACTTTTCAAGGAGGTGACAGTTAGTGATAGAAATTTTTTGAAGTGAAGTCATGTCACAAATTCCAGCAGGAAACTCCTCCAAATCACAGCAATGGTCCAAGTTAAAATCTAGTATCAGGGGAAGCTCTAGGCTTGACTGGGCACTGTTGAACCTGGACATATTTCCAAGCCCTTCACATAAGCTCAAAGATAGCTTCTCTAAGTTCAGTAAGGCTCGACTGTGCTCTTGAAGTGGTGCAACAATTAACCTCTCTAAGTGGATAGTCTTAAGCTGAGTGAGAGAAGATAATGCTAGTAGACCATTCACTATGGCTCTCTTGGACCCATAATTTAATACTGTGAGAACCTTCAGTTTTCTCATAGAACTGAAAAACAGTGGAAGAAAGTATTCGCTTGCAGAAAAGTGTAAAATTTAAGCCTCTGCCTCAGAGAAATTCATATTGCACCACTGAGTCTCTTCCATGGCACCTACATAGATAAACCACACATGCAAAGTTCAATTAGAACATATGGGTTATTGAACATACTATGAAATCACTTTCTAAGATTTTTGACATAATGGCCAACACCTAGAAATTTGTTTGTGATCACTAGACGTAGATCACGCAGTGATCAGCTATTGATTATAAGGTAAGATTCGCAAGTGACATGGACATGTAATCTTGAGCACAAACTAAATATTGTATGTGAATGCAGGTCGTTTATATGCTGGTAGATCAACAGCAATAAATGTTTTACCCTGAATTTAATTGCTTGACACTGCTAGGTAGTTTTTTGCGTAAAAGGAAAGCAGATAATACAAGTATCCAAGGTACATTATTAATTGGTTCATATATATTTTTTCGAAAACATAAAAAACTGTTATTAAACGTAAAAATATTAGCAGAAGCTTTTAGAGAATTTGGTGATTGGATAGTGCAGTTTGGTAGGAAATGCTTAGAAAATAAAAACTTCATTATAAACAGCCCCAAAATATTTTATTCACAAGGTTCTCTGGTTTCTAGGCCTGGCCCATGACAGCCTGCCTGCATCCTTTGTTGGTTCAACTTCTTGCTTAGCAGGAAAGACAAGGGCTAGGGAAAAGAAACAGAAATTCCGAATGCAGTGCTTTTGGCTCCAAATGCTTCAAACAAATAAATACATACACTTTAAGCAGGCTGCTAGAATCACCCACCTGTGGAAACGGAAACTATTTGAGCATCAAATGCTTGATCCTCAGGCAGCTTACATTTTCTTGGCAAATTGTGCCCCTGACTAGGCATAAGCAACCTCTTCCTATGAACTATACTGTCTCGGGAAGCCAAATATATGGCCAAATGTCGCATTACATTGTGCTGAGAAAAGTACAGCTCAGAGGCACTTCCATAATTGATGGCTGGTCTGCTATTACATCCAATTAAGAAGAAAACACAATGTATAAGATAAAGGAAGCCATGATCAAAGAGCCTAGCACAACAAATAGTCGAGAAGGAACTTACCCGAGATTGCTTATCAAATTCAACAGATTTCTACTTGCAAAGGCACTTACCTGAGATTGCTTGTCAAATTCAACAGATTTCTACTTGCAAGTTCTAACAAGATGACGAAAGCATCTTGCCAGTCCATTTTTCGCACATAAACCCAAATGTCCAATAATGATTCAGCACAAATTTTTCTATCCTCTGGAAATGATCCCAAGTCTAAGAAGCAAACCCTTGTTTCCTCATCGAGGACATCAATACTAGTTTCCAAGACTCTAAGAAGCCCTTGTTTGTGATAATCTGAGATTGGTTCCCCATTTAAGAGCTTGTTCTTGGCTCTCTCCCATGCCGGGAGAGGCTGACCATGCAAAGAGCTTCCGATTACCTTCAAAGCAAGTGGAAGGCCTTTACATTCTGCTTGCACCTGTGGTTCATACATTAACAACTATAAGTGGAAATTCTATAGATGGACCTTACCAAGTACGGCATTGTCTTACAGGACTCGACCAAGTTGCATATAAACTTGTCGAGTTATACCAATTTTGACCAATCTGACTGATTCTTTCAGTGGCTAGTTTGAATTGGCTCTTTTTTGGTCAAGAGAAGTCAAACTTAGGAGAGTTTGGAAGACTCAGTGGAGTTTTGTATCTATATGGACTCTTGGTAACAACAAATATAAATACCACAACAAACTGCAAGCCATTTGGGATACCCAGGTTTCCGTAGTCTCAACTGAAGAAAGGCTTCATAAAAGAGGCTTTACAGAAGTTGCATCTATTATGGGGATTCGGAAGATGTTGGCTATGTTTCTTGTACGTGCCAATTTGTTAAGAAGGTCTGGTCTTGGTTAGAAAGAGTTTTTACATGTATATTATGCCACAATTTTACTGGTAGAGCGTTCTTCCGGAGATCCTGGATGTTACCACAACCCTGTCTGGAGTGCTTCACAGGTAAGGATGTTCACTCTCTACTACCTATGGCGTAAAATGTGTGTCAAAACGTTTGAAGATTCGTCAAAGATAGAATAACTAAAATTCGTAAATTCTTCATTTTGAACTCAAAAGTGATTCAATGTTCAACGCATCTGATTGCCATAAGAAATTACTGTGAAAAGCCACATTAAGGAGCAAGATCTCAAGGATTTGCTCTACTAGAATCAATAGCGAGATCTCATGGACTTGCTCTACTTGCATTTATGGGTAGGAGGAAGGCTTATTTGATGTGAAGATAACTAATTATGTACTCTTACAGGGATAGCAATCATATCCCTTTTAGTTGCAGGGACAAAAGAGAGGTGCATTCTACAGTTTGGGTAGGGGTAAGGGTGATCCATCAACTTTTGCATGTGTCTGTGTGATAGTATAATGAATTTAGACAGAGCATTGGTTGTATTGAACATGGACACTAACACAAACCTATCTAAACACAGGTCTGAGGTTGTGAAGGATGCATTTCTCAACGTAGAGACATGCAACTTCCGACTTCACAACCTCTAGGTGCATCTCAGACCTGGTTGGATCTGCTTCTGTTAGTAATATAAGTATCAGATTTTAGCAAAAACAAGAGTAAAAGAAAATATAAACAAGATATTGGCTTTTGCAGCAGCTACCCTGGAACCAAAGGAAAAACGAAGTACCTTTTAGGAGAGAAAAATGGTTTCAAAAGATGGAAACCCTAGTTACCTTTAATTTCTTGATCATTGAAGAGAGCTAACGCCAGAGTTGTTTTGCCAAGCCCTCCCATACCTTGCACCCCAACAACTGACACCTCTTGCTGGAGCAGTATTCTCTTCAAATTCGAAATGCTTTTCTCCAACCCCAGTACAAAATCAGACTTTATTGATAATTTATAACTACAGGGAGCCTCATCAACAGCTCCATCAAACAGGTCTTCTACTCCCATTTGTTGAAGCATCATGATATTCTCATGGGGATCATTGCTGACCTCGGCCACATATTTTCACATTCTTTCAGTCATCTCGCTCTCATCCACTAACCCCACCTCGTACAAATGGTGAAAACTCTTGAGCTCTGTTATGAGATTCTTCAAATCAAGCAATATATGGGGAGGCATTTGGCACTGAACGAAGCCACAAATCTCCTTCTCCAGCTGCTGAATTCGAGAAGTATATCTGAGGTTGTGAAAAGTAATAAAATGGCTGGTTTTCTCACACTGTTTTACCAGCTCAACGCCAGGCTTCTTGTTTCAAACTTTACCTTTTTTCAAAAATGCTAATTTCATAGTGAAAAACAGTAAATACATTTTTTTATTTTCACATCACTAGTTAAGTGGATATATAATGTTTTTGGTTCTTGGTTAGGTTGGAAAATATTTATAATAATATAATTTTATGGTTGTTGTTTAAGTTTATTAGGTGTTATTAAAACAATAAATACATTTTTTTTATTTTCACATCACTAAAGAAGTAACTATATAATGTTTTTGGTTATTGGTTAGGTTAGAAAATATTTATAATAATAATAATATAATTTTATGGTTGTTGTTTAAGTTTATTAGGTGTAATTTTTTTTAATTTCAATTTAATAATTTTTAAATGGAATAATATGATTTTAATTTGGTTGTATTGAAAATATTTATATGTTTTTACATATAAGGTGGGTGCAAACAAAGGAGAATATATAGTAAGTCTATTTAATAGTTAATAACAAATGTTAATTTCTTAAAATTATATGATAAATTTGAAAGGAGTAGGGTATGTATCTTTTTTCGGGTGAAATATATTAAAATTATTGTGTGAATGGGGTTGTAAGACCCTATATTTTCATCCTGGGAAAATATAGTCCTCTCTTAGCCACTTGCATAGTTTAGATTGTCATAAGCAAAGTAGGTACATTGTCTTAAGATGTAAACATTTCATTTTAAGCAGTGTCATAATGTGGTTTCAGCGAAGCATTAAAAGATGGAATGAGCATGCACATTTGGGATGCTAGTGTTATATTCAGCTTGAGGCATGATTGCACGTCTAACAAGACTCTAACAAGGGTTGCAGAGGAGAGGTTGGGGGATTGTAGTCTCACTTGGAAGTGTATACAAGCAGGTTAAGCCCTATGAGAAGTTGTGAAACAAAATTAAGGGATTTGACAAGTTGCACGAAGGCAACTTAGTAGTGGTACTAAGTGAGCAATCCTTGATTCAACTTGATACTCTCTCCTTGGCACTACCACTTTGTAAGATGGAGAAGAAATGTGAAATAGATGTGCAACCCACTAAAGAAGTTGAAGGTTGTTGTAATGTATATCGGTGGTTATGTCATGATGTGAAAGGAAGTGTTGGAACTTGGAAGGTGATCATTAGAGTAGATTTACCATGGAGTGCAAGGAGGTGCAAGGATCTGATAAGGAGGGAACTACAAAAATCTAACAAGTAGGCCATATTGAGTTAGGATATTACTATTTTGGGACATCCAAAGTTGAAGGTGCATTTTATGGAGGTGCAGTCGAAGTGCTTGGGTGCGTGCCACAGCGTAAGGGTATCTAGGACTTTTAGTGTGTGTTAGTGGTGTTAGTGCATTGTGTTTGATCAACACTAGCTAGAATGTGTTCCATGAAGGAAAAAATCCCACAAATTTGGGATGACTTAACCATTTGGCATTTAAGGTGTGTTATGTCATAGTTTTGAGGAGACAATTAGAACCATCTTAGAGTGTGATGGGTTGTGCCATGGACTTAGGTCCACTTATATGGGTTGAGGTGTAAAGGTACCGTGTGAGTTGAAGAAAATGATTACAATGCTTACCTATATAAAGTGTTTATGATATAAGATTAATAAGTTTTTGTTGGAGAATGGAAGAGGAGGATAAGAAAAGAGAGGCATTAAGGTTTGTTGTAAATCAATCAAAAGGAACGAACTTGTTAATCTTATTGGCAAGATTGTTCAAGTTGTCTCTTCAATAGGAGTGAATTTTGGCTAGGACTAGGTAGTTAAGCATTGATTGGGTACTCTGGAAATCCAAGACCTAACATATCCAAGCTAGTCCATTAAATAGATTCATCTTGGGCAAGAGTTGTTAAGGCTAAGGTGCAAATATCCCCTCTGCTCAAACTATTTAACATGCAAAGTTGGATCTGATTCTTCAACTTGTCTTGACGATGAACCACACTGGTTGGTTCGAAACGCCTAAACAAATTATATATCTTGTGATTTACGCTGGAAAAATTTCTCGTAAACTACACATTAAGAAAGTTTGTGCACTCCTATATGGATAAACATGCTTATTATCTTTCATGAGTTTCATCAAATATTTAACATATTATTCATCCACTTTATTTAGATATTCATCATCTCCAATTAACAAATATACATTAAGCAAGTTCATGCACTCTTATATCGATAACATGCTTATTATTTTTCATGAGTTTCATTAAAGATTTAACTTATTATTCATCAACTTTGGATTTGGCGAGGATGAATTCTAGTATATTACCAAGTGTTTTTTTTTCAATTGTAGTTCTTACTTTCATGATTAATTTGGTTGTAATTTTTACTTCCACGATTAATTTAGTCTAAGTTCTCTAGGTAGTCATTAATGATCTATTCAGTGCTATGTGGGGGTTTTACTTTTCAACAAATATGAAGTATCTATGCTACATTGGGACCTAGTGACCTTGTTGAAAAACCCTAGCAAACATCTTTGAAACCATTTACTAGCACTAGTTGAACTTGAGATATCTCAAAAACTAAAAGGAACAAATAAGGGTTGCTTTGCCAATCCACTCATAACCTAATCCACTTTGGTGTACTTATATTCTCAAAGTGAATCAAATACCAAGAATGATCTATGTCTGCTAAAACCTATAATCACATTGTTTCCCTAATAGCAACTAAAAACTTCTATACCCAGTTGTTGAACTTTTGCAACCAATTATAAACCTTCAACAAGAAGTAGTTTTCTAACGAGAATTATTGCCATATCTTCCTTGGTTTTACGAGGAAAAAGAAATAAAATTTCATTTGTTATCAAAGGTAAACCAAATTCATTATTTGCATACTTCCAAACCTAGGGTTTGGTATCCAAAGTAGATCCTAACCACATCAATGAAACAAACTTTGTTTTTATGTATCATCCAAACATTATGTACAATTACAGACTCACCTCTAATCCATTGTTTATAAAAATGTTGAATATTTTCATACATGATATACTGAACAATTGGACAATGAAAATAGTTGTCATCGCTATTCTTCCATTTATATGCTTTTTGCAACTTATTTGAAAGAGCAATTTTGTCCCAACAATTAGACTTGTAGCATAAAGAACATGGTTAATACATATGATTAGACCAAAAACTAGTTACTACCAAAATTCAACCAAAAAAAATATTACTGCATAAAAATATAATTAAAAACAAAAATTTCCCAAATTAAAAATAAATAAATGATAAACTTTTCTTTACCAAAATTTAGTGATTTTTTTGGTGCTAATACTAACATCACCATTACAACAAGATATTTTTCTAGTGCTAATACTACCATTACAACAAGATATAAGAGGGATATAATGCAAAAAGTTTAATAATAATATGTATGTAGAAGATGGTCTTCAGACTGGTGAATTCATGATAATCAATGGGACTACAGTCAAAATAATTGGATGTTATTTACTTTTTTACATAGATTGTCAAAATAATTGCCTAAATCGGTTTTTTTTAACCAAAGTTTAACAAAAACTTTGCTAGTGCTAACATTAGAACCACCATTACAACAAGATATCTTTCTAGTGTTGACAACACCATTATAGTAAGATACCTCAAGAGAGACAGAAAATCTAAAAAGTATGATAGTAATACGTATCCAGAAGATGGTATTGAAACTAGTAATTGTTCACAAATCCATAAGATTGTAAGGTCATTCTCATTATCATAATCATTGTCATCATCATCACATCCTTTTCATTGTTATTGCCATCATTACATTATCATCATAATCACCATTCATGCCATCATCATCATCATTATGGACATTGTTTGCAATTGTTCATAATTGTAGATGTTGTAAGAAATATCATCAACCCAAAAAATGTGATCAGTGCTAGAAAAGGGTTGTTTAGGACACATTGATATACGTAAGAGAAATAAAAACTCTATTTTTGAGAGATGATCGATGATCATCATCATCACCACCATTATCATCGTCATTGTCATTTTTATCATCCCCATCATCATCATTAATGTAATTTCTATCGACATTGTTGTAATCATCATCATCATTCATGCCATTATAGTTTTTGATGATGACCTAGATGAAAATGATGATGATGACAACAAAGATAATGCTTATGATTATGACAATGACAACATCTAAAATTGGGAAGATTCGCCAACGTCATTAGCATAGTCATCATCATAATCATTGCCATCATCATCATTGTCATTGTAACCACTATCGTCTTTATCATCATAATCACAATTCATGTCATCGCCATCATCTTCATTTTCATCATTGTCAATATTATTGACATTGTCATCAATTGTTCATAATTGTCAATGCCATAAGGAATATCATCAATGCAGAAAATATGATGAGTGTTGGAAAAGGGATGCAAAAGCGAACATAGAAATGGGGGCAACAATAGAAGTAAAATTGGATGAAAAGTGGATACAACATAAGTAGATGCACAACAACATGAAAAACCTGACACAAAAGTGGATGCAAAAGTAGATGCAGTTGTCAATGCAAACTTGGATGCAAACATGAAGGCAAAAGTGGAAGCAAACATGGGTCCAATGGTAGGTGTAAAACTTGGCACAAATTGTGGTGAAACAAATGTGGATGCAACAACGGAAACAAAAGTATATGCAAAAATGGACGAAACAAAAGTGGATGCAATAGGGGATGCAAACGTGGAAGCAAATGTGGTTGCAATGGTAGGCGCAAGATATGGTGCAACAAAAGTGGATGTAACAATAGACAAAAAAATATGCAAAATAAGATGCAAAAATGGATGTAAAAGTGGAAGCAAACATTGATGCAACAAGCAAAACAAAATTGGATGCAAAAAATGGATATAATGTAAGTAGATTATGCAAAAGTAGATACAAAACGAGATGCAAAACCCAATGCATAAACCTGACATAAAAGTGGATGCAAAAATAGATGCAATATTTGATGCAAAAGAGGATGTGAACATGGATGCAAAATTGGAAGCAAACGTGGATACAACAGTGAGTGCAAAACATGGTGCAAATTGTGGCATAACAAAAGTGGATGTAATGATAGATGCAAAAAAAGAATCAAAGTATGATGCAAATGAAGATGTAAAAAGGGATGCAAAAAGTGAAATTTAAAATGGGTGCAACAGTGGATGCAAAATTGTGTGCAAAAGTGGATGCAATAGAAGTCGATGCAAAAGTAGATGCAAAACGAGACACAAAACCCGATGCAAATCCCGGTCCAAAATTGGATACAAAAAGGGATGCAAAAATAGATGTAGTAGTTGATGAAAACCTAGACGCAAATGAGGATGCAAACGTGGATGCAAAATTATAATCAAAAGTGGGTGCAAAAGGAGGTGCCAAACTAGGCGCTAATTGTGGCACAAAAATATTAGATGCAATAGTGGGTACAATAATAAATGCAAAAGAGGATGTAAATATGGATGCCAAACAAGAGGGAAAAGTGGATGCAACAAAAGTAGATGCAAAATTTTATGCAAAACTAGACACAAAACACGATGTAAAACTTGGCGCAAAAGGGATGCACAAATGGATGAAAAAATGTATGCAAAAAATGATTTAAAAAAGGATGCAAAAGTCGATGCAAAAGTTGATGCAAGTGTAGGTGCAAAAAGTGGATGCAAATGAGGATGCAAAAGTATGTCAAACAAAATTAGGTGCCAAACTTGATGCAAAACCTGGAACAAAACCTGGTGTAAAGGATGACACAAAACTTGACATAAAATTTGGTGCGAAACGTGGTGCAAAACCTATTGCAATACCTGGTGCTAAACTTGGTGTAAGATTTGGTGCAAAACTTGATGCAAATTTTGTGTCAAGTTTTGCACCATATTTGATAAATGGATGCAAATAGCACCAAAAATGGGCTCTAGATGCAAAAAAAGAAGTAAAAAGGGACGCTAATCGCTGGTTTTGTTGTAGTGTATCTATAATTCATAAAGGAAATACAAAAGTAGTTTTTTATCTGTTTGTTTCTAAGGCAACTATCACACCTTAGTGGGATAGAGCAATTCTATATAGACACTTTTCCCTGTAACACTGACTATTCTGCACATTTCTGGAGAGAAGTGTTGGCTCCCTAACTACTCTGCGCATTTTTGGAACACAATGTTGTCTTGGGTCTCTGTGGACTACAGTGTTTAAGCAACCATGAGAGGTTGGGGTCTCTCCACACTGTGGGGTTTCAGTAGGCAAGGGAGGAAGATTGATGGTTGCAGAAGAAAAGTGCACAGTTCCGGGAAGCTGGATGAGGCTAGGTTTCTTAGGAAAATGGCTAAGTTTGAGATTAGTGAAACATATGTAAACATTGATAGGACTTGACTTTGATCACACATGGACACTTAGTGACACAACATAGACCATCCAGAATGCATAAGGCATACTTCTCTTGATGCAACAACCTTTGTGACAAGAGTGTGTGAAGTGAGAGTGAAATATGTATATGTGATGACAACCACACACAATTCCCTTGAAGCAATATAACATTCCCTTTGCATGACAAAAAAAAACCCCTATGCCCAAAGCTGACACATGTTGCGTAAAGATGAGAACATGAACAACTCTTAAGATCAAGTAGGGGAGCTTGAAATCATCATCTTACCAATAGTTGACCAAGGATGATCAATTGCAAGATCCAAGGTAGGCTCTGAAATTTTCATGTGAGCAAAAATTTTGGAGCATAGTTGTAGTTGCTACAACACTTGGTGACACACTGGTAGAACTCTAGCTCTTTGAATGAACCATGTTTCATGAAAAGTGAGTCTAACCCTTGCAAAAATATTGTTCTATTCTTTTATCATCGTGGTTTCCAAACTAGCTTGATTGAAAGATGTAGCACCTGCCATGCTCTTTATCAGTCAGCACACATTCCAATCCAAGTCAACCGAGTTGTTTCGATTGGGGATGAGGGGTATATTGGTGCACAAGTAATATGTCAGTCAGAGTTTAAGTTTCATCTTTGGTGTTGCTCTGCTACTAACAGGCCTGGACAGTACCCCAGTGGAGTCATGCAGGAACACAAGCATCGCTCCGCTGCCAGTGAGCCACGTCAGCACCCCAGTGGAGTTACTTGCATAACATCTCTGAGAAGGAAGCCTTTCTCTTCTTTCACCTTATTCATTTTTTAATTTTTCAAAGAACTGTGCTTAGGCACTTATTTATTTCAAAGGCAGAAGAGGGATCATGACTTATTGAGAGAAGAAGAGGTTGGTCCTTCAGAGAAGTATGTTATGTATACCTCTGACATACTTGTTAAGGTTTTCCCCCTCACCTTACTTAACTGAACTTACAAGGGTTAACCCAAAACAACCGATTAGAGTAGGTGGTACTAGTTAGAGTGCAAGCATTGTGTTTTCACCAAGACTCACTCTAAACAAAATGTAGTTTCCATCAAGGCATCATCGACTAAAGAAAATAAGGTCTTCACAAAGAGAGAGAGCAACAGATAACCAGATGTTGATAGTTGTACAAGTCCTCTTAGATTTGACCAATTTATGTCGAGAGCCAAACATGGTTTCACGAGAGGCTAACCTACGGGTACATGCAAGCAAAGAAAGAAAAAAGGAAAAAGCAGAAGTAAAGTGAAACCAAAACAAGTAAGCAAAGCAAGCAAGAAAGCACACCAAACCAAGTAAGAAAGCAAAAAAACATGCAAACTAGAAGGAAATGCAAAGAAAGAAGCAAACACTACTCCTACTCCTACAATAAACAGTGCATGGACCTACTCATGTGAAGTGATATTTCCAATGCATCTACTATCGCATTGGCTGGCCCATGTTGGCGAAGGCATGGTTCGCAAAAAGTACAATCAATCAAACCAGCAAGCATGAAAGATATAACAAAGAATACCAACACTCTCTGAGTTTAAACGTGTCCACAAAAAAGAAAAGAATGAAAGCACAAGACAAACACTCTGTGGACTTACCATGGTTTCGTGACACACTATGTACTGATGATAAGCATATGCACTCTCTTGATTGTGATAGACAAGAAAACATGAGAAAAGGAGACAACTTATGCCTTTCAAGTGTGCTTGATGTGAATGATTCCTCTAGTGCGTAAATGATGGGATCATGTGATTCTAGTGGAGGAAGCAAAATGTGTGTGCTGAATTGATCTTCAGTGCATACAGATGAGTGATGAGGAGCCTTGGGTGTTTCACAAATTTTCATATCAGAAGCGGAACTAACCTCAGGACAGCGAGGGCCTAGCATAACCATCATCTTAGGCTAAAGTGCCTCGCCAGACTGTGGGGTTTACACTTCATCAATAGATAGATCATCGGAGACCAGTGGCTTATACAGATTAATAGTGAGTGAATCAACATCGTTATCAAATGAAGAAGTACAGAGATCATGACAACCAATATCAGAAAATTCAGGATGTTTGTCGGCATCCTCATGATTTGATGAATCATGCAGAGGGGTAGATGAGAAGCAAGGATGTTCACCCTCTATATTTCCAGAAAAAGTAGATGAAAATTCAAGTGGATTCTCAATGAAATATTTGTCCTCTCCACTATCAAATGATAGAGTGACATCGGGTGTGTTCTGCGAATGATTGGAAGTAGATGCATCCATGAATGAATTTACACAAGGAAAATCAGAGATAACAGAATTTCCAGGCAGAAAAAGTAGATGAAAATTCAAGTGGATTCTCAATGAAATATTTGTCCTCTCCACTATCAAATGATAGAGTGACATCGGGTGTGTTCTGCGAATGATTGGAAGTAGATGCATCCATGAATGAATTTACACAAGGAAAATTAGAGATAACAGAATTTCCAGGGATGTCAGGAAAAACCAGAGGAGGCGAAGATAGAAGGAGATCATCCTTCACCGTGGGTTCATGCCCAGATGCTTAGTCATACTCTTCGTAAATGACAACGCAGGTTGGTTGTGCAGCATCAACTCCATCAATAGATTGATCCTCGTTCACAAAAAGTGTAGAGTCTGGAACAGAAGAACACAAGGCAGTGCAATCTGGAGGATCAGCAGAATGTGGAGATGAAGGTTGAGGTAACAATTTCATATGACACCCATGGTCTTCCAAAACAAATCTGCACAGAAATGAAGAGTAGTGAGGGTGGGAGGATGTGACAGTTGACCATACGTGTGCACATGTTCTCCCACATTACTCTACATGGATGGAGTTGTTTCATGAGGGGAAGGTGGATAGTCACTTGCAACAACGACTGTGCCCGCTTGTGATTACACAACTCCATCACCGAAGTATGTTGAGCAGGGTTTTGACTTTTTCTTCACTTGGGGATAGAAAATCTATCCATGAGATATTGGAATTTCATTTGATTTTTCGGAGCTTCAAACATGAGTATAAGGAATCGCCCCCAGAATTCCTCTAGAGATTCATGTGAGACCTTCTGTTGTTGTAACATTTTTTTATCAAGCGCTTCAGGGTCAAAATGGTGAAAAACAGATTCTATTAGATCATTGAACTACTTGAATGAGTGTATGGAGTTATGAGGCAATATGCTACACCATAAAAATGGGTAGTCATGAAGTGTGTGTTCGAGCAGCGAATAAACCTTTGTTTCATTAAAAACTTCCACATTCTCCATGAGCACGTGAAAGTCATCTAAGTGCTCAAGCCATGCCACTTCGCCTTCGCCATCATACGTGATTTCTGACAAGTCATCCTAGAACTCCCTATCGACATGAAAGATATCTCCGTTGGACAAATATTTCAGAGGGTGAACTATAACAAACTCCATGATAGATGTGTGAAGAGTCAAAATAGATTGTGAGGGCTCAACTTGTCATCTGGCCCTCCTTCTAGTGCCAAAAATGTTGACGGTGTTGGACCCACCAACATTTAGGGGATCTCCTCGATATGAAGTCCCAACTAGACCTCACACCATTTGGTGTAGGAGTCCCATCCAGTACGATGGCCCGGTTTCCATTATCTTAAAGATTTTCCTTAGCTCTTGCTTGTCAGCACATGAGAGTGGTTTTCTTAATCTTCAAACAACGAGGTTCATGTGCCTGGTGAGTGCTTAGTGTCGCTTGTGTCAAGGTTCCTTCACTGCAGAGGGAGAGGGTGAGAGTGAGTCTCAAGTCGAAAGGGAATAGTCCCAACTCTGTTAGAGACACACAAAATAGTAGGACATGCGCACCTACTGACGAAGTAGCCCACACGAATGTGGCAGTCACAAACACAAAGTGAATAGATAGAATTCACAACACCTAGCGGAATATTCCAAATGAGTGCAACGAACGTTATAAAAAGTTTACAAGAATGAATCTGTCAAGTGTCTGGCAGGATATGCCACCTGGGCGAGACAACGTTAGCAACTAATTCAACACATTTCCAACAACATATGTACTAAAATCAATGAAATAGTTCAATTTTCTTAATACAGGTTAAAGAAACATGCATTACAAGTGTCCTAAGAATAGTCTTACAAACGAATACAATACATGTGTGAAAATGTGTCGGCCTATTAACATGCTTCTGAATTAAGTGAAATTTCCAAGAGAAATTCGTACACCATTACATCAATAACCCCGATAGTGGGGTGTTGGAGCCATTTCTTGCTCCTCAAAGAAAAGACTACAAACTCTCAAGGCTGTGTGGGAGGAGCCAAGGTGAAAAGTATTTTGCATGCACAATGAGGGGTATATAGCCAAGGGTGAAATTGACCCTTGTGACTGTTTGACTTACATGAATCTTCAACTTCACATGACTCTTCAACTTTACCTGTGGGTCTCTTGGACATCCAAATTACATTACATTTATTACGATAGTATGGCCCATAGTAGTGATGTGGCTGAGATGACTCATGACATGACTCGACACAACAGTGCTAGTATGTTCATGCTGATGGTGGTGTCCCTGTTGAGTCACAGTGTCATTGAGTGATGAGTGTGCTCTTGGTGTATGATAGGTTCACCTCCGCATGGCAAGGTGTGTGGAGTCTTTGATGGTCTTGGTGTTCACTTCATAGTTCATGAATGTGCATGTCTATCCTTTGCTTGCTACTTGGTATGCTTCGTTTTTTCATCCATTCGTGAACAAATCTCCTAGCATGCGCTCCTTGTTTATATCATTCGTTATCATGCCATGTCTCATCCATGTACCTATATCTACAATCACTCATGACGAGACGATATCAAATACAGAAATCACCTAGTCTACCATGATGCATCATCTTTCATTTTCAGGTGCAGGTGACTAGGAGAGAGGACAAGGTTTTGAAACTGCATAGAGCACATTTCTGGTTGGGATTCGGGCTCTCAGAACTATCAAGGAAAATTGCACAGAGATCACTAGGACGCTAAGGTAGGCAGTCTGGGTCAACAATGACTATCTGTGGGATCTTCCTCGGCTGAAGGGAAGATCTGTGCAAATTTTCTAGGGGAGCAGTGCAGATAGCAGGGAGGACATTGGAAGTGAAAATTGTGCAGATTCTCCGAGGCGGCTGGCAGCGAAATGTAGGATCTTGCTAGCCAAAACTGCGCAAAATCGGGAGGCTGGTCTATAGGACATCTCTATGTAGTTTCTAGGCTAAGCGGGGTGTCAGGTAGCTGGAGGATAGCCCACGAAAACTGCACAGATTTCAGGAGAAGCAGCAGGTCAGCTGCAGGGTAACTATCTGATAGAACTACGGAAATTTCAAGGACAATGAAGTGAGAGGCAGCGGGTGCATATCCTTCATGTCTGTGCAATTTCTTCAATCAGCGTAGATTAGCATGCTAGCAGCTTTTGTGCAATTTTTTGGAGTGAAGCCCAGGGTCACTTCCCGATCAAAACTGTCCAGTTGACCAGCGAGAAGCTTGATAGATTTGCTTGCAGACAACGTAGACTGAGATGGCTTGCTGAGAAACTTCTATGTTGTTCTGGGTGATAGTCAGTCATGTCAATTCTAGGATTGTGCATTGTAAACTGCTGGGAGGCAACCTTAAGCTTTGTGCAATTCTAGGTAGCATTACATGATCACTGAGGGCTGAGACTACGCGGTCTAACTCAGTGGAGGTCTGGTTGTTGGAGGGTGGTCCAATCAACAGATTTTCAGCGAAATGACTAAGTGTGCAAGTAAGTGAACTTGTGAATACATGACCTTATGAACACACTCAACATAAATTTATGACAAGACATCTCGAATAAATAAGACAACATATGCTCAGTGTGACTGACTGTTGAACTGTCTAATGGTGAAGGCGAGAAGTGCGACACTTCGGATGGACCTTTCGACGTCTGTGATGACACTTGCATGAAAATGCTTACACATCATGTGTGAGTGCGATAGATGTTTACATAGCGAACACAACTCAAACACAAACCCTCAACATCACCATAATAAAGTCCCAAGCATGGCATAGCAATCAACATGTTGAAGACGACAGTTGGTCAAACAAGTGAAAAGAAAGCAAGACATGTAGAGGAAACACATGAGATGACTTTTCGTGTTTGCTCACATGAATGTTACTGAGGACACGATGATATGACAATGACAAGCAGTCCTGCAAACTCAACTAAGAGGTGTACTTCATAAGGTTTTATTTACTTACCATACTTACCCTCAAGATGATCATGCATCTGACGGAGTTTGCATGTGGTCCTGATCCTTCCCATTACTCGGTCTCTTGCTCCTTCTCCTCAACTCCTTGCGAGTGATATCAGCATGTCACCTTTTCCTGTAGTCACTGGGAAATGGATCAGCGGGAAGTTACTGCTACCAGAATGAGGCCCTAGGAGGCATATCTGTGTAGTTTCTTCATGCAAGACTAATAGGAGAACTTGGACAACACTACGTAGTTTTGAGGCTCAGGACACTATTGCGGGATGGGGTTCCTGGGAGGACACCTCTACGCAATTTATGAATGCTAGTAGTTAGACTGTTCTGCGCATTTCTGGAGAGAAGTGTTGGCTTCCTGACTGCTTTGCGCATTTCTAGAGAGCAGTGTTGGCTGCCTGACTTCTCTGTGCATTTCTTGAGAGCAGTGTTGGCTGCTTGACCGCTTTGTGCATTTTTGGAGAGCAGTGTTGGCTGGGGTCTCTGCAGTCTGTGGGGTTTTAGCAAGCAAGGGAGGTTGGAGTCTATGCACATTGTGGGCTTTCAGCAGGAAAGGGAGGAAGCTTGATGGTTGCAGAAGAAAAGCACATAGTTCTGGGAAGCTGGATGAGGCTAGGTTGCTTGAGAAAATGGCTAAGTGTGAGATTAGTGAAACATATGTAAAAATTGATAGGACTTGACTGTGATCACACATGGACACTTACTGACAAAACATAGACCATCCAGAATGCATAAGACATACTTTTCTTGATGCAACAACCTTCGTGACAAGAGTGCATGAAGTGAGAGTGAAATATGCCTATGTGATGACAACCGCTCATACACACACAATTCCCTTGAAGCAAGAAACATTCCCTTTGCATAAAAAACAACAAACCCTATGCCCAAAGATGACACATGCTGCATAAAGATGAGAACATGAACAACTCTTGAGATCAACTAGGGGAGCTTGAAATCATCAACTTACAAATAAGTGACTAAGGATGATCGATCACAGGATCCAAGCTAGGCTCTGCAATTTTCATGCGAACCAAAATTGAGTAGGGTGGTTGTAGCCGCTACAACAACGTAGTATGGTATTTCTTCCCCAGTGAAGCCCCGTGGGGTGGGGATATAGCTTTGAGCATCATATTTGAATACGGATAAGGTTTATACCATTTATAGCATTTTATTGTGATTTGTAATCATATATGATTGATTTTATTAGAAAAGGAAATGGTAATGCATGTATTTTCTTATGACATCTTGAAGGTTTGGACGATCCATTTTTGTGACCATGGATTCTTTTTATGTCAATATTTATGCAGAAATACATGCATGAAACATGCACGATTTCTTAAGTGGTGTGTTATTACGCACTTGGGAGTAATGGGCATCTGAATACTCCTATGATATGAGGGATTTAGGGGAAATCCTTGTGT
The DNA here is from genome assembly GCA_031772625.1 of Pinus tabuliformis. Lineage (NCBI taxonomy): Eukaryota > Viridiplantae > Streptophyta > Pinopsida > Pinales > Pinaceae > Pinus > Pinus tabuliformis. The sequence goes on along the minus strand of CM062811.1, from coordinate 1,054,383,060 downwards.
TTCTTGTGAAGGTTTGGATATGGCATTATGATGATGGCTTTCATATTGATTGTTTACGTGTGAAAGGGAATGTTGGGTGTAGCATTGAGATGGAATGGTCATGAATTGATTGTATGAATAACCATGATGTGAGATGTGATTTTCTAATTAAGTGGTCTTTGAAATTGTGGATTCCATGATAGTTGGCCCTGGTAAAGAGGCTAAATTTAATTGCTATGGCAAGTTTCAATACAAAAACTAATGTTGAAAACCAATAATGATGGATGGCTTTAAACTACCGTTGATTGAATTGATTAAGGACTAATTTCTAAAACTTGTAAGAGTAGGAGAGTAAACTTGTTGACATGAACATATATAATTCTAAATTTTAAAATCAAGATAATGCAACTGTTACTGGTGTTTTGGTTTGGGACATGTGACTGATAAAAATTCAAGATATGTGACAATTGTAGGGATTGTGCTTGGCCTGACAGGGTGAAATGGTAGATGGAATATATTTATTTATAGTATTCCATTCATACACTAACAATTAAGTGTATTTGGTAACACATAGAAATGCTCAGTGGCAAAAACAGAACTTGTACCATGGTAGGGTACGATAGGAAATGGATCAATTCCATCAAGGAACAAGAATCTTCGAGAACTGGAAGGTTGAACTTAGGAGCATGAAGGCGAAACTGAAGATCTGTAAGGTAGAAATTAGGGATTTCTCCATGAAACAACAAGAACTAGCCAAGTGGAGTTCTGAACTACAAAATCATTCACAACAATCAACATATCAAACTGAATCCTAAAAAATAGAAAAAAACATTAGAAAGAAGAGGTCTTGTGAGGCTGAAAAGGAGAAGAGTATATTTCCCTGTTGGTATTATAGAGAAAATCATTTGAGAAAGGATTGTCCCCACAGCCAGAAAAATAAATAAAATAGCCCTTGTGAGCCATAGGGACACCAATCAACAATGTAGGATGCCAAGAAGGAGGAGGGGAATTCCCTCAATCTCCTTGACATATACACATAAGTGATGAAAAGATCGCATGTGAACTATACGAAAATGTAAGACTTCAAGGCTGTTGAGAGACTTGTAAATAAGTCTTGAACTTATGTTGGTGTGGGAATACACACACACATATACATATGTGTACTTGTATGATGGCTAGAAGTGTCGTGAATGCTAGACTCATTGGGATTAAATTGATTTTGGAGACTATTTTATTTTTAATGTTAGAAATTAAATAACATAGAAATGGAACACATAAAAATTTGCGGAAAATCAAATGCAGAAAAGCATAAAACAAGAGAGACATAGATATACATGGTTAACCCAATTGGGTTACATCCACAAAGAAACAATCATTCCTTCCTTTTATATTATGCAACAAACTGAAGGGGTACAACCTAGAACAAATCCGTTGTAACTTCCTCTTCACTCTTACTTAGACTCCTCTCTTTTTCTCACATAGAATAATACACAATTGCAATACAATTCCATCATATAAACCAAAGGTTTCCTTCTAGGGATTAAAACCCTAAATTAAAAAAAACTTCTACAATTATATCTTCTGCCTAATGACCAACCTAGATTGACTACGAAATTACAATATTTTATAAGGAAAATTTCTAAATTTTGCTTTCCATGGCATTTTCCCTAAACCCCCACCAAAGGTGGGGGCGGATCCAAATAATTTTTGCTGCACCTGCACCCCCCCCCCCCCCCCACCCCCAACCCTAAATCCCACTAGGGACATTCGTGGGGGGGAAAGCCCACCCCACACCACCCTGTTAGGGGCTGGGATCCAAACGTAGCTGAAATGAGACCTTTGTTTCAGGAAGATGATCAGGTTCCACACATAACATTTATTTGTTGTGTATTTAATTTATTTACTTCATGGATTGATATTTTTTTGATTGTACATTTGTGCATGATCGTGTTGTTTTGTCGAGATCATCCCTTGTGATTTTCGTTGTGATTTCCATTTTTGTATTGGTTGTCCTCACCTTCCTTTTTAATTTTTTCCTTTTTGAATATTATCCTTGGGTTCATAAATGAGGAAGGTTTAAAATGGGAAATGCATGATTGGCATGGACAAAAACTTGGGTAGATGGGCCAAAACAGGCCATCATTGAAATACTTGGGACCATAGCTCTTGAATGTGACAAAAGGCATAAATGAAGAGATGTGCATGGCTATCATTTAACTGTGCAAAATTTGCTAACATAAAATAACAACAGGAAGCATTGGTATTAACAACAAGGTAAAAATGTAAAGGGAGGAATTCAAATAAAAGAATTCCTCTTGCTACATGCAATTTCTTTTCAAACCCAATGCATCATTTGCATAAACCTAAGGAGTTATCTAAACTCTCATTCTATCTGAAATATGTCAACGCGTGTTATGTCCATAAATAAGTGGACAACAATATGACAAGTAAGTGGATTGGGTTATTCCATAAAAAGTAATGGATAGTGACATGGAAACAATGAGAATGACACAAATGAAGTTCTCTTGACCATAAAACAGTGTACATAAATAAATATGGGATATGTTCATGATCATCCCAATATTTATATACATATATGAATGTGGTTGTGAATAACAAGTTTTGTCAAGAGTCATTCTTGAATAAGAATGATGGTTTACATTCATTTATTGCAAATGTAGATGGCATGTAAGATTACTAAGTGTGTGAGGAATCAATTTGGAAAAAGTAGCGCTAGATGATATATGATTTTAATATCATGAGAAGATGGTTTTTATATTATGCCCTTGTTTATATTATGAACATAGAATTTTGAAGGATATATCAACAAGATGAAAGCAGTGTGATCTACAACATTCTAGGACAAGCATGGATAAACCACAGATCTTGGATTTGGATTGTGGATACATGAAATGAAGTGTGAGAAAGACATTAGAGGTAGTGTTTCCTAGTGTCTATGGATGGAGATGGTCTGGTATTTGTATTTTCAACGCTATTGTGTACATATCCTACTATGACATGTGTATTGTGTATGTGTTATGTTGTACATGTGTATTAATTTTGTTCTATCATGTGTATATGTATATGTGATGTATTATACACTGTTTATATGTGCATGTGTTATGTAATGTTTGGGACAAGAAGTTATGGGGTTATCTCAACCCTTGTGTTGGGTAATGTGTTTAGGATAGTTAGGTATGGGACTATGTTGATTTAGGACAGGTAGACCACCTAGAATGGAGGTTTCATCGGCCTACTAAGGTGTGGAATACACCTATATTTTTGTCGATAGAAGACTACCTAGTTTGGTAGTGACTACCTGGTTTGGTAGTGCCCATATTCGCGGGGTAGATATTGGGCTTACTTATATTTATTTTTTACTAAGTGCTCACCTTGGGGCTAATGAGCACTTAGTAAATTTGAAATCGAAGAGAACAAAAGAGAAGGAATTGGGTTCTTGTCGAATTTGTCAATCAATCCAATGTGTGTACATGATCGAAGAGAAGAGAAGGAACTGGATGCTTGAGATTTTGGAAATCGATCTAGTGTGTGTACATGATCAAAGAGAAGAGAAGGCACTACGTACTTGTTGGGCTTTCCAATTGATGTAGTGTATGTATGGGAAATGAAAAAGGCCACTACATGCTTACTAGTTGGGAAACCAATCCACTGTGTAAAGAAGGAAACACATATCAATTTAAATATCAGTATTACTATTCCATTTGATTTCATGAGTTTCTAAATTATCAACATAAATTGATACGTTGATCTATTATGGTTCCATTTATGAGCTAACCTAGTTTGCCTTGATAGGATGTAAAACAAAGTCATGAGTTTCACTTCATGGACAAGATAATAATGAGGTATGAGTCAAATTTATTGAAATTAATTATGATGAGTCTAATGGAAATTTATGTGCTATGATGTAGGAAAGCATGGAATTGTTAGGCTTGGATGGTTGGAGCTTGCTACAAGACACATAATAGCAACAACAAAAGGAATTAGAACATGCAACATCATGTTGGCAAATATTTTAGGAATAGTACCATTATGTGACACTCGTTACCCAATAGTTTCCATTGATTTCCATGAAGCATGCCATGACTAGTATAAATTTGATGAGGCAGGGACCTGCCTCGGTTATTAGACTCTTATGATGAAAGGAAACCTTACCAAGGAATGGATCGCCCGTGGGACTGCGAAGAAAAGGGGATTCTTGAACTTGGCAGGTGTGTGACTGCAAAGATGTTGGTGACTGGATTTCTCGAGGGACTGGGAAGAAGAGAACAAAAGGCTAGGAAATGAATTAGTTTTTGGTCATGAGCATAGTTTATTGGAATTGGAAGCACATTGGGGGTGTGCCTAGAAAAAATGAGCCAAGAATGATTTATTGAAGGAACAAGAAGCACAAGGATAAAAGTGTAAGGAGGGGGGGTGAGGGGGGCACTCTCCAAATAATTGTTGCTACCACCCTCCCCCCCCCCCCATGGACACCCCTAGGGGTATTAGTGGGGGGAAAATCCCCCCCACACCACCCCATTAGGGACTAGGACCCAAACGGCTGAAACAAAACCTTTGTTTCACAAAGATAATCAGGCTCCAAACCTAACATTTATGTTTTATGTATTTAATTTATTGGCTTCATGGATTGATATTTTTTAATTGTACTTTGTGCATGGCCATGTTGTTCTGTCGAAATCTTCCCTCGTGATTGTCGTTGTGATTTCCCTTTTTTATTGGTTGTCCTCACCTTCATTGTTAATTTTTTCCTTTCAAATGTTATCCTTAGGGTCGAGGAAGCTTGTTGGGTGTCAAACGAAAGCTACAAAGCTATAGTAAGAGAGTTGAGTCAAACCGAGGATAGAATACAACTTGAGAAATTCCTATGCATGACATAAATGAGGAAGGTTTAAAAGAGGCGGTGCATGATTGGCATGGAAAAAAACGTTTTGATGTTGAATAGATGGGACAAAACAAACAATCATTGAAATACCTGGGACCATTGCTCCTGAACATGACAAAAGGCATAAATGAAGAAATGTGCATGGCTAGAATTTAACTGTGCAAAATTTGCTAACATAAAATAACAGTAGGAGGTATTGGTACTAACAACAAGGTAACAATGTAAAGAGAGGAATTCAAATAAAAGGATTCCTCTGGCTGCATGCAATTTCTTTTCAAACCCAATGCATCATTTGCATAAACATAAGGAGTTATCTAAACTCTCATTCTGTCTGACATATGTCAACATGTGTTATGTCCAAAACTAAGTGGACAACAATATGACAACTAAGTGGAATTTCTTGTTCCATAAAAAGTAATGGGCAGTGACATGAAACCATGTGAATGACACAAAGAAATTTCTCTTGACGATAAATAAGTGTACATATATAACTATGGGATATGTTCATGATCATCCCAATATTTATATACATATATGAATTTCGTTGTGATTAACAAGTTTTTTCAAAAGTCATTCTTGTAGAAGAATGATGGTTTACATTAATTTAATGCAAATGTAGTTGGTATGTAATATTTCTAAGTGTGTGAGGAATCAATTGGGAAAATTTAGCACTAGATGATCTATGATTTTAATATCATGAGAAGATGATTTTTATATTATTCCCATGTTTATATTATGAACATGGAATGTTGAAGGATATATCAGCAAGATGAAAGTAGTGTGATCTGCAACATTCTAGGAAAAGCATGTATAAACCACAAATATTTGATTTGGATTGTGGATGCATGGAACGAAGCGTGAGAAAGACATTAGAGACATTGTTTCCTAGTGTCTATGGATGGAGACAGTGTGGTATCTGTATTTTCAACACTGTTGTGTACATACCGTACTATGCCATGTGTATTGTGTATTTGTTATGTTGTACATGTGTATTCATTGTGTTGTATCATGCATGGAATGTTGAAGGATATATCAGCAAGATGAAAGTAGTGTGATCTGCAACATTCTAAGAAAAGCATGTATAAACCACAGATCTTTGATTTGGATTGTGGATGCATGGAATGAAGCATGAGAAAGACACTAGATACATTGTTTCCTAGTGTCTATGGATGGAGATGGCGTGGTATCTATATTTTCAACATTGTTATGTACATATCGTACTATGCCATGTGTATTGTGTATGTTCTATGTTGTACATGTGTATTCATTCTATTGTATCATGCATGTATGTATATGTGATGTATTATACACTGTGTATACATGCATTTGTTTTTTTTCATAAGCATAGCTAGTTGGAATTAGAAGGACATTGGGGTGTGCCTATAAACAATGAGTCGGTAATTGTTTGTTGAAGGAATAAAAAGCACAAGGATAAAAGTGCTATGAATTGGAGGTAGGAAACATTCCAGAGAAAAGAAACAAATCCAAGTTGGATTGGGCACATTAGAAGCACCAAAGACTATTAAAGTTCCATTGGGAGATGGATGCATTAATGAACTAATGTCTACCGAATGGTCAAGTAAACCACTATGCATATAAAATGTGTTGTAAAAAGATGAAATTAGTTATGTATTTAAAGCTCCATAATCAACAATTCTTGGTCTAAAGCATGTTTTGTTGTATATGGCTATTGAATATTAAGGAATGTTTTCCCCAATGCAAGAGGGGACTATAATATCCCCTGGTTAATATTCCTTCATTAATGTAGATAGATTGTAATTATTAAGATGACTGAGAGAGGGACACAAATTCCATTGCTTGAGAAAGGAGATTGCTTGAGGTAATTGTTTTTTAAATAACAATCTCAGTTGGATGAGTGGTTTTAAATGGGCTGACTATGCATTAAATTTAATTGAAAATACAAGGACTGGTCTAGGTGTCCTTTAAGCCCCAACAACAAGTGTGAAGAGGATAAGTGTTAAAGGAAGTAGGGGTCATCATATTATGGGTGGTTGACTAGAGTGGAGCTCATGAAGAGATAGATGGTCAATCTGCTGGGGCTTTCTCAAAGGGGGACACATTCACATATTCACACTTAGGACAAAGAATAAGTTTTCTCTCATTCTCATGTATGCATGGGGAAAGGTGTGGGAGGAAAAATTCATCCTAATTAACCTCTTTTTCATACACATAGGCAACAGAAGAGGGTTATTTTTCCTCTAGGGATAGAGATGTGGATGTGAATACGCAATGCATAAGTATGAGAAGGTTAACCAACTAAGGAATCCAAAAGGGAATTGCTAGTTGAGAATTATAGAGAGCAGTGGCTCACCTAAAGGTTTAAGAACCTATTGGGGAGCTTATGGATTGATGAAACTATTGGTTAAGGAAGAGACACTCAAGTATTTGTTAGGGCTAACAAAAACCAGAAGTTGCCTTGGGGCTAAAGATCTGGTGTTTGATTCGCTGATGAAGTGCTTGGAGAGGTGGTATATTTACCCAAAACAATAGCTTATACAAAAAATGAAACTTCCCTTGTAAGTGAATTCTCATCTCCTGAAAGTGAGTTCAATTCTTTGTAGTATAATATCTTGCCATGGATGTTTATTGTGTATGAAAAATCTGAAAAGATTGAGTGGAAGCTTGCATAGATTTTGGATGAAGGTCGCATGGCCATGTTGTTTCCTATTTCATCTGTTTATTGGTTGAATTTTCTCACTCAAAAATCACTCCTCAGGCTTTTAAATCTAGCTCGAGGGTGATAGCTACAAGTAATCATGGATATGGCTCGTCTATGGTTGGGTGGAGAGTAAGAGTCTCACCCTCAATTGCTAAATATCTCATAAGATAAGTTCACTCTTATGTTTTGTGCTCGTGATTATCATTATTTTCATGTTTATTTCATTGGAATAATGTTTTTATAATTCTTTAGAATGTTGTTCTTGCATACATGAATAATGCAAATGATTGTGTAAATGTACAATTCAAAAAGCTCGAAGGTTCGACCAATCAGCTGAGTCAAGTTTCAGAACAGGTTAGACCCAAAGTGGGTTAGATAGGACTTTCTAGTTAGGGGTAGACTGGACCAGTTGAGGAGAAAATTGGGGCTCAAGTGTGGCTAAGCCCCTATGGCATATTTATTTATTCAGGGCTGAGAGCTAGTCGACTAGGTTGGATCAGGGCCCTAGTCCAATGGCATTTACGCTTCTGGCTAGAACATATGACTTTTGATTGTGAGAAGATGTGCCCATAAAGTTGGACTCATCCATGATGGCAGGAGAGCCACGTGAGCGCCACTAATCCAGGTGGCTCCAAAATGCTCATAATTCAAAGTGGCATAGAAAAGGCTCAGTTTTGTTTTCTCAGATTTCACCCAAACTAGAACCATATTGTAGTGCTCGTCGTCTTGATTCTAACCACACGAATGACACTCAAATCTAAGCTTGTATGCTCAATATATCCGCGGTCAAATTTTTTGTCAAAGTAGGCCCAGTGACAGCCACTAACGAAGCAACAAATTTGGCATTTTATCAGTGGACGGATTCTCGCCGCTAGAATGGGAGAATTTTTTGCCTCAGTAATATTTCTAGTGACCCCAAAAATATGGCAACAAATTTTTGTACAATTTGGTTTAAAAAACAAAGAAAAAAAACATATTGTATGGGTGGCGGGCCACCACCCCTGCCACCCCACACCACCACATATTATATAATAAAAGAAAATGTGGTTGGCGGGTGGTCAAACCCCGCCAACCCATACTCACCACATATATATATATATATATATATATATATATATATATATATATGTTGATACGACCGCATAATGGGGCCGGTGGAACTTGAACCCGCGCCAGCCGATGGGGCCCGCCCCACGTGGTAAATCCATGAACTACCCAACCAACGTGCCTCCAAAACATCACATACCGACAAAACTTAAACGCGCTAACCCGCCAAGAAACTGCACCACATGGAATCGATCCCAGGTCTCCCGGGTGAAAATTGGAGCTCGAACTGTTACGCCAAGTGGCGGGCCTTGAAAGGTCTGCCCACTCAAACATTATTTAAATACAACATTTCATTCGCCTAGAGAAGCGTCGAATGGAAGACCAAGAGCACGAGTCAGATTGGAGACCAGAGGGGTCCACTTGGGAATGATTTTGGATGTAGTAATATTCTAAGGAATATTCCACAAAATATTTCAGGGGAATATTCTACAGTATATTCTTTATGCAGATTCTTTAAGGAATCTAAAAGATTCCCTAGAGGAAAAAAATTCACAGTGATAGAATCATGCCAAGTTTATAATCAAACAAACCAAAATTTCACAGAGAACGTGATGGTGTGGTTCATTTCCTCATCTGAGTAGCAGAATTTCAAGCAGTCAACAGTGAGGAATCTTTGTAGAACCTTGAGGAATGTAAAAGATTCCCTTGGAGGCTGATTTTTTATAGAGGCAGAATGATGCCAACCAAGAGCACGAGTCAGATTGGAGACCAGAGGGGTCCACTTGGGAATGATTTTGGATGTAGAAATGTTGTAAGGAATATTCCACAAAATATTCTAGGGGAATATTCTATAGTATATTCTTTATGCAGATTCTTTAAGGAATCTAAAAGATTCCCTAGAGGGAAAAAATTCACAGTGGTAGAATCATGCCAAGTTTATAATCAAACAAACGAGAATTTCATAGAGAACGTGATGGTGTGGTTCATTTCCTCATCTGAGTAGCAGAATTTCAAGCAGTCAGCAGTGAGGAATCTTTGTAGAATCTTGAGGAATGTAAAAGATTCCCTTGGAGGCTGATTTTTTATAGAGGCAGAATGATGCCAACTTTATAGTCATATTTCTTAGAATCTTGCAAGGAGCACATTGGTGTGCACAGAATTTTCATCCAAGCAGCATATTTTTCGCCCATCTCCAGGAAGGAATCTTTAACATCCTCAACGTTACATGACTGATTGATAACTCATGGAACCTCACATGATCCTTTCATTACAATTCTGACAAGAATCCTCTTGTGCTTATCATTTCATGATGTCTTCAACCATAGAAATATATATCATCGTGATTTTTAATGATTTGTAGTCACACAGTAATCACAACCATCTTAGTCAATGTACCATAATTTACTAGATGTGACAACACTTTTCAATTAACAAATAATGTCATATATTCTCCAACATATACACATGCACTCTACCACATTATATATCTCAATGTATTTGCTATTGCAATTGCATGTAATAAACTTTCTCATTTTAGATAATTATAGTTGTTGTTAGGCCCCTATACTACTAGTGTAACCCCTTATTGTTATTAGTACAACCCCCTTATTATATTGTTGTACCCATGTAGTCCCCATATTGTTATTATTGTGCCCCATAGAAGCCAACTATTGTTATTATTGTGCCCTTACATTATTATTGTTATGTCGACTCTGATTATATTATGACCCCTTAGACTCCTATATATAGAAAGGAGGTCTTGTCATTTGTATCATCCAAGAATTGTTCATTTGTGTAATTTAAAGGAGGTTGCCCCCTCAAAGAGGCTGAATTCTAAGGCATTGATCTATCTTTTCTATCTTTTTGTGAGTTGGTTTCATAACATTTGGTATCAAAGCTTTGGATTCTATGGTTTCGCTGCTCCAAACAGGTCATCGTGGCATTTTTGCTATAACGTTTTTTCTGTGACGTTTCAGAAGCTAAAAACAAAACTCATTTGGGCCGAAATCGTTTTGAAGTTTGGGTCCAAATTTCAGAGCTTTTCTCGCTATATTCTCGGAGATATGAGCTGAGGAATTTAGGCTTTTTGCGAGCTCCAAAATTTCAACTATAACAGGTCATCGTGGGATTTTCGCTATAAATGTTTTGCTACAACGTTTTAGAAGCTAAACCAAAAACCCATCTGAGAATAAATCAGTCTGAACCTCGGCTCCGAATTTCAAATCTTGTCTCGCTATAGTTTCATAGATATAGTCTGAGGAAGTTAGGGTTTTTCCAAACCCCTAAATTACATTCCAAACAGGTCACCTTGGGAAAATCGTCATAACTGTCTCTCTAAGCATCAGATTGAAATTTTTCAAGAAGTTACAGAAAGAATATGGACTATAGTTTCTTGTGTATATTTTGAAATCCAAAATTCAAACCAGTGAAATGTGGCACTTCATACAAGTTCGCTCTTCAGAAAAGGTATATAATCAGGTCATCTTCGGAAATTGTGCATAACTCTTTCTTGGAGAATCCAATTTCAATTAGAATAGTGGAATTGGAAAGAGAACACAAAGGGATACTGTAGGTCGCAATTTTAGAACTAGAAGAGCCAAAATTATAGAGTTATAATTGTTTCAAGATCGAACTCCTAAAATCAAGAAAAGGTGATATGAGGAAGTTTGATGGTAAGGATCCGTAAATTGGATACTACAAATGGAGCAATATTTTGATCTACATGAGGTGCAACTACTACAAAAGGTACGTATTGCATCTTCATATTTAGAATCGGATCAATTTTTATGGTATAAAGGGCTTGTTCTCATAAACCACTTGTTATGTGGTCAATTTTCACAGAGGAAATGACAACACATTATGAGGATACAAAGTGAAACACCTTCTTTAGCCAACTGATAACTCTCAAACAAATGTGTTCAATGGTAGAGAACATTGAGGACTTCCAAAAATTGGATATAATGGTAAATGATATTCCAAAGAAGCAAAGGATTGATGTCTTCATAGGTACTTTAAAGGATAACATTCAACATGAGTTTCGTCTTTGGGAACCTAATTCATTGGAGAAGGCATTCAGGTGAGCAAGAAAAATTGAAAGCAAAATTATGGAAACAAGGAATCCCACCACTCATGACTATAATTATGAAAGTTTTTATTCTCCTAGCCTTCCACAACCTACAAGGTTTACACCAAAACAATTGGAAGAAAAAAGAGAAAAAGGGCTTTGTTACAATTGTGATAGAAAATGCACTAAAGGTCATAAGTGTGCTGTGAAGAAATTATTTTACATAAAGTATGAAGAGGAGGAAGAAAAGGATCAAGAAACATCAAAAGAAGAGGATATATGCCAGGACCCAACCCCAGAGAAAGAAGAAATGAATCCAACCATATCTTGTAAAGCATTGGCAACAATTACCACTCCTCAAACTCTCAAGATAGAAGGACATATAAGGAAGAAAAAGGTTCAAGAAGTGAAAGATCACATTAAGAAAGAAGAAATGAATCCAACCATATCTTGTAGTGCATTGGCCGGAATTACCACTCCTCAATCTATCAAGATAGAAGGACATATCAAGAAGAAAAATGTTCAAGAAGTGAAAGATCACATTGAGCATCAAGAAATGAATCCGACCATATCTTGTAAAGCATTGGAAGAAATTATCACTCCTCAAACTCTCAAGATAGAAGGACATATCAAGAAGAAAAAGGTTCAAGAAGTGAAACATCACATCGAGCATCAACAACAAGTTCTCCAACTTTTAAAGGATAACGCCACTTTGGTGCAGAATCGAATGAAACAACAGGTAGATCAACATCGCAGTGAAAAAAGTTTTGATGTAGGTGATTGGGTATTTTTACGGCTACATCTCAAGCAAGCTATTTATGAGAAGGAAATGTTAGCAATACTACATGCACTTAAGAAATGGCGACCTTACTGTTATAGACATTTTTGGGCACTGCAACCCCAAGCATAAAATTTCCATAAACCAAGGGCTCCTAAGTCCCTAAAAGTGTTGTTCCAACCCCTAAAGGAACAAGGTCAACTGATTACAGCTTCTCCCAGAAGTTCTCCATGAAAAACCACTTAGAACTTGTCAAAACAAGATCATTTCACCTGCTCCATAGGCAAAGTGCGTTGCATCTCACCTAAATACACTCTGTGAGGGCGTTGCATTTCAAAAAGCCCTTCTATGGGGTGCGATGGGCGAGAAGAGACAAACGGCAGTGTCAATCCGCGAGGTGGAGAGGCATGGAATCTTCCAGAAACTTCTGTTGTGACACTTGCCTCTCTGAATTCAACCAAGGATGAGTAAGAGATCATCAATCTCCAAGTGGAAGCAAGAACTATCAAAGGGAAGAAACTACTCAAATCACAAGCTGACTCATCTCCCTTACAGATATCTATATATGGATCCCTCATCCCAGAGATCCAGAGGCTAGAATTTTGCATCTTGTAAGGAATTGTTGTTGGTTTCTTAAGGCAACATCATAGTGTTGGGTGATCTAAGCTTTGCATGAGATGAAGAAGGGCTCACTTGCTGAGAGGATGATGCTGGGTCAGAACAACTGGTTGTAACTCTCTTGGCTCTTTCTTGATTATCAATAAAGATATTCAAGTTTTCCTCCATACTCTTGTGTCGTTTATGTTTTACGCATTTGTATGGTCAATTTACATCTGATCCTAGATTTTTTATGATAGTAGATCCATGTTCTCGTATAGTGTTATGCTGCTTTGATTCTACAGGTACTCTGTGAAGCTGGGTATACAAGGAAGCAAGTAGCAAAGGACTATCAGAAGAGAGAGGAATCGAGCAAGGAACCAAGCGCAAGACAGAGGTTGGTCTCCTTTATTCTTCTCTCATCTATCTTTCATAAAGGAAAACGAAATTAGTTTTACTTTGTTTGATTCTAAGGTAGCTACCATGCCTTAGTGGGATTAGCAGTTCTGCATAGACACTTTTCTCCGTAACAAAATGGCGACTCCGCTGGGAAGCGACTAGGTTGTTTGTTTATCTACATTTGTTTACTTTATAAACTTACAGATGGAGCCTGAAGTTGAGCCAGGTAGCTTTCGAACTGCATTTTCTATGAAAATGCAAAGTAGATAAATGCTGCTTCAATCAATCTCCAGTTTGTTTATGAATTAAACAACTGATTTACAAACTCTCTAATTGCCCTCGTGGTGGCTCTAGTAACCTCCTTAGATCTACCTCTGTTGTTGATTTACTTATTACCACTTGCTTGGCAAAAATCCCTGAACTGAACTGCAAACTGTGACCCAGAACCCAAGCAAAGTCTCGTCCCTAGCCCAGTGCACTCTCTGTTCTGTGAATCTGAAATTCAGCGCACTTCCCGAGTGTAGTAGGTGCACTGCATTTCAAATTCACTGTGTTACAGGTGCACTGAGCAGACTAGGCATTGTTCCTAGATTTTGGTTTCTGTGTTCACTCTTTTCAGATCTATTCAAGAATTTTGCTGCCTGTAGTCAATACACCTCTGTTTGAAACCCCTTTCCTTGCTGATATTCCACCTCAAGTGTGCAAAGAACTGTAAATGTTTTTGTGTATTTGTTGAAAGAATTTTGTCTTTCTTTCCTTAGTAGCTAGGATTTTCATTGCACAAAGAAGATAAAAGGTTGTTTATCATCTTAGATTACATTTTAGGAATTGTAAATCTACATCACACAGCGAACTTGAAAGGCAAATTTCTTAAGCAAGATCAACTATAAAATAAATTTAATGAATCTAACAACGCTTTGGAACCTAACGCACGACATCTAGAAGTCTAGGCTAGAGACGTATTCCGGCGTCGTAAAGCCTAGTAACTGTTGTTCTCACTGTTGGTTGGGTGATTCCTCCACTTTGAGACGATAAGTGCGAGTACGGACTTATGCTCCCACGTACGATCGAGAATATTTTGGGAGACCATAATAGGCTTAATCCTTTATCCTTAGGAAGCCGTGTCTGTCGCCCTATCGATCGCAATGCACTGAACACAGCATTCGTGAAGATTGACTGCCGTACCGTAAAAAGTATTCTGCAGTTTTGCAATTGGTTTGGTAATCCCTCTGCCTAGATTTCCAGAGCAGTCCCTTTCATTCCTTTTCAGACTCCTTAACGGAAAAGGTCCATCTAAGCACTTGTCACTTCAGGCTCATTAAAAATCGAAGGCGACTAGAGTCATCTTTTGTTTTTTCTCGACTCTTTAAAATTGAAAAAACAAGTTGTGTCAAAGCATCTAAAATTCATCTAATTCGGAAATGTACTTCCCCTTTATTTTTTGTTGATCGAGTAATCCGCAATCGTGGACGAAAGTTAATTGAAACCCCGTCGTTCACAGAGGCTTACAAGTCAACCGTCTTTGTCTCCGGAATCGAATCTATTACAGACAAAGCGAACTCGTTTAACCAGTTCCAAATCTCCTGGTAAAGTTAGAACAAGTGTTCCAACAACATCAGAGACTCCGGTTACTCCAAACGTTTCTGGTATCCCTGCCTTTACAGAAGAAGTTCAGCAACCACCGAGGGACAGTAGTACTGATCCTAGTCTGAGGGTAAACACTTGTATTATTGAACCAGTTCCATCTACAATCGGTTCGGAAAGTGTTGTTCCCCAAACATCGGTCACAGCAGATTCCATACCTTCTTCGGCACCAGAAATATTTTAAGGACCTGACGGTCTACCTCTTCCACCTGGTCTGATTGCTATAGAAGAGATTGTGGAGGATCCTCCATCTAGTACTCCATCACAATTGGGAGTCGGGATCACTCTGTATCCTTCTTCATCAGAAATTAGTCTACTTCCAGCGGAAGCTCATGTTGAATCACTAGGTAATCTTTTGGATAGACTAGAAATGTCTGAACAACCGTCAACATCTAGGACTGTGTCATCCAACACAACAACGGCAGAACTTCCTACTATCACTCCAACAATGTTCGCTGGTATACCATCTGTCCCAACTAGCTCTCAATCGCTAGAAGGAGCCCATTCAGGGGCTATTTCGACAGTATGGTCTGTTCCTATTTGTTCATCTGGAATAGTATCCGAAAACTCTTATGTTGAGTCTCAACAAATTGATCCTTTGGGATGTCAATTTGGGTAGTCCGGTCCTCAAGGGAAAACCATTCCTTTAAGTACCGGATTACCGCCGTATGGGGGGCAGTATACCCTTTCATTGTCCCCTCCGGGAGGACAGCCATACGGGAGTTCACAACAAAATTCAGGTTATGCTGGAATTACATCTAGCAGTTGGGTACCGATACTACCTCAACAACCAAGAGTTGTATATTCGATGCAACAATGTTTACCTATGTCAAATATACCAACTACGCCAGCTATTGTGATGGTGTCGCAAGTACAAGCGCTGCATGTTGTATGCCAACCTCAGGTTTCTCAGGTTGTAATGCAACAGCCTCTTGACCCTGCGACTCAACCACAATCGCTGACTGGTGGAATGACACAGGTTCAAACGGGTACAATTACCCCTCATCTTGGTCAAACAGTTAGTATCAGGCAACAACACATGGCTTCACAACCATGGCTGGTGCAATACCAACAACCGCAATTCCAACAAGTATACCAAGGATCTGAGCAACAAATCTTTGCAAATAGTGGACAGTCGTATATTTAAAACGGTCAAAATCAACCATTCTACAATGGTTATGCCCACCAACCTTACCAAAGTTACCAGCATCAAATGCATTATGCTGGTATGCAAAGACCAACTGCTCAGGCGATTCCATCTTATCCTGGGTATGCTTCACCTAACCTGAATCAACAGTTACCCTTCGTGGCAAATTTAGAGTTACCTGATTTAAATCGGTTAACAAACGATCCAATCACTTACGCCCCTTGGTGGCCAGCGATTCCGCATAAACTTCCATCAGATATTCCTAAATTTAATGGAAATTCGGGTGAAGATCCGTCGAATCATGTGCTGACCTTTCATCTGTGGTGTTCATCAAACACCCTAAACGATGATTCGATTAGACTTCGCCTTTCTCAGAGGACGTTAACTGGTCCGGCAGCAAAATGGTATATAGAATTGCCTAGAGCTTTGTTTGACAACTTCAGTACCCTAGCCACAACCTTTTTAACCCATTTTCAGTTACCGATAAGGTACGAAACGGGAACGGAACTTCTTAACAATTTCAAGCAAACAACGGCCACTCACATATCCAATCATATAGATGAGTGGCGACGTCATCGTAGAATGGTAAAAACGTGTGTTCCTGATCAAATTTTAGCTGAATGGTTTATTAAGTCATTATTGCCTTCCATTACGGAAGATGTGGCAAAAGGGGGAGTCGTCACCGAAGAGCAAGTTATCGCTCGTGCACAATATTTAGACTTGATTTACACTCAGTCTGGCACGCTCTACGATAAAATACCTGATGCTCCTAGACCGGAATTCTCGGTCCCTCCTCCTCCTAAATCAAACAATGACTCTCATGCCGACGATGGCGTGATTGGCACAACAGACACGAAATTGACAAAGGCTACATCTAAAAAGGCCCATAATATTTCTAGTCAAAATGCAAAAGAAGAACTTCTTACCTCGGAAGTAAATGCCGTCTCGACAGATAAAGGCAAAGAAACCAAGCAACCAGGAGGCAAGAAGAAAACCAAAGGGAAGAAGAAGAAACAGGAGGAATCATCACCTGAAAAATCTTCTACAAACCCTTCTGGAAATAGGAAACCAAGTCGTCCATGCTTTATATGTGAGGAGGATCATTGGACAGTAGATTGTCCACACATAGCTGAGCTTAAAAAATTCTTCAAGAATTCGAAAACCTCGGCAGTATTAACTAATCCGTTTCCAAATCCAGGAACAAATCTGGTTGATAGTGGAAATGCTTCCCTGTCTCAAGTGCTGATGTTGTCAGTTTCCAAATAGCAAAATGATGCTTTGATATCGACAAGGAACAAAGATTACGGGAATCCACAGCTGTCGAACAACAGGGATAAAGATCAACCTAGTAGTTCGACAACAACTTCGACAGAAGTTGCGCCGCCCATCATTCCTGAGTTGACAATAAAACCGCCAAAGGGAGTAGTACACAAGTCGACATTTAATCCTCGTGCTAGAGCAACACAGCATTATAATATAGTGGAAGATCTGGCCCAATCGCCATCCGCTATGTCGACACTTGAAGTACTGCAAAATTTCCCATCCCAAAAGCAGGCTTTATTATCAGCCATCATGAGATAGACCCAAAGGATTCCAATCTTGTGTCCTTTAATCATAAAGGATACGATCCTCAGTTACCAGCTCAATAGCTTTCCTCATTCAAGTGAAAGCCCTCAACAAAACTATTCATCGAACAATTATTGATGAGGGGGAATCTACATGTATTATGTCGATGAGTTGCCGGAAAACTTTAGGATCTCCGACCTTGTCGCGATCTTCGACGACATTAAAAGCATTCGACGGATGAACATATACCCCATATGGTATTCTAAGTAACTTTCAAGTTGAACTAGGAGGAAAAACAGTAGAAATATATGTTGAAGTAATCGACGAAAACCTCGATTACAACATCCTACTGGGAAGACCATGGATATATGCTATGGCAGCTGTTGTGTCGACCTATTTTAGGAAGATTTCATTTCCCTTTCAAGGAGGGATTACAATCGTCGATCAACAAACTTTCCTCCCCAATGGTTCTCAAGTTACGGGAAGCATTCCAATGATCCATGGAAGCCCCCATTCGCTTCAAAATATCGGAGTAGGCCTACTAAAAGACCCTATATTAATGGGAACTTTTGCCCTTCCACCTCCAATAAATTTGGCGGAAGTAGCATCAGTAGGAACCTGCAATATGATATCTTCGATTAAAAAGATCTCAGAAAACGATATAAACATGGATCATACACAGGTATTGCCTCCAAGCCCAATGGAAATATTGTAGCAATCAATGTTCCTAGCATGGGAGGCAATCCCAAATCAACGCTCATCAAGCGTTTTGATAGATAGGTCTAAGGAATATGGCACCCCTTCAGATCCTTGGTCGTGAGTGCATTACACCGACGAAGGAATTGTTCAATCAATGGTGATTGAAGGGGCACCTTGGGAAGATTACCACCATCGTTCCCTTCTTCCGGATTGTGAAGAAGATATCCCTGACGACCTTCATCATCCTTCAGTTTTTGATTTCCTATCAAATACTGTAAACACGGTGGATTCCGAGTGAAACTTGTCCAACATTGAAGAGACTATCGCCATAAATATCTCGACCAAAACAGATGTTGTAGAGAATATTTATGTTGGCAAATGTTGTTCTCCTTCAGAATTGGAAATATATAACGCTCTTTTTCGCGAATTCAGAGATGTCTTTGCTTGGTCATATAATGAAATGCCAGGCATTGACTCGAGTATCGTTGAACACGAAATCAAGATGTATCCAGATGTCAAACTAGTACGACAACGGCTACGGCAAGTGCACCCTAAGAAAGCCGCTGCCATCAAGGCAGAAGTTGAAAAACTTCTCCATGCTGGTTTCATTTACCCGGTTCCTCTAACCGATTGGGTGTCGAACATTGTTCCTGTTATGAAAAAACAAGGAACGATTAGAGTGTGCATCGATTATAGGGATGTAAATCAAGCTTGTCCAAAAGACAACTACCCTACACCCTTCATTGACCAGATAATTGATGAGTGCGCCGGATGTGAAATCTTTTCATTTATGGATGGATTCTCTGGGTATAATCAAATAAATATCCGCCCACAGGACCAGTCAAAGACTGCATTTATTTGTCCGTGGGGCACATTCGCATATCGAAAATTACCCTTTGGTTTAAAGAACGCAAGGGCAACATTTCAGAGGGCAATGAATTATGCCTTCCATGACATCAAAAACATCGTTCAACCATATCTCGACAACCTTCCGGCTCATTCATGAAAGCAGACTGATCATCCGCAGCACCTAAGAGCAATATTTCTACGTTGCCGACACTACAAGATACGACTCAATCCACACAAATGTGTGTTCTGTGTCAGTTCTGGTCGTTTACTTGGATTTGTAGTCTCAAAGGATGGGATTCGTCTCGACCCATGCAAGGTTCAGGCAATCATAAATTTTCCTCCACCTTCGAATTTGCTTCAGATTCAGAAACTCCAAGGAAAAGAAAACTTTCTGAGGAGATTCATTCCAAATTACGCTGAACTTGCTAAAGGTTATACACGTCTATTGAAAAAGGAAGTGCCCTTCGTCTGGGATCAGGTCGCGAAAGCTTCCTTTGATGCTTTAAAAGAATCTCTAATGAAAGCATCATTAATGTACACTTCCGATTATCAAAAAGACTTTAACCTGTATCTGGCTGCAGCAGATACAACCATCGCAATGGTTTTAGTTCAAGAAGACAACGGAATTGAACATCTTATATATTATTTGAGTAAGAACTTAAATGATACAGAAAGCAAGTATTGTTATGTTGAAAAGCTAGTGCTAGCAGCTGTTCAAGCGATACAGAGATTTTGACACTATGTCCTCTTTCGAAAAACTACCATTCTGTCATATTGCAACCCCATGACTTATATATTGTCGCGACAGTTGCTAGGGGGAAAATATTCAAAATGGATAGCAATTCTACAAGAGTTTGATCTAGAATTCGCAAAATCCAAGTCAAAGAAAGCCCTTGTTTTCGCAGAATTATTATGCGATCTCCCATCGTCATCCAACGATGAAACATCCGAAGAAACTATCGTGGATGAATCTTTGTTTCTAATATCTTCAAGCAATCCGTGGTATGGAGATATAATCATTTATCTCCAAACCCAAAAATATAGGCCTAATATCTCCCGCTCCGAAAAAAAACGTATTCGATACCAATCAAAAGACTACATGATCGTCGGTGATACACTTTACCATCGTGGTGTCGATACAGTTCTGAGGAGGTGCCTCACCCATGAGGAGGCCAAAAAAGTCCTGAATGATTGCCATTCAAGCGCGTGTGGGGGGCATCAATCCGGTTATGCTACGGTGCAAAAAATTTTACGAGCAGGGTACTTCTGGCCAACAATGTTCAAAGATTTCATAACCGCAGTCAGAAGTTGCCATGCCTATCAAATTTTCGATAGCAAAACCAGAAGACCACCAGCACCTCTATAGCCAATAGTTGTTGTTGGGCCATTCACCAAATGGGGCATCGATTTCATGACATGTAGCCCCACCTCGACCGAGGGGCATGGGTATATCATAGTCACAGTTGACTATTTTACCAAATGGGCCGAGGCGATGCCTACATTAGATAACACTGGTGAAACAGTTGCCCTTTTCTTTTTCAATCATGTAGTCGCCAGATTCGGCATCCCGCAGGCTATATTCACATATCATGGATCGCATTTTCGCAATCACATGATGGTCGAATTCGCTGCCAAATTAGGATTGTCGCATGACAACTCTACTCCATATTACCCGCAAGCCAATGGACAAGTTGAAGCAATCAACAAGGTCCTAAAGCGCATGCTACAAAGGATGATTGGAGTTCACAAAAGGAGTTGGCACCTGATCCTGTACTTAGCCTTGTGGGCTTACCGAACATCGGTAAGGAATGCAACCGGGTTTACACCTTTCCAACTGGTGTATGGCCTAGAAGCAATCTTACCAGTCCAAAGTCAAATCTCATCCCTCAAACTCGCAATCGACCTTCTCCCTAGAACTTCAGAAGAGGAGCCTCGTTTCTTGGAACTAATCCAATTGGATGAAACCCGTCGTGATGCCGCTTTGGCTAACGAAGCCCATAAGAAATGAGTCAAGGCGCAGTTCGACAAGAATGTCAAACCCCTTGTCTTCTCAAAAGGTGCCTTGGTCTTGCTTTATGACCAAGAATCCGATAAATTGGGGACAGGTAAATTCAAGTCTTTATGGATGGGCCCCTATATTGTCAAGTGAGTGTTAGCAAAAGGAGCCTACAAGTTAATGGATTATGACGGGATTCCACTGGCACAACCTCATAATGGGTTGTACCTTAAGCGTTACTATGCGTGATTCAGTGTGGTAACCTATATGCTTTTGTTACATTTTTGTTTTTGCTAAAGTATTTGTTTTGGTCAAGTAAATCCGCTTTTTACATTTTTCGCAGATGTCGAACCTATTGGAATCTTTTGTTGGATATGCCGACGGAGCAAGTCATAGTTCGCGGAACCTATCTTCTCCATCCTGTGCCATTTTTTACCCAAGCGGCGAGTTAGTAAGTTTCAGAGGGGTATGTATTGGTTGATCAACAAATAACATCGCTAAATATAGCGCGTTGATAGAACTTCTCTCTGATGCCATCACACATGGCATACATCGACTGGTCGTCAGGCTAGACTCACAGCTCGTCATACTACAACTCACTGGTATCTACTTCGTCCGAAATCCAGCTATCTATCGCATGTTCCTAAGGGCCAAGATTTTGGAAAGGCAATTTGATTTTATTCAATATCAGCATATTTCCAGAACCTTAAACACATTAACTGACTCATTGGCAAATTATGTGTTAGATAGACATTTGCAACATTTATAAAAAGAAGCATCTCATCAACATTTGCATCAGGATCATGTAACTTAACCAAAATAAAACTCCGAAAATCAAAGATATATATATATATATAACTGTTTATGGTTTACACATAATGTTCTGTAACCAAGACAAAATTGGTCAGATGACCCAAAATGCAAAACTCTAGGGGACATTGTTATAGACATTTTTGTGCCTCGCGTCAAGGAGCAGG
Organism: Pinus tabuliformis; assembly: GCA_031772625.1. NCBI lineage: Eukaryota > Viridiplantae > Streptophyta > Pinopsida > Pinales > Pinaceae > Pinus > Pinus tabuliformis. Next base: position 1,054,360,735 of record CM062811.1, on the reverse strand, counting down.
GAATGTCGATAATTACAGGGATCCTCAGTCCCTAAACATGTTGTTCTTACCCCTAAAAGAACAAGGTCATCAATCAACAACACTTCCAATCAGTTCTCCACCTGAAAACACTTCAGAACGGGCTTATTTTGGATCATGTCAGCTGCTTAACTGAGCTTCTGCGCTGTATTGCAACTGTCCCACTCTGTACCTGCGCTGGAAGTCAAAAACAATGAAGGCTACCTGCGCTGGGCGAGATTGGCCAAGTGGCACAGTCATCCTGCAAGGTGTCATTTGCCCAGGAAGCTTCCAAACTGACACTTGGGTCATGAGATTCGCCCTGTGATGAGTAAGAGGTACTTGATCACCATGTGTAAGCAAGGATCTCCAAGTGGACACAGGAACTGAAGATGGAGAGGACACTAGTCAGCTATATGCCAGCCTCCAGCTGACTCATCCTTTCCTCTTCCCTCCTATATATAGAGCTCTTCTATGAGGTCTAGGGAGGCTGGAATTTTGTATAAGCAAGGAGGTGCTGTTGGTATACTGCCAGGATTATTGGGTGATTGTTTTACTAGAGGTGAAGAAGAGAGTTCTTGCTGCCGAGGAGGTGCTGCTGGATTGGAGCCAACATCATTGGTTGTAACTTCCTCTGGAACCCTGTTTCTTTCTATCAATAAAGTTTGCATGTTCTCCTATATACTTGTTTTACATAGATGCTTTTGTGTTTACATGTATATTTGATGCAACCTAATCCATGCTTCAATTATGATTGCTTGTATCTCGTAGTTTGCTCTCTTTTGTTGTGCAGATTCTGTGTGTAGCTGGATCGGCTTGGAGAGCAAAGAGCTGGGAACAGGATACAAAGTGAGAAGGACAAGGATCGACTAAGCGCAAGACACCAGGTTGGTTGATCCTCTTTCCATTCTCTCTGTGCTTTCATAAAGTGGAACATGAGAACTTTATCATTCAGTTGTTGCTAAAGACTGTCACCTTTAGAAAGGGTTAGTGTCATCCGCATCGGATACTTTTCCCCACAACAGACATCCTAGTCTAATGATGCTTGTGATAACAAGTCACCGCCTGTGCAATCATGCGTAAAAACCTAGTCCATTGTCTTGGCACACTAGTAGTATGTCGCTGCAACCTCAAAGGCAGCTCGTCAGTCCTCACATCTGGAATACTGAGAGTGAGGCCCTCGACCTGATCCTGTAATGTTGAAAGAGTCTTGGCCACATCAAGGTCGCGAAGGATAGCCCTTCCCACAGCCTCTCCTGCAGGAACGGCAGCTGACACTCTCAAGCGTACTACTGGCCAGACGGGAGCGACATCTGCATGAGCACATGAGTTTTGATTAGTCTTGACAAAGTAAAGCACAAGGACATTATAAAAGAAAAATGATAAACAAGAATATGGTCAAAGAATTTACCAATGGCACCCCACTATTCGCCAGCCGGCAGTACCAAATCTGGGTCACCCCGAAAGTCCATACCATCATATGGATACTCGGAATAAACCATCTCCTGATGATCAAACCACCCGAAGAAGGTATCAGAAAAGGAAATCTGAGACTGACCAACATGCCTAGACATATGGTCGACCCATCCCTGCATACGTGGTTCAGTTGGTGGAGGTAAACTGAGTGCAATATACTGCGGCTGCATCAGTGGTATCTTTTCCAAGGCGAAGGTGGTCAAGATAGAACCATATCAAAAGTTCTTCAGTCTCCTGCTCTTCACCTTGGTCAACTGTTCTTTCATCACAAGGAGTACTACGTCACACCAGTTGAACACCTTCAGTTTGAGACATTCCAAGGCATACTGCATATAAGATCGGTTGGCCACATGAAGAGCCGCACCACCAGCCATCCTACCAAAAGTGAACAGAATGGTCCTCAAAGACCTGTCAGTGACATCGCGGATGATGATCTTTTCGTCTTTACTCGGCTGAGATCCCTCTCTACAATACCTACGAACATAATCTCTCTCCACGAGCCGAACCTGATAAAGAGATGGGGGCACCCCGCCTCGATAAGCCGGTCAAAAAATAGATGTCCACTACAGTCAAGGGGATGGATTTGCCCCTAATCTGGAACACCTGGCTCGTAGGATCCCAAGCATTGAGCAAATACTGCAACAAGTTGATTTGTTGTCTCATGCTAGAGATGTGGAAAAACTTCAACAGGCCACAGTTCCGCAGTGCGTTTACTGTAACTGAATCATGTAAAGCAAGCATGTCATCTTCTTCATGCTCATGTTCTCGCCATGTAATGGTCATCTTGCTCCAATAAATCTCTAAAAACAAACAAGAGAAGAGTTAGATCTTGATTTGGTGAAAAAAAAGCAAAACATTCCATTGAAAACTATGCATAAATTTCCTTCCTTGCGCTCATCGCACCTACAGTAGTGTTCTGGGTGCATTGCATGTCAATTGGCCAGTAGACAGGCTAACATCCAACGCACCTTTCGATACATAAAGGGTGCGATGGGGCCAGGGCGAGTTTTTCAAACCCCAGAGGCTCAAAAAAACCAGAAATCAGGCTCAAAATGCAAAATGGAAAGGATAAAATGAAAGAGCTCAGGTTTAGCTCCTACCTGGTCCACACGGCGCCGAAAATCGTCCACAGAATCCCCTGGAATCAACTGATGAAAATCAAGGGGGGAAAGCACCTCCAAAGCTCCAACAAGCCAAAGTTCAAATGAAATGGTAAAAAGAGAGGTAAAAGAACTTTTAAATTACTTTCACGTAATTCGAGTAAAATATTAGTGTCCTAACTCATTTTTCAAACATATATCGTTCATTTCTAACTAGTTTGATGAAGAAATTGAGCATGCAGTACAATCTTTGAAGAAACAAAGCAATTTATGGTAAATTCAAGAAAAGACCGTTACATCGAGCAGTTTTAACGCGGACTTCATGCTCGTTAAAAAATAAACATAAGCAATGAGCAAATGTTTCCCCCAGCATTTAAGCTCAATAAAAAATGAACCAATTCGCGGTAAACAACCATCGTGAATGTAATACTTCAGCCTTTAAAGCCTTGGTTGTGTTCCCATCATCACCTCCACTCTGTATTGGCCGATCATTCACCTCCATTTGATTGTTTACCCCTTTTGAGGAACAGCTGCGAAGAGTGATCCCGCTAGCCATCCTTGTAACACTGCCCTGATTGGAAAATTCCAAACTTTACCTGGAATCAGCTGCTACCCAATTTTATCACTCGTTCCTCAAAGACGAGTCTCCTTTAAGCTCTTTTCAACTGACTCGTAAAATATGAAAACATTGCCAAGCCATTGGCCTCTCTAGCTCGTTAAAGGGACCGGAAGTGCTATCCCTCCTTTAGATTTTAATCTTTTTTGACCTGAGGGATTATTACACAAAAATATCAAGCGCTTGTTTTTATTCGGCTCGTTAAAAGTATCGAAAATTCATCCCTTTTGTATTGTTTTATACTTTTTTGGACTTAAGGGATTAGATGACGAAAAAGGATTTTTTGGAGTTTCCTTTACGTCCTTTTTCAGACTCTCTAAAATTGAAAAGGACCGAGTTATCTTTGTCGTTAAACTCGTTAAAACCTAATGGCGACAAACTTGTCCATAGCAGACAAGAACGAGTTTCACTATCGCTAGGCTCGTTAAAACATAGCGATGGGTTTGCCCGAAGGGAAAATTATAGAACAAGCATATGTGATCCTCCACAAGCTTGACAAAAATAAAGAAGTACTGGTCAGCAATGACTGGGGAAAAATTGGGAAGAAAACTTGAAGAAACTTTGTTGGTAGCAAGTCGCTCTTGAACATGACAATTTCACTCCGCATTCAAGTCGGGTTGGGTTTTTTCATTCACCGGTCACATCACCATGGTCCCATCACACCATCCACATCTGGGGTTAATGCTACCAATCCATCATGTCAGTGTCGCCGATATGTTCAAGAGAAGTCACTCAGAGAATTCACCTGGTTCTCACCCACTGCAATACATTTACGCTCCATTCTTTCATGACCGCCACCCTGAACCTTATATCACCAGACCGTTTTCACCTCCACTAAAATCATTTGCTCCATTCCATGTCATTGATGTGGGATTCATTAAGGCCCTCCTATGACAGATTGCTTCTTGTCTACATCAGCTCACTATCCAAGAAGTCGATCTAGGAACACCCCTTTCAGTACTTTGAAGCTTGCATGCCTCAATGGCAAGTTTCTCACTTCCGGCGACAGGTTTACATCAATGGCCTTCGACCGAAAGATTTTGCGTGGTGTTCGACGCCAAGTCCTTTATTCACACCATGTGAACTGTAGTGCAGTACCTTGAGGGTCATTATCATTATCGGTGATTCCTCTCGCACCTGTTAACCGATTACATCATTGGCTAGTAATCAGGTGATGTCTTTCCATGTTCGACTCCAGAACATCTCTCACATGGATCGACTTGTACTTTGAGTGAAGATCGAACGAGATTGAAGACCCCGGATCTAGTTTCATCCATCCGGGCTGCAATATATGTTCAGGAAAATAAAGACATCAAATGTACATCATTGTTGCACAGAGAATCATCCAATCAAAGGGATGATGGCTCTACCAGAATCATCAGTCTACACTCAGACGATTGTCTGTCTTATGTACATGAAAATGAATCTATAAAGCTGAGCATGGGAATGCCCGCCTCAACTACATCATGAAAATATTATGAAGATAATGTATTGTATTGTATCTTATTACAGGTCTCCTCCCAGCTTGAAAGAACTTCGGATCCTCATGATAAAGCATTTCACCCGACATCAAAAAAGATTAATGACCTCATGCTTTAGGGGGAAACTGTTATAGACATTTTTGGGCACTGCAACCCCAAAGCATAAAATGTCCATAAACCAAGGGCTCCTAAGTCCCTAAAAGTGTTGTTCCAACCCCTAAAGGAACAAGGTCAACTAATTACAGCTTCTCCCAGAAGTTCTCCATGAAAAACCACTCAGAACGGGTCAAAACAGGATCATTTCACCTGCTCCATAGGCAAAGTGCGTTGCATCTCACCTAAAAACACTCTGTGGGTGCGTTGCATTTCAAAAAGCCCTTCTATGGGGTGCGATGGGTGAGAAGAGACAAATGGCAGTGTCAATCCGCGAGGTGGAGAGGCATGGAATCTTCAAGAAACTTCTCCTGTGACACTTGCCTCTTTGAATTCGACCAAGGATCAGTAAGAGATCATCAATCTCCAAGTGGAAGCAAGAACTATCAGAGGGAAGACACTAATCAAATCACAAGCTGACTCCTCTCCCTTACAGATATCTATATATGGATCCCTCATCCCAGAGATCCAGAGGCTGGAATTTTGCATCTTGTAAGGAATTGTTGTTGGTTTCTTGAGGCAACATCATAGTGTTGGGAGATCTAAGCTTTGCATGAGGTGAAGAAGGGCTCACTTGCTGAGAGGATGATGCTGGGTCAGAACAACTGGTTGTAACTCTCTTGGCTCTTTCTTGATTATCAATAAAGTTATTCAAGTTTTCCTTCATACTCTTGTGTTGTTTATGTTTTATGCATTTGTATGGTCAATTTACGTCTGATCCTAGATTGTTTATGATAGTAGATCCATGTTCTCGTATAGCGTTATGCTGCTTTGATTCTACAGGTACTCTGTGAAGCTAGGTATACAAGGAAGCAAGTAGCAAAGGACTATCAGAAGAGAGAGGAATCGAGCAAGGAACCAAGTGTAAGACAGAGGTTGGTCTCCTTTATTCTTCTCTCATCTATCTTTCATAAAGGAAAACGAAAGTAGTTTTACTTTGTTTGTTTCTAAGGTAGCTACCACGCCTTAGTGGGATTAGCAGTTCTACATAGGCACTTTTCCCTGTAACACTTACCCAATGGGAAGACACTTCAAGGAAAAAATGGATCATGATAGTCTTAAATACTTCTTAGAACAAATATTATCTTTAGAAAAATGGGTCACAAATATGTTGGGTTATGACTTTGACATCATCTACAGAAAAGGGAAGAAAATTTTTGTTGCAGATGCACTCTCAAGAAAGGATGAAGATGTGGAAGCATTGTTTTGTGCTATTTCTATTATCCAACCATATTGGATAAACGAAGCAAGGGATGAATTGAAGAAGGACAAAGAAGTGTGGCCACTCATTCAAAAGTTTTAGAATATCCCAATTCAAACAATATTGCTAGAACTTGAAGAGGAAGGAAAAAACATATTGGACCCTAGGGCAGTCACAGAAACAAGAACCCGATAGCTACAAAATCGATCAATTTCAGAGTATCTCATCAAGTGGAAGAACTTACCCGCTAAAGATTCCACATGTGAGGACAAGAATTTTATACGGAAGCATCAAGAACTAATCAAGGGTTGAGGACAACACTTTTTGAAGGAGAGTGGCATGTTAGGCCCCTATACTACTAGTGTAACCCCTTATTATTATTAGTACAAGCCCCTTATTATATTGTTGTACCCATGTAGTCCCCATATTGTTATTATTGTGCCCCATAGAAGCCCACTATTGTTATTATTGTGCCCTTATATTATTATTGTTATGTCGGCTCTAATTATATTATGACCCCTTAGACTCCTATGTATAGAAAGGAGATCTTGTCATTTGTATCATCCAAGAATTGTTCATTTGTGTAACATAAAGGAGGTTTCCCCCTCGAAGAGGTTGAATTCTAAGGCGTTGATCTATCTTTTCTATCTTTTTGTGAGTTGTTTTCACAACAGTTTTTATATGGAAAATTCTCTTCTATGGATAGAAGTGAATCCCCTAGATCTAGTGTTCTGATATAGAAAAAAATAAACAAAACACTTGTGTTTTCCTTAGAGAAATTAGAAAATGGAGGATAAATCCTACGTGCAATCTAATGCAAGTTCTCATCTTCTCTTGGCTTGTAAACTTTAGCCCCACTTCCAATTACTATAAATGGGACCTGGAAAAGAACTACAAAACATACCTAGAATAAATTAATATCTTTAATCAATGAGTCAAGAGGGCATTGAAATACATACGCATCAAATACACACAAGTATAGGAAAACAAATATTTTTTTATTAATGAAATGTAGGAGGATATACAACCCTTTTGGAGTTCTTGACAATCTAGATGTCTCCCACCAAAACTTGTCCTTCCTTAGCCACAAAGCAAGCTTTCAATCTCAACTCAAGGATGGTAATGGATCCTTAGGTAAAAATTAGCAGCATTAGGGCATAGCTAAGAGTCTCCAAAAGCCAACCCAAACTCTATGTGAGGCAGTGAATTTATAGGGTAAATAGGCTAGTTTGGTTTTTTTACCAATCTAAGACATAGATCCATATATGAAGGAGGGTAAGCTCTAGGAATAAGAGATAAGACCTCTAGGATTGGAATTCAAGATCTCAGTCAATAGTAAATGGTTATAACCACCTTAGAAGCTTCTAGAAAGAGAAAATTCATAATTATTTTTTTATTTTTCTTGAAATTCTAGAGCCATCACACCTACAGCAAAGGAAACCTAGGTTGGTCGGTGCAGGTGCCTAGTTATGCAACATGCAACCATTGTAAATGTCATGAAAGACATGGCGCAATGGGCCCAAAAATGAGTTTTTAAGCTAATAAACCTAGAATTCTTGGATTTTTTAAGAAGTAATGCGTGAGGCTTTGCAAAGGGATAATGACAAGGTGTCAAGGATGTTTATTAATCTGATTTCTAGGCCATTTGAGTGAATTTGACAAAAAAGCATGTAACATATTACCCCTTAAGTACAAACTCAGAAGTAGTGGATGAGGACTAAAGTGCTTCAATTTGTGACAAGTCTAAATCAAGAAAATGTTGATTGAGATCATCATTTGTTACAATACATAATCATCATGATACCAATTTTGAGGTAGGCATATCCATACTCAACCTATAAGTCAATATTACATGTGCAATGATCAAAAGTCTTGTCCATTATAGTGAATGGTGGACCCATGCTCATAGGAATTTGGAATGATCATAGCCATCATACGTTGTGATCTATTATAAATCCTGAAATTGTAACCAGGATGGATTAAACTACATTTGGGGTCATATACCTTGTCAATCGATAGTACAAGTCTAACCATGTGAATAAATGAGTTGGAGTCAAACATGGTAGACACCATCTAATTATCGACCAATGATGTAAGACGTTAACAAATATGAGAGGAACCACCAATAATGATAACTTTCCTCAAGGTAATTACTGTAGAATCCATGCAGTTCGAATAAATGAGCTGAAGTCGAACACCAAATAGAATCTTTCGTTTGAAGGCCAATGATGTGAACCTGTCGCCAAAAGTGAGGAAACCTAAAATTGGTGTATGTAAGATCCGAGGAAATGGAGGGAGTTTCTAATTCAACTTCCTTGATAATGTGTTGATGTCGATAGGAAGTGACCCATCACAGGAGGGCCTTTATGTATCCCCCATCAATGACATGAAAAGAGTATCAAGATTTGAGACCGAATGTAGTGATGCAGAGCTCATTCATGAGAAACATACATGAAGTAAGGATTAAGGGTATTGTAGTAGATGTCAACTGAGGGTGGAATTTCTCTTGAACAAACCAACGACACTAAATGGAGTTGGTAGCATTAACTCAAAGACCCATGATGAAGGTGTGATCAATAGTGAGGCAAGAATATCCCCCAACCCAAAGAATTCATGGAGATGAAGTGAAAGAGTATCATGTTCAAGAGCGGCTTGTTGCCATTAATAGTTAAAATGCCTTGTTTTCCCAATTTCCCAACCATTTATGGCCAATAACTCTTTAATTTTTACAAGATTGAGGAGGATAACATATGCTTAATCTATAAGGTCATCCTTTGGATGAATCCTTCTGAGTATTTTTAACGAAGCTTAAGAAGGAACGTTTTGATCTTATCATTCTCAATGAGTCCATCATTGTTTAATAATTTTACGAGTCCAGCAAAGGCATACCTTGACTCCTTTTTCATGTTTAGAGAGTTTGAAAAAGAGGTAAAAAAGAAAACTCCAAAAGTTCATTTTCATAAATTTAGTCTCTTAAGTCTGAAAGATACTCAGGAGAACCTTTTAGTCATGTTCAACTGAGGTATTCAATTATTGTAAATAGTCTATCCTAGTTTGGAAAAGGGTTTAACTTATACTAGGTAGGGCTATCTTTGGATATCAGATGCAACAGTGGTTCAACCTATCGACCAACACAAGTGTTATATTTGTATTTTGTTATATCTCAAGAATCGTTATGCATTTGTAGGAAGACATCTGTCGTAATCTTAGACATTGTTAGTTGTTAGTTAAATGTATAAGTAGTGATTATGAGGATGGGAAACCACCGCTAGGAGATATATGATATTTTTGAGTTGTAACAACAAACCTCTGTAATTTTATTTTGATTGATATAATTCTTGATCTTCTGAGTATTTTATAGCTTTTGATATTATCGTAGCCCTCATCAGGGAGTTGGGCCCACTCTCCTGACCGGGCGTTATTGGATTAGATGTGTGCATAGGTTTATTTATGTTGTGTTATCTCTCTGACGTGTGATGATTTTAGTGTTTTGTTGTGAGTCTTAACTTTTTGTTACTCCGATTATTGTTACAGTTACAACTTGTTGTTACACATTGTTATGTTATGATTTAATGTTCAATTTTGGATAGGGAAACTGTGGCCTACATATACCTTGCATGATAGCTTTGAAATAACTAGTCGAGCCCCGAGTTGACAATTAATGTAGAATTGGGTGAATTGCATGATTCATATCTGAACACCAACAATGTGCTCACTACCTCAGAAGTGTCCTTTATTAACTTTTAGGTTGGGTTTCGATGACGATAACCAGGTTGGTAAGATTTGGTTCCATGTGTAGATTATAGTGATGAATAATGTTGGAAACTGAATTTTGTCTGAATTTATGTGCTCTCCCAGTATTAGAATTAATAGATTCTGTTCCGATGTGTTGGATGTTGAGTTTTCCATTTTATTTATTGGCAATTATGTATGGCTCTCTTTTATTTCATCACAAGAATTTTGGGTTGAGAAATATCTATAATTTGTATGGAAGCTAATAGAGTACTTGTTTATGTAGTGTGACTATGGATATTTTATATAGCCTAGGAAGAAATATTCCATACTTCTCAAGGGCCGAGGTATTGGGCCCCTTACACAGTTCCATAAAGTGTGTTCACTAAGATACTTCTACAGATGCACAGATTCCATGTATACATGACACATTTGCAATCAATTGGGCTTCTAAGATTTTATTGTTACATTCATCATCTCACCTAGGCTAGAAAGAATTGACCACATTGTATATTATAGCAATGAACCATATTGAAATCTACATTTTATCTGAATTTATTTGCTTTCTGAGTATAAGCATCGATAAATTCTTATCTGGTGTGATGAATGTTGAGTTTACTATTTTATTTATTGGCAAGAAAAGTCTAATATCCAAATATAGCGCTGCCTAGGTTTAACGATTTTGAAAAGACAAGTGTCAGACACTCTTTTCATGTTTTGGGAGTCTGAAAAGCATTGAAAGAGGACTCTAGCGGGTTCCTTTTTCGTAGTTTTAATGGGCCCAAAAAAGTGAAAAAACTGCACTCATTCATCAAAATGACTTATACTTGACTTATAATGTGCATTATATCCTTAAATTAACATTTAACCTGCTTAGAACACCACAAATTAAAATAATGATTATTTTGACCATAAATAGTGAAAATGTAATTTTTTTTTACAATTTACATTTTTACCAAGATGAGTGAGTAATCTTTGAGTGGGGTTTTACCTTCAATCTTCAATAGTTGATTGTAGCCAATTCAGTGAACCATTTCGAGTACCATCAGTTCCAGGTAAGAGATCTATCTTTGCTCTTCATTTTTACGATTTCCATTTCTCATTTAATGCATCTTTTAGGGTAATTTTTTGAGTTTTTAGATCTAGAAAATTTCCCTTGGCCCATCGCACCCTCCCTATATCATGAGGTACGATGGGAAAAAAAAGATAACAGTGGGAGAGGCGACCCAGCTCACTCACTGGTGGGGGTGAGTGTGATGGGTCGCTTTTTCCATGAAAGAGATAGTGCGATGGGCGCAGAGGGTTTTGAAAATTTTGGTTTTTGAGTGATTTTTCTCACAATTTTTTTAAATTGATGATATTATGTGTGTTTCCATGTCATTTTGTAGATATTCACTCAAGAGAAATGGATTTGAGCTGGAGAGAAAGAGAGCATGAGGCTCAAGACACAATTGCTGCCAATGACCCAACAAAATTTTAGGCTTTGATAAACTATGGACTTCTCAAGTTTTTCATGATTTTTGGCATGAGGTACCAATTAGAGTTACTCGAGTATTTGGTTAGACGTTGGGATGTACAGGGACAATACTTCAGGTTTGGGGTACATACTGTCACGATAGATGTTGAGGAAATTTACTTCCTAATAGGGTTGTCACAATAGATGTTGAGGACATCTACTTCCTGACAGGGCTATCATAGAGAGGAGTTCCCATTACGCTATATGGTTTTAGGAGAAGTGGCAAGATAGTGAAGGATTATATTGTTGTTCATTGTCAACCTCATGTTGAAATAACCAAGGATGGGAATATTGAGATAAAGGATGTGGTATAACTTCCTCTCATGATGATCCTTTTCACTATTACCTAACTAGATGGAAATGTTTCTTTGCATTTATCCACCAAGACTCAGATGCAGTACACTTTAGAGTTCTTGGAGCCTAAAGTGTTTAACTGGTGTTAAGGGGTTCTAGTGAAACTGAAGGAACAACGCAATCAGGAAAAGATAGGAAAACTAAAGAACTTTGGATATGGATTTATCATTTTATCCTTTTCCTTAGAGGGGATACCATTATTTCAGCCTCAGCAGATATATTGTGAGTTTTCGGGACCTAGAGTACCTCGTATGAGGCAATGTGTAGATCTGATGATTCATCTCGGGGGTACACCCACGATGAGGTTTACCCCTACTTTCTTCATATGGCTACGAAAGTAGCTAATTATGATCAAGGACTAACCATATGCTGGAGTTTATTTCTGTGGAGATCTGGAGCTTATCTTACCCAAAGGTGATCAATGGGGTCGTGCAGGTAAACAAAGTAATTTTTAATATTTTGGTGTTTTGGATTTTGCATTTTTTATGTTTTTTATGTAGCAGATACTGACTATGGGTTTTGTATATGAAAATACTGGACCTATGCGACCAGTAGGCTTGTCTCCTATTCATTGATAATCACAACCACATATTGTTCAGGTTGAGGCTACAGGGATAGAGGAGGAGATGGGTGAACCCAATACTGTAGAGATACTCACTGCGTTTGAGCATCATCTTGAGGGTTTGACCCGAAGTGTACCAAACACAGGGATTAATGAGGTCCCTATCTATATGCATTGATACACTATAGGAGTGTTAGAGCATATCAGTTGTTTTTTCTGAAATGTTGCTCGGGTGATTGTATGTTATCGAGAGAATCATAGGGATTAGTCACCTAGGAGTGTGATGCACGTAAGTTCTAAGTGCGGACACAAACAATTCCTCTAGCCCAAGAGAGTGGGTATAACCACAAAAAAACAATCTATGGAAGATCTCCTTAAGCTAGAATCAAATAAGAGGACCTACCTCTTAGTACTCTATTCCGCTTGGTGATGAACTTGCTTCCTCGCTCCAGCTATCTTCTATTTCCTTCTTCGAACACCTGAAACAAGTCAACAACAACTGTGATAATATACAAATTGTATTCAACCTACTTAACAAGTTAAGAAACATTAATCCATAAACATGTGAAATGACATCTTATGTAGGAAATCAATCGTTAGTTGCATATTTATTAAATCAAGAAGAGATTATCACCAGCGCCTTCATGTTGTTGTTCTCCTCTGACAAATCTGGGTTCCCACACACTTCTGCTAGCATTCCATGGATGGCCCCAACAATGATAGTATCAAGTCTCTTCCCTTTAGGCTTCACACCAAACCAACTCACAATTCTCCCTTAAACACAAACTAGAGAGCTACAAAGTATGGATAGCTTGCTGATTACTCCAAACAGAACTTAATTAGCACTATCACGCACACACTAGCTTTTTCTTGGGAAAAGTGGAGGTTTATATATCTTGAATCGAAGGGAGATGGTTCCTCTTCTCATGGGAGAAGGTCTTATCTCTTGAGGTAGTTCCATCCTAATAGGGGAAAGGAAGCCAATCTGACCTCCTCGGCTCCATCCAACTTAACAATTTACCAGACTTCTGTTATGAAGCTTCTAGAGCTGGAAGCTTCAGCTCCAAATTTAAAAAACTTTCCAAATGAGGATTGACGCGTCTGGGAAAAGGCTAAGTCACTCCAGTCGGTGAGAGGGAAAATTGTAATCCCTGAATATCAGTGCGAGGAGGACACTAGTCATTAGCATCGGTCTTGGAAACTGGGATAAACAAAAGATTTTTGGGAAATGATGCAAAAGTGAATTATTATGCTCATGAAGAGGGACACAATGGGATTTTCTTCATGATGGGAAAGCATGAAGGGTTCACTGTAGAGGTCCTCCCGGATCAAGGAATGGGGAGTACAGGGACAGTGACAAAATTTTGTGTAACAGATTCCCCCTAAAGCGTGAAGGCCGAACTAGAGTGAGGGGTGAAATGCTTTATAACTCAGTGCGGGGAACCAAAGTTTATCGTCGGAAAACCTACAAGTAATTACATATAAATTATTGAAAACTTTGTCAAACGATACATGAATCGTGGTATGGACGTAGCGATCCAGAGAATGATCATGTAAATGTATCTAGGCATGGGCACAACCATCCGATAAAGAGGATCATATCGAAACCAAGATATGATCACAGCCATCCAATAATGAGAAGGATCACATATGACAACTCATGGTATAGTCGCAGCCATCCATCTAAAAGATACGTGTATATCAGCACAACCATGTCACATCGTCTTGCAACCTGGACTTTTGTAGTCTGAGCCCAAGGTCTTGCGCTCCAACACGACCCGATCAAAGTACAAATTCTAGCATTTGAATAGATGTGTTGATGCCGAACATGCTAGAAAATCGATTGATTACCAGTCAATGATGTAAATTGTTAACAAGTGCAAGCGAAACCACCAATAATGACAATGGTTCTTAAGGTACTAGCAGCATAATTCACGGAATGTGAATGAAGGAACTGAAGTCGAACACCCATGAAATCACCTGATTGAAAGCCAATGATGTGAACTTATCGTCAAGTGTGAAGAACTTGCCATTAGGGCATGCAATCTCCAAGTTACTGAAGAGGAGTCTCTCGATCAACTTCCTGGATAACGAGTTGAAATTGACAAGAAGTGACCATGTCAAACGAGGTCCATGACGTATCCCACATCATAGACACGAGACAAAGGGATGCAAATGATTTTGGATGATACAGAGAATCATAGGTAAGGGTAACTACATAATGATAACTCTTGAACATATCGGCGACACGATGTGAAGTTTGGCAGCCTTTGGATCCATAGGATCGCTAGTCATGATGACGTGGCAAAGATCAAATGGATGGAAAAAATAAACGGTCCAACCTAGGAAGGTCAATGATGAAGTGAGGATATCCCAACCCAACACGAAGCAGAAAGTGTCATGTTCAAGAGTGAGTTGCCGACACGAGTGATAAAATTTCCCATTTTCCCCCACCATTTCTTGCAGGTACCGCAATTATTTTTTAATCGCAAGCTTGAAGGGGATAGCATATGCTTGCATTGTAAGTTCATCCTTCGGATGAATCTGACCTAGTAAGTTTAATGAGCCCCAGGAAGGAGAAGCTCATGTTTGTCATGGTGACGAATCCGATGTCGTTTAATATTTTAACAAGTCCGACAAATGTGTAACTCGGTATCTTTTTCATGTTTACAAAGTTTTAAAAAGACACGGTAGAGAAAACTCCACATGGTCCCTTTTCGTACATTTGTGTCTCTCGAGCCCGAAAAGGTAGAAAACAATACTCAAGAGAACTGCTTGACCATTTCAGTCAAGGAATACCTGTTTCGTAAATAGTTCATCCCAACCCAAAAAATGGGTAAACGTATACTGGATAAACAATGTTTCGTAGCCTTTAACAAGTTCAAAACGATAAGAGCTCAGCAATATTTTCATGTTTAAAGGGTTGGAAAAGATATTGAAAGTGAACCCCCCATTTTATTCTCTTTTACGAGTCAAAAGGGAAAAATACTTGGCAATCTTTTCATTTGAGTTTTACGAGTCAAGAAAAGAGCTTAAAGGTGACTCGTCTTGGGGGAATGAGTGGTATAAAGGGTAGCAACTGGTTCCGGTAATGGTGGATCTGCTCAAAACATGTAGTGGTCAAGGGGCTGGCTAATAAAACCACTCATCGTTTCGGTCCCTCGGGAAAGGAAAGACAACCAAGTGAAAGAATATGATCGGCCAAAGAGATGGTGGCGATGGAATGAAACAACCAAGGCTCATATAGCATAAATTAGCTAATAAAAACAACAATCACGAGATGTAAACTGGGCATGGGTTCACTTTTACACAAGCTTGAACCATGGAGAACTCTGTTTGGATTTAGTTTCATGTTTAAACAAGCTTGAAACAAAAAACTATGCTTGAGATAAGTTTGCATGCCCTCGGCATAATGACTCAATTCGAGGTACATGCCCCCCAAGCTTCATTTCATTCAGTTAGGTGAATGGAATGAAGTTTCACTTTTGAGATCCAGGAAAGACTCGACTGGGATTTTACGAGATCTTAATCAAAGACTCGATTTGGAAAAGGGAGGTGTTTCATTTTTTAACGAGGTTGACACAGAAAAAGAACTATCCTCAGACCCTTTTTTCATTTTTTAACGATCTTGACACAAGACAAGGAACTATGCTCACACTCTTTGTTTCATTTTTTAAGGAGATTCACATAAGACAAGGAACTATGCTCCATGACCCTTGTTTCATTTTTTAACGAGATTGACACAATACAAGGAACTATGCTCACGACTCCTTGTTTCATTTTTTAACGAGGTTGACACAAGACCATGAACTATCCTCACGACTCTTGTTCATAACCCATATGAGAACATGGCTCCCAAGAGGTATTCACTAGACAGAAGAACCATGCTCTGGGAGGAATACATGTCAATTAGTAGCATAGACAGATCAGGATCTAATGCCCCCAGTACATAATGCACTGTACCATCTGTGTGATCATCGGCAGATGTGTAGACGGAATGAGTAGCCACATAATTGACCTTTGGCAAGGAAGGTACTGCTTGCAAACAAGAGCCGATAGGGGACGATAGTTGCAAAGGAGGTGCCTGATGACCAATGAATGACAATTGATCAATAGTCACAATTATCCCTTCGTGTGGAAAGCAAACCACATGGAAAAGTGAAGAAACAAGAGCTCCCATGATATAAACATAGTCGTGTCTAAGGAGAAGATTGAAATCTAAGGGACCTTGGACTACCATCAAGTCTATATACGCGGTCTTTCCTCCCAAAGTAATAGGGAATTAATGAAGGATCCCTAAGGGTTGACTAGTTCCTCCATTGAAAGCCAACAGATTATGGGTGAACGGCACAAGTTGTGGGGAACCAAAATCTTTCCAAGTAGTAGAAGACATTATGCTAACAAATGCACCTTCATCTAATATAGTGCCATGTATACCATATTATAGACTTGTACTACGATTCGGAAAGGCACATAAGATGGGAGGCGGAAAGCAGTCAATTGACTCCAATCAAAAGAGATGACAAAACTACTTGGTGGGGGTATCATATGATTTCCCCCATGCTCTACAAGAGAAGGAGAAGGACTCTCCTGAACGACCAGGATGGCAGGGTCACTCTTCGATTCATGAGAATCTGAGGAGACGAGAAGAACATGAGCAGTATGATCACTTTTCTCATCAAGAATAGAGTGAACAAATGAAGGCGGAGCCAACTCGACACTCTTTTTGACCAATGGTTGGTCGATAACAGACATAAGAGGGTGATGCTTGGGAAGAGAAAGATGGGCAAGAGATGAATCCAAGTCAATCTATTTACCAACTAGGAGAGGGTTTGAAGAAAGCCTCTCATAACCAACAGGAAGGTAGCGTTGAGGAGTTGCAAGGTTTTCCAAAAGTTTGGAAGCTTTATCCATAAGAGGAAAAAGGTGAAGAAGATGCTCTCCTTCACATAACCTACAGGGGAATCTAATCTTCCCTTTCTTCTTACCATCGTTAGCTGAAGGTGTAGCATCGACATGATCTGAAGAGGTCGATGGGGATGGTCGACCCAGATTTTGAGACCATACCTCTAAGACTCTAGGAATGCCAAGATAGTCTCAAAGGATATGGTCATCCTTACACAACTTGCAATAAAATTTGACCTCCCGTAGAGGATTAGAAGGTTTGTCAACAGGAAGCGCAATTAGAGCAACAGTTGCACGGTTGGCCTCTCACTTATCTGACTTCTTCTTCTTCTTATTCTTATTCTTCTTCTTCTTCTTATTCTTCTTCTTCTTCTTCTTCTTCTTCTTCTTCTTAGCCTCTTGGTTACTAGATTTGAAATTTTCACCAGGAGAAGTAGAAGAGGAGGGTGAAGAAATGGGGGAATAAGGTGAGGGGTCAACCTTAAAATCATTGTCATGTGATTCAAATGAAGGAGATGTTTGGACAGGAGTCAGGGTTCTCGGAACCACCGAGGTCAAAAACAAGAAGATAGGTAAACCAATGGTTAACCTAGGAAGGGACAACATCACCATGTAAGGAGCACCAACATTTCCAAAAGAAGGAAAAGGACCAGGATTCCCATCCAAGGAGAATCCTTGACTGGTGGACTCTGGAAATTTTGCCATTGGAATCAACCCTAAAGAATTACTAAAGAAGATAACTTTTACCATGAATATTTCGTGGGAAGTTAATTTTAAGACACTGAAACAAAACTTTTCCTTTTCATATTTTAAGAGTCGAGAAAAGGACGAAAGGTGACTCTAGTTTCTTTCGGAATTAACGACCTCGCAAGGACAAGTTCTCGATGATATTTTCAAATTTAAAGAGTCAGTAAAGATCAAAAATGACTACTCAGGGTACTCTAGGCGTAAGTACTACCATGTAACTGTGAACTGCAGAATACCTCCCGGTGAACCGTGAAGTACGGGCAGGCAATCTCCCCGAATGCTATGTTCAGTGTATCACGTTTGCAAGGCGGCATACTTGGCTTCCTATGGATAACAGATTGCAATCCTAGTGGGGTCTCCCTTTCTATACACAACGATACGGGGAGCACAAGTCCGTACTAGTGTTGTCTAATGCCGAAGCGAATGACAATTGTTAGGTTTAAAGACGTCGGAACACATCTTTAGCCTCGACCACTAAATGTTAGAGTTAAGTTTCAATGCTTCCTTAGGTTAATTCAATAAATTTTAACGATTGATCTTGAATTAGGTTTCAAACTACAAGGGCCTACCACTGTCATCTGATAAAACTCCTACATGAAGCTATATGAGAAAAAAGATCTTTATCTTCGATGAAAGTTAACACTAATTGAGAGATAGGGAACAAAAAATGAATGCAACAATCAAACAACGAAATATTTCACTAATATATGTCCTA
Source organism: Pinus tabuliformis (assembly GCA_031772625.1). Taxonomy (NCBI): domain Eukaryota; kingdom Viridiplantae; phylum Streptophyta; class Pinopsida; order Pinales; family Pinaceae; genus Pinus; species Pinus tabuliformis. The sequence goes on along the minus strand of CM062811.1, from coordinate 1,054,342,180 downwards.
AATGTGCTTAATCTTCCCTTAACAATAAAATAAGTTCCATTGCATCTCCATGCCTATGATGATGCAATTCTAGCCTCTTAATAACGCTACTAATGCAATATTTTCGCTTAAGTAAACTAGAATGATGTTCTTCTTTTCATAAAATGCAAAATGAATCTTTCACATAAAGCACTTTAATGAAAATTTTCACAATTCCGAACAAACAAGCATCGATCAAATCCAAAGCATGATAAATGAAACTAAAAGAAACTTCTTCCCTGAATCGAACAAACCAAACACATAAATTATTCAATCGAAAAACCAAGCAATGTAATATATGCTCGGAATGAGAAAAGAGAACTCGAAATAAGAGAACAAACAAGGCTCTTTCACTCATTCGATTGAAAATGAAGCAATGAAGATGTTGCGACTAAAAGATGGATTAATTGAAGGAGAAAATCAGAGACTTGACATAATGAGTAAACAAACAAATGAACAGTAATTGACCTAGATGCCCTAGGGTCATAAAAACCATCCAAAAACTCAAAAAATCAAGCAATGAAACTTCAAACCAATCAATCAATCAAAAACCAGCAAACAAAGCATTCTAGTCACTTCTGGGTGGAAGAAGAGAGTCTGAGGGTCAAGACACACTGGCACTAGAATGGGAGAAATTCTGATTTTTTCTTAACTTAGAGACCGGCACTACTGCCTAACTGACAACTAGCACCCGATCGGCATGACCGAAATGACTGGCTAGACTACAACTAGCACTGATGGGCTCATCAGTGCAACTAGCCAGGCTACAAGTAGCGTTGATCAAGGGATTCAAAGAAAAAGTAAAAAATAACTTCACACAGGGCTAAACATAACACATCAGAGGGTGGGCTAAACCAAACAAGCACAAAAACCAGGCTAATGAAGCTTTCTAGTCAAGGAGAACACCGTTAGAACAATCTGAGAGATAGAAATCAGAAGGGCAAGACACATTGGCTATGATCTAGGGTAAACACTGGTCTTCACCTAGAGGAATCGGCGTGACTTCCTAACTGAAAACATGTGCCAAAAGGGGGTTGGCGCGACTGTTTTTGAGAAACTCGCGCTGATCGGCGTGACTGTCAGAAAAATAAACGTGCTGACCAAGGATTCAAGGAAAAAAATAAAAAATTTCAAAGGCTAAGACTAGACTTGCCACTGTAAATTTCAGGCTCAGAGAAGTAAACTAGGAAAAGCAGAGAACACTAAAGGGAAATGGTGATACTATAAAAGTTCAGAAAAAACCATGCAATTACCAACAATCAAACAGAAGGATTGGCTCCCCAGCGTAATCGCCAATTTGTGATGCAAGTAAATTTTAAGTGCGGACACAAACAATTCCTCTAGCCCGAGAGAGCGGGTCTAGCCACAAACAAACAATCTATGGAAGATATCCTTAAGCTAGGATCAAATAAGAGGTCCTACCTCTTAGTACGCTATTCCACTTGGTGATTACCTTGCTTCCTCGCTCCAACTATCTTCTGTTTCCTTCTTTGAACACCTGAAATGAGTCAACAACAGCAGACAAAAACCGTGATAATATACAAATTGTATTCAACCTACTTAACAAGTCAAGAAACATTAAGCCATAAACATATGAAATGACATCTTATGTAGGAAATCAATCGATAGTTGCATATTTATTAAATCAAGAAGAGATTACAACCAATGTCTTGACATTGTTGTTCTCCACTGACAAATTTGGGTTCCCACACACTTCTGTTAGCATTCCATGGATGGCCCCAACAATGATAGTCTCAAGGCTCTTCCCTTTAGGCTTAACACCAAACCAACTCACAATTCTCCCTTAAACACAAACTAGAGAGCTACAAAGTATGGATAACTTGCTAATTACTCCAAACATAACTTAATTAGCACTAGCACACACACACTAGGTTGTGCTTGGCAAAAGTGGAGGTTTATATATTTTGAATGGAAGGGATATGGTTCCTCTTCTCATGGGAGAAGGTCTTATCTCTTAGGTAGTTCCATCCTAATAGGGGAAAGGAGCCCAATCTGACCTCCTCGGCTCCATCCGGCTTAACCATTTACCATACTTTCGTTACGAAGCTTCTAGAGCTAGAAGCTTCGGCTCCAAATTTAAAAAAAATTTGAAAAGAGGATTGACGCAACTAGGAAAAGGCTCAGTCACTCCGGTCGACGCGAGGGGTAGTTGTAATCACCGAATATCGGTGCGAGGAGGACACAGGTCATTAGCATCGGTCTTGGAAACTAGGATAAACATAAGATTTTGGGGAAATGATGCAAAAGGGAATTGTTCTATTCATGAAGAGGGACACAATGGGAGTTTCTTCATGATGGGAAAGCATGAAGGTTTCACTGTAGAGGTCCTCCAGGATCAAGGAACGGGGAGTACAGGGACAGTGACAAAATATTGTGTAACAAGGAGGATTTTTAGGCATATATTTTCTACATGTATTTTGATATTATAGGCCATGTGCCCATATGTGTCTAAGACACAATTTTTGCAAAACAAAACATTATATACAAATTTATATCTATGGATGTCTTCTACTTTTATTTTATTCTCTTGCAAAATGTATGATTATGGTTTGTTTATTTACGTGTTACAAATGTCTGTCCAATACATAACTGGCTAATGCATCTATTAGTGTATTAAGACTTTTAGGAACATGTTAATATTGGATGTATTCAAAATCTTGTTTTAGGAGGTGAAACCTTAAAAGAATCGGTAATAAAGTTGGACTTTTCACTGAATCAATGTTATTTAAATGTTGTACCACAAGCTGCAAACCAATTCTGACAACTAAGTGGCGAATGCTATGTGAAATAGAATCAAATAATAATTTTCTCACTTCATTATAACTAGTGATGTTATTATTCGAGCGACCAATACAAATCCCTTGTAGACTTGCTAACACATCATCGGGAGAATAAATTTCCCATTTTTTGGAAGAAAGGCTCTGAGTACTCCAACTAGCACCATCAGCATAACCACCATATAGTTAAGGGAATGTCAAAATCTGTAAATCAAATGAAATCCAAGATGAGAAGAGGTGATAGAAACTCTAGAAAACCACACTATAAACACATTAGCAAACCTATATAGTATGTACACAGTGACATTGCAAAATATATCTTAAGCATAGTATTTTTCAAGTACAACCCATTTCGGAGTTGCACCAAAGGAATTCCATCAAAGTCAACCAATTCATAGGCCCCTTTTCCTAGTACATGCTTGACTATGTATGAACCTAAGTGTAATGGTTCAAGCTTCCCAGCTCCTAATTTGTCAGATTCTTGGTCGTATAAAAGGACTAGGTCACCTTCCGAGAAGGCACAGGATTCAACATTCTGGTAAAAGTGTGCTTTGACACGTTTTTTGTGAGCCTCATTGACCATTGCAGTGTCGCATAGGGTCTCATTTAAGCAGACTAAATGAAAAAACCATTCTTCTTATGGGGAAGTTATGGAAATAAGCTTGAAGGATAGTTTTAAGGATGGAATCTCACATTCAATTAGGAGAATTGTTTCTAGATCATACACCAACTGAAAGGGTGTGAATCTATCTAGTGTTCGGAGAAATGTTCGGTATGCCCATAAAGCTGAAAAAGGAATGGTTGGCCTATTTGTATTATGAATCCATACCATGCATTGGAGCATCATTTTCAAAACCTTGTTAATGGATTCTACTTTCCTGTTAGCTTGTGAGTACTAGGTATTTGAGTTATCATGCTAAAGGCCCAACTTAGCAGTAAGTCCAGACATCATGTAATTTCAAAAAATTTCGCCATGGTTTGTAATGATGGCTTGGGGAACAAAAAATATAGCAATAATGTGGTTGAAAAGAAATAGTGCAATAGTTTTGTTTTTGTTCTTGAGCCTAGGCATCACTTCATCCCATTTAGTAAAATAGTCTACAACAATGATAATGTAGCCATGCCCCCTAGTCGAACAAGGGTTATTGGTCATGAAGTCAATGCCCCATTTGGGAAAAGGTCCAACTATAATAACTGGATGCATAGGAGTAAGTGGACGATGAGCTTTCGTATTATAAACCTGACATGTGTGACATTTCTGAACTGTCAAAATACAATCTTGAAACCTGGTCGACAAAAAATAACCAGCATGTAAAATATTTTTGGCAGTCACATAGCCAAACATATGCTCATCACATGCTCAAGCATGACAATCATTCAAGGATTTATCGACCTCCTCATGAATAAGACAACGTCAAAAAATTGAATCAACAACATGGAGGTAAAGAGTGTCACTAATTATGATGTATTGGTGAGCCTGGTATCAGATTCAACACTAATTAGAACAAGTAGTCAGGCTGAAAAGTTTTGATTTGGAGATAAATGATGATATCTCCATACCATGGATTAAAAGAGTCAATTAGAAACAAAGTTTCATCTATAATAGAATCATTAGTGGTTGATTCTGACTCAGAGGAGGAAGGTCAAAGATCAATTCATCGAAGACTAGAGATTTCTTAGATTTGGATTTGATAAATTTCAAATCAAACTCTTGGAGGATAATTATCCACTTCGAGTACTATCCCGCCACAAATTGACATGACAAAATGTAAGTCATCAGTTTGAAATCATAAACTACAATAGTCTTCTGAAGCAAGATATAGTGTTGAAATCTCTTGACAACTTTCACAACTGCTAAAGCTAACTTTTCTGCATGCGAATACTTGGCTTTAGTATTGGTCAAGTTTCAATGCAAGTAATATATAGGGTCTTTGTCTGGACTACATCATATTCTTGTACCATAACCAATTATGGTAATTGTTGCAACTAAATAGAGGAAATAGTCTTGTTGATAGTAAGGGGGATAGAGCAAAGATGCTTAAGCCAACACATTTTTCAAAGCATCAAAATATTTCTAAGCAGTGTGATCACAATGGAAGTGAACCCCCTTTTCAGCAAGTGAGTAAATCCTTTCATAAGTTCTAGGTAGTTAGGGATGAATCTCCATAGGAAGTTAGCCTTCCCTTGAAGGCGTTGTACCTAAATGAGTGAAGAGGGAGCATTAAAATCAATGATTTCTTAGAATATCATAGGGTTGATGTGGATCTCATTCTTGGACACTACGAATCCCAATATTTGACCAGATTGGACACAAAACACACATTTTTGTGGATTTAGTCGTATGCTATAATGTCAATAGTGTAGGATATTACTTTGAGATGCATGGGATAATCCTTAAAGTGTTTAAAATGGGTAGGAAAATCATCGAAATAGGGTTTCACTATATGCTTAATATCATGGAAGGCATAGTTCATCGCCCTTTGAAAAGTTGCACCATCATTCCTCAGACCAAAAGGAAGCTTGTCGTAGGAAAATGTACCCCACGGACAAATGAACGTATTCTTGTGTTGCTCTGATGGTAGGATTTTGATTTGATTGTAACTGGAGAAACCATCTTTAAATGATTTTTGTTTTCTCTGGCACAATCGTCAACGATTTGGTCGATAACAAGGGTTGGGTAGTTTTCCTTAACACAAGCTTGATTGATATACCTATAATTAATGCATACTCTAATTGTACCATGTTTCTTCATAACAGGAAAAACATTCAAAACCCGATCCATTAAAGGGATAGGATATATAAAACCAACACACAAAATTTTTTCAATGGGAAACATAGCATGTCAAGGATTAGTATCCATTCCTGCAAATGGAGGACCCATAGTAAGAGGACTCAAACAGGATGGAACACCAACTTTATCATTTGATTAGCAGATGGGAACATTCCAGCAACAGGTTGCTCCCCTGCTGGGGGGTAATGAGAATATGGAGACAACTGCTACTAGGAGGAGGGTACTTAGTATAGGACAGAGTAATTTGTTGTAGATGTCCTAATCCACTAAGGAATTTGACATATTATTGCTCCAAAGAAGGCTAGGACACAATAGGTGGAATAGGTTTTGAGGTGCTCATGAAAGTGGTACCAAATAGTATTCTAGATGAATATGAAAAAGAGAAGTCCATGGACTAGTTGACACACCAGGAAAGGTTCCAAAAAATTATTGATAGCCAGGATGTACTAATGGACAATGATACAAATGGGTTTCTGGTGAATTTACAAACATAGAAGTTGTTGCAACTTCAGTTGACTCACTCATGATAGCAAACATGAGTTGAGAGACCATCAATGACTCGGTCATGGTTAAAATTCTTAAAGGAGTTTTTTTAGGGAGGTTCAAAGGTGAATTGACAAGAGGAGTCCTAGGTAAAGAATCTTATACTTGAGTATGAGGGGTAAGAAAAGGATGAGCTTGAGAAAGAGGAGTCTCTCTTAAATGGATAGGATATTAAGGTCGAGACTCTTCCTCAGTAATTTCCCCGATACTCAAAAGATCAAGTGGAAATTATTGTCCTTCCTGGCCAAAATTTATAGGTTATGGTTGAGACATAAGCATAGGAAGAGAAGAAGAAGTCCCTGAAGTAATTAGTTCAGTTATTTGAGCTTCCTCAGGTTGTATGAGCTCAGGTTGTAATGTTTCAAGGGCTTCAGTTTTGAATGCATCAAACTCACCAGTTTGTAAGGATATAATTTCGGGTTCAGTACTTATGGGAAGTGATGGTTTTGGTTGGTTGATTTTAGATGTGGTTCCAAAAGGAGTAGCTTCTAAAGTACTAGTTTTTGTAGTTTGTGTTTTCTTATTCTTACGATGATTTGGTGTTAATTATGGAGGTAAAGGAGGAAATCTTTGCATTCTACATGAACGATGGGGTTGTTGAGGGTGTTCTTCCATGATGGATTAATCAATTTTAGAAATTAACAACACAAATAAATAAAAGGGTAACTAAGGAAAATGATTTACCAAGTAACTATGAACTACAATATACCATTTGCAGTACATGTAGGAAAACTCCCCAAATGTTGTGTTCAATGTATCACAATAGACAAGGTTATTGACTTGATTACCTATGGTAGAATAAAAGCCTATAAGGGACTTCCAAAACATACCCAGAAGTACGTGCAAGTGTAGTGTATGGTAGTGTTATCTATTGTGTTTTCTATGATAGGAAGTATTATGATATAATTTTCATACGGGGAGCACCATCTGATATACTCGAAGGTATGTGGAGAAAGATCCAATATACTTACATACATGGAATACTGAATAGCACAAGAATGTAATGCAAATAAATAACGATGCCATAACATGTCTCTAGCCTAGACCTCTATGTGTGTCGTTAATGTTCCTTAGGTTAATTAAATAAATTTTAAAGTTAGGCTTCAACTAAGTTTTAATTTCAAGGCTCACAGTACGAATTCACCTGAATTCCCTATGGTGAAACTAGCATGATTAAAAGAACTCTTTCATTTCAATGAATACCTATCTATAGGAAGGAAGAAACAAATAATGATGCAACAATCAAATATGCAGCAAACAAGAGCTTCCTAAGTAGATCTTTCAATGTACCATTCGAATGCAATTCAAAAAAACCCTATATGCAACGAAAAAAAGAAAAAATATTTTCTTTTCTTTTCAATTTCAAATGAAAAGAAAATGAAAAAGAAGTTAGATCATTCACAAAGTAAATCACACAAACGACAACTATAATATGAAAATTATTTTATCTAATCAACAATCAAGCCAAGTGTTCACACACCCTAATTGACAAGTAGAAAGAAAAACCAAACAAATTATCATCAAAAGGAAATAAAAGCAAAATGTAAACACACTGATGGATTTTATAGAGACAGAGACTAGTACAGAGGATCAAGAAAAATCAGTAGACAAAATAAAAACTCAGAGAAAGGAATAGAAATAAAATTTTGGCATCCTACAAGAACCAGCAGGTTAGACACAAGCACCAATGCGATGCATCGCACTTACAAATAAAGTTAGGTGCGTTAGGTCGGTCTGTCTTAGACCAGAAAGTATGCTAGGGGAGTAACTTTTCTCAAAACGCGAAACAAAAACCCTACCCATCTCAGACTAATTCTTTCCCAAGACTATCTACTCTGTAAACAAGTAAATTCAATTTAGATTGAAAGGTACAAAATGAATAGACAAAGGAAACCACTATAGGAACATCGCGTTCCCTAGTATGGTCTCCAAGTTGTTATATGGAAAATACTCTTTTGCGAACAAAAGTGAATCCCCTATATCTAGTGATCTTATTAGAAACAATAGAAATAAAACACTTGTGTTTTCCTTAGAGAAATTAGAAAATGAAGGAGAAAGCCTACCTCGAATCCAACACAAGTCCTCCTCTTCTCTTGGCTTGTAAACTTTAGCTCCATCTCCAATTACTATAAATGGGACCTACCATTAGGGGATTTTTGAGGTCTAAAATGGGCCTCCTAAGGAAATTATAAAATAATATTGGAAATAATAAAATAGTATTAGATTACATCATCAAATTTTAGAGGGAAAAAAGAAAAAACTATTTTTTCAACTTGTATTTTCAACTTTTCTCCCTATGGGCTTACTCAAATTTCGAGCAGAAACACTCGTTGGATGTATAATTTGGTTCCTCATCCAAGGAGTACCCATGTTGCATACTTTTGATGGACCCTACTACATGAAAAATTAGAAATACATGAAAAACGTGATTGCAATAACATTTTTCATGTATTTCTCATTTTTCATGTAGCGGGGTCCATCAAAAGTATGCAACATGGGTCCTCCTTGGATGAGGAATCAAATTTTTCATGCAACGAGTGCTCCCACTTGAAATTTGAGTAAAAACTTAGGGAGATAAGTTGAAAATACGAGTTGAAAAAGTAGTATTATTATTTTTTTATTTTTTTATATTTTTACTTTTTTACTCCAAAAATGGTGAATCTGGTTGTCATCATCACCTTGAATCCTATTGGTTCTTATAAATTTTATTTTGGTTGTACATTTTTCTTAGGAGGCCCATTTTAGACCTCAAAAATCCCCTAATGAAAACAATTACAACAACAAGAGAACTACAAAACATAAATAACATAATCAATGAGTCTAGAGGGCATTGAAATACATAAGCATCAAATAGACACAAGTATAGGAAAACAAAGATTTTTATATTAATGAAATGTTGGAGGAGATTACAACCTTTTGGAGTTCTTGACAATGGAGATGTCTCCCACCAACTTTTCCTTCCTTAGCCATTATGAAAGATTTCAATCTCAACTCAAGGATGGTAACTTTGGATCCTTAGGTAAAAAGAAGAAGCACTGTGGCATAGCTAAGAGTCTCCAAAAACCAACCACGACCCTATGGGAGGCATTGAATTTATATGGTAAATAGGCTAGTTTTGGTTTTACTAATCTAAGACTTAAATCCACATATGAAGGAGGATAAGCTCTAGGGATAAGAGATAAGAACTCTAGGATAGGAATTCAAGATCCCAATCAATAATAAATGGTTAAAACCACCTTAGAAGCTTCTAGAAAGAGAATATTCATAACTTGTTTTTTATTTTTCTAGAAATTATAGAACGATCGCAACTACATCAAAGGTAACCTACGATTTTCGGTGCAGGTGCCTAGTTATGCAACATGCAACCATTGCAAGTGGCATAGAAGACAGTGTGTGATGGACCCAAAAATGATTTTTTAAGTTGGTAAACCCAAAATTCATAGACTTTTTGGAGAAGTAATACTTGAGGCTTTGCAAATGGATAATTACAAGGTGTTAAGGATGTTTATTAATTCAATTTCTAGGCCATTTGAGTGAATTCGAAAAAATGACCTATAACAATAGTAATCAATAATAAAGGAGTCAATTGATTCACCCTTTTGATTCCTATGCACAACCTAGAATTTCATAGCAAATCTAATCCATGGCATTTTTTTCCCAATATCTATACTTACTTATCTTTCTCAATCCATTCTTTATTTTTTATAATGTGTGTAGCTCTATTCTACAAAAGGAATAGAGTTTAACAGTGATAATATTTCCCCCCTCTACCTCTATAACCTATCTCTCTAGTATCATTCCTCCATTTCCTTAAATTTTTCAAACCATGCCCACATGATATTCATCTACTTCTTTTCATTTCATTCATCACTTTTCCTAACTCTATTCTCCTAATATAGGTTCCACATATTTCATTCACATGTGACTACCTCAACATGTGATTGCCTTGATGCAATACTTAATAGCTCCTAAACTAATCTCAATCTCATGAGTTAGTAACAAATCTATAATTCCAACTATTTACACACACAATATTAATGAAAACATGGAAATCATTCGCATAATTCATCCCAACCATGTATTCAAATATGACCTTCAATCATGTACATATATGTTAGAATGCACAAGCACCATTTGAATTTTTTTCTCATTATCTATGCACATCCATTCAAATTTAATATCATTCTATCTTATGATAGTTCGTAGTCATTCACATGGAAAGTATCACATGCATAATTATGAGTGTACTACCTTCTTTCTTGTGGTAGTCAATAGCAATATACTACTCGTACAGTCTAACTATATAATCGTTCCATGTAACATAGAATCATTGTGTAACAATAACATTACCTGCACCATATCAAGTACCATTCCCTATTTAACTAATGACTCATTCCTTTGTATCATTTCTATATATCAAATTTTGGCTAAAGGAATCCATACCTAAATTCCCTTAAGCACTTTTGAGTATACCAAAACCATACTTGCATAGTTTACATTCATTTATGCGGTTCCACCAAATCAATGGGTGTCTAAGGGAGGTTCCTATGCTTCTTTCATGAACCTCTTGATCAACAACTCATTTTCCACCATCTCGTATTAATAAAGTTTTTTAGCATGTGCGACACCACTGTCAACCTACTTCTCCACACCATTAAACGTTTCCTACTTACATGGGCATTATCAACCATAGTTATCCATCAAAACATTTAAATTTCATAAACAACAATATAATATGAAAGTTATCCATGTGCTCAACCATATGCACTTAACATGTCTATATCTATCAAGTGTTCCACTATCCACATGATTCTTAATGCATATGCATTTTAGCCACATAAACTCTTGTATTTATGTCCATACCTATGCTCTTTGACTACCAATATGTAACAACTCTTTCAAAATTAATAAAAAAATCAACGTATCCAGAGATAAGTTGAGACATTCCCCTTATTAACATGGTTGTATTAGTAGCCATGTGCTTCTACCATCAACATCCTAATAATTCCATTAAGCTTCAATAATTATCACTCCAATTGTATATCTTCACACACTACAGTATTCTACACCATGCATTCCTTTCCCAATCTCAAGTCTTTCCCTAAATTGCTTAACAAATATTTGTCAAATATGTCACAAACTACTGGTAAATTTTCCTTTGCTAGAAATTCTCTAGTCCAAATAACCCTACTATTATATACAATACTCTTGGCTCCTACACCATGCAAATTCACTACTATAATCTTTATTCTAAAACCTCCACTTCTATGCTTTGCATTTGGATTGTGCAGGCTCAATATTTGAATTAATTCTCTAACAATTGTTTCTTTGGTTTATCATTATTCTACTCTAGGTTTATGGTCTATCTATGGATGCTCTATATCTAACATCTGAATAACAACTTTAACAATAATATATTTGTGGTATATATATAGCCCGCATGAATTCTAGTGTTTCAATTGCAATCATGATACCATTTTGTCACATACCCAAACGCCTAAGTGATATTATACTGGAATATTTGCTAATTCTTTTCACTAATTCATATTTCTAACATGACTCCAAGTCCACATTTGAGCTTATGGGCACATTTTATGTGTTGAGATCTTTCCAATGATTATGCTCTTTCTCAATTCTAAGCTTTTAGTAAGAAGTTGTGGCGTTTTAACTACTTTGGGCTTCTTCACTTTATGACATCATCATGCCTACATGATACTCAAACTGACTTGGTATTGTATACTTACATGTCACAATTCTCATACTTTTTTATGCATTGTGTCCCTCTTGGCATATGGAACCAAAATTTTGTTCCAATGAAACAATTTTTAACACCTCCAAAATTATTTTCTTTTCTGAATTGTCACACCATAGATTTTTATGGTGGAGCATATCACACACACACAAAAGAATTAAAATCCACACCAAAAGGAAGTCTTTCCCAGTTATCACATCACACAAATGTTTTTTCTTTCAAAAAAGGAGGCTCTTCACCTTTATCACATCACCACAAAACTTGTGTCCTTGTGGTGCATCACTTCCAATTTTTTTTTCCCTTTCATGCATCTTGTTGTCGTACTCCAAAATTCTTTCAATTTTGCAATTTTTTGCACCATATATTTTTATGGTATTACTTATGGCACTTGAGACATGATTCCTTCTCACAATAATGGAAGCTCTTCTTCCTTTATCACATGACAAAAAAATTTCTCTCCACGTGACACGCATCCTTCCTCTAAACCCCTTTTTATTCTTTTACTCTTATTCTCACATGTATTTTCTATGGTGCCTCTTCGGATTTTTTCTCCACACAAGGAAGATATTTCCTCATAATGTATTTCAAAAATATTCCTTTATCAATTTCATAACACATCACTAATATATTTTGATCTCAATGATACACTCTTTTTCATTAGAATGTTTGTAAGTCCTCATTCCTCATTGCCTTCAAACTTTCTCTACCTTTCTGCTCACTATGTCACCTGGAATATTTTTCCTCTATGATAATGAGCTCTCTTCCACCACATCATGATATTACATCATCAAATAATCTTCTCTTGGAAATATATTACCACATACTTTTATTTTATGTGGTGTTTTGTACATGAGGATGATCATTTTACATGATAGGGAATCTTCCTTCCTTCTCATAATCACATCAAATTCCTTTATTTTCAATGAAAAATGAATCCCTATCAATACGACATTGTGTCATAAATGTATTTCACATGATACATAAAATCCCAATCTTTAAGTTTTTTTCCAAATACATTCTAATTCATTATGTTTCTACTTTCACTCATTTACAATAGCACACTAATAGATTTATATCAAGGATCAATCCCTATTCCTTATAAAGATTTTCTTCTCAACTTCCTTGTCCTAGTCACATAATCATCCATTTTACGTATTCTATAAGAAACTCTATTGTGCAAGTATATTCTCATACAACCTATTTAGTAGCTACAAAGAAGGACTCCCTCAGGATTTTATTATGTTATAGCTTTCCCCAAATATTTGTAGAGTCTAATCCAAACTCTTATTCTTATCTTAAAATAAAATTTTGAATCAGGAATTCCCCCAAAAGCAAGGGACTCTAATAATTATGAATAAGGGTGTCGGAAATTTTAAGACTCTTAAACACAATGAAAAACCACACATAGTCAAATATGTAAATGCTCTTTGCTTTAAAGGTAGACAACTATAGCCACATGAGCTAAGTTCTACAATTGTGTCATTTATTCACCCAAGTATCGTGCAACCACATCGATTATTCACATAGCTTATAATTCCTAAGCCTGTAGTAAGGATTATAATTCCAATTATATGAATATATAAATATCTCTAAAAATGGATTACTTACAACAAATAAATAATAAGCTTGAAGCAAGCAATTTTTAGCACCCAAGTCATAATACCATGACACGAAACATCATAACGCTTTCATTCACACTCATATATTTGATTAGAATTACACACAATAATAATATAACAACTCTAAGTAATCCTTTATCATTTATCAATGAAAATACTTTCAACAAGATGTATCATATTAATCAGTTGCATACGAAAAGAAACAAGAAGCACACATTTTATTAATACCCAATTTATTGAGGCAAAGCCACATTCCACCCAACTATAGGATCTATTGCACATATATTTTCTACAAAAGGACACCCCTAAGCTGAGATGTGATACCACAAGGGTGAATTAAGGTTCTCATAGGGTGGTCACTTTGCCTCAAGCTACTAAGTCACTTACCCATGGTATCATTTTTTAGTTTTCTTTGACCAAATTATCAAAAGTATGCAACCCCACCACTTTTCCCACACAACACAAGGAGATGGCCTTCCTTCTCTACTGCATAGTCCCTCAAAATCCTCTCCCTCTAGTGCTATCCAATGCATGAATAGAAGTCTAATTATTTCCCATTAACTCTAATACATTTTTTTCTATAGGTTTTCATGGCTTTCTTCCATGTAACCCAAAACCTTATGTTTTCTCCAATGGGCTCATCTCTCTCTCTCTCTCTCTCTCTCTCTCTCTCTCTCTCTTCAACACTCTTCACTCAGGTTCATAATGGCCTCCCATCATTCATGAGATACCATAATGATTTTCACCTTTCATTCTCCATATAGGGATGACCAAGAATGGGTTTCCCCCTCTTGCTTGTGGGGGAATGGGTTTCACAACTCCATGACTACACGAAATTCATGGTCAAAGGAATCACTTCATACAACATTCAACTTCCTTTTCGAATCATGTGTCTGTGCTTCAACTCCTATCTCCATGCATCAATGTTTCCTAACAAATAGTCATATGCCTCTCTTAGCCACACAACCTCTCCTCCATTCAATGTGTGAGAGCTCAATCATGATTAAAAGAGTGATTGAATCACAACTATAAACTACCCGCTCTGTCACATTTGTGGGAGCTCATTGTTGAATTAGGTGAGAGTGTCCACCTCCTTATGTAGATCACTCTCCATCTTCGTGTGTGGGTGCAATTTCCAAGACCATGGATGGCTAAAATGTTGTCAAGCCCATGCTTTGATAATTGTAGATGTACTCTCCCACCAACCAAGCACTGTTATGAATCTTGCACCTTAAAAATGATAAGAAACAAATTATGATCCTCTTTGAAGAGGAAATATCCTTTTATAATGAATACAATGTAAAAGACAATATTTGATGATTCTAAGACTCAACCTTCTTAATATATATATATAGGAGACAAGAGATATAATTATAATAAAATGAAACCATTAAAGGTTCTAACCTACCTAACAATATAATAATAAAAATGTGATCACTCAAATTCTAGGGCTTCATAAAGGGTTTAACTAAATATTAAATACCTACATTATATATGAAAACTCAATGTTTAGCTGACTTTTTTATTTCAAATATATCAATGAACTCTTTCACCTACAAAATAAATATAATTAAATTAATTACGTGTGTGCGTGTCTGCTTTTGAAATATTATAATATAAGTTGTAGTGAACAAGCTGCTTTGTTTTTCTTTTCATGTTCCCCTCTTTCAACTCGGGAATCAAATAACAACTCTATCCTATGTGTTCAATCGGTTTGCGTTGTGATGAAATCGTTTTCAAAGCTCTTTTGAAGCTTCTACAAAGTCGGCAAAGTGAAAATTCAAACATTGATGCAGGCAAATATTATGTGTAAGCAAAGTGAAAATTCAAACATTGATCCCGGCAAATATTATGTGTAACGCTTACTCGTAGCATTGGGGCTAATAGGTAAATGAAAATTCAAACATTTATCTAGATATATATTATGTGTAACGCTTAGTCATAGCATTGGGGCTAATAGGTAAGAGACTTGGCTGGAATTTCAAATCCTTCCTGCCCGTTATTTTCTTTAATGATGTTTATGAGTAGCTAGTAGATTTTATTTTACTTTTTATACAAGTCCATTATGAAGTGTTATTTGTGATTTTGTTTATATGTGATAATGCTACGAAAAGAGGAGTGAAAGTGATATACACACGTTAATTTAATGTATTACTTCACAATTACCCTCCATTTCACCAGAAAACTATTTAGCTTCATTCAAATGATAAAGAAATATATATATATATATATATATATATATATAATAATAAATATAAATAAAATAAAAAATAATATAAAATTTAAATATTATTAGATTAAATATTAAAATAATTTAATAAAAAAAACACTAAGTTTAAATCATTTTGTTAAAATTTTATTATATCAAATTATATTGTATTGTTTTGGAGCTCTAATCATGAAAATGAGAATAAAGTTTTGAAGTGTCAGAAGTTTTTAATTTTGACTTTGCAAGAATTAGCCATATATATAAACGTGGACATTGCATTTTTTTTGGGAGAAAGGAGTGAGAGAAGTTTTTTTTGGAAACTTTGTTCATTTCCTTATCTAAATACTTCTTCTTCATTATAACAAAAAAAATCATTTAAGAGTTTTCATACAAAAGAGTGAAACAATTTTTTTGAAAACTTTGTTCATTTCTTTATCTAAATACTTCTTCTTCATTATTTAAAAAAAAATACCAATAATCATTTTAATTATTTATAATAATAAAAAACATTAAAAAAATATTAAAAAAATGTGTTCCGTATACAAATATTTCACATCAAATTATTAAAAAACAAAAGTAATGAGTTTTTACCCTTCGACAATCTTTTCAACAGAATATTTAATGTTATGTGGGTAGTATAGAGATATGTGGATTTGAGCATTAAATATAATATTATGCATCAATGTGAATATTGGTTGCTACAATTTTTTTTATTGATATTGAAACTATAAAAATTTTTATTTAAATGTTTAATATAAATTTAAGAAATAGTATTACATATGGGAAATATTTCTTGTTTTATATTTTTAATTGAAGTTGGCTTGTACGATTATGTTGAGATATTTGATGTATAAGAAGAAGCTTAACAATATGGAATCTAAGAGGCTCCTCAAAATTGCTTCTAACTTTAGACAAATCCTCACCTGTGCCTCAAGGGCAGGTGGCATCAAGATGCTCAATCTTTGCTAACCTTTGGGGGATTAGGGAGGAGATCATCATGGGAAGCAACCTTTGGGGGATTAAGGAGGAGATCATCATGGGAAGCAAGGACAGTATCAAAGATACTATTACCTCCAGTTTTAAGGACAAGATGTGGGATGCTAAGGATTAGGAGGGTAAAAGGAAGCTAAGGTTCTATAAGGAGCTGATCAACCCCACCCTCGATAACCAGAATTATCTCTCTATGTTGACTAACACAAGATGTGGGATGCTAAGGATTAGGAGGGTAAAAGGAAGCTAAGGTTCTATAAGGAGGTGATCAACCCCACCCTCGATAACCAGAATTATCTCTCTATGTTGACTAACACTAAGAAGAAAATGAGCATCGCTACGATTAGAACTAATTTTCATGAGCTTCAGAGTGATAACGGGCGATGGTCTACTCCCGAGACTCACGATAGAATTTGTCAGATTTGTGATATTAAGAAGGTGGAAGATGAAAATAACTCCCTTTTAAACTGCAAGGCTCTTGCCCACATCCACCCTCAATTCCCTATCATTAGCCACACCTCCAATATTCTTGACTTATTAAGTCAACCCAACTATAACTATCTTGGAACGCCTCTTTCCCTACTCTTTGATCACAGAAACAAGATTTTGAAGAATGATAATTAGACTCTCTTTTTTTTAGGTCAGATAGACCACATTGGTCTTAATGGACATTAATCATCATCATCGATAATTTTTTTTTTTTTTTATAAATTAATTAATTATATTTATTTTAGTTAAAAATAATAATTATTTTAAAATTATAATATAAAATAAAATATATTGTTACGATTAGAGTTTTATTTTGTTATTAAATAGCATTTTTTTTGCTATTAAATAATATAGATATATATATAATATAAATGACCTATGATAACATACATTTAGACAATTTAATTAAAATGTTATTTTTGTTGGTAGTCAATTTTACAAATTCATTGGGAAAAATTGTCTCACCCATAAGTAAATTTATTGTATAATTTTCAGAATGGAAATATTAAATATTATATAGTAAATTAATAGTTATCTTATTATTTTTAATTTTCATTAAATATCATATTATTCTCATTTAAAATAAAAATAAAAATAAAACAATAAATTAATAATTAACTTATTACATCATCCTTAATATTTACATTTCAAAATGAATGTCGATTTAGTTGATAGAGGTTGGCTTGACTGGAGGAGCACGATGAACCCTAGCTCTGCCGCATCCATGCCCTCGGTCGCCGTTAGGTCTTTGCGCATTCCTGCAGCAGATGGGTTCGAGAGTTTCAGGCGAGGGACAAGGAGCTCTCTCCCCTATGCAGGCTCGCAAAAGGGCCACACCATGAACGTCGGCGCAACAGAAGCGAAGGCGTATGCAGATCTCTTTGCCGCGAAATCTAGGGTCGCAGGGCCTCGACCCCCCGCTTCCACAACGAGCTTCTATGGCCCTCTTCAGAATGACGGCGCAGCGGCCAAGGATGACCATGTAGAACCCTTAAGCTATCTGAATCGAAGTCTCTGTTTCAGATCGGAATCAGATTTGCCAGATCTAATAATACAGAAAGCAGAAGATCCCGTGCTGTGGCCAGATCCAGAGCTTCGCATGGGGTCAAAGCCCTTATCTGAATCCTTTCAGATCCAGATAACGCAGCCTGCAGGCAGGACCATCATGCATTGGGTTCGCCCTTCAGACCTGGTGCAGGACCTCATTCTAAATTTAGAGAGCAGAATAGGGATCCCTTCTAGCCTTCTGCGGCTTATCTTTCAAGGTAAACAACTTGAAAACCCTCTACCCCTCTCTGCTTACAGCATATCCAGGAACAGCTCGGTGGTGGCTACCCTTCGTTTGAGAGGAGGTGCTGCGGGACAATCTTCTTCCACTAAGCCTTTCTCATACAAGGACGCAGTCCACTCCGAGATCCCCAAACCCCCGGAAGCCCTTAAATCTAAGGCCTTCTTGGTTGAAAAAGCTGAAGAAGTTCCCTCTGTTGAACTCATGCATGAAGAGCTGGCTTCCCAGCATCAAGATTTTGCAGAAAGAGCCATCATTTGCAGATTTAATGGTCTGTGGCCTCGATCTCAGGATCTCTATGCATGGATCCATGCAAACTGGACACATCATTGTAAGATCTTTTTTTGCTCGAAGGGTTATTTCATTGTTCTCTTTGATAACATTAAGCACTATGAAAAGGCTTTAGAAGAGGGTCCTTGGTTCATGGGAACTGCAGGGCTTTTTTTGACTCCCTGGTTCCCAGATTTTGATCCAGCCACGGCGGTCATTACCAAGACACCGGTATGGATTCGGCTTCCAAACTTACCTGCTCATCTATGGAATACTCGTGTCTTCAGAGCTATTGGAGACACATTGGGCAGCTTCATCCATGGAGATTTGTGGCGGCAATCCAAAGGTCTCTACTCATTTGCTAGAGTGTGTGTGGAGTTAGACCTGAGCAAAGGTCTTCCAGAACAAATCAATCTCAAGATAAATGACTTTGTCTGGACCCAGACGCTGGATTACGAGAACACTGCATTTCGGTGTAGACATTGCCAACAATCTGGGCATTTGCAGAATACTTGTCCATCTCGCCCGGCAAAAAAGAACAAGGCCAACGAATCCAAGCCCAAGTCCAAACGATGGGCTCCATGCTCTCCCCCTCCAGTCGGGGATTCTGCTTCCTCCAGTTCTCAAGATGAAGATAGCGATGAAGAATTGTTTCAGGCCCCTCACTCTGTGGCCCCTTCCACCGATGGCCAGAACCTGCTCCTGATACAGCTATTGCTCAGAAACGTGTCCATTTGTCCTCTTCCTCGGACTCAGAAAAGGAGAGCCCCCCCATGGAGGACCCCAATCTGCAAGTTGTAATCGCCCATCCACCCCAAAGTGGCTGGGTTGAAGTTAAAAAAAGGAAAGGGAAAAAGCTTCGTGTTGAAACCCCTACTCTCTTAGGATAGCACTCATTGCTTCTCATGCTTTAGTGTCTAGTTGTAGCTCCCTGCTTGCCTCAATCTTTTCCCGGAACCGAGGTTGATAGTCCTATCATTTCCGGTTGCCGGTTTCTTGCTTCTCTGGAATGTATCCTCTTGTACAATATTTTACTGCTCAATAGAATTAGTCTTAACGAGAAAAAAAAAAAAAAATATTTACATTTCAAAATATTTACGTGGTATTAATATTTTGAAATTACTTATTATACTGATCTTTTTAAAATTTTACACATTTTATTAAAAATATAATTTAATTCAAAACCAATTATGGACTCGTCTCATTAGCAAATTTCTACTCCTATAAACTTCATAGCCCAAATCTTCCTCTCTCTCTCTTTAGTGTTTAACCCCATGAGAAACATCCAGATTTCTACTTCTACAAACTTCATCGCGCGAATCTTCCTCTCTTTCTCTTTAGTGTTTAACCGCATCAGAAACATCCATCCAGATCAGTTGATGAGTGAATCCATGATGATACATCAGAAACAATGAAAAAGTTTGTACGGTAGTCGACTTTAGTTTTCTGGTATAAAATGCGACAATTGATTTTCTGGAAGTGCAAGTTTAATTTGTGTATTGTATAACTAAATTGTTTTAACCCTATTTAGGGCTTAGCTTTGTTTATGTTGTTTAAAATGATTTAACAACTAATGTTTACAATCCCACTAATAATGATTTTCATAGTTTTTAATGAAAAAGATAGAATATAAAATAATTAAACTGTCTCTTTGTCCTTGTACTAATGTCCAAATTAAATGATGGGGTCAAATCAAAATTAAAACAGATCACCAAATTGACAATGGAGGACAGCAGCGACGAATACCATGGGGAGGTGCGAAAACGCAGGGAAGCTGCCATTTATGCAACACAAATCTGTGGCTGGTTATCAAATCTGTGGTGGAAAATAACTAGCCTGTCAATAGGTCATAAATGCTTGGGGTTATATATGCCTGCCCTCAGATTACTGTCTTACCATAATTGTATTTATGACCCATATACAAGTTGGTTATTTGTTGCCCAAATCTGTTGGGTAAACGGTCGAATGAGTATCCGTGATAGGTGGCGAGCGCACGGCCCAACGGTCGAATGGGTCTCCGTGATAGGTGGCGAGCGCACGGCCCAACGGTCGAATGAGTCTCCGTGATAGGTGGCGAGCGCACAAGAGTGGCGTTAAAATTGAAAAATTAACGATCGTACCATTTCAAACCAATCCAGGTTATGCTACCTCAGCAACGAAGCTTCGTCGAGTTATGTCTTTTAGATAGCTGGTTTCCTGGAGGTCATAAAAATCAGGTTGGAATTTCAAAACAAAACCATTTTGATAGTTTTTAAGTTTTTTAACTAATTTTTTCCAATTTCAAAAATATAATCAGGTTGGAATTTCAAAACAAAACCATTTTGATAGTTTTTAAGTTTTTTAACTGATTTTCCCAATTCCAAAAAATATAGACAGTTTTTGGACCAGCAATTTGCCCATCCCCAAGTAAATTCCATTCAAAGTCTTTACCTTCCAGGCAACGCTTTAGACAGAGATGGCCAAGAATAATTATGATGTTTGCCTTTATTGCATACGGTACTTTCTTGTCAAAAGCAAAAGCAAATGCCGAACTCTCTGTCGGATCGTATCATGTGATCCAATATTCAGGAGAAATAGCTGTACGCTAGATGGCTTCGTTTTCCGTGTTACGGTATGCAGAGTTGTGGCCCAAACTCGTCGCGGAAGTTAAACGTTCTGCGCTTTTGTCCCCTTTTCTTCATATTTTCTAGTCGATTTTACTTTTACAGCTTTAGCGGTGTGCCCGATATTCGATTTTACTTTTACAATTGAGGTTTTTTTTTTTTTTTTTTAACAGTTTTTTCATCTAAAATTTAATAAGAATTTATTTGAATTAAAGATGTGATTGGTAAAGTTTGCACAATCTTATTCCCTCAATAATTGTTTGGAAATTATTTCATCCTAAAAACCAAAATCTTACAATAATTAAACTTCACTAAAATTTTATAAATTTTATGATATAATGATACAGTTTTATTAGCTCAGGCTTCGGGAATTTGAACTGCGATTTTTTTTTCTTTCTTTGCGTATGAAATGCCTTCACAATATATTAATTCATTATTAATTTAAAAAACAAGAATAAACCAAAAAAAATTCAATAAATCTTAATTAAAATAATAAAATAAAAACAAACGTGTTTTTTTTAACAAGGAGGGGTTAATTTTTGTCTGTTCAATTATAGAAACTGATTTTGAAAGTTTCTGGAAATTAAACCCGTAATTTTTCAATAGGAAAAGTGTTTTAATAACAAAAGCAAGAATAGTTTAGTAACCAGAATTTAACGAATTAAACTAAGTTTGAGAACTTCAATTTTCAGTCTCCGTTAAATGCTTAGGGCGTCGTCTACAGAGGTGGTAGAATTGTCCAATTAAAAGTGTTGGGAATCTTGCCCAAACAAATTCAAAAAATTTAACAGTAGTAGTGTTTAAAACATGTTTTGGACTGTGGAAATAGATTTAACACCATCAAAAACCTTTAAAACAGTCAAAATTTTAAAATTTAACAATTATAATCTAAATTCCAGATTCTATCAAAATTTTATCCATACAAATTTATAAACTTATTAAATTACCATGAATAGTTTGAATTTATGTTAGCTCGTTTTTCTTAATAATAAAAACGGATTTATTTTACGGAGTGGATATGGGAAATTTTATTCGGCATGTAAATTACAATTTTAACAATGCTCTTATTGTATACAATCTTATTCTATCAAAATTTTATCCATACAAATTTATAGACTTATTAAATTACCATGAGTAGTTTGAATTTATGTTAGCTCGTTTTTCTTAATAATAAAAACGGATTTATTTTAGGGAGTGGATATGGGAAATTTTATTCGCCATGTAAATTACAATTTTAACAATGCTCTTATTGTATATAATCTTATTATATATAATCAAATACAGTGCATATTTTACATCCAAACTTTTACTACTATTAATCGAATTTGAATTGATGAGGTTTTGAAGTTTTAGCTGTCGTGCAACCATCTTATCAACATTTTTGTTACGGCCTCTCAAAATTGCGCAATTCATTTGGGACAGCTAGCTAGCTTTTCCTAGAAATCGGGTAATTTTGGGCAGTAGTCACCTCTCCTCTTAACAATTGAGCAATCTCTCTGGGACAGCCAGTGGAGTTCCTCTCAGAAATTGGGCAAATCTCTCTCAATCAAGTAGGTTGTTGCATATGCCTTCAGGGTGACAGGTTCAGTCGAAGCCGCCAAGGATGAGGTAGAAATAAGTATGGTTATGATGGCTAGGCATCTCCTTCCTCGTTCACGGATTGAGAAATGAAAGTAAGTGTGGAATAAATACGTCCATACTTCAGTTTTAGGCCAGACCATTACCTCTTAATGCTGCTTCTAACCAAGTTGTCCATACATACAGTATAGTAAACGACTTGGCACAATCACGCTGCCATGTCCACGTTAGAAGTCCTCCAATCTTACCCATCTCAAAAAAAACTCTACTAACCAATTTTGCCTCTTCTTTACTTCAAGAGTGATTGTAGGTTGAATGGATTCACTAGTAAAGAGTGATTGTAGGTTGAATGGATTCACTTGGTCTTTCTTTGCCCCGTTTTTCTTTTAAATGAGGAGAATCTTATTGAAGCTTTGAAAATATAAAACAAAAATCATCCTTGATACGGGGAGAACCTTTACCATCAATAATAAAAAGGGAAAAGGTGTTTACCCATAAAATTAAAATCTTTTCATTTTATATAACCACTTAGGTAGATGTTATATAATTTGGATATATTGAGCGTTCTTAATAAAAGGCTATGGGTATATATACTATCATGAGATTTTAATTTTATATAACCACTCAGGTAGATGTTATATAATTTGGATATATTGAGCGTTCTTAATAAAAGGCTATGGGTATATATACTATCATGACATTCAGGTGTGATGAAATTCAGGTGTGATGGGAAAGTGGACAATATATATTTTTTTTACTTTTACTTGCAATTAAAATGAACTATTTAAAGTGGATATTTTCCATTATGTATTTAAAATGTGAGAGATTTTTTTTGGTAGGTAAATACTTACAGGGGATTTGAACCAAAGACTTATTACAAAGAGTACCTTAACAGTGCACCCATTCACCGTTAATCCAAAACCTCAACATTTAAATTGTACATTATTATTAAAGAAGATTATTTATTAAAAAAATGAATTTAACATTACATTATTATTAAAGAAAAATTTAATGTTTTATATTTTTAGTGGCTTTTTTGTTTATGAATTTTGTTTAAAATACATTGGAATAATAAATTTGAATTGTTAAATAATATTTTATGTTTTTAGTGCTTTTTTTTAGTTTTGGTTAAAATATATTGAAATGATAAATTTAAATTGTAAATTATATGTATTGATTATTTTTAAAAAATCAATCACAGGTTTTTCCACAAATATTAAAGATTATTTTAAAGTTTTGAAGACTGAATTTATTTTTACATTCAAAAAATTTAAAATAATAATCACATTGGAATTGATTTTTTAATTTCAAAAAAACAAAAACAAAAACACAAAATAATCAAATTGTTCATTTTTTTTATTTTTAATTATTAAATTTATATGTAATTTAATATATTTTCAAGATCCCCCATGGGGGAGTGGTCCTGGGAGGGAATGTGTCATATTGAAAGGTGAGCCCCACTCACACCTTGCCAGTTTCTTATCATGGCGTGGCATTAATTTAATCTGTCATGGTGCAGTGTGGTGGTGGTGAGGAGATGTCATCACTTGACCACTCCTCATATGTTGAGGTTGTGTTTTTCGTGGGTTGGGAAGTATTTTCTTGCTACCTTGAGGAAGTAGGTGGCATCTGTGGTTTAGATCCTAGAGCGACATTCGTGTCTGTGTTTCTCCACAAGCTAATGATACTTTGGGGTCAATGTTCTTCATTCTATTCTTGCATGTTTCGGTGAGCGGGTTAGTTTTTGAATTGGTGGCCATCCTTTCGAATTTAGCTCTTTGAGACAATAATTTTGTAGGTATATCATATTCTCGTCCAATCTTTTTTAGTGGTTTTTGGTACCCTGATTCGTTCTCTATGCAGTTTTAGTTTGAGGGTTTTCTCTGGTTATCTGAAGGTTCAATATATTATTAGGGAAATTCGTTTGTTCTCCTTCTGTAGCAACATGCTAGCTCCTATAGCGAGGAATTAGGGGCTTGCTTTTACAATTGGGAATGTCCTTTATCTCTCTTTAATTGGAATTCTCATGATTAAGTATTTGTTGGATTTGTGCTCTGGGTGTGTTTTTAAGGATTAGTCGAGTCTAAGAAGTTTTATGGTGTTTCTTTGTAAGTGGAGTTCTGAGAAATTTGAGCCTTATTTGTGTTGTGAATCAAAATTATTTTATCAAGATGAACCCTAGGTATGGAGACTAAGGGATGATTTGATTTTGTTTTGGGTGGGCTCACGTGTGTTAATGGTTTGTCCTGTGTCTAGTAGTGTTGGTTGAAGCTACTTCTTTGGTTGCAGTAGTGGTCATAGTGTTCTTGTTATCATATCTCCTGGTTAGCATATTCCTTATTGTAGAGGAGCGACTACCTCTTCTGATATCCATTGTTGCCAGATTTTTCCTTGGGAATAAATTGTATCCTACTTTGATTCAGCCCCACTAGAGGTTTGCAGGGAAAATTTGATGTTGGAATCAAAGGATTTTGGAGAGCTCCCTTACTTTTCTGATTCAAAAATAGGAGGTCAAGGTCTCAAATGGGTTCCAAACCTAGGTAACCTCAAGAAAAGATGATTGTATTTCCTGCATTCTCTCTCTGTTCATCAACTTATGGACACACTCTTTCGAATTGTTTTGAGGGACAAATAAGTTGACAAGTACAACCTCTTTGTTGGTTAGGAGGACATGTGTATATTGAGGAATATAAGGTTATTCCTGGATGATATTGTTGCTCATGTAAAACAGGTGGAATTTGCAGTGTCTACCTATAATTCAACTTCAAGTGACTTAATGGATCCTCTTGGAGATCCCAATATCCCTCCTAATGACCCTTCAGTTGATAATACTTATGATTTCATTTTTATGTCTTCTGGTTGAGGCAAGTCTCTACCTTTGTATTTTTGATATCAATATGTTCCAAGCTTTTCTCGATTCTACTATGCATAATGGTTTTTCTATGGTGAAATATGGAAGTTTCAAGATAAAGATGGTTTTTGTCTTGGGCCTTCACTTGTTTATCCTAAGATTGTGTCATTTATCCAATGGCGGATGGAAATAGAGTGCGATAGTGCACTATCTTGTGTTTTGAGAAAAGCTACTAGTTGCAGTGATGAATCCTACCAACCTGCTTCAGATTGACAGGGTTGTTCAACTTGCTTGACATCTTCAGCTACTACTCTGGCCCTTCAGCTCAAGGATCGTTCTTTCTGTAGGCAATGGTTTTATTATTCGTGTTGGATTTAAGAAATGTATGTCTATATTCTTGGCATCACACAAAGATGGTGCATTGTGGATTATTGTTAACTATTTTTATTAGTACCTATGGCACTTTCTCTCTTTTGTTGTATGTAATTTTGATTCAAGCTCAAGGAAGGGATAACTTAGATCTAGTGTACCAGACTAAGTCTGCTCTATAATCTTTGAAACCCCAAATTTTTAGTTAAAGGTTATCGTGTTCATGTTTTTTGTTGTCTTATGGAGATCACTATACTCATGTAGATACATTTGGCAAACTATGGACTCTCAATGTAATCTCTAGTTTATTAATGAATATCTTTGGCAAGTATATAAAAAAATGCATTTTCAAGGGTAATAATCTACTTTTAAATAAGAGTTTTGAATGATCATGAATTTAATATAATTATTATAGGATAAGAATTTTGAATAATCATGAATTTAACATAGTTTTTTAAAGATTTTTCTTTGAAAAGAAAGTTATGATTAACATTTTAAAAAACATTTCTAGATATAGATTAGTTTGTTTGTGTGGAGCTTACGCACCATTAAATTATGTAATCAAATCTCAAAAAAAAAATTGAAAAAAAAAATTCTTCCACGAAACTTCAAAACTCTAAAAAAAAAACATAAAAAAATAAAAATAAAAAAATTCACAAAATCCTAATAATCACCTCTTATAATTGAAAATCCTTTTATTTAATATTAAAACCAATATAAAATCTTAAATTAAAAAATTATTACATTTTAAAACCAATAATTAAATATAAAAAAGTTAAGAGATCATTAAACGTTTTACAGACCATAATGATAGTTATCTTTTACATCTAATTCCCTTAAGTGTTTTCGTATCAAGATTATTTTATTTGGGCCTTTATTCTTTAGAAACTTATAGTTGCAGATGAGGGGTTTTTTATACGTATCCTCAAATATCTCTATGTCACCTATATCATATGGAGTGGCTATATTGAAAGAAGAATTTATTCACCACGTTTGAATTTATTTACCTTTTTTTCCTATATATTTAGTTGATCATAGTAATGTTGATGAGAATTTTTTTTGAGTGGAAAGGTATTATGGAGCAGATGTATAATAAACTATTAGAGATGTATAATTTGATTTATATTTGAGTTTGGAGTTACATATTTTTTAAATAAATAAAAAATATTTTCTAATTAAATAAAAATATATTGTTTTAAGTTCTCGGAGTTTTGGATTAATGATGAATGCATGCACTGTTAAGGCACTCCTTGGGATAGGTCATTGGTTCAAATCTCCTGTGGGTGTTTAGTTACCAAAAAAGTATATATTGTTTTAATAAAAAGTATATATATATATATATATATATATATATATATATATATATATATGATTAATTTTAATTGAAAATATTATAAAACAATAATAATCACATTTTTATTTTATTGTCCATAAAAAATCATAATTTTACATCAATATTAACCATAAATAAAGTAACTAAAATTTACAAAATATTTCATGTTTACCTTTGACTACCAGGAAAATGTATAATTACTATATTTTTTTAAATATTTCAATTCAAAATTTAAATAAATTATTTGAATGTTCGTGTCACTTACTTTATATCAATATCAGCTTATGAAATTTATCATAAAATATTTCAATCACTGAAAATAAGAAGTAATTTCCATGTCCAAAAAATGGTAATTAAAAATAAAAAAATCTAGTTACTTCCAAATAAAAATAATAAGAGTAAAATATATAATTCATTTAATTCTTAATATAAAATTAATATACGGAATTTAAATAATAATAATAATAATAATAAATATTAATAATAATAATAAAATTCAATGTAGATCACAAATAAAGCATTTTAATATGCTAGGTTAAGCAATATTGACAAATGTAGATCACAAATAAAGCATTTTAATATGCTAGGTTAAGCAATATTGACGTGTATTTGAAAATATATTAATGACAAAAAATATTTTAATGTGAAAAATATAATCCATAAATAAAATATTTCAATGTCAAGTGTGTTTACCTTGTTTATGTTAAAAAAAATCCTATTTATATAATACATAAAATAATTTGGAAAAAAAATACTTACGATTAAAACATTTCAAGTAATTTCAATATTCTACATTTAGGTGCTCTTTTAGGTATAATTTTTGGACAATTTTGTAAAAAATCCAACAAATATTTGTTGGAATTACAAGTTCAAGCTATGTAGTCTACACAATTCAAGTGCCTAGTGAGATTTTCAAGTCATTGAATCCATTTATGCATTAAAAAATATAATTTAAATAATAAAAAAATATTCGCAATGCATGTGTGTATTTATCTCAAGTGTTATGCAGGAATGATTAGAATCCTCCCACCAATGTTCACCCATGTTCAATTTTAATGAGTGGCTTGACATGATAAGCTTTAGTGTAATAACACCCATGTTCAATTCTGTTAAGTGGAAGTCTTGTTTTAAATCAATATGAAAGTAAAAGATTGTTGTTTAGTGGTGTCTTTATGTTCAACATGAGCATATTTTATTAAATTTATTATATATCTTTTTAAATATAAATTTAAGTAATAAAATACTAACAATCTAATTTTCTTGTTTTAAATCAATAGGAATGTAAAAGAATGTTGTTTAGTGATGTCTTTATGTTCATCATGAGAATATTATTATATATTTTTTAAAATATAAATTTAAGTAATAAAATAATAATAATAATAATAATCTAATTTTAAATTCATGTTTAGGACAAATATTAAATTGGTGTATAAGGCCCTCTTCTTAATGATACAAGGGATTTGCCTCCAAGTCTATTTATCTATTAAATTCTATAGAGTATATGTAATCTACACCCCTTTATATTTGAATTTGTGGCTTCTTACGAGAAAGCATATGTTTATGAAAAAGTATTATTACTTTATAAGTGTTTGCCTATAAGATAGTTAAAATATCATCGCACATAACTAGACGAAATTAATTGGATTGCATATTTTGAAAATATTCTAAAATCCAAGAAATTAAAGTGAAATCAATTGTTTAACCTCACTTTTTGTGTCACATACCCCGGTAACCTCGCATGTAAAAGTAGAGAGTTAGAATTTTTTTATACAAATTACCCACTAGTAATTTGTCAAATTCATAACTCCACAATTCATCATTAACCATTAGACATAGTGTTCATAAATACATCAAGAAAATTGCAATATCAGACCATTAACCACCACCGTGGTAGTGTAATAACATAAACTATCTCATAAATCCTTGCATTCATTTCACGATTTCCATAACCATATTAATTTGGGCATTATGATCATGCTATCAAATAAAGAACCATCAACATCAAGGATTCATCATCATCAAACTGACACAAAAGGCAATCACACCATTGAACACCAATATACCCTGGAAACCTCGTAGGGTGAAAACCAGCAAACGTTTAATCTTATTATTAAACGCTCGTGAGGGATTTCACCCCTCACTCAATGGCTTATAAGGGATTCCATCCCTTAACCATTGTTATAAAATCATTACAATGAATTATCATTAAGTTGTCACATAACCAGCTAAAAGCTAATACAATTTCCATGTAATCTTTCGCTTACATACCACCTCATGCAACATTCCTTGTGGCATGATTGTTCTAGTAATGGACAACCCTGCAACTTGAACTCGCCTGCATGGACCAATAATCATTTTCCTGCCATAATGTTAAACATCACTTCCCCTTTGACACCAACCGCCATTGTTTCCTGTCAATGTAGTTGTCAACAAGCTTTGGCAACAATATTAGATACATTATTAATAATTCATTAAACAATCTCTAAAAGTGATCTTTTAACATCTACTCATCTACATGAGCAGGCATAACATACTAGCGAACTAGTACATCTATTCAAGTAAATTTATGTTCTACTTTTCACAATGCTTATTCACACTGGTACATATCTCTCTCTAAGAGATCTAACCATTAGTTTTACAAGTCCATATTTTATTTTTAAAACATATAACACAATGATTATGTTTACATACCAGGTAATAACTATTGTTCTGTGCCCTTTCACATGCGTTCCTTTCACATAGTTATTTTCAAGAAATTAACATTGTTTTGCTAACATACAAAGAACACATCTCCATAACACAACGACTGTTCTTTGAGCATCCATTAGCTTATCCTAATAGCCCTTTTTTAGTATATGCAGTGCACATAATCTTTTAATGATACAAGTAATGGTTCTTGCTCTTGCATGAACATTATTCATGTGTGTCTTTTAAGGAAAGAATCTCTATCTTTGTTTTTCAAAAAGTCTCTTAATAAGTTATTATTTCCATGCATGAAGAATCCTCTCTTTTCCTAAAAATACACTATATTTTTGGATATAAAACATAAGTTTTTCTTCAAGAAGGTTAGAATGATTAGCAATTTCTATTATGCATGCAATGCATAAATTTTCCACAAGAAACTTCTAAATTAACTAGTATCCCAATGCAATAAAGCATATTTCCCCTTCCAATAAAATCCAACTTAACTTCTATTTCTATTATATGCATTCTTTCTTTCCATAAATGCAATATTAACTTCCATTTCTTTAATATGCATTCTCTTTTCCAAAGATGAAATATTTACTTCTATTTCTTTAATATGCTTTCTCTTTTCGAAAGATGCAATATTTACTTCGATTTCTCTAATATGCCTTCTCTTTTCCAAGAATGCAATATTTACTTCCATTTCTTTAATATGCCAAGAATGCAATAATTACTTCTATTTCTTTAATATGCCAAGAATGCATTATTTACATCTATTTCTTTAATGTGCATTCTCTTCTCCAAGAATGCAATATTTACTTCTATTTTTCTTTAATATGTCAAGAATGCAGTAGTTATTGTTTGAATATGTTTTCTCCTTACCCGAAATAGTTATTTCTATGAGCAAAATAACATATACTTATCTCTTTAGTTGACCACCAAGAAGCTATCCAAACCGCGGACAGAACTATATCTCTAAAAACCCACAATATAGATCCTATGGAAAACAACAAAGTCAAGACCGGCATGATCAATGATGTCCGACTTCGGCATTGTGAGAGCTTCTCGCATCCAACTGAGAAAACGAGCCTTCCGCATCCAACTGAGAAAACGTATGTGCGCTCTGTAGTCCAAGTTCTCAACTTACGCACAGTTGATACTCCTTTGGTTCAGAAGCAATTTCGGAAAGTAGACTCTCTCATTCATCAGCTGCAACCTCAGAAAATGCAAATGCCAACAGGAAACACAGTTACAGTCAAGAGATTTTCCACTCCCCCATTGCAATACCTCGCACACTCGCCATCTTCCCCTTCCTTCACATTACTCTTTCAATATTAATTCACCGGCGTCCATCTCCACCAGGAATACGTGCATCAAAAAACCAAGAACTAAAAATCCCTCTGCCTCGAGCTTAAAATATTCCTTCGAAAATCCGAAACGGTGTGTTATCCATCCACAAGTTCACAACTGAAATACATTTGCCACCTCTTCCACATCCCGCAGTTCTACCGAACAATTTTTCCTTCTTTCTTGATTTCATCCTTATTTAGAATTAGTTTTCATAACTGATATGTAACTTTTTTTATTTATTTTACCATAAGTCATTTTAGGGATGTTACATACTCCCCCTCTTAACAGGAACACCGTCCTCGGTGTTCATCTTTCGTTGGGGCTTTAGATTGTACTCACGGTATAACCATCTAAACCACACAAAATGTGATCATTCCTCTTTAAAATCCAAGATTTTCATTTCAATAAATGACAACAAACAAAATAGTGATGATACAATCATGACTATTTTCAATAGTCATAAGCATTCATAACTGCAAAAATATGCAAGTTTTAATTGCCACCACTTGGCCCTTATTTAAATTTAAAAACCAAACTCTATATCAACTTACCATTACTTACCATCTATTCTTGAAAATCATGAATACTTTCATGTAAGCATTTTAATAGTGGTTGGACAACTTTTCATCCCTCCATGGTAAGTAATTCCTGTAATATATGACTGACAAATTCAATCGCATTAGTCACTATATTTTGAGTCAAATGAAATACTTTTGACTAGCAATCAATTCTGCAATGTTAGATGATTTCTAAATCACAGTACTTTTACAAGTACTTAAAGAGCACTAATACTAATCATCAAATGATAAATCACTGTTCCACGTGCATACTGAACGAATTCTCACTAAAGACATCCGCAAAGTACTTCTAGAAGTACCAAAAGAGCACCTAGCTCTCTAATCATCAAACAGTCAATCACTGCATCAAGTGAAAATTGCCTTAGCCCCTACTAAGACATTTACAAAAATAATAAAGGAATTAAAATTTTCAATAACTACTTATTGAGCACTAAGCTCATTTCCTGTTAAACGTGCATAACATATTTTACACAACTATACATAGAATTCATCTTCAACATATCATATAGATGATTCGTTAATTTCTTTAGCTATGAGTACCATAATAGGCTAAAGAATTCCCAACCCATGGGATCTGGTTTCCACAACCAAATCGAGTCATTTTCACATCCAGATAGTTTCTTTTATAGAGACCTTACCAGGTCTAACATAGAATTCCACTGGCCAACCAGCTCAAGAATTCTAAGGAGAGGAAATCCGGGCAGACAAGTACCATCAACCCCTCCTGGCAGGTAACTGCCATCAACCCAAATCCGGGCAGACAAGTACCATCAACCCCTCCGGGCAGGTAACTGTCATCAACCCAAGGCATTCCAGCCTTTCACAATCTGGGCAGACAAGTACCATCAACCCTTCCGGGCAGGTATCTGCCATCAACCCAAGGCATATCTGCAACTATCTGGCATGTTAAATTTCTCTTTTATTACTCTTTCTCAAAGTAATTTACACAATGAACCATATGAACATTATAATTAACAAAATAAGCATGCATGTACACCATGCATTTACACTTATCCCTCATCATGGGTCCACAACATCTAGATTGATGGGAAACATATCTATCATACATGTTGTATGCATGCAAATTTCCCAAATAACATAATTCATGCATATCATATAACATCATTCTTTCTCATTTATGATTGCAATTCACATTGCAGCAATTTACGTGATGAGTTTTCTTGTTGCCATTAAGCTACCACTACTTAATCCCATCAGCAACGTTAGTTATAAATATGCATAAGTTATCACGTATTCAATTTCCAAGAATTTTCATGCATACAATATTTTCATGTATAAAAGCATATGCAAATATTCATCAATGTATAAATGTCAACAACAGTTGAGTTAATAATCTAAACATTTCCAATTTTTCCATAGTTTGTTGTCTTAATCCAAATCGTCATTAATGGAGTATTATCTTACGTTTACTATGGCCAACATTGGCCATGCATCATTAATATAATTAAGCATAATCTCTCTAACATACAAGAACATAACTCTATGTCACAATGACTAATCTTTGTGCATACCATTGCTTATCATATAAGCCCTTCTTTAATTTATGCAACACATATTCCCTTCACTAGAATACTACCATCATTTCGTACAACAAACTACATACCTATTTCTTAAAGGAAGTCATTTTAACCTCATTCTTCTATATTCCCTTTCAGGGAGTTATTAAAGATATCCATCTTTATGCATAAAAATCAAGATACAGAACAAGATTTACTTATCCATCCAAAGTCAAGAAATCAACACAACTCATCTAGCAAGACAATCTCTTCAAAAGATTATTGTCCTCAAGAGAGTTAACATGATCACTTTCTCTATGTACACACAGAGTCATAATTCCAAAGTCACAATAGCTACCATTATGCAACATGTCTTTTCCTAACACAATTACTTTACTTCAATGCACATAGTTCTTTTCATGAAATAAGTAAGGATTTTGTTTCTTGTATGAACACTATTCTAATGTGTCTTTTAAAGGAAAGAACCTCTATTTTTATTTTCAAGAAAACTCTCATAGAATCCTTCATCTTCATACATGAAGTATGCACACTCTTCTAGAATGAAACTATATTTATGTACATATATATAATATACTCTTTCTTCAAAAAAGTTAGAAATGAATATCTATGTGCCTAGTAGCACATCTTTAGCTATCTTTATCATGCATGTAATGCATAATCATTTCACTAGAACTTAGAAACTAACTAGAATCATAATGCAATTAGTATATATATATATATATATATATATATATATATATATATTCCAAGAAACTTTTATCAAGTAAAAATACATATTTCAATTCAAGAAAACTTGGCCACCTTTCATGCGATGTCCTCAGGACGTTTATATGCCTCATCTTCTTTTCTCAAGAAGATACTTTGGCTATATCTAGCAAGGATTTTATTCCAAAAAAAATGATAAGAGACAAACATTTCTCACACAAGACTCACATGTAGTCTTTCTAGGAGGAACCACCTATTTTCTTTACTAAGAAAATATATAAAATAATCAATCTTTACTCTAGAAATCAACCCCATGATATTTCCAATTGTTTAATAAAACACAGCTGATTATTCTCTATAAAGAATAGAGTTACTTATCTTTTCCTTGGTTCAACGTGCATAACTAACAAATTAAACCACCCTTACCAGAAGCAATTGCTCTACTTATGCAATTAAAAGCATGATCTCCTAAGTGTCACACATGCACCAGAGTTACCACTTGATGCTAGATGCAACAACTATCATAACACTACTATGTGACCATTTTAGAATAGTGAGTTCAAGGAGACATTACGAAAATCATTAACATCAACACACTATAGTTATCATTTTCCAACTCCTTAAGCATGGTCAAGGGAATACTCACATGCACATCGAGCGCTATCTAGTCATCCCCAGACTTAGCGTCTTCTGCAAGATTCTGACACTCAAAGCTTGCACTATCTGGTCATCACCAGACTTAGCGATTTCTTTTTCCCATCTCTGTCTATCCCTACAGCATGGTCTTCTTCCTTCTCCTTGCTTCCTTTTCCTTTGGAAGCATCTATAGCTGGGGAAGGTAGTTAGAGTTTATTGACAACTGTATTAACACAAGTAGTCTATTTATGAATAATTGTCACATGTAATTATACCATGAATGGGTCCTAGAAATGTTACCCACTGAACATGCCTCTACAATTAACTTCACACTGGAATGCAACATGCATAAGAAATCCATCATTCCCATAGTAGAGATAAATTCAACCATCATTAAATCGAGGCTCCAATGGTTTTTATCTCCCAACAAGTAATGATTAACATAAACACATACCATGCTAATGGATTTCAATTAATTAGAGGGTAACATCATTAAATCTATTAAGACATAAGAATATATTATTCATCATGCATTCTCATGGTGAATAAAATTAAGAATTCTTCTCATAAACAACCGGAACTATAGCACAGAGAGAGTAAGAATCTTTATACACACATTCCATGCATGTGACATCAGTCAACCTTCACTTGTTTACAAATTGTAATAATCTTAAGTCCAATTCAATTAATGCATATAAGTTCTATGGGTTAGCCATACAACACTAACCAATCTCAACTACCAATCGTCTTCATGCATCCATGACAAGACTGAATCAAAAGTTAGTTATTACAATCAAGTCTCACTACTTGACTCATTGTTTACTTTCAAGTCTAAGGGGTGCTTACAATGTTTTTTTTTTTTTTTTTTTAAATACTATATCATCATATCCAAGGATATTCCCGACATTCTACATTCATGCATGGAATTATTAAAATTAGTTCATTGTAACTTCAATCATGTTCATTAAATGCATCATTGTTATTGCCATGTTTGCAAATCAAAAGTTGGTAGTTGATTGTCACTTTCCTCAATGAGGGTTCAATATTGTTCATAAGTGTAATGAGGGTTCATTATTGTTCTTAAGTGCGACAAAAGTTTTATTGTCTTTTATTCTCATTAGGAATCCAATGTCATGAACATAGTCATGCAGTAACTTTATTACTGACTACTCAAAGCAGTTTAAACATGAATCATACTTATCATGCTGAAAGTAGTGTACTACGTAAATAAATACTTGAATGGTTAAACTCATACCTGAGCTAGTGCCTACTGACAGCGTACCTCAATTTCCTTTCCACTTACTAATTCCCAGAGGCACCAGTGCTGCAACCTTTAGCTCTGATACCACTTGTCACATACCCCGGTAACCTCGCATGTAAAAGTAGAGAGTTAGAATTTTTTTATACAAATTACCCACTAGTAATTTGTCAAATCCATAACTCCACAATTCATCATTAACCATTAGACATAGTGTTCATAAATACATCAAGAAAATTGCAATATCAGACCATTAACCACCACCGTGGTAGTGTAATAACATAAACTATCTCATAAATCCTTGCATTCATTTCACGATTTCCATAACCATATTAATTTGGACATTATGATCATGCTATCAAATAAAGAACCATCAACATCAAGGATTCATCATCATCAAACTGACACAAAAGGCAATCACACCATTGAACACCAATATACCCTGGAAACCCCGTAGGGTGAAAACCAGCAAACGTTTAATCTTATTATTAAACGCTCGTGAGGGATTTCACCCCTCACTCAATGGCTTATAAGGGATTCCATCCCTTAACCATTGTTATAAAATCATTACAATGAATTATCATTAAGTTGTCACATAACTAGCTAAAAGCTAATACAATTTCCATGTAATCTTTCGCTTACATACCGCCTCATGCAACATTCCTTGTGGCATGATTGTTCTAGTAATGGACAACCCTGCAACTTGAACTCGTCTGCATGGACCAATAATCCTTTTCCTGCCATAATGTTAAACATCACTTCCCCTTTGACACCAACCGCCATTGTTTCCTGTCAATGTAGTTGTCAACAAGCTTTGGCAACAATATTAGATACATTATTAATAATTCATTAAACAATCTCTAAAAGTGATCTTTTAACATCTACTCATCTACATGAGCAGGCATAACATACTAGCGAACTACTACATCTATTCAAGCAAATTCATGTTCTACTTTTCACAATGCTTATTCACACTGGTACATATCTCTCTCTAAGAGATCTAACCATTAGTTTTACAAGTCCATATTTTCTTTTTAAAACATATAACACAATGATTATGTTTACATACCAGGTAATAACTATTGTTCTGTGCCCTTGCACATGCGTTCCTTTCACATAGTTATTTTCAAGAAATTAACATAGTTTTGCTAACATACAAAGAACACATCTCCATAACACAACGACTGTTCTTTGAGCATCCATTAGCTTATCCTAATAGCCCTTTTTTAGTATATGCAGTGCACATAATCTTTTAATGATACAAGTAATGGTTCTTGCTCTTGCATGAACAGTATTCATGCGTGTCTTTTAAGGAAAGGATCTCTATCTTTGTTTTTCAAAAAGTCTCTTAATAAGTTATTATTTCCATGCATGAAGAATCCTCTCTTTTCCTAAAAAGACACTATATTTGTGGATATAAAACATAAGTTTTTCTTCAAGAAGGTTAGAATGATTAGCAATTTCTATTATGCATGCAATGCATAAATTTTCCACAAGAAACTTCTAAATTAACTAGTATCCCAATGCAATAAAGCATATTTCCCTTTCCAATAAAATCCAACTTAACTTCTATTTCTATTATATGCATTCTTTCTTTCCATAAATGCAATATTAACCTCCATTTCTTTAATATGCATTCTCTTTTCCGAAGATGAAATATTTACTTCTATTTCTTTAATATGCTTTCTCTTTTTGAAAGATGCAATATTTACTTCGATTTCTCTAATATGCCTTCTCTTTTCCAAGAATGCAATATTTACTTCCATTTCTTTAATATGCCAAGAATGCAATAATTACTTCTATTTCTTTAATATGCCAAGAATGCATTATTTACATCTATTTCTTTAATGTGCATTCTCTTCTCCAAGAATGCAATATTTACTTCTATTTCTTTAATATGCCAAGAATGCATTATTTACATCTATTTCTTTAATGTGCATTCTCTTCTCCAAGAATGCAATATTTACTTCTATTTTTCTTTAATATGTCAAGAATGCAGTAGTTATTGTTTGAATATGTTTTCTCCTTACCCGAAATAGTCATTTCTATGAGCAAAATAACATATACTTATCTCTTTAGTTGACCACCAAGAAGCTATCCAAACCGTGGACAAAACTATATCTCTAAAAACCCACAATATAGATCCTATGGAAAACAACAAAGTCAAGACCCGCATGATCAATGATGTCCGACTTCGGCATTGTGAGAGCTTCTCGCATCCAAATCGTTTACAGTTGATACTCCTTTGGTTCAGAAGCAATTTCGGAAAGTAGACTCCCTCATTCATCAGCTGCAACCTCAGAAAATGCAAATTCCAACAGAAAACGCAGTTACAGTCAAGAGATTTGCCACTCCCCCATTGCAATACCTCGCACACTAGCCATCTTCCCCGTCCTTCACATTACTCTTTCACTATTAATTCACCGGCATCCATCTCCACCAGGAATACGTGCATCAAAAAACCAAGAACTAAAAATCCCTCTGCCTCGAGATTAAAAGATTCCTCCGAAAATCCGAAACGGTGTGTTATCCATCCACAAGTTCACAACTGAAATACATTTGCCACCTCTTCCACATCCCGCAGTTCTACTTAACAGTTTTTCCTCCTTTCTTGATTTCATCCTTATTTAAAATTAATTTTCATAACTGATATGTAACTTTTTTTATTTATTTTACCATGAGTCATTTTAGAGATGTTACATTTTGCCATTTCAAAATATTCTTAGAATCTTTGACCCATATAAGTTGGATAAACTATATGATAGATTAGATTTTGTTTTAACTTTATTACATTATTTTGAAAATGTTTTAAAAATAAAGTGTATAGATAATGGGGACAATGACGAAGAAGAAACATTTCCATTTGTATGAGAATGTGTAGGCTTTTATACTAATATGTTGTAATTTTCTAAATAATAAAAATTAAATGTTGGGGAAGTCGAAGCCCCACACATCAAAACAAGATTAAATAATAAAAAAAAAATATTGACATAGTGATGTAAATAGTGATGTAAAGAGTAAACATCTAATATCCATATTAGATGTTTTGAAAATGGAAACCCCATATATCATCGAGACAAATAACGTTGAAATAATGAAAAATAATATTAACGTGATATAAAATAATGAAAAATAATATTAACGTGATATAAAGGATAAAAATGTAAAGCCATAACTTATATTCTTATTCAACAATCTTTTCTATAATTTCAACTTAGGCAATACAATATTAACGGTAAAGGCTAAATTGATATTGAAATAAATTAATTAAGATATTGATCAAATAATTCATTTAATTTATGTATTGAAATATTTTTTAAAGTATAAAAATTCTATATTTTCTCCTCACACAAAAGTATTACAAAACTTTTTTCATTTTTAATTATTTTATTTCTTTAAAATTAATATAAAATTAAATTACTTAATATTTAAATATTTTATTTATAATTAAAAACCAGAAAATATTTTTACGGATTAATAATAAAAATATCAATATTTTACCATATTTTTAATTAAAACTAATCATTCATATATAAATATCAATATTATTTTTTATTTAAATAATATTTTATTTTAATTTTAATTAAAAAATAACACTTTTCGAGCAAATTGACCACTCAAGTATGCTTACGTATCTTTCTCATAGCATCCTACGTGCATTCATATATATGGCAGGAAAGCAATCCACAGACAGTTTTGCAATTGCCTTGGCAACATTGATGTCATTAATCTACACATATGACGTCTCATAAATTTCCATTCTATATTGAATTCACATCCACATTAACAAACGGCTTTGCAATTACCTTGTCAATATTGATGTCAAAAATCCACACATGTGACGTATCATAAATGTCTAATTTATGCTATTTACATCCACATAAGCAATGGGAATAATGTTTAATGATGATAGACGCGGACGTTGTGTTTCATTAATATTAATGTTGGTTTATATATATATATATATATATATATATTAATGGTTATGAAAATGTAATATTTTAAATTATAAATAATATAAAATTTTGTAATATATAAAGTTTGGTTTATTTTTTTATTATTATAAAATTATGGAAATGTTTTTTTATTTTAATAATAAGAGGGAGCAGATAATTAAGGGGTTAAACGTGGGCCTTCTTATTCATGTCTCCCTTATTTCATGAGGTTGGTTTTTGTTTCATTGTGATGCCAGAGACATGTTGGTGTGGTTCTCCTTATTGCGAGCACAATTTAGTGGCTTGCTTTAATTGTTCGTGGTTTGCTTTGGGCTTTTTCAATCAGGTTTTTTTCTTGCCAGCGTTTGGCTTTATTGTTGCTCAGGTTATGCTTTGGTTGTGCTATTATTGTTGGTCTATCCCCTGTTGGTGCCTCTTCCACTCATCATTCATGCTACTGTGCAAGGATTTTGCCACAACTTTTCTTCAAGGCATGGCTGCCCTATTTCCTTCATCCTTGGTTGCATGTTCCATTGGGATTATTGATGCGGGCTCCCTAGGTAGTCTGTGCTCGGTATCTTGGATTTAGTTTATTGGTAATTGTGCCAACCTTGTTTTCATAAGGTCATTTGTCCTCTGTTATTGGGGTTTTTACCATGTCTCTATTTTACAAAGCTCATTGTTGTTGGGCTCCTCTTAGGGTTTTTCGACAAGCCTGCATGCTTTTCTTTCTTTCTTTGCTCTGAGCTATGGACTAGTGTTTGTTGACCCTAGGGTTTCTTTTTGCTTGAATGTGCCATATTTTTTCATGGCTCCTCGGTTGGAGATGGCTTTGGAATGTGCTTGCACATATACAAAATGTGATTTTTTTCTTCTCTATATGAATAAAATTACACATCGTGTTTCTATGGGACATTTTTTTTAATAATAAGATATGATCTTCACTTAGATAAGGTGTACACAAGAAGAGGCAATCACTGTTATGTCGACCCTCCTTTTACCATTCGATAATCCTCATCAACAAGAGTGGGTAATGTGATAGCAAAATGCTTCATCATGTAAGATAATGATGAGGAGGGGAGTAAACCCTTCCCAAATATTTGTAAGTACTAAAATTTATGAAACTTGTTAGAACTCCATGGACATGAATTGGCAATGGGAATGAGACATAATGATATGTGTAGGGGTTAGCTAGGTGTTGATCCAAAATGTATTCAAACTATGAGAAAGGATGTGAAAGTTGTAATTAAATGAAGTGCACAAGGATAAAGTGAATAATTATTCCTCCAGATGGGGCAAACACATGGTGTGGGAAATATGTGTATAGGATTTTGGTGCTTGTTTATCCATTTTTAGAGTTATAATGAGCTAGGATGGAGCCTTTCAAACTCTAAATTGGGACATTGTTACTATGATAGCTCCCTCCCATGGGGTTTACAAGAGCCGAGGTCTTAGAGTTGGGTGTTGAATACCAGGGAAAATTTTAAGAACCCCCCCTAAATTTATAAATATAATAAATGGGCGAATCTCCATGGTATATAGGAAAAATGGAAGGCGATTTTATCAATAATATAATATGCATATATAATTTTTTGGCGAATATCTCACCAAGCATGGCGAATATTTTACTCAATTATAAATTCTTGTAAGATCTTGGCGAGTCTTTCACTAAATAATAAAACTTTGTAAAGTCCTAGTGAATCTTAGCATAGGCTACATGCTGGTTTAATTCCCCCATTTAAATAGGCTACATTCTAGGTGAATACCATAGGTCAATACCATGTGCCATTTTGGTGAATACCATGGGTCAATACCATGTGCCGTTTTTATTTTTATTAGAATATTTTACTCAATTATAAAATCTTGTAAGATCTTGGCGAGTCTTTCACTAAATAATAAAACTTTGTAAAGTCCTAGTGAATCTTAGCATAGGCTACATGCTGATTTAATTCCCCCATTTAAATAGGCTACATTCCAGGTGAATACCATGGGTCAATAC
Organism: Pinus tabuliformis; assembly: GCA_031772625.1. Lineage (NCBI taxonomy): Eukaryota > Viridiplantae > Streptophyta > Pinopsida > Pinales > Pinaceae > Pinus > Pinus tabuliformis. The sequence goes on along the minus strand of CM062811.1, from coordinate 1,054,299,995 downwards.
CATGTGCCATTTTTATTTTTACTAATTCTAATATTAACGTTAATAATGGTTTTTTGCATGGTATTAATAACAATCTAGTCCATGGTATTTGTCCCATAGTATTTTGGCCATAGGTTTCACCTAAATATAACCCATTTTTTGAGTGTTCTTAAATATAAGGTGACTTATGGATTAAATATAAAAAAATGTTTTATTTGTTTACCATACCTCTCGTTTATTTATATTCTTATTAATTTACCATACCTCTTTTACAAATATGGTATTTGGCCCATAGGCTACATTCTAGGTCAATACCATGTGCCATTTTGGTGAATACCATGGGTCAATACCATGTGCCATTTTTATTTTTATTAGAATATTTTACTCAATTATAAAATCTTGTAAGATCTTGGCGAGTCTTTCACTAAATAATAAAACTTTGTAAAGTCCTAGTGAATCTTAGCATAGGCTACATGCTGATTTAATTCCCCCATTTAAATAGGCTACATTCCAGGTGAATACCATGGGTCAATACCATGTGCCATTTTGGTGAATACCATGGGTCAATACCATGTGCCATTTTTATTTTTATTAATTCTAATATTAAGGTTAATAATGGTTTTTTGCATGGTATTAATAACAATCTAGTCCATGGTATTTGTCCCATAGTATTTTGGCCATAGGTTTCACCTAAATATAACCCATTTTTTGAGTGTTCTTAAATATAAGGTGACTTATGGATTAAATATAAAAAAATGTTTTATTTGTTTACCATACCTCTCGTTTATTTATATTCTTATTAATTTACCATACCTCTTTTACAAATATGGTATTTGGCCCATAGGATTCACTTAAATAAAACCTCTTTCTTGAGCCTTCATAAATAGAACGAGGGTTATGGACTAAATATAAAAAGAGGTTTTATTTATTTACGATACGTCTAGTTTATTTATATTTTTATTTATTTACCATACCTTTACCATACCTCTTTTACAAATATGGTATTTGGCCCATAGGATTCACTTAAATAAAACCTCTTTCTTGAGCCTTCATAAATAGAACGAGGGTTATGGACTAAATATAAAAATAGGTTTTATTTATTTACGATACGTCTAGTTTATTTATATTTTTATTTATTTACCATACCTCCACTTTACTTATATTTTTATTTGTTTACACCCTTACATGTATATAAGGTGACTTATGGAGTAAATATAAAAAATGTTTTATTTATTTACCATACCTCTCATTTATTTATATTTTTATTAATTTACCATACCTTTTTTATAAATATGGTATTTGGCCCATAGGATTCACTTAAATAAAACCTATTCTTGAAAATGGGCGAATGGAAGGTTGTAAGTCCTAATTTCAAGGGCTAAATTTACCTTTTTTACCCTCTCCCTTTTTATAAGGTGGGCTATTTGAGGTGATTTGTAAAAATGTACTATGATACAAAATATTCGCCCACTAAAAATTTAAAACCCCTTAATTTCGCCAAAGGGCGAACATTCGCCCCTAAAATTATCCTTGTTGAATACTCTATGAAGACAGACTGCTTCATCATCTAGAATAGTGGTTAGCTTTGACGACCTAGTAATTTCTATGTGGCCTAGAGCATTTTAACTGAGAGTAACATTGGTCAGCTAAGGAAACGATGATGAGAGGTTTGGGACCAAATGATGGAGTTAAGAAAAGATAAGGAAATGGTTGTACTTGTTGCGCCTCCTTGTCTCACCTCACCGAATAAAAGTGAGAGGAAAGGGTAGCATAAAGTTTTTATGGAGGGATGGAAGCTGAGGCCTGAGGTGGAAAAATAGGTGGCTACAAAGTGTAATACCTTGTCATACAATCAAATGTTGCAAGAAGTGGATGGATTAATTTTAGACAAATTCTATTTCAAGACATTTGATGCCAAATTCTTCTATGTTTAAGAGATGCATTGGATAAAATAAGCCACAATAATCCATGCCATGGAAAATACTAAGGGGATCCATGAGGACACTTGAAAATAATGGAGAATGGATTCGTTAGGTAGTTTTGATTGTGTTTATATTTAGGAATTAGATCCTATTTTTTTGGAATTTTTTTGATCTCCCTAACTAAAGGGACTCCTATAATTTCTGTATCTTTTGATTTTTTATTCAATGAATGTTTAGCAACACTGCTTAGGCAACCACCAGGTGCAACTTGACTCACCTGTGAGATGTGTGGTTCATTCCTAAATTTTTTCTTCCATATTTTTGAGTTGGTATCAGAGCGTCAGGGTTGAGTTAAGCCCTTGTGGTTGAAATTGACATGGGGAGCCTTTGTGGCTGAGAGACATTGGTAGGCGTAGAGCCTCCTATATTAGTGAGTGAAGGTGTTAATATCTGTTGGTAGAGTCAAGATCTAACGTTTTCATGTGTGGAGCTGTGTAGTCACATTGGAAGTGTAGTAGATCTAACCTGCAAACATATTAAAAATTGAAATATGACCAATAACTGCAAATAATCCCAAGATAAACAAAGTATAAAACCTTCATATCTTTATTAATATCAAAACCCTTGAGGGATGATAACTCAATACAATTACTCCTTAACGAAGGAGATCACTCCACAAGCCATCATTTGTCGATACAAAACAATACTTGACATCTCTTAATGGGGGAGTCTCTAGATTCTATATAGGCTTCATACATACAATACTATGGGTCTCTCAAATTTCAATACCATACATCCATTACAATGGGATTATCACATTATTCCCTTACTACTTGTGGTCCCATAGATAATGTGTGTTAACCACTTTATTTATTAAGTATTGTCCATTATTACATGAAATTATTACATTATTCCTATGGGTACCTCCCTCTATATCCCATATTATCCCCCCTAGGTATACTACATTCCACCCCCCTTAAACATGTTTCGTCCCCGAAACATGAGAAGAACACAAAACCCTTAAGGTAGGGCAACACGATACCTCGATCCCAATACAAATCCAAGAACAAACCATAGAATCTTCAGATCTTTACTAATATCAAACCCTTGAGGTAGGGAAACACCATACAACTACTCTTTAAGGAAGGAGAACACTCCATAAGCCATATGATTGTCAATACAATAATCCTTGATATCTCTCAACAGGGACTCTCTAGCCTCTATATAGGCTTCACACATACAATACCATGGGTTTCTCAATACTATATATCTAATACAATGGGCTTATCACATTATTCCTAGTTACTTGTGGTCCCTTACATTATGCGAGTTAACCACTTTATTTATTAACTATGGCCCATCACATTATTACATTATTCCCTTGAGTACCTCCCTCTGTACCCCATAATATCCCCCTAGGTATACTACATTCCACCCCCCTTACACATGTTCGTCCCTGAAACATAAGAGTAACACAAATAATAAAACCTACTCAAAGAGTAGTCCACTGGTACCATGCATGTGCATCTAGCCATCCAAAAGGAAGTTGATTACTCAATCTAGTTGATGCCTCGCTTGCTTGAGATGGAACTTGTTTTTGGACACTTGATCTAGCATGTGCCTCGCTTGCTTGAGATGGAAGTTGGTTCTGGTGGTTCCTTTGTGTTGATGTGTTGTGGGTCGATCGTCGCACCTCTCTATTTGTTTCCCAAGGGTTGTTGTTCCTGTTGCTAATTTGTTGCCACATTATTGGTTGTTACCTTGTTGGGTGATGCACGCGATGATATGTTGAAGCTTTAACTCATGGAATATATTTCTTTAATTCACCACTTGATGGAGCCTGAGTGGTATCTTGTACCTGTTGTGGCGCCTGCAGTTGTTGGTTATCTTCCAGTATTACTTCCACCATGTACTCCTCATCTGATGTGTCAGTACCTGCAGTGTTTTCTGCTTCGACTTCCTTGGACTCTACTTGTTTACTGATGGAAATATCCTACAATGTGATTTTCTTCTTTTTATACCAGAACTTGAGGAATTTCTTCTGCACATTAATATTAACAATACCAATGGATTCTATCTAAAGGTATCCCAAAATAACATCAGCCATATCTAAAGCATAAAAATTATAATGCAACACATACTTATCCAGGGAAATCTTCAAATATTTATAAACTTACACCTCTTCATTATCAACCTGTGTGTGCTCCATTTGTTTTCCCGGAACTTGTAATCTTTTAGTCAAATGAACATTATTAAAATTATGCTTGCAACTAGGATTGATAGACATAATGACCTTCTCTTTTTGAATAGACCCATGAACATGTAATAAGGAGATACCAGTATAGAATAACCCCTTATGTTTCTCATTATCATGTTTTCTAGCATGAGACCACTTGTCTAAAACGACTTTTTCAACTTCTTCATCAGGAAGGCTTACCAACTTCTTGTTGTCAAGTGAGTTTCACCATATGGCAGCCTCATCTCTAAAACTAAGTCATGCTAAAGATTTCCAATATTTCGGACATGCTTACTTTGCCACTTTTAGGAATTCTTCAATAGTAGGGCCATCATCTTTTCCTGTAAAATTCATCTTGCTAGAACTCTAAAATAGAGGGAGGGTTTAAAAAAAAATCACTTTGGTGAAAATTTAAAATGGGCATAACTTGGTCAATATAAATCAGAATCTCTATTATAACCTGTTTTTGGAAATGGAATAACCATTTAGCATATGCTCTTATGATTGAAATCTTGATGTGGGCTCTCTGGAACTCAGATTCGTGCTACAATTGTCTTGTCATCACAAAAAATTATGAAAAAAGAGTTGACTTTAAATCGACGATATCTCCCTCATTCAAACTCTGATTCGACCGATTTTTTGTTTGTTTTAAATTGGGTAATTTTTCAGGAGGAGCATAGATCTGGAATCTATTTTCTAAAATTTTTCACAAAAACTGCAAAAATTTACTAAAGATCCACCATCCACGAATTGTCATCCGGAAAAATTCTGCAACACAACTGATTTTAAATCAGCGATATCTCCGTCATCCAAAATCCGATTTGGCCAATTTTTTTTGAATTTGGTTATTTTCCCACAAATAATCCAGATATTCTATTTGTCTTTTCAAAAATTGCACCAAAAGTTTCAGATCTGATCTACAAACTTTAGGCCGAAAAAATCTTGCAAAAAATGCAAAAAAATGCTTCCCCTCTACGCCTAAGAAAGTGCTCTAATAGCACTTATATTAGATATGACCTAAAAACATAATAAAAATTGAAATATGACCAATAACTGCAAATAATCCCAAGATAAACAAAGTATAAAACCTTCATATCTTTATTAATATCAAAACCCTTGAGGTAGGGTAACACCATATAATTACTTCTTAAGGAAGGAGATCACTCCACAATCCATCATTTGTCAATAAAAAAAAATACTTGACATCTCTCAATGGGGAGTCTGTAGCCTCTATATAGGCTTCATACATACAATACCATGGGTATCTCAATAACATACATCCATTACAATGGCCTTAACACAATATTCCCTAACTACTTGTGGTCCTTTACATAATGTGGGTTAACCACTTTATTTATTAAGTATTACCCATTATTACATTATTCCCATGGGTACCTCCCTCTGTACCACTTATTGTCCCCCTCTAGGTATACTACATGTACGCTACACTGTCCATTTGAGGATTGAGTCACGGTCATGTTGTATGTGGAGTGCAATGGATCTTGGTGTGGATCAGTGGAGAAGAGAGGAGTTGGGATTTGTTAGGCGAAAAAGGGTCAAAGTCGACCTATGGACACTCAGTTGATTGTACAATGCGCAGATTGGTAGATTGCGCAATCTTTCCTAAGAAAAAGTGAGAAGATTTGTGTAGGTTCTATGAAAGAAAAGTGTGTAGATTGCACAATTTTTATGAAGAAAAATTGGGCACATGTATGTAACTTTTATTAAGGAAAAGTGCACAGATAACATAAAAACTTATAAGATTTTGCTTCTATGCACTATGTTTGTGGTAAGAGTACCCAAATCCATTTTTTGTGGAATTTATAAATTGGTTGAGCTTCATTTGTTTTTTGTTTGAAGCTGCTAACCCTGGCCATTGTTAGAGCTACTGGTGGTGCTCGTGAAGTGTGGAGTGAGAATCTGAGCACTGTTGGAGATTGGAATTTTTTATCAAGACGGCTAATCCCCTTGCAAAGACATACCTGAATGAGGCCAATAAATTGGATAGATCTAACTATGTTAACTAGAAATTCAAGTTACAAACATTTCTCCTAGTATGGTCTCCAAGTTTTTATATGGAAAATACTCTTTTGTGAACAAAAGTGAATCCCCTATATCTAGTGATCTTATTTAGAAACAACAGAAATAAAACACTTGTGTTTTCCTTAGAGAAATTAGAAAATGAAGGAGAAAGCCTACCTGGAATCGAACACAAGTCCTCCTCTTCTCTTGTCTTGTAAACTTTAGCTCCATCTCCAATTACTATAAATGGGGCCTACCATTAGGGGATTTTTGAGGTCTAAAATGGGCCTCCTAAGGAAATTATAAAATAATATTGTAAATAATGAAATAATATTAGATTACATCATCAAATTTTAGAGGGAAACAAGAAAAAACTATTTTTTCAACTTGTATTTTATCCTTATCTCCCTATGGGTTTACTCAAATTTCGAGCAGAAGCACTCGTTGGATGCAGAATTTGGTTCCTCATCCAAGGAGTACCCATGTTGCATACTTTTGATGGACCCTACTACATTAAAAATTAGAAATACATGAAAAACGTGATTGCAATAACGTTTTTCATGTATTTATCATTTTTCATGTAGCGGGGTCCATCAAAAGTATGCAACATGGGTCCTCCTTGGATGAGGAATCAAATTTTTCATCCAACGAGTACTCCCACTTGAAATTTGAGTAAAACCTTAGGGATATAAGTTGAAAATATGAGCTGAAAAAGTAATATTATTATTTTATTATTTTTTAATCTTTTTACTTTTTTACTCCAAAAATGGTGAATCATCCCCCATGGTTGACATCATCATCTTGAATCCTATTGGTTCTTATAAATTTTATTTTGGTTGTACATTTTTCTTGGGAGGCCCATTTTAGACCTCAAAAATCCCCTAATGAAAACAATTACAACAAACAAGAAAACTACAAAACATAAATAACATAAACTAATATATATAATCAATTAGTCCAAAGGACATTGAAATACATAAGCATCAAATAGACACAAGTATAGGAAAACAAAGATTTTTATATTAATGAAATGTTGGAGGAGATTACAACCTTTTGGAGTTCTTGACAATGGAGATGTCTCCCACCAAATTTTCCTTCCTTAGCCATTATGCAAGATTTTAATCTCAACTCAAGGATGGTAACTTTGGATCCTTAGGTAAAAAGAAGAAGCATTGTGGCATAGCTAAGAGTCTCCAAAAACCAACCAGGACTCTATGGGAGGCAATGAATTTATAGCGTAAATAGGTTAGTTTGGGTTTTACTAATCTAAGACTTAAATCCACATATGAAGGAGGATAAGCTCTACGGATAAGAGATAAGACCTCTAGGATAGGAGTTCAAGATCCCAATCAATACTAAATGGTTGAAAACACCTTAGAAGCTTCTAGAAAGAGAATATTCGTAATTTCTTTTTTATTTTTGTAGAAATTATAGAACGATCACAACTATAGCAAAGGTAACCTACAATTGTCAGTGCAGGTGCCTAGTTATGCAACATGCAACCATTGCAAGTGGCATAGATGACAGTGTGTGATGGGCCCAAAAATGATTTTTTAAGTTGGTAAACCCAAAATTCATAGACTTTTTGGAGAAGTAATGCTTGAGGCTTTGCAAAGGGATAATGACAAGGTGATAAGGATGTTGATTAATTCGATTTCTAGGCCATTTGAGCGAATTCGACAAAATGACCTATGACAATAGTAATCAATAATAAAGGAGTCAATTAATTCACCCTTATGATTCCTCTACACAACATAGAATTTCATAGCAGATCTAATCCATGGCCTTTTTTTCCAATATCTATACTTACTTATCTTTTTCAATCCATTATTTATTTTTTATAATGTGTGTAGCTCTATTCTACAAAAAGAATAGAGTTTAACAATGATAATATTTCCCCCTTCTACCTCTATAACCTATCTCTCTAGTATCATTCCTCCATTTCCTTAAATTGTTCAAACCATGCCCACATGATATTCATCTACTTTTTTTCATTTCATTCATCACTTTTCCTAACTCTATTCTCCTAATATAGGTTCCACATATTTCATTCATATGTGACTAGCTCAACATGTGATTACCTTGATGCAATACTCAATAGCTCCTAAACTAATCTCGATCTCATGAGTTAGTAACAAATCTATAATTCCAACTATTTACACACACAATATTAATGAAAACATGGAAATCATTCACATAATTCATCCCAACCATGCATTCAAATATGGCCTTCAATCATGTACATATATTCTAGAATGCACAAGCACCATTTGAATTTTTTTCTCATTATCTTTGCACATCCATTCAAACTTAATATCATCCTATCTTATGATAGTTCATAGTCATTCACATGGAAAGTATCACATGCATAATTATTTGTGTACTACCTTCTTTCTTGTGGTAATCAATAGGAATATCTTACTCATACACTCTAACTATATAATCGTTCCATGTAACATAGAATCATTGTGTAACAATAACATTACCTACACCATATCAAGTACCATTCACTATTTAACTAATGATTCATTCCTTTGTATCATTTCTATATATCAAATTTTTGCTAAAGGAATCCATACCTAAATTCCCTTAAGCACTTTTGAGTATACCAAAACCATACTTGCATAGTTTACATTCATTTATGGGGTTCCACCAAATCAATGGGTGTCTAAGGGAGGTTCCCATGCTTCTTTCATGAACCTCTTGATCAATAACTCATTTCCACCATCTCGTATTAATAAAGTTTTTTACCATGTGCGACACCACCGTCAACCTACTTCTCCACACCATTAAACGTTTCCTACTTACATGGGCATTATCAACCATAGTTATCCATAAAAACATTTAAACTTCATAAACAACAATATAATATGCAAGTTATCCATGTGCTCAACCATATGCACTTAGCATGTCTATATCTATCAAGTGTTCCACTATCCACATGCTTCTTAATGCATATGCATTTTAACCACATAAACTCTTGTATTTATGTCCATACCTATGCTCTTTGATTACCAAGATGTAACAACTCTTTCAAAATTAATAAAAAAAATCAACGTATTCAGAGATAAATTGAGACATTCCCCTTATTAACATGGTTGTATTAGTAGCCATGTGCTTCTACCACTAACATCCTAATAATTCCATTAAGCTTCAATAATTAGCACTCCAATTGTATATATTCACACAATACAATATTCTACACCATGCATTCCTTTCCTAATCTTAAGTCTTTCCCTAAATTGCTTAACAGATATTTGTCAAAGATGTCACAAACTACTGGTAAGTTTTCCTTTGCTAGAAATTCTCTAGTCCAAATAATCCTACTATTATATACAATACTCTTGGCTCCTACACCATACAAATTCACTAATATAATCTTTGTTCTAAAACCTCCACTTCTATGCTTTGCATTTGGATTGTGAAGGCTCAATATTTGAATTAATTCTCTAACAGTTGTTTCTTTGGTTTATCATTATTCTACTCTAGGTTTATGGTCTATCTATGGATGCTCTTTATCTAACATCTGAATAACATCTTTAACAATTATATATTTGTGGCATATATATAGCCCGCTTGAATTCTAGTGTTTGAATTGCAATTATGATACCATTTTGTCACATAACCAAACCCCTAAGTGATATTATAATGGTATATTTGCTAATTTTTTCACTAATTCATATTTCTAACATGACTCCAAGTCCACATTTGAGCTTATGGGCACATTGTATGTGTTGAGATCTTTCCAATGATTATGCTCTTTCTCAATTCTAAGCTTTTAGTAAGAAGTTGTGGTCTTTTAACTACTTTGGGCTTCTTCACTTTATGACATCATCATGCCTACATGATACTCAAACTGACTTGGTATTGTATACTTACATGTCACAATTCTCATGCTTTTTTATGCATTGTGTCCCTCTTGGCATATGGAACCAAAATTTTGTTCCAATGAAACAATTTTTAACGCCTCCAAAATTAATTTTTTTTCTGAATTGTCACACCATAGATTTTTATGGTGGAGCATATCACACACACACAAAAGAATTAAAATCCACACTAAAAGGAAGTCTTTCCCAGTTATCACATCACACAAATGTTTTTTCTTTCCAAAAAGGAGGCTCTTCACCTTTATCACATCACCACAAAACTTGTGTCCTTGTGGTGCATCACTTCCAATTTTTTTTCCCTTTCATGCATCTTGTCGTACTCCAAAATTCTTTCAGTTTTGCAATTTTTTGCACCATATATTTTTATGGTATTACTTATGGCACTTGAGAAAGGATTCCTTCTCACAATAATGGAAGCTCTTGTTCCTTTATCACATGACAAAAAAATTTCTCTCCATGTGACACGCATCCTTCCTCTAAACCCCTTTTTATTCTTTTACTCTTATTCTCACATGTATTTTCTATTGTGCCTCTTAGGATTTTTTCTCCACACAAGGAAGATATTTCCTCATAATGTATTTAAAAAATATTCCTTTATCACTTTCATAACACATCACTAATATATTTTGATCTCAATGATACACTCTTTTTCATTAGAATGTTTGTAAGTCCTCATTCCTCATTCCCTTTAAACTTTCTCTACCTTTCTGCTCACTATGTCACCTGGAATATTTTTCCTCTATGATAATGAGCTCTCTTCCACCATATCATGATATTACATCATCAAATAATCTTCTCTTGGAAATATATTACCACATACTTTTATTTTATGTGGTGTTTTGTACATGAGGATTATCATTTTACATGATAGGGAATCTTCCTTCCTTCTCATCATCACATCAAATTCCTTTATTTTCAATGAAAAAATGAATCCCTATCAATACGACATTGTGTCATAAATGTATTTCACATGATACATAAAATCCCAATCTTTAAGTTTTTTTCCAAATACATTATAAGTCATTATGTTTCTACTAACTCATTTACAGTAGCACACTAATAGATTTATATCAAGGATCAATCCCTATTCCTTATAAAGATTTTCTTCTCAACTTCCTTGTCCTAGTCACATAATCATCCATTTTATGTATTCTATAAGAAACCCTATTGTCCAAGTATATTCTCATACAACCTCTTTAGTAGCTACAAAGAAGGACTCCCTTAGGATTTTATTATGTTATAGCTTTCCCCAAATATTTGTAGAGTCTAATCCAAACTCTTATTCTTATCTTAAAATAAAATTTTGAATCAGGAATTCTCCCAAAAGCAAGGGACTCTAATAAATATGAATAAGGGTGTCTAAAATTCTAAGACTCTTAAACATAATGAAAAACCACACATAGTCACATATGTAATTTCTCTTTGCTTTAAAGGTAAACAACTATAGCCACATGAGCTAAGTTCTACAATTGTGTCATTTATTCACCCAAGTATCCTGCAACCACATCGATTATTCACATAGCTTATAATTCCTAAGCCTGTAGTAAGGATTATAATTCCAATTATATGAATATATAAATATCTATAAAAATGGATTACTTACCACAAATAAATAATAAGCTTGAAGCAAGCAACTTTTAGCACCCAAGTCATAATACCATGACACAAAACATCATAACACTTTCATTCACACTCATATATTTGATTAGAATTACACACAATAATAATATAACAACTCTAAGTAATCCTTTATCATTTATCAATGAAAATACTTTCAACAAGATGTATCATATTAATCAGTTGCATACGAAAAGAAACAAGAAGCACACATTTTATTAATACCCAATTTATTGAGGCAAAGCCACAATCCACCCAACGATAGGATCTATTGCACATATATTTTCTACAAAAGGCCACCCCTAAGCTGAGATATGATACCAAAAGGGTGAATTAAGGTTCTCATAGGGTGGTCACTTTTCCTCAAGCTACTAAGTCACTTACTCATGGTCTCATTTTTTAGTTTTCTTTGACCAAATTATCAAAAGTATGCAACCCCACCACTTTTCCCACACACCACAAGGAGATGGCCTTCCTTCTCTATTGCATAGTCCCTCAAAATCCTCTCCCTCTAGTGCTGTCCAATGCATGAATAGAAGTCTAATTATTTCCCATTAACTCTAATACATTTCTTTTTCTATAGGGTTTCATGGCTTTCTTCCATGTAACCCAAAACCTTATGTTTTCTCTAATGGGCTCATCAATTGATCTCTCTCTCTCATGAGATACCATCATTCATGAGATACCATAATGGTTTTCACTTTTCATTCTCCATATAGGGATGACCAAGAATGGGTTTCCTCCTCTTGCTTGTGGCCAAATTTCACAACTCCATGACTACACGAAATTCATGGTCAAAGGAATCACTTCATACAACATTCACCTCCCTTTTCGAATCATGTGTGTGTGCTTCAACTCCTATCTCCATGCATCAATGTTTCCTAACAAATATTCATATGCCTCTCTTAGCCACACAACCTCTCCTCCATTCATGTGTGAGAGCTCAATCATGATTAAACGAGTGATTGTATCACAACTATAAACTACCCACTCTGTCACATTTGTGGGAGCTCATTGTTGAATTAGGTGAGAGTGTCCACCTCCTTATGTAGATCACTCTCCATCTTCCTATGTGGGTGCAATTTCCAAGACCATGGATGGCTAAAATGTTTTCAAGCCCATGCTTTGATAATTGTAGAAGATGTACTCTCCCACCAACCAATTGTTATGAATCTTGCACCTTAAAAATGATAAGAAACAAATTATGATCCTCTTTGAAGGGGAAATATGCTTTTATAATGAATACAATGTAAAAGACAATATTTGATGATTCTAAGACTCGACCTTCTTAATATATATAGGAGACAAGGGATATAATTATAATAAAATGAGACCATGAGGGGTTCTAACCGACATAACAATATAATAATAAAAATGTAATCACTCAAATTCTAGGTTTTCATAAAGGGTTTAACTAAATATTAAATACCTACATTATATATGAAAACTCAATGTTTAGCTGACTTTTTTATTTCAAATATATCAATGAACTCTTTCACCTACAAAATAGATATAATTAAATTAATTACGTGTGTGCGTGTTTGCTTTTGAAATATTATAATATAAGTTGTAGTGAACAAGCTGCTTTGTTTTTCTTTTCATGTTCCCCTCTTTCAACTCGGGAATCAAATAACAACTCTATCCTATGTGTTCAATCGGTTTGTGTTGTGATTAGATAACTTTGTTCACATGAAATCGTTTTCAAAGCTCTTTTGAAGCTTCTACAAAGTCGGCAAAATGAAAATTCAAACATTGATCCAGACATATATTATATCTAACGCTTACTCGTAGCATTGGGGCTAATAGGTAAATGAAAATTCAAACATTTATCCAGATATATATTATGTGTAACGCTTAGTCATAGCATTGGGGCTAATAGCGAAGAGACTTGACTGGAATTTCAAATCCTTCCTGCCCGTTATTAGTCCCTGCCTACGACATTGCAGGGACTATAGCGATCGATCTGGTGTTGAATCGCTATTAATTTGCGTTGACTAATGTATTTAACGAAAGTTTTTGCAAAAACAATGGTTTTATCCAAAGTTTAATTTTAGAGGTCTCATTGCAGATTTACAGAATATGCAATTCACAAATAGGTTTTATCCAAAGTATGGATTCGCTTTAAGATTTGGCTCTGTTAAGTTTATCCAAAGCTTTTACTGTTCATGGTAGAGCCCAAGAGGTGGGATGGGAATGGTCTTTCAGCGTTTATCCAAAGTATGGATTCCCCTTGCGATTTTAAGTCTGTACATTACAATTTTATCCAAAGTTTTTGATACTCATGCCACTTGCCATATTTGGCACCACCTGTCAGTGTTTCACCACCTACCAGTGTTTCACTTCAGAGCCAACACATATATTATTCACACCGCTACTTCATTCCACATATATTCTTCACACCACTACTTCATTCGACCGCCAACATTCCACCAACAACAGAGAGGTTATTCAGTAACAAATTCAGCCCAAATTTAGCCCGAGGATGAGACAGGCCACAAACTCAGCCCGAGCATGAGACAGGCCAGGTTCAGGTTGTTTCTATCACAAGAACTCATCCTGCGACAAAGACCTGCAATAATCATCATATATCATAGAAAAAAAGGTTCTTGTGGTACTCATCCTGCAGCAAAGACCTGCAATAATCATCCTATATCATAGAGAAAAGACATGCAACAATTAGTGAGAATTATTGTCGCTACAGAAAAGATGTACAATAATCATCCTACATACTACAGAAAAGAGCAGAAAAGACATGCCTGAGAATCGCTACAAAAAAGACATGATTGACTGTGAGAATCGCTTCAAGTGAGGTAAGTTTAATGGTTAATGCTCATAGTCCAATATGTTACCATGTTCTTCTATCTGTTTGAACGTTTTTCTATTTTTCTATTAATAAACTTTCACTGAAATCTAAGCTTTCAATCAGTTAGGAACCAGATTATCAACAATAACATGAGACAACGAATACTAATTTTCTTTCAAAAAAATTACGGCTTGTGGGGATTTTGTGATCATTTTGACAATACTGAATATAAAATAAAAATAAAATTATATATATAAGACCTGACTACAGCCCAGAGGGCTTTAAGGGAATCCAAGCATCATTGTTCCTCTGCTTCATCTATAGCAATCTTTGTCTGCGACCTTCTGCGCCTTCTCAAAGAGCTCCATAGTCCACTAACTCCTTTCCCATGGCCTTAGAAGAGCCTGTTGCTCTACTGCTGCTGCTATTACCTAACCCTAACCCTTGCCTAACCTCAATATCAACAAAGTGCCAAAACACAGCAATTTATTATGCTATTGCTGACCCACTTGTGATTTTGAAGCAAATTCTTCAGAGAAGCGAAATTGTCCACCATTTTCAATTACATTGATAAACCCACCGCATCATCTTCCTTAGCAGAAGAAACAATCTCCATCCCTGCAGATTGACAGGAAGCGAGTGCAGTTGAAGGAGTAGTAGGGGATCCAATTTCTTCGATCCCAGTGGGGCAAGGATTTTTCTACTATATTAATTTTTTATTTCAAATTTCACGGGGGCTTACATTCTGAGGGAAAACAAGTAGAAGAATGAATGTGGGTATGAAATGAAGAAACCTGCAACATGACGGTAAAACAAGATTCCTTTCCACGAGAAAATGCTTGAAACATATGTATTCTTTTGCATTGGGTGAGACAGGGTTAGAGGCAGTGGACTCGTCAGGTCTTCCCATCGCAACATTCTTGTACGCCTTCATACTTCCTGTATTCCTTCCTGTATGAAAGCTTGAAAACTGTACACCTTCTTGTATGAACGTTTAAAAACCCCAATAATTAATACTATGTAAAAGCCTCTTTAATTAGCTAAATGTTTCTTCACTATGGAGTGCACACTTGAGTTTTCCAACGGCCAACAGAATATCCAATGAAATATTCCACTTATCAATTTTCTTGGCTTTCCTGGGCCTGCAGGTGTAATCCATGCAAACTGGTGACATATTCCACTTATCAATTTTCTTGGCTTTCTTGGGCTTGCAAGTGTAATCCATGCAGACTGGTGGGTTCTGTTTGCTTTTGTGGGTGTGCACGTGTAATGTCGTGGTTATCATATTGGCACATTCCAGGGCATGATTTGGCTTAATAGTATTTTAATAAACGGCTTTGAGTTCTGCAACGCACACCCGTGGCGTGGTTGGGCAAAGGAACATATAATGCACTAAATCGAATTTACTTATTTATGCTTCACCTTTCTAAATCAATAAAGGATAAAAAAGGCGAGAAACTACCAGGCCAAGGGAATTAACTCAATTGATTTAAGGACCAGGAATCAAACAATGAGAATGATCGAAACTGATATTGCTGAGGCACAGGATTTGTTCCTTGACACGCCGATAGCAACCCAACAATGAAATTGCAAATTAAATTTTTTAATGAAAAATTAATAAAATTACAGTAATTATAATCTCATAAACCCATAAAATTTGTAGATTAACTATTAGACGGTGTGCATGTAGCCCACTTGTTGTCTATGGCAATCCCATGTTAAGTATTCAAGGTTGGTTGAGTCGAATGAGTTTCCGCCCAAGCAGTCGACTGAGACTATCCAATCATTGATGGATACCGGTGGGAAATAATTGATGCAATGGTTGGTGAGTGAACCAGGGCACCATTGATTTCCTGGAGAGATGTTGTTAGATATCACCTAGTCTTCTGGGGTGGAGCAAGCTCCAGCGAACGAAGAGCCAACTTTCATTATCTATAGCTATGAAAGGAATGAATTTCTCTTGAAGCTACGCTATTTTGTTTTCTTCATATTCATTTGCTTATCCATTCAAAAATGGGTTAAGGGTGAACATGAGCTCTGGGAGAAGAAATAGTATGAGAAACCGACCAAAATGGATAAGATTTGGGTCACATTGGCTTTACAGATATTCATTTTCTATAGACCAGTAGGAAATCAACCCAATGCACCTGTCCTAACCTCGCACCTAACCCAACAAAGGGTGAGATCATCTCCTCGCAGGGGAACTTACCTCGAATTGATCTGTTTAAGGCAATGTTTTCACTAGCCTCGGAATGGAATCGCCCCAACATGAACACGGTTATCCAGATTCCACAATCTATCCAACTCGGCCATGATTACCTTCCACAATCTATACCGCTTCACAATCTATCCCGCTTGTCCACGATCTATACCGCTTCCAACTTGCAGAATGCAACCCAACCCAACTCAAATAGAAAGGTAAGCCTCTGCAATTTCCGTCATCTTGATCAACACCATTGATGAGATCTCTTCTGCAGGAACGTGCTTCTCCGACAAGAAACTACTCTTCACCTTCGTAATTAACAATTATAGTGGCTTGTCACCAGTCGTTGGCCAACCAACATGCAAACACCCACATGCCACCAACATGCAAACTGTCACAGACAGATGCAGGGGGCCTTTCAATGAAGCTTTCAGCCTTACTTGAACATGAATCTAAAGCCTCCCAGTTCTAACAAGATTTGATAGAGTAACTGTAATTTCTTTTTCATCGTTAAGATTTAAGTTACATTATAAGACTTAAATTCACAAAGGAGCTCAAGTTTATTTTTACAGGTAGTCAGATGCTTTTAACAAAGTTCTTTATTAATATAAAAGTTTGTGCACTATGGAGTGCACACTTGAGTTTTCCAACGGCCAATGGAATATCCAATGAAATATTCCACTTATCAATTTTCTTGGCTTTCCTATGGGCCTGCAGGTGTAATCCATGCAGACTAGTGACATATCCCACTTATCAATTTTCTTGGCTTTCCTGGGCTTGCAAGTGTAATCCATGCAGACTGGTGGGTTCTGTTCGCTTTTGTGGGTGTGCGCGTGTAATGCCGTGGTTATCATATTGGCACATTCCAGGGCATGATTTGGCTTTATAGTATTTTAATAAACGGCTTTGAGTTCTGCAATGCACACCCGAGGCGTGGTTGGGCAAAGGAACATATAATGCACTAAATCAAATTTTAATAAAAAAGAAGGGAAAATACTTATTTATGCTTCACCTTTCTAAATCAATAAAGAATAAAAAAAGGCTAGAAATTACCAGGCCAAGGGAATTAACTCAATTGATTTAAGGACCAAGAATCAACCAATGAGAATGATCAAAACCGATATTGCTGAGGCACATGATTTGTTCCTTGACATGCCGATAGCCACCCAACAATGAAATTGCAAAATTAAAATTTTTAATGAAAAATTAATAAAATTACAGTGATTATAATCTCATAAAAACATCAAAGTTGTAGATTAACTATTAGACAGTGTGCATGTAGCCCACTTGTTGTCTATGGAAATCCCATGTTAAGTATTCAAGGTTGGTTGAGTCAAATGAGTTTCCGTCGAAGCAGTCCACTGAGACTGTCCAATCGTTGATGGATACCGGTGGGAAATAACTGATGCAATGGTTAGTGAGTGAAGCAGGGCACCATTGATTTCCTGGAGAGATGTTGTTAGAAGATCAATTACCTAGTCCAAAAATTTTACCAAATAAAGATTGATCAAGCCTTTGAAGTGCAAACTACTAATAACATACTTATAATCAGTTAAAGAAAGATTTCAAACGAGGCAAGGACTACCGCTGCTTGCAAATCTTGTTTTCTTTAATGATAGTTATGTGTAGCTAGTAGATTTTATTTTACTTTTTATACAAGTCCATTATGAAGTATTATTTTTTATTTTGTTTATATGTGATAATGCTAAGAAAATAGGGGTGAAACTGATCTACACAAGCTAATTTAATGTATTACTTCACAATTACCCTGCATTTCACCAAAAAACTATTTAGCTTCATTCAAATGATAAAGAAAAAATCTATCTATATAAATAATAATAATATAAATAAAATAAAAAATTAATGTAAAATTTAAATATTATCATTATATTAGATCAATTATTAAAATAATTTAATAAAAAAATACTACTGTATAAAAGTAGTTTAAATCATTTTGTTAAAATTTTACTATATCAAATTATATTGTATTGTTTTGGAAGCTCTAATAATGAAAATGAGAATAAAGTTTTTAAGTGTAAGAAGTTTTTAATTTTGATTTGCAAGAATTAGCCATACGTGGACATTGCATTTTTTTTAGTTTAATTTGTCTTAATTATTGATAATCTAAAATTTTGAAATTTTATTTCTTGTTATCTTAAATTAATTGTTGAGAAATTAATTGTTATCTAACCTGTTTTTAAATTTTTGTAGTTTAAAACTTTGTGGACGTTTTTTCGGACAAAAGAGTGAGAGAAGTTTTTTGAAAACTTTGTTCATTTCCTTATCGAAATACTTCTTCATTATTAAAAAACATAATAATCATTTTAATTATTTATAATAAAAAAATCATTAAAAAAAAATACTAAAAAAAATGTATTGCATATATAAATATTTCACATCAAATTATTAAAAAACAAAAATAATGAGTTTTCAAGACAAAAGAGTGACAAAAAATAATTATAATAAAAAAATCATTAAAAAAAAATACTAAAAAAAATGTATTGCATATATAAATATTTCACATCAAATTATTAAAAAACAAAAATAATGAGTTTTCAAGACAAAAGAGTGATAAATTTTTTGGAAAACTTTGTTCATTTCCTTATCTAAATACTTCTTCTTCATTATAAAAAAAACAATAATCATTTTAATTATTTATTAAAAAAAACCATTAAAATAAAATATAAAAAAAATGTGTTCCGTATACAAATATTTCACATCAAATTATTAAAAAACAAAAGTAATGAGTTTTTTACCTTTCGACAATCTTTTCTATAGAATATTTAATGTTATGTGGGTAGTATAGAGATATGTGGATTTGAGCATTAAATATAATATTATGCAGCAATGTGAATATTGGTTGCCACAATCTCTTTTTATTGATATTGAAATTATAAATGGTTTTATTTAAATGTTTAATATAAATTTAAGAAATAATATTGGATAATGGAAATATTTGTTGTCTTGTTTTATATTTTTGATTGAAGTTGGTCTGTACTATTATGTTTAGATATTTGATATATAAGAAGAAGCTTAACAATATGGAAGCTAAGAGGTTCCCCAAAATTGCTTCTAACTTTAGACAAAATCCTCTCCTGTGCTTCAAGGGCGGGTGGCATCAACTTTAGACAAAATCCTCACCTGTGCCTCAAGGACCGAATACTAATCTTTGCTAACCTTTGGGGGATTAAGGAGGAGATCATCATGGGAAGCAAGGACAGTATCAAAGATAGTATTACCTCCAATTTTAAGGACAAGATGTGGGATGCTAAGGAGTTGGAGGGTAAAAGGAAGCTACGGTTCTATAAGGAGGTGATCAACCCCACCCTCGATAACCAGAATTATCTCTCTATGTTGACTAACACTAAGAATAAAATGAGCATCGCTAGGATTAGAACTAATTCTCATGAGCTTCAGAGTGATAACCTGCGGTGGTCTACTCCCGAGACTCCGTGTGACGATAGAATTTGTCAGATTTGTGATATTAAGAAGGTGGAAGATGAAAATAACTCCCTTTTACATTGCACCGCTCTTGCCCACATCCACCCTCAATTCCCTATCATTAGCCACACCTCCAATATTCTTGACTTATTAAGTCAACCCAACTATAGCTATCTTGGAACGCTTCTTTCCCTACTCTTTGATCACAAAAATAAGATTTTGAAGAATGATAATTAGGATCTCTTTTTTTGAGGTATAGACCACATTGGTCTTAATGGACGTTAATCATCATCATCATTGATAAATTTTTTTTTTTTTATAAATTAATTAATTATATTTATTTTAGTTAAAAATAATAATTATTTTAAAATTATAATATAAAATAAAATATATTGTTACTATTAGAGTTTTATTTTGTTATTAAATAGCATTTTTTTTGCTATTAAATAATATAGATATATATATAATATGAATGACCTATGATGACAATTTAATTAAAATGCTGTTTTTGTTGGCAATTAATTTTACAAATTCATGGGAAAAAATTGTCTCGTCCATAAGTAAATTTATTGTATAATTTTCAGAATTGAAATATTACTTATTGTATAATTTTCAGAATTGAAATATTAAATATTATATAGTAAATTAATAATTATCTTATTATTTTTTAATTTTTCATTAAATATCATATTATTCTCATCTAAAACAAAAATAATTATTAGTGGGATTGTAAACATTAGTGGTTTAAATTATTTTAAATGCATAAACAAATCTAAGCCCTAAATAGGGTTAAAACAATCTAGTTATACCATACACAAATTAAACTTGCACTTCCCAAAAATCAATTATCGCATTTTATAGCAGAAAACTAAAGTCGACTACCGTACAAACTTTTTCATTGTTTCTGATGTATCATCATGGATTCACTAATCAACTGATCTGGATGGATGTTTCTGATGCGCTTAAACACTAAAGAGAAAGAGAGGAAGATTTGCGCGATGATGTTTATAGAAGTAGAAATCTGGATGTTTCTCATGGGCTGAAACACTAAAGAGAGAGAGGAAGATTTGGGCTATGAAGTTTATAGGAGTAGAAATTTGCTAACGAGACAAGTCCATAATTGGTTTTGAATTAAATTATATTTTTAATAAAATGTGTAAAATTTTAAAAGAATCAGTGTGATAAGTAATTTCAAAATATTAATACCACGTAAATATTTTGAAATGTAAATAGTAAGGATGATGTGATAGGTTAATTATTAATTTATTGTTTTATTTTTATTTTTATTTTAGATGAGAATAATATGATATTTAATGAAAAATTAAAAAATAATAAGATAATTATTAATTTACTATATAATATTTAATATTTCAATTCTGAAAATTATACAATAAGTGAAATATTAAATATTATATAGTAAATTAATAATTATCTTATTATTTTTAATTTTTCATTAAATATCATATTATTCTCATCTAAAATAAAAATAAAAATAAAACAATAAATTAATAATTAACTTATCACATCATCCTTACTATTTACATTTCAAAATATTTACGTGGTATTAATATTTTGAAATTACTTATCACACTGATTCTTTTAAAATTTTACACATTTTATTAAAAATATAATTTAATTCAAAACCAATTATGGACTTGTCTCGTTAGCAAATTTCTACTCCTATAAACTTCATAGCCCAAATCTTCCTCTCTCTCTTTAGTGTTTCAGCCCATGAGAAACATCCAGATTTCTACTTCTATAAACATCATCGCGCAAATCTTCCTCTCTTTCTCTTTAGTGTTTAAGCGCATCAGAAACATCCATCCAGATCAGTTGATTAGTGAATCCATGATGATACATCAGAAACAATGAAAAAGTTTGTACGGTAGTCGACTTTAGTTTTCTGCTATAAAATGCGATAATTGATTTTTGGGAAGTGCAAGTTTAATTTGTGTATGGTATAACTAGATTGTTTTAACCCTATTTAGGGCTTAGATTTGTTTATGCATTTAAAATAATTTAAACCACTAATGTTTACAATCCCACTAATAATTATTTTCATAGTTTTTAATGGAAAAAATAGAATATAAAATAATTAAACTATCCCTTTGTCCTTGTACGAATATCCAGTACAATTAGTTGATTGGTTCAAATCAAAATTAAAACAGATCACCAAATTGACAATGGAGGACAGCAGCGACGAATACCATGGGGAGGTGCGAAAACGCAGGGAAGCTGCCATTTATGCAACACAAATCTGTGGCTGGTTATTAAATCTGTGGTGGAAAATAACTAGCTTGTCAATAGGTCACAAATGCTTGGGGTTATATCCGTGATAGGTGGCGAGCGCACGGCCCAACGGTCGAATGGGTCTCCGTGATAGGTGGCGAGCGCACGGCCCAACGGTCGAATGAGTGTCCGTGATAGGTGGCGAGCGCACGGCCAACGGTCGAATGAGTGTCCGTGATAGGTGGCGAGCGCACGGCCCAACGGTCGAATGAGTCTCCGTGATAGGTGGCGAGCGCACGGCTTCACGAGAAGAGTGGCGTTAAAATTGAAAAACTAACGATCGTACCATTTCAAACCAATCCAGGTTATGCTACCTCAGCAACGAAGCTTCGTCGAGTTAGGTCAACGAAGCTTCGTCGAGTTATGTCTTTTAGATAGCTGGTTTCCTGGAGGTCATTAAAATCAGGTTGGAATTTCAAAACAAAACCATTTTGATAGTTTTTAAGTTGTTTTTGACTAATTTTCCCATTTTCAAAAAATATAGACAGTTTTTGGACCAGCAATTTGCCCATCCCCAAGTAAATTCCATTCAAAGTCTTTACCTTCCAGGCAACGCTTTAGACACAGATGGCCAATAGTAATTATGCTGTTTGCCTTTATTGCATACGGTACTTTCTTGTCAAAAGCAAAAGCAAATGCCGAACTGTCTGTCAGATCGTATCATGTGATCCAATATTCAGGGGAAATAGCTGTACACTAGATGGCTTCATTTTCCGTGTTACGGTATGCAGAGTTGTGGCCCAAACTTGTCGCGGAAGTTAAACGTTCTGGGCTTTTCTCCCTTTTTCTTCATATTTTCTAGTCGATTTTACTTTTGGATATTCGATTTTACTTTTACAATTGAGGGTTTTTTTTTTTTCAACAGTTTTTTCATCTAAAATTTATTTGAACCAAAGATTTGATTGGTAAAGTTTGCACAATCCTATTCCCTCAATGATTTTTTGGAAATTATTTCATCCTAGAAACCAAAATCTTACAATAATTAAACTGCACTAAAATTTTATAAATTTTATGATATAATGATACAATTTTATTAGCTAAGGCTTCGGGAATTTGAACTGCGATTTTTTTTTCTTTCTTTGTGTATGAAATGCCTTCAAAATATATTAATTCATTATTAATTTTTAAAAAACCAGAATAAACAAAAAAAAAAATTAATTAAAATAATAAAATAAAAACAAAACATTTTTTTTTAACAAGGAGGGGTTAATTTTTGTCTGTTGAATTATAGAAACTGATTTTGGAAGTGTCTGAAAATTAAACCCGTAATTTTCCAATAGAAAAAATGTTTTAATAACAAAAGCAAGAATACTTTAGTAACTAGAATTTAACAAATTAAACTAAGTTTGAGAACTTCAATTTTCAGTCTCTGTTAAACATGCGTCGTCTACGGAGGTGGTAGAATTGTCTAGTTAAAAGTGACTAGAATCTTGCCAAAACAAATTCAAAAAATCTCGCAGTAGTAGTGTTTGAAACATGTTTTTGACTGTGGAAATAGATTCAACACCATTAAAAATCTTTAAAACACTCAAAATCTTAAAATTTAACAATTATAATCTAAATTTACAAAAATCTCTACCATATTTTATCAAAATTTTATCCATAATTTTCGAAACAAATTTATAGACTTGTTAAATTACCATAACTAATTTGAATTTATGTTAGCTCGTTTTTTTTAATAATAAAAACGGCTTTATTTTAGGGAGTGGATATGGGAAATTTTATTCGGCATGTAAATTACAATTTTAACATTACTCTTATTGTATATAATCTTATTATATATAATCTTATTATACATAATCAAATACAGTGCATATTTTACATCCAAACTTTTATTACTATTAATCGAATTTGAATTGATGAGGTCTTGAATTTTTAGCTGTCGTGCAACCTATCTTGATATCTTATCAACATTTTTGTTACGACTTCTCAGAAATTGCGCAATTCATTTGGGACAATTAGCTAGCTTTTCTTAGAAATTGGCTAATGTAGGGTAATTTTGGACAGTAATCACATTTTTTTCTAAAAATTGAGCAATTTCTCTTAGACAGCCAACAGAGTTCCTCTCAAAAATTGAGCAAATCTCTCTCTCAGTCAAGTAGGTTGTTGCATGTGCCTTCAGTCGAAACTGCGAAAGATGAGGTAGAAATAAATATGATTATGATGGCTAGGCATCTCCTCCCTCATTCACGGATTGAGAAATAAAAGTAAGTATGGAATAAATACGTCCATACTTCAGCTTTAGGCCAGACCATTACCTCTTAATGCCGCTTCTAACCAAGTGCCATACATACAGTATAGTAGACGACTTGGCACAATCACTTGTTGCGATGTCCACGTTAGAAGCCCTCCAATCCTACCCATCTCAAAAAAAACTCTACTAACCAATTTTGCCTCTTCTTTACTTCAAGAGTGATTGTAGGTTGAATGGATTCACTATAAAAGAGTGATTGTAGGTTGAATGGATTCACTTGGTCTTTCTTTGCCCCATTTTCTTTTAAATGAGGAAAATCTTATTGAAACTTTGAAAATATAAAATAAAAATCATCCTTGATATGTGGAGAACCTTTACCATCAATAATAAAAAGGGAAAAGGTGTTCACCCATAATTAAAATCTTTTCATTTGATATAACCACTCAGGTAGATGTTATATAATTTGGATATATTGAGCGTTTTTAATAAAAGGCTATGGGTATATATACTATCATGAAATTTAGGTGTGATGGGAAAGTGGACCATATATATTTTTTTACTTTTACTTGCCATTAAAATAAACTACTTAAAGCGGATATTTACCATTATGTATGTGAGGGATTTTTTTTTGGGTAGGTAAGTACTCACGGGGATTTGAACCAATGATTTATCACAAAGAGTATTTTAACAGTACACCCATTCACCTTTAATCCAAAGCCTTGACATTTAAATTGTACATTAAATTGTACATTATTATTAAAGAAGATTATTTATTAAATAATTAATTTGACATTACATTATTATTCAAGAAAAATTTAATGTTTTATATTTTTAATGGCTTTTTTGTTTATGAATTTTGTTTAAAATACATTGGAATGATAAATTTGAATTGTTAAATAATATTTTATGTTTTTAGTGCTTTTTTTTTTTAGTTTTGTTTAAAATATATTGGAATGATAAATTTAAATTGTAAATTCTATATGTACTGATTATTTTTAAAAAACTCATCACAAGTTTTTCCACAAATTTTAAAGATTATTTTAAAGTTTTGAAGACTAAATTTATTTTTACATTCAAAAAATCTAAAATAATAATCACATTGGAATTGATTTTTTAATTTCAAAAAAACAAAAACAAAAACACAAAATAATCAAATTGTTCATTTTTTATTTTTAATTATTAAATTTATATGTAATTTAATGTATTTTCAAGATCCCCCATGGGGGAGTGATCCTGGGAGGGAATGTGTCATATTGAAAGGTGAGCCCCACTCACACCTGCCATTTTCTTGTCATGGCGTGGCATTAACTTAATCTGTCGACTTGGTTTCATAGCCTCACGCCCCTCATTATAAATACATGAGGGTAGATGCAGGGTGATAAGGTACATGGTGCAGTGTGGTGGTGGTGAGGAGATGTCATCACTTGACCGCTCCTCATATGTTGAGGTTGTGTTTTTTGTGGGTTGGGAAGGATTTTCCTGCTACCTTGAGGAAGTAGGTGGCATCTGTGGTTTAGAGCCTAGAGCGACATTCATGTCTGTGTTTCTCCACAAGCTAATGATACTTTGGGGTCAATGTTCTTCATTCTCTTCTTGCATGTTTCGCCAAGCGGGTTAGTTTTTGAATTGGTGGCCATCCTTTCGAATTTAGCTCTTTGAGACAATAATTTTGCAGGTATATCATATTCTCGTTCAATCTTTTTTAGTGGTTGTTGGTACCCTGATTCGTTCTCTATGCAGTTTTAGTTTGAGGGTTTTCTCTAGTTATCTGAAGGTTCAATATATTATTAGGGAAATTCGTTTTTTCTCCCCCTGTAACTACATGCTAGCTCCTATAGCGAGGAATTAGGGGCTTTCTTTTACAATTAGGAATGTCCTTTATCTCTCTTTAATTGGAATTCTCATGATTAAGTATTTGTTGGATTTGTGCTCTGGGTGTGTTTTTAAGGATTAGTTGAGTCTAAGAAGTTTTATGGTGTTTCTTTGTAAGTGGAGTTCTGAGAAATTTGAGCCTTATTTGTGTTGTGAATCAAAATTATTTTATCAAGATGAACCCTAGGTATGGAGACTAGGGGATGATTTGATTTTGTTTTGGGTGGGCTCACGTGTGTTAATCGTTTGTCCTATGTCTAGTAGTGTTGGTTGAAGCTACTTCTTTGGTTGCAGTAGTGGTCATAGTGTTCTTGTTATCATATCTCTTGGTTAGCATATTCCTTATTGCAGAGGAGGGACTACCTCTTCTGATATCCATTGTTGCCAGATTTTTCCTTGGGAATAAATTTTATCCTACTTTAATTCAGCCTCGCTAGACGTTTGCAGGGAAAATTTGATGTTGGAATCAAAGGATTTTGGAGAGCTCCCTTACTTTTCTAATTCGAAAATAGGAGGTCAAGGTCTCAAATGGGTTCCAAACCTAGGTAACCTCAAGAAAAGATGATTGCATTTCCTGCATTCTCTCTTTGTTCATCAACTTATGGACACACTCTTTCGAATTGTTTTGAGGGAAAAATAAGTTGACAAGTACAACCTCTTTGTTGGTTAGGAGGACATGTGTATATTGAGGAATATAAGGTTATGCCTGGATGATATTGTTGCTCATGTAAAACAGGTGGAATTTGCGGTGTCTACCTCTAACTCAACTTCAAGTGACTTAATGGATCCTCTTTGAGATCCCAATATCCCTCCTAATGACCCTTCAGTTGATAATACTTATGATTTCATTTTTATGTCTCCTGATTGAGGCAAGTCTCTGCCTTTGTAGTTTTGATATCAATATGTTCCAAGCTTTTCTCGATTCTACTATGCATAATGGTTTTCCTATGGTGAAATATGGAAGTTTCAAGATAAATATGGTTTTTGTCTTGGGCCCTCACTTGGTTTATCCTAAGATTGTGTCATTTATCCAATGGTGGATGGCAACAGAATGGGATAGTGCACTATCTTGTGTTTTGAGAAAAGCTACTAGTTGCAGTGATGAATCCTACCCAACCTGCTTCAGATTGACAAGGTTGTTCAACTTGCTTGACATCTTCAGCTACTGCTCTGGCCCTTCAGCTCAAGGAGCGTTCTTTCTACAGGCAATGGTTCTATTATTCGTGTTGGATTTAAGAAATGTATGTCTATATTCTTGGCGTCACACAAAGATGGTGCATTGTGGATTATTGTTAACTATGTTTATTAGTACCTATGGTACTTTCTCTCTTTTGTTGTATGTAATTTTGCTTCAAGGTCAAGGGAGGGATAACTTAGATCTAGTGTACCAGACTAAGTCTGCTCTCTAATCTTTGAAACCCCAAATTTTTGGTTAAAGGTTATCGTGTTCATGTTTTTTGTTGTCTTATGGAGATCACTATACTCATGTAGATATATTTGGCAAACTATGGACTCTCAATGTAATCTCTAGTTTATTAATGAATATCTTTGGCAAGTATATAAAAAAAATTCATTTTCAAGGGTAATAATCTTTTTTTAAATAAGAGTTTTGAACGATCATGAATTTAATATAATTTTTATAGGATAAGAATTTTGAATAATCATGAATTTAACATAGTTTTTTTTAATATTTTTCTTTGAAAAGAGAGTTATGATTAACATTTTAAAAAATATTTCTTGGTGCACATTAGTTTGTTTTGTGGAGCTTAAGCACCATTAAATTATGTATTCAAATCTCAAAAAAAAAAATTGAAAATCTAATCATAAATATATATATATATATATATATATATATATATATATATCTTCCACAAGACATCAAAACTCTACCAAAAAAACTTCACAAAATCATAATAATCGTCTCTTATCATTGAAATGGTCATACGTTAATGACTTACTTAACGCAGTTGAATCCCAAAAACGTCTAATATAATGCACTGCATAAACCCCTAATACTTAAATTCAAAAAGAGTGAAGGGATCTCTACTTGAATGGTTCATGAGGCACAATACTTGCTAAGGTTTTGCAAATGGGGTAGCAAGCTAAGTGGGTTTGATTGTGGGGAAAACTCCACAGTTAAGCGCGCTTGAGCCAGACGAGATCTGGGATGGGTGACCTCCCGGGAAGTCCTGGTTACCGGGTGCAAGCCCCGGAAGTGACGATTGATGCTATGTGATTCATTTCACTAGTTTCAATCCCACTTCTTCACCCCTGTGAGCATCACCCGATGCAATGAGTGCTAAGTGAACAATTCAAAAATCATGAGAAATTAGTGAGTTATGACTACCTCTCATGGAAATGGTCATACGTTAATGACTTACTTAACGCAGGATCTGGGATGGGTGACCTCCCGGGAAGTCCTGGTTACCGGGTGCAAGCCCCGGAAGTGACGACTGATGTGATTCATTTCACTAGTTTCAATCCCACTTCTTCACCCCTGTGAGCATCACCCGATGTAATGAGTGCTAAGTGAACAATTCAAAAATCATGAGAAATTATTCAGTTACGACTACCTCTCATGGAAATGGTCATACGTTATTGACTTACTTAACGCAGTTGAATCCCAAAAATGTCTAATATAATGCACTGCATAAACCCCTAATACTTAAATTCAAAAAGAGTGAAGGGATCTCTACTTGAATGGTTCATGAGGCACAATACCTGCTAAGGTTTTGCAAATGGGGTAGCAAGCTAAGTGGGCTTGATTGTGGGGAAAACTCCACAGTTAAGCGCGCCTGAGCCAGAGGAGATCTGGGATGGGTGACCTCCCGGGAAGTCCTGGTTACCGGGTGCAAACCCTGGAAGTGACGATTGATGCTATGTGATTCATTTCACTAGTTTCAATCCCACTTCTTCACCCCTGTGAGCATCACCCGATGCAATGAGTGCTAAGTGAACAATTCAAAAATCATGAGAAATTAGTTAGTTACGATTACCTCTCATGGAAATGGTCATACGTTAATGACTTACTTAACGCAGTTGAATCCCAAAAACGTCTAATATAATGCACTGCGTAAACCCCTAATACTTAAATTCAAAAAGAGTGAAGGGATCTCTACTTGAATGGTTCATGAGGCACAATACTTGCTAAGGTTTTGCAAATGGGGTAGCAAGCTAAATGGGCTTGATTGTGGGGAAAACTCCACAGTTAAGTGCGCTTGAACCAGAGGAGATCTGGGATGGGTGACCTTTCAATCCCACTTCTTCACCCCTGTGAGCATCACCCGATGCAATGAGTGCTAAGTGAACAATTCAAAAATCATGAGAAATTAGTCAGTTACGACTACCTCTCATGGAAATGGTTATACATTAATGACTTACTTAACGTGGTTGAATCCCAAAAACATTCTTTCATGGAAATGGTTATACATAAATGACTTACTTAACGCAGTTGAATCCCAAAAACATCTAATATAATGCACTGCATAAACCCCTAATACTTAAATATTAAAATTAATATAAAATCTTAAAATTAATATAAAATCTTAAATTGAAAAATTATTACATTTTAAAACTAATAATTAAATATAAAAAAATTAGAGAGATCATTAAACATTTTAATGAACATAATGATAATTATATTTTACATCTAATTCCCTTAAGTGTTTTCGTATCCAAATTATTTTATTTGGGCCTTTATTCTTTAGCAACTTATAGTTGTAGATGAGGGGTTTTTTATACGTATCCTCAAATATATCTATGTCACCAATATCATATGGAGTGGCTATATGGAAAGAAGAATTTATTCACCACGTTTGAATTTATTTACCTTTTTTTCCTATATATTTAGTTGATCATAGTAATGTTGATATATTTAGTTGACCATAGTAATGTTGATGAGAATTTTTTTGAGTGGAAAGGTATTATGGACCAGATGTATAATAAATTATGAGAGATGTATAATTCGATTTATATTTGAGTTGGAGTTATATGGTTTTTAAATAAATAAAATATATTTTTTAATTAAATAAAAATATATTGTTTTAAGTTTACGGAGTTTTGGATTGACGGTGAATGCATGTACTGGTAAGGCATTTCTTGCAATAGGTCATTGGTTCAAATCTCCCGGGGTGGTTACCTATCAAAAAAATATATATTGTTCTAATAAAAGGTATATATATATATGATTAATTTTAATTAAAAATATTATAAAACAATAATAATCACATTTTTATTTTATTGTCCATAAAAAATTATCATTTTACATCAATTTTAACCATAAATAAAGTAACTAAAATTTTAAAAATATTTTATGTTTACCTTTGACTACGAGGAAAATGTATAATTACTATATTTTTTTAAATATTTCAATTCAAAATTTAAATAAATTATTTGAATGTTTGTGTCACTTACTTTATATCAATATCACCTTATGAGAGTTATCATAAAATATTTCAATCACTAAAAGTAAGAAGTAATTTCCATGTCCAAAAAATGGTAATTAAAGATAAAAAAATCTAGTTACTTCCAAATAAAAATAACAAGAGTAAAATATATAATTCATTTAATTCTTAATATAAAAGTAGTATACAGAATTTAAATAATAATAATAAAATATTATTAATAATAATAAAATTCAATGTAGATCACAAATAAAGCATTTTAATATGTTAGGTTAAGCAATATTGACGTGTATTTAAAAATATATTAATGACAAAAAATATTTTAATGTGAAAATATAATCCATAAATAAAATATTTCAATGTTAAATGTGTTTACCTTGTTTATGTTAAAAAAAAATCCTATATATATAATACATAAAATAATTTGGAAAAAAAATACTTACGATTAAAACATTTCAAATAATTTCAATATTCTACATTTTAGTGCTCTTTTAGGTATAATTTTTGGACAATTTTGTAAAAAATCCAACAAATATTTGTTGGAATTACAAGTTCAAGCTATGTAGTCTACACAATTCAAGTGCCCAGTGAGATTTTCAAGTCATTGAATCCATTTATGCATTCAAAAATATAATTTAAATAATAAAAAATTATCCACAATGCATGTGTGTATTTATCTCAAGCGTTATGCAGGAATGATTAGAATCCTCCCACCAATGTTCACCAATGTTAAATTTTAATAAGTGGCTTGACATGATAAGCTTTAGTGTAATAGCACCCATGTTCAATTCTGTTAAGTGGAAGTCTTGTTTTAAATCAATATAACAGTAAAAGAATGTTGTTTAGTGGTGTCTTTATGTTCAACATGAGCATATTTTATTAAATTTATTATATATCTTTTTAAATATAAATTTAAGTAATAAAATCCTAATAATCTAATTTTCTTGTTTTAAATCAATAAGAAAGTAAAAGAATGTTATTTAGTGATGTCTTTATTTTCATGAATATTTTATTATATATCTTTTAAAATATAAATTTAAGTAATAAAATAATAATAATACTAATAATCTAATTTTAAATTCATGTTTAAGACAAATATTAAATTGGTGTATAAGGCCCTCTTCTTAATGGTACAAGGGACTTGCCTCCAAGTCTATTTATCTATTAAATTCTATAGAGTATATGTAATCTACACCCCTTTATATTTGAATTTGTAGCTTCTTACGAGAAAGCATATGTTTATGAAGAAGTATTATTACTTTATAAGTGTTTGCCTATAAGATAGTTAAAATATCATCATACATAACTAGACAAAATTAAGTGGATTGCATATTTTGAAAATATTCTAAAATCCAAAAAAGTAAAATCAATTGTTTAACCTCGCTTTTTGCCATTTCAAAATATTCTTAGAATCTCTCACCCAAATAAGTTGGATAAACTATATGATAGATTAGATTTTGTTTTAACTTAAATACATTATTTTGAAAATGTTTTAAAAGTAAAGTTTATAAATAATTGGGACAACGACGAAGAAGAAACATTTCCATTTTTTGAAAATGTTTTAAAAGTAAAGTTTATAAATAATTGGGACAACGACGAAGAAGAAACATTTCCATTTGTACGATAATGTGTAGGGTTTTATACTAATATGTTGTAATTTTCTAATTAATAAATATTAAATGTTGAGTTAGTCGAAGCCCCACACATCAAAACAAGATTAAATAATAAAAAATAATATTGACATAGTGATGTAAAGAGTAATGGAAACACATAACGTTGAAATAATAAAAAATAATATATCATCGAGACACATAACGGTGAAATAATGAAAAATAATATTAACGTGATATAAAGGATAAAAATGTAAAGCCATAACTTATATCCTTACACAACAATCTTTTCTAAAATTTCAACTTAGGCGATGGAAACCTATTAATTGGATATAAAGGATAAATTGACATTGAAAAAACAGAAAATTAAGGACGGGAATAGAAAGGAATTTGGAAATATAATTGAGGCAAAGCAGAAATTGGAAGGAGAAATGGAGGATATCCAACAAAGGATAATTTTGGAGGGTCGAGACGAAGATAAAAGTCGTGAGGAAGGATGAATTCTCAGTTTGTTGGAGGAGAGACGAAAGCAAGAGGAGATTTTGTGGAGACAAAAATCAAGGATCCGCTGGCTAAGGGAAGGGGAACGTAATACAAAAATTTTTCATCAAGCCATGATCCAACATAGGCAGAGGAATAGGATTTTTTCACTTAAAAATGAGGAAGGAGAAAGAGTGATAGAACAGAAGGATATTGAAAAGCTCCTGGTTGATTATTTTAAAGGAATCTTAACGGAAGATCAACAGGATCGAAACGAGGCTATTCATCATATCTGCAGGGAGATTCCGAGATTAGTAACTGAGGATCAGAATAAAGCACTAATGCGGGTAGTAACTATGGAAGAATTAGAAGAAGTGGTGATGAATATGAGCAAGAATAAAGCCCCAGGGCCAGACGGTTATACGGTGGAATTTTTCCAGGCTAGCTGGCATTTTATAGGCAAAGAGGTATTGGACGCGGTGGAAGAATCACGAATGAGACAGTATATATGGCCCGGTATTAACTCAACCTTCTTGACCTTAGTCCCTAAAAGTAATAACTCTGATGAACCTCAGGGATTTAGACCCATTGCATTGTGTAATGTCATCTACAAGATTATCTCCACAGTGATTGTGAAAAGGCTAAAATCTCTTTTACCTAACTTAATATCGCCTGAGCAGACCGGTTTTGTGGAAGGACGACAAATATTAGATGGTATTGTGGTATCTCAGGAAGTGATACACTCCTTAAAGGTGCAGAAAAAGCAGGGTATGCTTATGAAGTTGGATTTATCTAAGGCTTATGATCGCTTAAACTGGCAGTATCTTCGGGAAGTACTGGGTGCTTTTGGATTCGATAACAGGTGGATTACATGGATTTTTAGTATGATTTCAACACCGAATTTCTCAATCCTGGTCAATGGTCTTCCAACGGCTTCGTTTAATGCTACTAGGGGTATCCGGCAGGGTGATCCAATATCTCCATTTTTATTTATCTTGGCGATGGAAGGCTTAAGTCGAAGGATCAAGAGAGAGGTTAGGGATCGCAGAATTAAAGGTATCAAATTGTGGGGGCCTAATCTCGTTATCACACATCAACAGTTTGTTGATGATTTGATGCTATTCGGAGAAGCAACGCTTAGGGAGGTCAGAAACTATAAATCGGTTCTAGCAGTTTTTATGCAGGCGTCAGGTATGTCGGTAAATAATGATAAGTCTTGTACTTTCATTTTCAATACTCCTGCAATTGTCAAAGCACATTTAACTCGAATATTAGGCTTCAGACAGGGTGAATTACCAACCAAATATCTGGGGGTCCAATTAGATATCAATTCCCATCGCATAAAGAACTGGCAGAGTTTATTGGAACGGGTTAGAAAACGCTTAACTAATTGGTCATTCCGGGTGTTGAATTTAGCTAGTCGTGTTGTCCTTTTAAAATCTGTTTTACTGTCTATTCCCATATATTCTTTGTCTAGTATGGCAGCGCCTAAGGGTGTCCTTTCCAAAATGCGGGAAATATTTGGAAAATTCCTGTGGGGAGGTCCGAAACAGCAGCGAAAATGGGTCCTGGTTTCATGGAAGAAGGTTATCCAACGAAAAGATGATGGTGGTTTAGGAGTTCGAGATCCCGAAATTATCAATAAGGTTTTGGGAGCGAAATTGTGGTGGAGATGGGTGCAGGGAGGTACTGATTTATGGAAAAGACTCTGGACCCGAAAATATAACATGCCCAGCACAATAGCAAATCGCTTACGCTTAGCAGTAACTCCCCGAGGATCACAAATATGGAACTTTGCAAGCAGTAATAAAGACATAGTGCGGGATCTAGCCTTTTGGGAAATTCGTGAGGGTGATATAGCAAGTTTTTGGGAAGAAGGGTGGCAGCAGAGGCATAAGTTAAATGGCGTCCAATCCCTTCATGAAGTACAAATGTTCGGACAAAGAGCAGGAATGTTATACGTACGCGATTATTGGCAAAGAGAAGCCTTAAACGATAATTGGCGAGTGTGGAAGCAGCCTAGGGAATGGGCAGATAGCATTAGTTTGGAAACAGAATACCGGTATAAGCAGGAAATGGAGTCAAGGAAAATTAAAATCAGAGGCGGTCAAGATATTCTACGCTGGGGTAAAATGATGAAAGGAATGTTCACTGTTAAAGAAGCGTATTACTGGAAATCGAGGGAGGAAAGGATTGAGGATCACCTGGACTGGAAGAAGCTCTGGGAGGGCAAATGGTGGCCTAAAATAACATATTTTGTGTGGCTGGTCTGCAAAGGACGAATCTTAACATGGGAGAATATTCAGAAACGTGGTATGTATGGACCATCACGATGTTATTTGTGTTGTCAAGAGGCAGAAAACCAGGAGCATCTATTAAATAGCTGCCTCTATGTTCAGAGCATTTGGGAAGAAATCAGAGTACTATTTGGTCAAACGCACAGGGACCCAACTAATCTCAAGGATACCTTATTTCATTGGGGTAAGGGGAATTTTCAGAGTAAGGTTGTTAGGCGATTATGGTCTTTGGTGATTGGTTTTGCAATATGGGAAGTCTGGAAGGAGCGCAATCGACGGATCTTTAGGGACAAATCTTCTCCACAATCACGAGTTTGGGAAGTAATATGTAAATCGCTAAAAGAGACGGTTTTATCTGAGGTATGGGATGAGAATGACTGGAAAATGCCCCAGGAGGAGCAACGAATAATTTTACAGCTGCATATAGATTATACAATGCTATTCCCTAACCTTGCAAAGGCGAATAGATATCAGGTACATAGTCCAAACCATTTTAGATTTCCAGGCGATTGACGACTCAAACTAAATTATGATGGGGCATCAAAGGGTAACCCTGGTTGTGCCAGTTGGGGTGGCCTTTTTCGAGATCATGAAGGGAGAACACGATGGGTGTATGCGGAATGGGGAGGCGATATGACTAATAATGAGGCGGAGTTATGGGGTCTCTATTACGGACTTCGAATTGCAGTGAGGAATGGCTATCGGAATCTAGAGGTGGAAGGGGACTCCAAAATTACCACGGATATGCTTACAAAATTGCGGAATGGCAAACGATGGGACCAAGTGGCGACGAGTTGGCGAACAGCTGCGATCATACAAGATATCGCAGGACTGCTTAATCAGATTGAGTATACGGTGGTGAGCCACGTCCTTAGAAATGGTAACCAAGCTGCGGATTTCCTCGCCAACTGGGGTACCGAAGCGGCCAGTAGAGTATTGGATGGGAGTTGGGCGGTGTACCACGACGATCCACGATGGGAGGCATTACAACATATACTTCAAAAGGATTATGATGCGGCATTACACGAACATCATTAATTACTACCCTAATAGGAATGGGAGGAGAACTGACATGGTAGTTAAGGAAGGACAGAGGGCAGTGAAGTGCGTGGATGGAAATTACTGTAGGGACGGCGAAGGTCATCACCAAACGAGCGGGATGATCACCCCAAGGACGAATTTGGGTACGTCTTCGAGGATGCGAGGGAGATGTGTTAAATGCATTGGGTACATTTCACATCATTATTCAACAGATGGGGCAAGTGTTCATGAAGGTGACAGACGGGCGTTCTGCATTAACCTGCAAGGGTGGCGGATGAAGGGCTTCATATGTTTTATTCGTAAGCGTGAGGAGGATAGCGTGCAATTCACAGAGATTATCTGGAAGCGAGATTGTAGAATGCAGCCTTCGACAGGGCCAAGTCTGGACGGTAGTATGGCGCAGGGAGAAGGCCGCTGGATGAGGAGTAAAGGAAAGCCTGCAGAGCAGAAGGGGAAGGGTTTAGTTGAGGAGGATGTCAAAGGAAAGGGGGTCTCAGAGGAATTCTTACCACGAATTTACTTGGATCTCTCCGATGAATCTGACAAGGACTTTGATATTAAGGATTTTTTGGCTGATGAGGAACCACGGCGGGTGACAGGAGGCAAGGTTGGTAAATGGCGACGTCGGAGTATTGACCCTGAGGTTTCAGAAGAGCGGAGGGAGGAGCCAGAAGACATTACTGAGGACGCAGGTGGCCGGCGTGGGAGAGGACGGCCGAAGGGACGGGGAGCTCAGTTCGGTCAGGGAAAGACTAGTGGAGGCAGTGGCAGAGGGAGTCGGCAGCCTGGAATGGATGACGAAGAGGCAGTAGGGTGTGAGCGCAGAGGCAGAGGACGCGGAAAGCGGGACATGCGTCGGAAATTGCATGAGGCAGAAGATGCCTATCTCCATGAGACAAATCCACATATTCGGAAAATTATCGATCATTTGGAAGAGGAGGCTCTGCAGGCAGCCTCTGATCCGGAGATGGAGGACTGGGAAAGCTTCCTCCCTGATCCAGGGCATACTAGAGGAAGGCTGTCATTGTACAAACAGTCGCTGCATGCTTACTGGGGCATGAAACGACTCCTTGCGAAAGCCATGGAGCAAGTGGCAGTTGAAATGGTAGAATTAACTCAGGGTCTCCCTACCTTTAAAAGGGAACTTCGAAACATCCAGATGACCCTGATTATGCAGGATCGCAAGATGGATAAAATTCTGCAGCTGTTCAAGGAAAATGGCTTTCAGATCAAGACAGAAGGAGGACCAAAGCTGGATAACCAGAATAAGTAGGAGCAGAACAATGCTGTCAAGAGGTTTTTATAGTTCTAGTTTTTTGAATTTTGAAATCCTGAATGATGATGTCTCATATAAGAAATAGTTTGCTTGTCGAAAATATATTGGGATATGTTGTATGGGTAAGTAGGCTGGATATGTATTTTTTGTGGATGGCAGTTAAAAACTATCGGTGGATCCCGGTTTCCCTTATGGGCGGGCATTGACATTGCTCGTATATGTATATGTTATCTTTTGATGAAGTAATAGAATTTCGCCTTAGTTTACAAAAAAAAATTAATTAAGATATTTGTTGAATAATTCATTTAATTTAATTTTATATTTTCTCCTTACACATGTAAAGTAAAATTACAAGATCTTTTTTCACTTTTAATTATTTTCTCTTTTTAAAATTAATATAAAATTACTTAATATTAAATATTTTATTTATAATTAAAAACTAGAAAAATATTTTTGCAGCATATACTATATTGTAAAATGATTAATAATAAAATTGTCAATATTTTACCATATTTTTAATTAGAACTAATCATTCATTTTTCCGAAGAAAGAGAGCGCGTAATTTCCATTAATTCAGAATTGCAGAAAATTACATGTTGTAGATGTTGTACGCATATGCTGTAGTGTGGGTATACCACTTACAATAACCAATACTTCAGGGAAGTATGCAGATAAGGCCCTCAAACAGGGCATCCAGAAAGAGGGTATGTAAACCCCAACAGGGGTGAAACCCTACCCTTACAAGCTAATAAAAAACAGAAAATAAAAACAGTACAGGAGTAAACCTCCATCCAACCCAAGCTAAAATAAACAGAAAAATAACAATGGCTCCTGGGGAAAGCGCAGTAGTTCGAAATGCCGCCAAGACAAGGAGGAGAGGCACGAAATGGAAAGGAGCAGCCAAGGTAGCCACCCCCCCACCCCCTCAACTCTCCATCTGTGAACAAAGAAGCCTGAGGAAGGTACCGCCCATATATCCAAAGAAACCGAAGAAAAAACCCACCAGAAACAGCCATTGAAGAGACGGCACGAATCGGTGCAGAGATAGACTCCACACCACAGATCCCTCAACGCATCCAATGACTGCCGAGGTAAGCCAGCAAAAAACCAAAAAAAGAAACCCACACCTCAGCAAGGGAACCCATCAGGGCTCAACCAGAGCAGAGGCGTTTCGGGTCTGGGGGCAGAGGCGGCTAGGGCAGCCACCTCGCCCCCACGAGGCCTAACGAAGCCCCCGCCTCCTCACCACGGCTCAGCACAAACTGGGACGGACCACCAAAACAGAGAACCGGAGTTGAGTCGAAATCCGCCGGAAACCAGAAGAGGTTGGTCACACTCCGCCGCCTCCCAAAACAGAGCACAAGCGGCGAAACTCTGTCTATGAAAAAAGCAGAGCAGGCACGCCAAAACTGGGACGGCAGACGAAGATAATATATCAGAGCCGCGCAGAGGAAAGCACGTCGCAAGGGAAGAGGGCCGCCGGAGAGAAGGGAAACAGATGCCGAAGTCGAAACCGCACCACCGGCAACCGGATCCGATGAACAGCAAACCCCACCCGACGAAGCAACCCCCGGCACAGAACTTTGCCGCACGACGGGAAGGAGCACCAAGCGAAGGTGGGAGGGCGGTCCGAAAGCCTCACCAGAGGCAGGCCCTGCCGCCGCAGGCGCGAAAGCAGCAGACCAGAGCCGAGTAAACCCTAGCAGCAGCCGCGGAGCCTAATGAGGAGCTCTAGAACTAATCATTCATATATAAATATCAATATTATTTTTATTTAAATAATATTTTATTTTAATTTTAATTAAAAAATAACACTTTTCGAGCAAATTGACCACTCAAGTATGCTTACGTATCTTTCTCATAGCATCCACGTGCATTCATATATATGGCAGGAAAGCAATCCACAGACAGTTTTGCAATTGCCTTGGCAACATTGATGTCATTAATCTACACATATGACGTCTCATAAATTTCCATTCTATATTGAATTCACATCCACATTAACAAACGGCTTTGCAATTACCTTGTCAATATTGATGTCAAAAATCCACACATGTGACGTATCATAAATGTCTATTTTATGCTATTTACATCCACATAAGCAATGGGAATAATGTTTAATGATGATGATAGACCAGGACGTTGTGTTTCATTAATATTAAT
Source organism: Pinus tabuliformis (assembly GCA_031772625.1). Taxonomy (NCBI): domain Eukaryota; kingdom Viridiplantae; phylum Streptophyta; class Pinopsida; order Pinales; family Pinaceae; genus Pinus; species Pinus tabuliformis. The sequence continues at coordinate 1,054,260,260 of CM062811.1, read as the reverse complement.
GTTGGTTTATATATATATATATATATATATATATATATATATATTAATGGTTATGAAAATGTAGTTTTTTAAGTTATAAATAATATAAATTTTTGTAATATATAAAGTTTTGTTTATTTTTTTATTATTATAAAATTATGGAAATGTTTTTTATTTTAATAATAAGAGGGAGCAGATAATTAAGAGGTTAAATTTGGGCCTTCTTATTCATGTCTCCCTTATTTCATGACGTTGGTTTTTTTCATTGCAATGCCAGAGACATGTTGGTGTGGTTTTCTTTATTGCGTGCACAATTTAGTGGCTTGCTTCAATTGTTCGTGGTTTGCTTTGGGCCTTTTCAATCAAGTTTTTTTTCTTGCCAGCGTTTCGCTTCATTGTTGCTCATGTTATGCTTTGGTTGTGCTATTGTTGTTGGTCTATCCCCTGTTGGTGCCTCTTCCACTCATCATTCATGCTTCTGTGCAAGGATTTTGCCACAACTTTTCTTCAAGGCATGGCTGCCCCGTTTCCTTCATCCTTGGTTGCATGTTCCATTGGGATTATTGATGCGGGCTCCCTAGGTAGTCTGTGCTCAGTATCTTGGATTTAGTTTATTGGTAATTGTGCCAACCTTGTTTTCATAAGGTCATTTGTCCTCTGTTATTGGGGTTTTTACCATGTCTCTATTTTACAAAGCTCATTGTTGTTGGGCTTCTCTTATGGTTTTCGACAAGCCTGCATGCTTTTCTTTCTTTCTTTGCTCTGAGCTATGGACTAGTGTTTGTTGACCCTAGGGTTTCTTTTTGCTTGAATGTGCCATATTTTTTCATGGCTCTTCGGTTGGAGATGGCTCTAGAATGTGCTTGCACATATACAAAATGTGTTTTTTTTCTTCTCTATATGAATAAAATTACACATCGTGTTTCTATGGGATTTTTTTTTTAATAATAAGATATGATCTTCACTTGGATAAGGTGTACACAAGGAGAGGCAATCACTCTTGTGTCGACCATCCTTTTACCATTCGATAATCCTCATCAACAAGAGTGGGTAATGTGATAGCAAAATGCTTCATCATGTAAGATAATGATGAGGAGGGGAGTAAACTCTTCCCAAATATTTGTAAGTACTGAAATTAATGAAACTTGTTAGAACTCCATGGACATGAATTGGCGATGGGCATGAGACATAATGATATGTGCAGGGGTTAGCTAGGTGTTGATCCAAAATGTATTCAAACTATGAGAAAGGATGTGAAAGTTGTAATTAAATGAAGTGCACAAGGGTAAAGTGAATAATTATTCCTCCAGATGTGGCAAACACATGGTGTGGGAAATATGTGTATAGGATTTTGGTGCTTGTTTATCCATTTTTAGAGTTATAATGAGCTAGGATGGAGCCTTTCAAACTCTAAATTGGGACATTGTTACTATGATATCTCCCTCCCATGGGGTTTACAAGAGCCAAGGTCTTAGAGCTGGGTGTTGAATACTCTATAAAGACAGACTGCTTCATCATCTAGAATAGTGGTTAGCTTTGACGACTTAGCAATTTCTATGTGGCCTAGAGCATTTTAACTCAGAGTAACATTGGTTAGCTAGGAAACAATGATGAGAGGTTTGGGACCAAATGATGTAGTTAAGAAAAGATAAGGAAATGGTTTTACTTGTTGCGCCTCCTTGTCTCACCTCACCAAAGAAAAGTGAGAGGAAAGGGTAGCATAAAGTTTTTATGGAGGGATGCAAGCTGAGGCCCGAGGTGGAAAAATAGGTGGCTACAAAGTGTAATACCTTGTCATACAATCAAATGTTGCAAGAAGTGGATGGGTGAATTTTAGACAAATTCTATTTCAAGACATTTGATGCCAAATTCTTCTATGTTTAAGAGATGCATTGGATAACATAAGCCACAATAATCCATGCCATGGAAAATACTAAGGGGATCCATGAGGACACTTGAAAATAATGGAGAATGGATTCGTTAGGTAGTTTTGATTGTGTGTGTATTTAGGAATTAGATCCTATTTTTTGGGAATTTGTTTGATCTCCCTAACTAAAGGGACTCCTATAATTTTTGTATCTTTTGATTTTTTATTCAATGAATGTTTAGCAACACTGCTTAGGCAACCACCAAGTGCAACTTGACTCACTTGTGAGATGTGTGGTTCATTCCTAAATTTTTTCTTCCATATTTTTGTGTTGGTATCAGAGCGTCAGGGTTGAGTTAAGCCCTTGTGGTTGAAATTGACGTGGGGATCCTTTGTGGCTGAGAGAGACTGGTAGGCGTAGAGCCTCCTTTATTAGTGAGTGAAGGTGTGAAGATCTCTTGGTAGAGTCAAGATCTAACATTTTCATGCATGGAGCTGTGTAGTCGCATTGGAAGTGTAGTAGATCTAACCTGCAAACATATTAAAAATTGAAATATGACCAATAACTGCAAAGATTCCCAAGATACACAAAGTATAAAACATTCATATCTTTATTAATATCAAAACCCTTGAGGGATGATAACTCAATACAATTACTCCTTAACGAAGGAGATCACTCCACAAGCCATCGTTTGTCAATACAAAACAATACTTGACATCTCTCAATGGGGGAGTCTCTAGATTCTATATAGGCTTCATACATACAATACTATGGGTCTCTCAAATTTCAATACCATACATACATTACAATGGGCTTATCACATTATTCCCTAACTACTTGTGGTCCCTTAGATAATGTGGGTTAATCACTTTATTTATTAAGTATTGTCCATTATTACATGAAATTGTTACATTATTCCTATGGGTACCTCCCTCTATATCCCATATTATCCCCCCTAGGTATACTACATTCCACCCCCCTTAAACATGTTTCGTCCCCGAAACATGAGAAGAACACAAAACCCTTGAGGTAGGGCAACACCTTACCTCGATCCCAATACAAATCCAAGAACAAACCATAGAATCTTCAGATCTTTACTAATATCGAACCCTTGAGATAGGGAAACACCATACAACTACTCTTTAAGGAAGGAGAACACTCCACAAATCATATGATTGTCAATACAATAATCCTTTATATCTCTCAATAGGGAGTCTCTAGCCTCTATATAGGCTTCACACATACAATACCATGGGTCTCTCAATACTATATATCTAATACAATGGGCTTATCACATTATTCCTAGTTACTTGTGGTCCCTTACATTATGCGAGTTAACCAATTTATTTATTAACTATGACCCATCACATTATTACATTATTCCCTTGGGTACCCCCCTCTGTACCCCATAATATCCCCCTAGGTATACTACATTCCACCCCCCTTAAACATGTTCATCCTTGAAACATAAGAAGAACACAAATAATAAGACCTACTCAAAGAGTAGTCCACTGGTACCATGCATGTGCATCTAGCCATCCAAAATAAAGTTGATTAATCAATCTAGTTGATGCCTCGCTTGCTTGAGATGGAACTTGTTTTTGGACACTTGATCTAGCATGTGCCTCGCTTGCATGAGATGGAAGTTGGTTCTGGTGGTTCCTTTGTGTTGATGTGTTGTGGGTCGATCATCGCACCTCTCTATTTGTTTCCCAGGGATTGTTGTTCCTGTTGCTAATTTGTTGCCACATTGTTTGTTGTTACCTTGTTGGGTGATGCAGGCAGTGATATTTTGAAGCTTTAACTGATGGAATATATTTCTTTAATTCACCACTTGATGGAGCCTGAGTGGTATCTTGTACGTGTTGTGGCGCCTACAGTTGTTGGTTGTCTTCCAGTATTACTTCCACCATGTACTCCTCATCTGATGTGTCAGTACCTACAGTGTTTTCTGCTTCGACTTCCTTGGACTCTACTTGTTTACTAATGGAAATATCCTACAATGTGATTTTCTTCTTTTTATACCAGAACCTGAGGAATTTCTTCTGCACATGAATATTAACGATACCAATAGATTCCATCTAAGGGTATCCCCAAAATAACATCAGCCATATCTAAAGCATAAAAATTATAATGCAACACATACTTATCCAGGGAAATCTTTAAATATTTATAAACTTACACCTCTTCATTATCAACCTGTGTGTGCTCCATTTGTTTTGTCGGGACTTGTAATCTTTTAGTCAAATGAACATTACTAAAATTATGCTTGCAACTAGGATTGATAGACACAATGACCTTCTCTTTCTGAATAGACCCATGAACATGTAATAAGGAGATACTAGTAGAGAGTAACCCCTTATGTATCTCATTACCATGTTTTCTACCATGAGACCACTTGTCTAAAAAGAATTTTTCAACTTCTTCATCAGGAAGGCTTACCAACTTCTTGTTGTCAAGTGAGCTCCACCATATGGTAGCCTCATCTCTAAAACTAAGTCATGCTAAAGATTTCCAATATTTCTGACATGCTTACTTTGCCACTTTTAGGAATTCTCCAATAGTAGGGCCATCATCTTTTCCTGTAAAATTCATCTTGCTAGAACTCTAAAATAGAGTGAGGGTTTTAAAAAAAAAAATCACTTTGGCGAAAATTTAAAATGGGCATAACTTGGTCAATATAAATTAGAATCCCTATTATAACCTGTTTTTGGAAATGGAATAACCATTCTGCATATGCTCTTATGATTGAAATCTTGATGTGGGCTCTCTGGAACTCAGATTCGCACTACAATTGTCTTGTCGTCACAAAAAAATTATGAAAAAGAGTTGACTTTAAATCGACGATATCTCCCTCATTCGAACTCTGATTCGACCAATTTTTTTTGTTTTAAATTGGGTAATTTTTCAGGAGGAGCATATGTTTGGAATCTATTTTCTTAAATTTTGCACAAAAACTGCAAAACTTTACTACAGATCCACCGTCCACGAATTGTCATCCGGAAAAATTCTGCAACAAAGCTGATTTTAAATCAGCGATATCTCCCTCATCCGAACTCCGATTTGGCCAATTTTTTTTTGGATTTGGTTAGTTTCCCACAAATAATCCAGATATTCTATTTGTCTTTTCAAAAATTTCACCAAAAGTTTCAGATTTGATCTACAAACTTGCGGCCCAAAAAATCCTACAAAAAATGCAAAAAAATGCTTCCCCTCTACGCCTAAGAAAGTGCTCTAATAGCACTTATATTAGACCTGACCTGAAAATAATAAAAATTGAAATATGACCAATAACTACAAATAATCCCAAGATAAACAAAGTTTAAAACCTTCATATCTTTATTACTGTCAAAACCCTTGAGGTAGGGTAACAGCATACAATTACTCCTTAAGGAAGGAGATCACTCCACAAGCCATCATTTGTCAATACAAAACAATACTTGACATCTCTCAATGGGGAGTCTGTAGCCTCTATATAGGCTTCATACATACAATACCATGGGTAATTACCATGGGTATCTCAATAACATACATCCATTACAATGGCCTTATCACATTATTCCCTAACTACTTGTGGTCCTTTACATAATGTGGGTTAACCACTTTATTTATTAAGTATTACCCATTATTACATTATTCCCATGGGTACCTCCCTTTGTACCCTTTATTGTCCCCCTCTAGGTATACTACATGAAGGCTACACTGTCCATTTGAGGATCAAGTCATGGTCATGTTGTATGTGGAGTGCAGTGGATCTTGGTGTGGATCAGTGGAGAAGAGAGGAGTTGGGATTTGTTAGGCGAAAAAGGGTCAAAGTCGACCTATGGACACTCAGTTGATTGTACAATGCGCAGATTGGTAGATTGCACAATCTTTGTTAAGAAAAAGTGAGAAGATTTGTGTAGGTTCTATGAAAGAAAAGTGTGTAGATTGCATAATTTTTATGAAGAAAAATTGTGCACATGTATGCAACTTTTATTAAGGAAAAGTGCACAGATAACAGAAAAACTTATAAAATTTTGCTTCTATGCACTATGTTTGTGGTAAGAGTACCCAAATCCATTTTTTGTGGAATTTATAAATTGGTTGAGCTTCATTTGTTTTTTGTTTAAAGCTGCTAACCCTGACCATTTTTAGAGCTACTGGTGGTGCTCGTGAAGTGTGGAGTGAGAATCTGGGCACTGTTGGAGATTGGAATTTTTTTATCAAGAGGGCTAATCCCCTTGCAAAGACATACCTAAATGAGGCCAATAAATTGGATAGATCTAACTATGTTATCTAGAAATTCAAGTTACAAACATTGTTAGAAGACTATGGCACTTGGACCATCACAAAGGGAGAAGAAAAAAAACCCGTTGCAAGCTCGAAAACTGCATTGATTCAAGATTGGTGGGAAGCTTGAATTATTTTACTACAACTCGACTTGATTTAGCATACTCCGTTAGTATGTTAAGTCAATTTATGGTGAGACCTCTAGAAAGCCATTGGAGAGCAGTGAAAGATGTACTCATGTATCTTAAAGGAACAGTTGATTTTGGTCTTAAGTATATTGATTCATTTGATGTTGAGTTGAGAGGTTACTCAGATTTAGATTGGGATGGTAATCCAGATGATAGATCTACTACACGTTATGCATTCAATATTAGATCCGGGATTGTTTCATGGAGAAACAAGAAGCAACATATTGTATCTTTGTCATCCACAGAGGTAGAGTATAAAGCTTTGTGTTCAGAGACTTGTGAAGCTTTTTGGTGTAGGTGAGTTCTTTAATATGTTGGAGAAGAACAAAATACGGCTATAGTGATCAAATGTGATAGCTAGAGCTCGATCAAGTTGGAAAATAATCCAATCTTTCATGCAAGGACAAAGCATGTTGATGCTTAGTTTCATTTTATTAGAGAGAAGATATAGTCTAAAGAATTTTTTCTTGAATATTGTAACACTTGTGAAAATGTTGTTGATATTTTCACAAAGCCCCTTGGGAAGATGAAATTTGAGTTGTTTAGGGAGATCTTAGGTGTGCAAATAAATCCTTTCTCCATTAAGGGGGAAACTTGAAAATAATGGAGAATGGATTTGTTAGGTAGTTTTGATTGTGTGTGTATTTAGGAGTTAGATCCTATTTTTTGGGAATTTGTTTGATCTCCCTAACTAAATGGAATCCTATAATATCTGTATCTTTTGATTGTTTATTCAATGAATGTTTAACAGCGCCGCTTAAACAGCTTCCAGGTGTAGCTCGACTCACCTGTGAGCTGTGTGGTTCATTAGTAAATTTCGTCTACCATATTTTTGAGCAAGACATCATACAAACACTTAATATTTAAAAAAAATTCAAATATAGATAAATTTATGAAGTTGATTTCTCAATTAAACTAACCTAAAATGAACATAAAAAACAAATATAAGAGCATTCCCATCAACCAACATTATTTTAGAGGAAGAACCTCACATCCTACAACAACAATATTTCCGAGGAGGAACTTCACATCCAACAACAATAGCATCCTTAAGATAAAGTTTGAACATGATAACCCACCCAACACAGGAGATAAACTCTAACCCTTGCGTGATGAATACTCTAATTTGAGCATCCTTTATTGTTATGCTATGTTTATCAATAAAGAACCCTTAAGATAAAGTTTGAACATGATAACCCACCCAACACAGGAGATAAACTCTAACCCTTGCGTGATGAATACTCTAATTTGAGCATCCTTTATTGTTATGCTATGTTTATCAATAAAGAACCCTAATCATAAGTATATAATGAATTGCGTAGAAATGTCACGTGATTTTATCTTTCTTGAACACTTTAAACTATGAAACCATAGTTAGTTAAAACTCACAATGGATGGTTGACTAATTTTCCTTGTAGAATTCACCGAACAACCCTACACCTATATTTTACATTTTTCACATTATATATTTATAAATTTAAAAAAGAAAAGAAATTTTAATTTTTTAATTTAATATTAATAACGTATTTATTTCATTGCGTCACCATATAATTTTTCTTTATAATCAATTATAATAATTTTATATTATAATGTTCATATATTCTGAATGACGTATTCTTCTACAATCCCTTAAGAACGAAGCGTTATCCCTATTTCACTTCTCTTAATAATGGAGTTACTAAGTGTTAATCCATATTTCACTCATCTTCATCTTTAGCAGGGAATTATTTTTACTGATGTTTGACATTTTAAAAGCCCCCCCCCCTCTCTTATTTTTTAAACTATTAGTTTATTATCGTTTAAATATTTTTTTTTCATTTTTATTATTTTTTTAATTTGAAATTATAATTGTATTTTAATTTAAGATAAATGTTAATGGAGTTGTTTTTAATGTGATTTTTTGGATTTGTTGGTATTGGAATATGGCAAAAAAATTTAAGATGAAATTTTGATTTGTGTTACCTCTAAGGTACTTTAATTGTGTTGGGGTTACCCATCAAGCTTGTGATTTGAATAAATTTCCGTTGGATGTTAGAGAAATTAGACTAAAAAAATTGCTAAAAAAACACACTAAAAACAACTCTAATATTAATGATGTAAATTAATAAATAAAATATTCTATTATTTAAATGACGTATTTCAATATTTAGCAAATTTGAATTATTCAATAATATAAAATTATGATTTTATCAAATTTAAAAAAAAAACTTTAAAAATTAATAAATAATCTTTTTAAAATACTATAATATTAATTGCAAAATACATATATTTTTCTTAATTATTATAAAAAAACATATAACACACTTATAATTAAGATAATTATTTTTTCATACTTAATTAATAAATAAATAATACTTAAAATATTTAAATATTTTTTAAATTATATATAAAGAAAAAGAATAATAGCTAGGTTTAAAGCTTAACGTTTACATACCTAACAATATAATTACGCCAAAGGCCTTCTCTTTGTGGACCCTCTATGTGCAAACACTGTTGACACCGTCGAATCAACGAGCTTAAGTTTAGTCCTACTCGCACTTATCCAAATTTAACACATGGCTGGTTGGCGGTGTACCTCAAGATACCCCCTGAGCCCTATGCTTACAATGACTGTAACAATTCATCGTCGCGCATTGAATTTGGAATTAAAACATTCAATTTACTTCTTGCATTCTGTTCTGTTCCCAAGCTCCCTCAGAAGATAAGCATAATCCTCAAAACCTCCTCCATTTATGCTACTCTTGTGTGCTCCTCCTGCACCCACCACAATTTTATGTGCGCTCCATTGGTGATGATGGCCCTCCGGAAATTTTGGTGGCCTTCCCATGTGTACTGCGCTATGGGGGTCACCCTGATGCTGAGGTAATTGATAAATGAGAGTTTGGATGAGTGTCGTTAATGAAGGATGCCATGATTCCCAACAGTTAAAAATAATGGAGAAATGGTTATATGGTTGTAACGCATCTCCTTAGTTTGGGATTTGTTCCTAGAGTTTAGGAGGTTATTCACAACTACCTAATTTTCAGTGATGTATTTAATATTGTAATATTCATTTGATGTAATGTAGAGTGAACGAGAGAGAGAGTCTCCTCTTTGTTTGAGTGCAGTCTCCAGGTGCTGTACACACCTGTGAGCTGCAACTCCTTCATTTAATTCAAAGTTTGATTTTTATCTTGGTATCAGAGCTTAGGGTAGAGATAGTCTCAATTTTTTTTAGGGATGTATCATTAGTTACATATCTGTAGTGGTAGGAGAGCATGTAAATGTATTTGTGTGATCAGGTGGAACTGCAGTAACACCTGGAGTGAAGGGTCTCAGATGACTGATCATCTCTAAGCTGAAGAAAGGGTTGGAGCACATTTTTTTTTAGAAAAAACAGCAGTTGGCGCAGATTTTTTGTAGACAGTCGCGCCAATAAAGAACAGAACAGACGAGCGTGATTTTTTAAAAGAACATACGCACCCATTGGCACGGGTTTGAGGCTAATAAGAGCGCCAGGTAAAAAGTAATTGAATTGGCATGGATTCGTGGCTGTTGATCGCGCCAATTTTCGTGCACATCGTGAATTTTTCCTTTCCGCAATTGGCGCGGGTTCGTGGCTATTCAGAGCGCCAAAGAGGCAACCTCTTTCTCTCTGGAAATCTGCAATTTTTTGTTGCAGATCAGAGTTGCCCGGTGGTGGCACGTGAAGATTTCTGCTCGGTGGCAGCAGATTTGATTTGCCCGGTGGTGGCGAATTGAGGTTCCTTGATCCGCTCGGAGGTAGCAGATCGGACTTGCCCAGTGGTGGCAAATTGGGGTTCGGTGATCCACTCGGAGGTAGCAGGTCGGACCTGCCCGGTGGTGGCGAATCAAAGCTTTGTGATCTGCTCGGTGGAAGCAGATCAGTTTTTTGCCGGTGGTGGCACACTGCAGCTCCTCGATCTGTTCGGTGGAAGCAGATCGCCCTTGCCTGGTGGTGGCGTGTTGGAGCTTGTTTGTTGATCTGTTCGGTGGTATCAGATCGGTTTTGCCCGGTGGTGGCACAATGAAGTCCCTGATCTGTTTGGTGGCAGCAGATCAGACTTGCTAGGTGGTGGCACAGTGAAATTCTTGATCTGCTCGGTGGTAGCAGATCAGACTTGTCCGGTGGTGGCCAATTGGAGTGTTCAGTTGGGCGAAAATGAATAACAGTATAGAATCATATCTCCACGAGTCTGGCAAACTCGATGGATCGAATTTCTCCAACTGGAAATTCAAAATGCAAACTTTGTTGGAGAGCATAAATGAATGGTCGATTGTTGAGGGAAATGAGCAGAGATCTGGAACAACGACCCAAGAACAAGATTGGGATAAAAGAGAAACAAAAGCAAAAGTTATACTGAAGATGTCCGTTAAGGACAATATTATCCCACATATCAGAGATTCTAAGTCAGCCGCTGATATATGGACAACGATCAAGAACTTGTACGAGACTCAGAATACAAATCGTGTTCTGGCACTCAAGAGAAAATTATTTGCATTGAAGATGGACGAGAATGAGTCCGTTGCTGTATTCATGGCCAGAGTCAAGGATCTGAGCGACAAACTGGGAGCTATTGGAGAAAAGGTGTCCGACTCAGATCTAGTCACACTCACATTGAACAGAATGACTGATGAATATCATACGTTCATCACAGGACTGTTAGCGAGGGAGAAAGCCCCTTCATTTGATGAGCTGACAGCGATTCTGCTCCAGGAGGAGGAGCAATGGCAGAATTTGAAAACTCAGAGCAATAACCTTGCTCTGATGGCGAAGAGGCGACAGTACAGAGGAAAGCAACACCAGCAACCGCAGCAGCAGCAGCAGAAAGGAGCCAACTCTTTTCAAAAGGGATCATTCAGAGGTATGACTGATAATTATGTTAAGAGATATTTTTATTGTGGGAAACCCGGTCATCATATTAAAGAATGCTACAAGAGGCAGGCGGATGAAAGAAGAGGAAAACAGAGGAAACACCAGGGGTGTTTTGCTGGAGAAGAGGAGGACCACAGCCATGATCTTCGACTATTCACAGTTGATTGTGCTCTTTCAGCATCAAAGGGAGATGAGGACAACATATGGTATGTCGACTCTGGCGCATCCTCACATATGACCGATAAGAAGGACTGTTTTGAATTTCTTGAAGAATTTGCATACGGATCAAAATTTATCTAGGAGATGACAGTGGGTATGAGATCAAAGGATATGGAGATATTCCTGTGAAGCTACCTAGTGGCGACATTAAACATATTAAAAATGTATTATATGTTCCAGGAATTAAGAAAAACTTGATCTCTGTCTCAATGATTACAGACCAGGACATGCAGGTGCAATTCTTTAAGAATGGTTGTGTCATTAAGGATAGCCAGATGGAATCAGTTGCAACAGGAGTGCGCGTGGGGAATTTAAACAGATTGGATGCAAAGAGTATGCCATGACAAGCAATGGTTGCAGCTGGATCAACAGTCGAAAATATCTGGCATCAAAGATTTGGACATCTCAATTTGCAAGACCTCATCTTACTTCACAAGAAAGGTATGGTCGATGGACTCCCTGTTTTTCATAATGTCAAGCTGGAATGTGATGGATGCGCATTAGGGAAAATTCATAGAGAAGAGTTCCCTTTGCATGTCAACAGAAAGGAAAGAGACATCCTAGAACTAGTGCATACAGATATTTGTGGGCCTATGCAAAATAGGTCCTTAGGAGGTGCATATTATTTTCTGCTGTTTACAGATGATTGCACTAGGTTTTCATGGGTGTATTTTTAAAGTAAAAATAGTCAAGCCTTTCGGTACTTTAAAGAGTTTAAATCTATGATAGAGAACCAAACAGGAAAGAGGATAAAGATTCTCCGCTCGGACCAAGGGGGAGAATACAGGGTAGGAGAGTTCATGAACTTCTGCAAGCAGCATGGGATTATGCAGCAATTCACAGTGCCACACACTCCACAGCAAAATGGAGTAGCAGAACGCAACATAACTCTTGTGGAGTGCGCCAGAAGTATGCTTCAAGGTAAGGGTCCATCGAATGGTCTTTGGGCAGAAGCCATTAATACTGTTGTTTATTTAAAGAATAGGAGTCCTACTAAATGTCTAGGCTTCAAAACCCCCTTTGAAGCACTGTTTGGACTCAAACCAGCAGTTAGTCATTTAAGAATATTTGGATCAAAAGCTTGTGCTCATATACCGAAAGCAAATAGAAAGAAGTTAGACCCCAAAGCCTTGAAATGTATATTTGTTGGATATGGCACAGAGTATAAGGCATACAAGTTATATAATCCTGTGACTCATAAAGTTTTTGCAAGCAGAGATGTTATTTTTCATGAATAGGCTGAAGATGGAAAGGAAGACTCTAACAGTGATAGCCACATTCCATTGCTGATAGAAATGAACAATGACGAAAATGAGGAGCAGAAACAGGAAGAAGTAGCAGCAAATAGTGTAATAAGTGATGATGCAGGCCCGAAAAGTGCTGAAATAGATAGAGTTGAGGTAAGTCCTCTACCTAGAAGATCAGGTACGAAGACTAGACTACTTGAAAGATTGAAAGGCTATGCTTTAATGTCCAAAATTTTAAACATTGTAGAACCTTCAAACTATGAAGAAGCAAGTAAATCAGATGAATGGAGGGCTGCAATGCATGAGGAAATTGAATCAATATATAGAAACCATACTTGTGATTTAGTTGAGTTGCCTGAAGGGAAAACCCCTATAGGATGTAAGTGGCTGTATAAACCTAAGATAAATGCAGATGGGAGTGTAGAAAAATTCAAAGCTAGACTGGTAGCAAAGGGTTACTCACAGCAAGAAGGAATAGATTTCGATGACACCTTTGCCCCTGTAGCTAAACTAAATACAATTAGAATGATAATTTCGTTAGCAACAAAACATAAATGGAAGCTACACCAGCTAGATGTTAAGTCTGCATTTCTGAATGGAGAATTATAGGAAGAAATTTATTTAGTACAGCCTCTTGGTTTTGTGAAAAAGGGGCAGGAGCATTTAGTGTGTAAATAGCATACGACACTTTATGGTCTGAAACAAGCACTCAGGTCATGGTATGAGAAAATTGATTCATTTTTTATACAGCATGGTTTTCATAGGAGCCTCAACGATCCAAACCTATATACCAAGATAAATACACAGAGGAAAATCATTTTGATTTCTTTGTATGTGGATGACATGATCATAACAAGAAATGCAAATAATTTGATCAAAGAAATAAAGCAGCAAATGTCATAGTTATTTGAAATGAAAGACCTTGGAGATCTTCATTATTGCCTAGGATTGGAGGTGTGGAAAGATTCTGGTCAAACTTTTCTAACTCAAGGAAAGTATGCCAGAACCCTGTTGGAAAGATTCAGAATGGAATAGTGCAAAACAGCAGCAACACCATTGCAGCAGAATCTCAAGTTAAGCAGTGATGATGGCACAAAACAGGTGGATGCCACTTTGTATAGACAACTAGTGGGAAGTTTGATAAATCTCACGACAACTAGACCTGATCTGGCATATTTTGTTAGTGTGCTGAGCCAGTTTATGTCCAAACTACTTGAAAGTCACTAGATTGCAGCAAAATGTGTGTTGAGGTACCTTAGTGGTACTTGTAATTATGGTATTTTATACACTGACATTTCTGATGTTACTTTAGCAGGTTATTCAGATTCTGATTGGGCAGGTGACCTGGATGATCGTAGATCCATCACAGGTTACGCATTTAGTATTGGATCCGAGGTTATTTCGTGGAGTAGCAGAAAGCAAAGTACTGTAGCACTATCATCATGTGAAGTTGAGTACCAAGCATTGTGTACAGCTGCATGCGAAGCTATTTGGTTGAGGAGATTGCTCAGCGATGCAGGTGAAGGACAAAAAGAAGCAACCAGCATCAAAATTGATAACCAGAGCACAATAAAGCTTGCATACAATCCAGTTTTTCATAAAAATACTAAACATATTGACACTCAGTTTCATTTTGTTCGAGAAAAGGTATAGTCAAAAGAAATAAGTGTCAAGTATTGTAACACTTGTGATAATTTAGCTGATATTTTTACTAAGCCTCTAGCGCGAGTAAAGTTTGAGTTATTTAGAGGGATGTTATGAGTGTAGAATAACCCTTTCTCCATTAAAAGGGGGAGTTAAAAATAATGGAGAAATGGTTATATGGTTGTAACGCATCTCCTTAGTTTAGGATTTGTTCCTAGAGTTTAGGAGGTTGTTCACAACTACCTAATTTTCAGTGATGTATTTAATATTGTAATATTCATTTGATGTAATGTAGAGTGAATGAGAGAGAGAGTCTCCTCTTTGTTTGAGTGCAGTCTCCAGGTGCTGTACACACCTGTGAGCTGCAACTCCTTCATTTAATTCAAAGTTTGATTTTTATCTCCAACTTCTTCCTTGCTCACTTACTCTCTTCCCTTATGCGTCGAACATTGAGTTCTCATGATGTGGTCCTGCAGCCTTAAGTCCACCCAGATTCCCCAGCATAAATAAAGGTTGGCCGAGCCCTGAGTTGGCAATATGCAGACACATATTCATCTGCCTGACACTGTCAAAAATTGGTTGCAGAGGCTCCACCATTCTCTTGATGATGCCAAACATGTTGTGGATCGCGCCCAACCACACAAATGATGTCTACATTGTTTCCTCTGCAGACCAAGACTCTCAACACAGGTTAGAGAATGAAATACGAATTTGAATCGACTCTTTATTGATCAATACTTGGTAGCACTTAATGGACTGTTTCGTCTACACCACTGCTATTGGAGGTGTTGCTTTAGCCAAAACTGCAGTCTGGCTTTGTGGGATTAGGGATCAAAGCTGACCAGGTGCGACTGCAGACATGGCTATGCAATGAAGATCATCAATTATACATAATTGGTGTTTATGGTGTGGGGGGCATCGAAAAAACATCCTTGCTCAAAACAATCTACAATACCTAAAAGAAAGATATCTTGTTCGAAGCCATAATTTGGACAGTTGTTTCTCAAAATTATAGCATTTCAGCGTTGCAGGATGATATTGCAAAGAAAATCAATTTAAATCGTGGGAGCAACTCTAGTGTTGATATAGTAAAGATGGAGCTCTCTGCATGTCTCGGGGAAAATAAATTTCTTCTCATATTAAACGAGTTGTGGAGGGAACTTCAGCTGACGAAGAATTGGGCATCGCTGTGGACAACGATAAAGGTAGCAAAGTCTTAATCTTTGATGTGGTTAAAAGAATGGGGAAGATGGATTCTCCATACAAATACAACCGTTATCCAGGGATGAAGGGTGGCATTATTTTGCAGAGGAGATTTCAAAACCGACAGTGCTCCAAAAAAATATATAGAGGATGTGGCCACACAAATTATGGGAGAGTGTAATGGTCTCTCATTGGCCATAAATGTTGTAGCGACAACCATGCGAGGTAAAACTAGCGTAAATGAATGGCATCTTGCTTTCAATCAGATCACAAATATGGATCCCAGTTTTCTACTGGAAACTTAAATGGACTTGCGATTGTTTGCCCGACTTCGTCTTCAAGAATTGCTTTTTATATTGTGCTACATTTCCTGCATACTGGTTGATTAATGTGAATCCACTGGTGTAAATTTGGATAGGGAAGGTATGGTTAATAGTAGAGAGACCAACTATTTAATGGACTTGGGACTCAAGTATGTAGGTCTATTAGTAGAAAGTTGCTTGTTTCAGAGTGTTTATGATGATGCTGGGAACATAAGGATATAGGTTCATGATGTTTTCCATGACTTGGCAATGTATATTGCAGAGAAGGAAGAGCAATGTCTCTTCAGGACACGTCAAAACCTCCGAAAGTTTTCGTTCTTTGAAAAAGGGATCTATAATTACAAAAGAATAACAATTGGCCATAACAATATTTATGCTTTGCCAACAGATTTCAGTTGCATGGATGAACCAAGTGTTAGGATATTCTGACACATAGGATATAGTTAAGTTCAACTTGGTCTAGTGTAGAGTTAGGTAAAGTGTGTTTCTTTACCGTTGTACATTTTGTAACTTACAATCTGACGGTCACGATATGTAGTGATCCGACGGTTCATTCTCTCCTCGGTATTACCGACACTTGATCCGTGGCTTGACACCCGATTGGTCCATGAGTTCTATTTAAAGCGCATGGAGGGTCATTGTTCGGGTAATCCATGCATGAGAGAAGCTTATGTAAATTTTGATTCTTTGATTAATAAATTGCCTGTAGTACCCACGTTGGGACAGGCCGTGGACTGTTTCCCTCTTTGAGGGTTTTAACCACGTCAAAAATACTGGTGTATTGATCTGTGATCTGGTTGTGAGCGGTGTCCTTTTGGTATTCTTTCTGAGGAACTTACCCTGTAAATTCCTACATGGTATCAGAGCTATTTGAGGGCCGCGTCTGTTGGTGATCCAAATCTGAAGCCGGTAGAACTGCATGCGGTTGTCGTTTCCTAGATCTGCTGTTTCTGACTGCTTTCGGGCCGAGAGGACTGCTCTGTTGCGTTCGGAGCATCTGTTCCAGTGAGGAACCCCTTTCGTTTCACGCGAAAAGGTTTCCGGTAGCCCTAGCTGCGTCATTTTTCAGATCGGGAGGTATACAGTGTTTTTTGCAGTTTACTGTTATTTTCTCTCTGCTTATTTCGGTCTCAGTTTATTTAGCCTTTTTTTTTAACCGGATCTATACCTTTCATTTCTGCGTATGCTCTTTGCCCTGCGACTCTGTGCGATCTGGGCAAATCAGAAACAGAAAGGAAGGATTTTTCTCATGCGTATGCTCTTTTCCCTGCACCTTAGTGTGATCTCGGAAAATCAGAAACATTGAGAAAAATATTTAGTTTTTCGGCTAAAGCTAACTTTGAGATTTTTTTTTAAAATTTCTAGTTTTTTGGCTAAAGCTAACTTCGAGCCGCAAGGTTCGTTTTTCTTTGCATATTCGTGTTGGGTTTTGTGTTTTGTGTTTTGTAGGGAAAAAGAGCTTTCTCAAGGCAAGCACGCAAACCAAGCCCCCCCCTTCTCTCTCTCTCTCTCTCTCTCAAATTTTTTGTATAGATCAATTGGTTCAAAGCTATTTTAAGAGAGTAGAGGTCTTGGGTTCAAGTCTCCATTTTGTGGGGGCGGATTTTTTTCATTCCTGTTAGGATATTCCGACACATAGGATATAGTTAAGTTCAACTTGGTCTAGTATAGAGTTAGGTTAGAGTTAGGTAAAGTGTGTTTCTTTACCGTTGTACATTTTGTAACTTACAATCCGACGGTCACGATATGTAGTGATCCGACGGTTCACTCTCACCTCGGTATTACCGACACTTGATCCGTGGCTTGACACCCGATTGGTCCATGAGTTCTATTTAAAGCGCATGGAGGGTCATTGTTCGGGTAATCCGTGCATGAGAGAAGCTTATGTAAATTTTCATTCTTTGATTAATAAATTGTCTGTACCCACGTTGGGACAGGCCGTGGACTGTTTCCCTCCTTGCACTCTGAGGGTTTTAACCACGTCAAAAATACTGGTGTATTGATTTGAGATCTGGTTGTGAGCGGTGTCCTTTTGGTATTCTTCTGTGGAACTTACCCTGTAAATTCCTACATGGTATCGGAGCTATTTGAGGGCCGCGTCCGTTGGTGATCCAAATCTGAAGCCGGTAGAACTGCATGCGGCTGTCGTTTCCTAGATCTGCTGTTTCTGACTGCTTTCGGGCCGAGAGGACTGCTCTGTTGCATTCGGAGCATCTGTTTCAGTGAGGAACCCCTTTCGTTTCACGCGAAAAGGTTTCCGGTAGCCCTAGCTGCGTCATTTTTCAGATCGGGAGGTATACAGTGTTTTTTTTGCAGTTTACTGTCATTTTCTCTCTGCTTATTTCGGTTTCGGTTTATTTAGCCTTTTTTTTTCCCGGATCTATACCTTTCATTTCTGCGTATGCTCTTTGCCCTGCGACTCTGTGCGATCTGGGCAAATCAGAAACAGAAAGAAAGGATTTTTCTCATGCGTATGCTCTTTTCCCTGCACCTTAGTGTGATCTCGGAAAATCAGAAACATTGAGAAAAATATTTAGTTTTTCGGCTAAAAGCTAACTTTGAGATTTTTTTTTTAAATTTCTAGTTTTTTGGCTAAAGCTAACTTCGAGCCGTAAGGTTCGTTTTTCTTTGGATATTCGTGTTGGGTTTTGTGTTTTGTGTTTTGTAGGGGAAAAGAGTCTTCCCAAGGCAAGCACGCAAATCGAGGCCCCCCCCCCCCCCTCTCTCTCTCTCTCTCTCTCTCTCTCTCTCTCTCTCAAATATTTTGTATAGATCAATTGGTTCAAAGACCTTTTAAGAGAGTAGAGGTCTTGGGTTCAAGTCTCCATTTTGTGGGGGCGGATTTTTTCATTCCCGCACATTCGCGCACTTTGCCGGCAACGTCAACAAATTTTTTTCAAAAAGCCATAACTTCTTCATCCGGAAGCCTTTTTCAGAGCCGTTTTTTTTAAAACCGCCTATTTTTTCGAGATCTATCCATTGGACCACTTACTTTCAGCATCTTCAGCTTCAGTTGTTTTTCAAAAATGGAAAGTCCATGCCAAGTCATTCTTGACAGCACTAACTACTTCCAATGGGTAGCCTACATGGAGATTTACTTAGAAGTAAAGGTCTCTTCAGAATAGCCACAGACCAAGAGAAGAAACCCAAAGATGAAGACAAGGCCGAAAAATGGGAAAATCGACAAGATCAAGCACGTGGTTTGATAGGAATGTCTGTTTCTCCTGATCTTAGATTCCACATTGCAGAAATTGAAACTCCTCATGAAGCATTAGAAAAACTTGCTAAAGTTTTTGGGATTAAAAATGAAATTAGAGCCCATCAACTTGAAAATGAGCTGCTTACTTTGGATCCTAATAATTTTTCTTGCATTGAAGATTTCTTGTCCAAATTCAAGAACCTTAGATATCTCTTGGAAGGTGTTAAAGTTAAGAAAGATGATGGTAACCTTATTTATTCCATCCTTACTAAGTTGGGACCAGCCTACTCTGTATTTGTTTCCACTTTCCATTCTACCAGGGAAGCTTTCATTTGTCAAGGCAAAGACTACAAGCCCCCTTCCTTTGACTCCTTTTGTGATTCCTTAATAAGAGAACAAGAAAAACTCTTACACCTTGGTCTTCTTAATCTTGGAAACTCTTCCACAAAAGCGTTAGCCGCCCAGCAGCAACCAAATTCAAAGAATCCTAAGAAGTCTTATCCTCAAAGGAATGGTCCTAAACCAACTCAGCCTCAAGATGAAAGATCATTTCAGCAATATGATAAGACCAATAAAAACAAATGGAAGAAGACTGATAGACATTGTAACTTTTGTAATCGAGATGGCCACTTAGAATCTAAATGCTTTAAGAAGATGGAAGCCTTGGAAGCCGCAATGAAGAAACATAACATCCATCTGGAGCCTACTTCAACTTCAACTTCCGGAACGGCATTTTCTGCATGTCATCGTCAATCATCTCAGTCTGGTTATGCATTAAATGTATCTTCTTCTTCTTCTCATTCTCATGAGTGGCTCATTGATTCTGGAGCCTCTTGTCACATGGCCAAAAACCAAGCCATGTTTTCTTCTTTAAATGATTGTAACACCAAAAATATATATGTTGGTGATGATAGATCTCTTAATGTTGTAGGGACTGGAACTGTTCATCTAGACAATGGTCAGTTCAATGATGTATTATGTGTTCCAAACTTATCCTGCAACCTTCTATCTGTCTATCAGATAACTCATTCAGGTGAAGGTAAAATTGTTGAATTTTCACCTCATGATGTTGTAATCAAGGATCTAAAAGATCCTAAACAGATTCTAGCTACTGGTCTTGCTGATGATTCCAAAAGGTTGTATAAGTTTCACAACTTTGGGTCATCCCATCTTCCCTCAGTATTTGTTGCTCATAATGATGAAGTGAGCAAACTTTGGCATGAGCGGTTTGGTCACTTAAACTATCGCTCCCTTCAGCATCTATGTAAAGAAAATATGGTGACAGGTCTTCCTATGGTATCTTGCAAAGATGGTGTTTGTTCCGGATGTGTACTCGGAAAACATCATCGGGACAGTTTTGACAAACGTGCCTCTTGGCACGCCTCAGCCCCTTTACAGCTTGTGCACAGTGATTTATGTGGTCCTCTTCCTGTTGCTTCATTCTCTGGCTGCAAGTACTTCTTAACTTTCATTGATGATTTCTCCAGACGCACTTGGGTATACTTCTTAAAACTCAAGAGCGAAGTATTTACCACCTTTTTGGCCTTCAAAGCATTTGTTGAAAAACAATCTGGACATCAAATTCTTAAGCTAAGAACTGATAATGGTGGAGAATATGTTAAAAATGCATTCATCAACTTTTGCACCGAAAATGGAATTCAAATGCAACATACTGTTCCATACACTCCACAACAAAATGGTGTAGCTGAAAGGAAAAATCGCACCTTAAAGGAAATGGCTAATTGTATGCTGCAATCTAAAGGACTCAGTCTTAGTTTTTGGGCCGAAGCAATTAATTGTGCAAATTATATAATCAATCGCACTCCTACTAAGGTTCTAGAGAATATCACTCCAGAAGAAGCTTGGAGTTCCATTAAACCAGATGTAAGTCACTTTCGTGTGTTTGGAAGTGAAGCATGGGCCCATATTCCAGATGAAAAGCATAAAGCTTTAGAACCTAAGAGTGAGAAATGTACTTTTGTTGGATATTCTGAAGATGTAAAAGGTTATAGACTTATTCCATTTAAGTCCAAAAATGTTATCATTAGAAGAGATGTAAAATTTGATGAAAATAAATCGGCCTGCGAGCCTAGTCCGGCGGATGTGCCACCTCTTCCTATCTCTTCTATCTTTGAAAACATTTCTTCTTCTGATGATGAAAGCGAGGATGATAATCCTTCCCCACCTTCTCAGGATCCTCAACTTCCAAGATGGGTCCGTGCTACTCGGGATGCAGCAGGTGATCTTGCCGGTGATCCTACAGATCAGCGACGTACACGTTCTCAGTTTGAAAGAGCCTCTTCTTTACTGGCTCAAGCTCCAGTAAATCATGATCCTGACACTTTTGCAGAAGCTTCAGGCCATCCACATTGGGAAACAGCTATGAATGAAGAATATCATTCATTGATGACAAATGATACATGGGATCTTGTTCCTCTACCAAAGGGACGCAAACTTGTTAGATGCAAATGGGTTTACAGAACCAAGTATGGACCAGATGGGAAAGTTGATAAACATAAAGCTCGTCTAGTTGCTAAGGGCTTTTCACAGGTTGAAGGCATTGACTACACTGAAACCTTCTCTCCAGTTGCCAAAATGAACTCTATCCGCCTTGTTCTTTCCCTTGCTGCCTCTTTAAAATGGGAAGTCCATCAAATGGATGTTAAATCTGCCTTCTTGCATGGGGACTTGCAGGAAGAAATCTATATGGAACAACCCATTGGCTTCATACAAACAGACTCCAGCCTTGTTTGTCGACTTAAGAAATCCCTTTATGGCCTCAAGCAAGCTCCTCGGGCTTGGTATGCCAAAATGGATAGCTTTCTTTTAGAATCTGGCTTTTCTAGGTGTCATTCTGACAATACTGTCTACACCAAGAAAGTGGGCAACTCTCTTATCATCCTTGTTCTTTATGTTGATGATCTTATTCTTACTGGTAGTGATCCCAACCTTATAAACCATGTGAAGTCCAGCCTTAAAAAGAAATTTGAAATGACAGACTTAGGACACTTACACTATTTTCTCGGTCTTCAAGTCTTGCAATCCCAAGAGGGTATTTTCCTTTCCCAGTCCAAGTATGCTTGTGATATTCTTCGTCATTTTCACATGGAAGACTGTAAGCCAGCCCCTTCTCCCTTTCAGTCTGGAGTCAAACTTTCAGTCTCTTGTACTTCTCCTGAAGTTGATGCTACCTTATACCGTCAACTTGTCGGAAAACTCTTGTATTTAACCCATACTCGTCCTGATCTTTCCTTTGTTGTTGGCCTTGTTGCTCGTTTTATGCAAAACCCCCGTGAAAGTCATTGGAAAGCAGCTAAAAGAATACTTCGTTATGTTCGAGGTACAGTACAGTTTGGGATTCATTACAGTGCCAAAGCAGCTCCTCTGTTAGTTGGTTTCACTGATTCTGATTGGGCTGGTGACCTTGATGATCGGAAGTCTACTGCCGGTTATGTCTTCACTCTTGGTTCAGGACCTATTACATGGGCTTGTAAGAAACAGGCTGCCATTTCTCTTTCGTCAGCAGAAGCAGAGTATCGTGGTGCCGTGGAAGCTAGTAAGGAAGCCTTGTGGCTTCGTCAGATCCTATCAGAGTTTGGCTTTGAGCAGCAGCATCCAACCACACTTTGGTGTGATAATCAAAGTGCCATTCAGCTATGCAAAGATCCAGTCCAGCATCAGCGCAGCAAACACATTGAACTACACATGCACTTCATCAGAAAGCTCATTCATGACCATGTTCTTGAAGTGCAATATTGTCCAACGGATGATCAGGTTGCAGACATCTTCACAAAGGCTCTCACAGAGGCGAAGTTCACTAAACTTCGATATATGCTTGGAGTTCAGGAAGTTGTCACTAAGGGGGGATAGGCTCTAGTGCCTCCTTCCTTCTCCTATTGTGTCATATTTGTAAATCCTTCAATCCTATCCCAAGTTGTTCTTAAGGGGGGATGTTAGGATATTCCGACACATAGGATATAGTTAAGTTCAACTTGGTCTAGTATAGAGTTAGGTTAGAGTTAGGTAAAGTGTGTTTCTTTACCGTTGTACATTTTGTAACTTACAATCCGACGGTCACGATATGTAGTGATCCGACGGTTCACTCTCACCTCGGTATTACCGACACTTGATCCGTGGCTTGACACCCGATTGGTCCATGAGTTCTATTTAAAGCGCATGGAGGGTCATTGTTCGGGTAATCCGTGCATGAGAGAAGCTTATGTAAATTTTCATTCTTTGATTAATAAATTGTCTGTACCCACGTTGGGACAGGCCGTGGACTGTTTCCCTCCTTGCACTCTGAGGGTTTTAACCACGTCAAAAATACTGGTGTATTGATTTGAGATCTGGTTGTGAGCGGTGTCCTTTTGGTATTCTTTCTGTGGAACTTACCCTGTAAATTACTACAGCCGGCAACGTCAACAATTTTTTTTCAAAAAGCCATAACTTCTTCATCCGGAAGCCTTTTTCAGAGCTGTTTTTTTTAAAACCGCCTATTTTTTCGAGATCTATCCATTGGAACACTTACTTTCAGCATCTTCAGCTTCAGTTTTAAAAAAAAAATGGAAAGTCCATGCCAAGTCATTCTTGACAGCACTAACTACTTCCAATGGGTAGCCTACATGGAAGATTTACTTAGAAGTAAAGGTCCCTTCAGAATAGCCACAGACCAAGAGAAGAAACCAAAAGATGAAGACAAGGCTGCAAAATGGGAAAATAGACAAGATCAAGCACGTGGTTTGATAGGGATGTCTTTTTCTCCTGATCTTAGATTCCACATTGCAGAAATTGAGACTCCTCATGAAGCATTAGAAAAACTCGCTAAAGTTTTTGGGATTAAAAATGAAATTAGAGCCCATCAACTTTAAAATGAGTTGCTTACTTTGGATCCTAATAATTTTTCTTGCATTGAAGATTTCTTGTCCAAATTCAAGACCCTTAGATATCTCTTGGAAGGTGTTAAAGTTAAGAAAGAAGATGGTAACCTTATTTATTCCATCCTTACTAAGTTGGGACCAGCCTACTCTGTATTTGTTTCCACTTTCCATTCTACAAGGGAAGCTTTCATTTGTCAAGGACAAGACTACAAGGCCCCTTCCTTTGACTCCTTTTGTGATTCCTTAATAAGAGAACAAGAAAAACTCTTACACCTTGGTCTTCTTAATCTTGGAAACTCTTCCACGAAAGCGTTAGCCGCCCAGCAGCAACCAAATTCAAAGAATCCTAAGAAGTCATATCCTCAAAAGAATGGTCCTAAACCATCTCAGCCTCAAAATGAAAGATCATTTCAGCAAAATGATAAGACCAATAAAAACAAATGGAAGAAGATTGATAGACATTGTAACTTTTGTAATCGAGATGGCCACTTAGAATCTAAATGCTTTAAGAAGATGGAAGCCTTGGAAGCCGCAATGAAGAAACATAACATCCATGTGGAGCCTACTTCAACTTCAACTTCCGGAATGGCACTTTCTGCATGTCGTTGTCAATCATCTCAGTCTGGTTATGCATTAAATGTATCTTCTTCTTTTTCTCATTCTCATGAGTGGCTCATCGATTCTGGAGCCTCTTATCACATGGCCAAAAACCAAGCCATGTTTTCTTCTTTAAATGATTGTAGCACCAAATATATATATATATTGGTGATGATAGATCTCTTAATGTTGTAGGGACTGGAACTGTTCATCTAGACAATGGTTAGTTTAATGATGTATTATGTGTTCCAACCTTATCCTGCAACCTTCTATCTGTCTATCAGATAACTCATTCAGGTGAAGGTAAAATTGTTGAATTTTCACCTCATGATGTTGTAATCAAGGATCTAAAAGATCCTAAACAGATTCTAGCTACTGGTCTTGCTGATGATTCCAAAAGGTTGTATAAGTTTCACAACTTTGGGTCATCAAATCTTCCCTCAGTATTTGTTGCTCATAATGATGAAGTGAGCAAACTTTGGCATGAGCGATTTGGTCACTTAAACTATCGCTCCCTTCAACATCTATGTAAAGAAAATATGGTGACAGGTCTTCCTATGGTATCTTGCAGAGATGGTGTTTGTTCCGGATGTGTACTCGGAAAACATCGTCGGGACAGTTTTGACAAACGTGCCTCTTGGCACGCCTCAGCCCCTTTACAGCTTGTGCACAGTGATTTATGTGGTCCTCTTCCTGTTGCTTCATTCTCTGGCTGCAAGTACTTCTTAACTTTCATTGATGATTTCTCTAGACGCACTTGGGTATACTTCTTAAAACTCAAGAGCGAAGTATTTAACACTTTTTCTGCCTTCAAAGCCTTTGTTGAAAAACAATCTGGACATCAAATTCTTAAGCTAAGAAATGATAATGGTGGAGAATATGTTAAAAACACATTCATCAACTTTTGCACCGAAAATGGAATTCAAATGCAACATACTGTTCCATACACTCCACAACAAAATGGTGTAGTTGAAAGGAAAAATCGCACCTTAAAGGAAATGGCTAATTGTATGCTGCAATCTAAAGGACTCAGTCTTAGTTTTTGGGCCGAAGCAATTAATTGTGCAAATTATATAATCAATCGCACTCCTACTAAGGTTCTAGAGAATATCACTCCAGAAGAAGCTTGGAGTTCCATTAAACCAGATGTAAGTCACTTTCGTGTGTTTGGAAGTGAAGCATGGGCCCATATTCCAGATGAAAAGCATAAAGCTTTAGAACCTAAGAGTGAGAAATGTACTTTTGTTGGATATTCTGAAGATGTAAAAGGTTATAGACTTATTCCATTTAAGTCCAAAAATGTTATCATTAGAAGAGATGTAAAATTTGATGAAAATAAATCGGCCTGCGAGCCTAGTCCGACGGATGTGCCACCTCTTCCTATCTCTTCTACTTTTGAAAACATTTCTTCTTCAGATGATGAAAGCGAGGATGATAATCCTCCCCCACCTTCTCAGGATCCTCAACTTCCAAGATGGGTCCGTGCTACTCGGGATGCAGCAGGTGATCTTGCCGGTGATCCTACAGATCAGCGACGTACACGTTCTCAGTTTGAAAGAGCCTCTTCTTTACTGGCTCAAGCTCCAGTAAATCATGATCCTGACACTTTTACAGAAGCTTCAGGCCATCCACATTGGGAAGCAGCTATGAATGAAGAATATCATTCATTGATGACAAATGATACATGGGATCTTGTTCCTCTACCAAAGGGACACAAACTTGTTAGATGTAAATGGGTTTACAGAACCAAGTATGGACCAGATGGGAAAGTTGATAAACATAAAGCTCGTCTCGTTGCTAAGGGCTTTTCACAGGTTGAAGGCATTGACTACACTGAAACCTTCTCCCCTGTTGCCAAAATGAACTCTATCCGCCTTGTTCTTTCCCTTGCTGCCTCTTTAAAATGGGAAGTCCATCAGATGGATGTTAAATCTGCCTTCTTGCATGGGGACTTGCAGGAAGAAATCTATATGGAACAACCCATTGGCTTCATACAAACAGACTCCAGCCTTGTTTGTCGACTTAAGAAATCCCTTTATGGCCTCAAGCAAGCTCCTCGGGCTTGGTATGCCAAAATGGATAACTTTCTTTTAGAATCTGGCTTTTCTAGGTGTCATTCTGACAATACTGTCTACACCAAGAAAGTGGGCAACTCTCTTATCATCCTTGTTCTTTATGTTGATGATCTTATTATTACTGGTAGTGATCCCAACCTTATAAACCATGTGAAGTCCAGCCTTAAAAAGAAATTTGAAATGACAGACTTAGGACACTTACACTATTTTCTCGGTCTTCAAGTCTTGCAATCCCAGGAGGGTATTTTCCTTTCCCAGTCCAAGTATGCTTGTGATATTCTTCGTCATTTTCACATGGAAGACTGTAAGCCAGCCCCTTCTCCCTTTCAGTCTAGAGTCAAACTTTCAGTCTCTTGTACTTCTCCTGAAGTTGATGCTACCTTATACCGTCAACTTGTCGGAAAACTCTTGTATTTAACCCATACTCGTCCTGATCTTTCCTTTGTTGTTGGCCTTATTGCTCGTTTTATGCAAAACCCCCGTGAAAGTCATTGGAAAGCAGCTAAAAGAATACTTCGTTATGTTCAAGGTACAGTACAGTTTGGGATTCATTACAGTGCCAAAGCAGCTCCTCTGTTAGTTGGTTTCACTGATTCTGATTGGGCTGGTGACCCTGATGATCGGAAGTCTACTGCCGGTTATGTCTTCACTCTTGGTTCAGGACCTATTACATGGGCTTGTAAGAAACAGGCTGCCATTTCTCTTTCATCAGCAGAAGCAGAGTATCGTGGTGCCGTGGAAGCTAGTAAGGAAGCCTTGTGGCTTCGTCAGATCCTATCAGAGTTTGGCTTTGAGCAGTGGCATCCAACCACACTTTGGTGTGATAATCAAAGTGCCATTCAGCTATGCAAAGATCCAGTCTAGCATCAGCGCAACAAACACATTGAACTACACATGCACTTCATCAGAAAGCTCATTCATGACCATGTTCTTGAAGTGCAATATTGTCCAATAGATGATCAGGTTGCAGACATCTTCACAAAGGCTCTCACAGAGGCGAAGTTCACTAAACTTCGATATATGCTTGGAGTTCAGGAAGTTGTCACTAAGGGGGGATAGGCTCTAGTGCCTCCTTCCTTCTCCTATTGTGTCATATTTGTAAATCTTTCAATCCTATCCCAAGTTGTTCTTAAGGGGGGATGTTAGGATATTCCGACACATAGGATATAGTTAAGTTCAACTTGGTCTAGTGTAGAGTTAGGTATAGAGTTAGGTAAAGTGTGTTTCTTTACCGTTGTACATTTTGTAACTTACAATCCGACGGTCACGATATGTAGTGATCCGACGGTTCATTCTCTCCTCGGTATTACCGACACTTGATCCGTGGCTTGACACCCGATTGGTCCATGAGTTCTATTTAAAGCGCATGGAGGGTCATTGTTCGGGTAATCCGTGCATGAGAGAAGCTTATGTAAATTTTGATTCTTTGATTAATAAATTTCCTGTAGTACCCACGTTGGGACAGGCCGTGGACTGTTTCCCTCTTTGAGGGTTTTAACCACGTCAAAAATACTGGTGTATTGATCTGTGATTTGGTTGTGAGTGATGTCCTTTTGGTATTCTTTCTGAGGAACTTACCCTGTAAATTCCTACACCAAGGTTATTAAGGATGGATTTTGGGGTTTCAAACGATCCAGGGTTTGGACATCAGTTATAGCGGGAATCAACCATATCTCGTGAATTGGAGCTAGAGTTTGGGGGTTTGAACAATTGTGTTTCATGTGACCCATGCTGCGGTGAGGTTTGAGAGATATTAACTATAAATGCCAACGTGTATCAATGTTTATTATTAACTTATATCACTGTTTATTACTAGCAATTTCAATTATTGACACCTCGAACATTGTTTGTTTATGGTTATATTGGTGTAGATCACCTAGGTCCATAGCTTTCACGCCGCAAGCACAACTTAGGCGTTCATTTCCACCTTTAGGTGAAATTGCTAGTATATATAAGGAAAGAGAATAATAACTAGCTTTAAAAATTAATGTTTACATACCCAACAACATAATTATATATATATATATATATATATATATATATAATATACACATAAGAGGAGATTAACAACTAGCTTCAAGGTTAGTGTCTACATACCCTATTTTTTTTAAACAAAATTTTAATTCATTTATGGAAATTTCTAAAATACTAGTGTAAGTTTGACTTTAGAGGTTTTCAAAACTATTTAATTAAAAAGAAACTCATAAATTTAAATTTAATATTGATTTTTATGTAAAGAGGTGTTTTCTAATTTAGTATTAAGAGTTATTATGATAATATTTTATATTAATTTATTTAGGGCATAAAGCAGATAGTGACATGGTCTTCTATCAAGGTGTTAATGGTCACTAGTTTGAAACTTCGTTGAAAAAAAATCTAGCCATGCTAAGCACTAGGGTGACCCACACTGATGCATGAGTATCCATGATTTTTTTTTATTTTTTTTAATGTAGTGATTTCTTCTATATTGCAATTATTACATTTACCATAAACAAGAAGAATCTATGTTTGTTGGGATGTTTAGCAAAAATGTCAAGGTGTTAATGGTGTTATTATTTAAATTTATTTATTGGTAAAGTGATTGGTTCAGGTCTTATTATAAATTGCTTAGTAACTTCCATTTCTGTTAGTTACTAATTTTTCATTTTATTTTACTTCTTTTTTATTTAGCTTTCTTATTTTTAATATTTTTTTCTTTTTTTTTTATTGTTTCTATTTTCACGACTTACAATTTTTCCTCCATATTTTCAATTTAAGGTGACTTATTATTATATTAAAACATATTTTAATAAATTTAATTATAAAAAATTATATATATTAATAAAAAGTAAGACACCCATATATAATAAACATATATATTAAAATATATATGTTAATATAAACAATATTAGTTAATCATATTTCTTAATTTTGCGTTCAGTACAATATTTTATTAGTTGTTTTTTTGTGTTTATTGTTTTTTAATTTAATTAAACTATATTTAAATTAAGTTGAAGGTACTAGCTACTATGTAGCCCTTGTCAAGGTATGCTTTGTAAATAAGTTTTTATTTGGTTGGAAATTTTAACAAATGTAATGTGTATTTTTGTAAAAATTAATTTAGCTAATAAAAATTTTGGCTTCTTTTAAATAGTCATTTTTCTAATTAATTTTAATAAAAAAAAAATATTGAAAATTTTTAAAATAATATATTTAAATTATATATTTTTGCAAAGTTTTAATTTTCTAATATTCCAAAACATCATATTCCTTTTTATATATATATATATATATATATATATATATATATATATATATTAATTTTAAAAAACAAAACTCATAATATTACTATAATTATTAAGTAAATTAAATCACAATATTATTATAATTATTAAATCAACTTGAATATCATTTTTATCGCTTTAATGGTTAAATAAATTAAATTAATTTTAATACCATTTTTCTAAACTTATTAAAATCAGTATCCCCATAAATTTTCTTTGAATTTTTTTTAAATAAAAGACAACTATAGTTTGCTTTCGTCAGGATTTTATGGATAGAAAATTTCAATGAAAATTTAAAATGAAAGACAACTATAGTTTGCTTTCGTCTGGTTTTTATGGATAAAAATTCAATGAAACTTGATGTCACACCCTAGACCACATACATATAAAAAATTTAATATACGCCTATATAATTAATCTTGCTATACATTGCTTGATGCAACTTTAATGTCTGCACGCACATTTAACTCACATAGAATTATTCACATACTTACTACCACACATTAAACAGCTTATCAATCCTATGTTAAACTTCTGTTGTAATCTTGGTTTACATACGCTGCGTAGCAATAACATATGATGTCAATGGGTTTCAGTGTAACCTTTGACTTCTCGGTGGAACTTAGCTGTTAGTCCACCCAACAGTTGTAAGTATTAATGAGGCGCAGGCTTTGGTGGTCCTGTCGCAGCTCTTGCAGGCGCCAACTCACCCTTGCCTTAATAACATCCGTCCTTATAGCGAGAGGTGGCATTGCTTGGCTCCTCTGGCCATGTGACATCTCGATCACCGTGTTCTCGGCCCTTTCGCCTTGCGTTCCCGCCCTGCATGGACGTACATGATCTCTCCCATGGATCGAAGGGTTGAGGTTCGATCGAGGGTTTAAGGCATTACATAACTTCAACCAAGCAGTCACGGGGTTTATTCTTTCGTTTGTTTCCTCCGACTCCGTCTCGGCGTTCCACCTCTGGTTCATTCTCATCAGCGTTATCTACTTAACCTGCATCTACTCTGGAGCTGTGCAGTGGCCGCCTTCAATACTACACAGGTAATGGTCTCGATTCTAAGTGTACCGCATGTATTTACAGTTGGTTTATTTGTTACGATTTCTTACAGACTTGTATTCTTTTGCTCATAGGGCACGCAGCTGGGTTATGCAACCCCACCGGTGGTGTCAAGCGGCTATCCATGACGGTTTCACCCTCGCAGCGGCCACAGGTAAGCTTTAAAAACTCGGTTTCTCTGCTCCTGTATACAAAAGCTTCGCGGTTCATCGATTTTAAGCTATTTAGGTTATGATTGCAGACCGCTGTTCGAATGAGGGCCTTCTTGCTTCGCTGACCGAGGTATTCTCCTCAGAGAGCCCTCATGACTTGCATTTAATTTTCTTTGTGACTGGTCGAGTCCATACCCGCCAGATTAGTTAATAAGCACGGCGGAACTCTCCATAGATCGTTTACATGTGTTTATGGTCTTCCTTTGTTTGTATGGTTGCCCCCTTGCGGCATACCCGGATTTGGTTTGCCATATCTGCTCTTAGACATGGGGTTTCGGATCTGGCCGTGGCGCGCAGACCTGGTTAATGGATTTAGGCTTTGTTTGAAGGTTTCAGTCATTTAATGTATGAACAACTGTAACATTCAAGATTTTACCACTCGGGTATTGTTCTGTTGTAGTCTGTATATAGAACCTTGTAATTTATATGTGAACTGTGACTCTATTTGCGCCCTCAGGGCAGTTTACATTTTGTATAACAAATGAATATATATACTCTGTGATTCTCACCGTACCAAAACAGTGTATGGGGTTTATATTATTAGTTGCTAGTTTTGCTCGTTTTCATAGCAGTATCCTCATAACTGTCTCAGGTTATAATGATTATTCCATGCCGTTCGCTCTGTATTCTTTATGCATCTGCCTTATTTGCTAGGTTTTGAATAGTATGCATTCGGTTAACTATACGGCAATATTTTGAACAGTATGCATTCGGTTATCTAAATAGCAATATTTCACTTCCTTCTTTCTTTACGAGAATGTGTATATAAGTGAATACCTGCAATTTCTTTTGAATAACATGCACAGGATTTTCTTGCATTTATATACTTGTCTCGTCTTTGTTTCATGCTCCAATGAACTGGGTTCTCTATTATTGTCTGTAAATACTGTGAATTAATAACGTAGTATGACAGAATACAAAATGATCTTCGCTCTCTTATTTTGCATCGTTACAGAACATACTCTATTCGTCTGATATGGCTTATTTATGTTTCTTGTTTCCACATCAACAGTCATTCGTCTTAATAACTGTAGGTTTATAGGTTATCTCTTCTGTCGGTGAGACTGAATCCGACTACAGTCGGGTCTTCTACCCAGACTCAGAGGTTCAAACCCCGTTCCTGCTGTTACATTACAGTATCTACTTGTTTAATATCCGTATGCAACACGGTTTACTCCACTGTTAGCTTTTCTTTTCTTGGACGGTACCTCTGTCTGTCTGACGAGGTTATGTTATGTCTGTTATTTCATAACCAGGTTCTTGAATAACCCTTCAATACATCAAGAACCAGTCTTATCTAAATACATCTATGTAACCAGATTTACAGTGAGTTTAGTTTGGACCATGTCTGGTGTCTGACAAGTCAGTCCCTTAATCTAAAACTACATTTGTGCAGTTATAATATTATTAAGACAGTATTAAGGAAATAAAACAAAGCTCCTGTCTGTCTACTAAATTCACTGTGTATTCATAATCAATCAGGGACTTGCAGTCTGAAACCATACCTGATTCACCAGAGTCGGAAATGGGTTCTCAGACAAGTCACCTGTGCTTTGATTTTGCTCTTCCACCCAGCCATGAGATCCATCTCTCAGACGGAATTCTCCCCCCGAGCCATCTTTCAGGCCTCCAGCCCTCAACAAGATTTGTGCACTTTCTGTGCCTGGTTATCTGGTCCTAACCAGACTTAACCAGTCTTCTTTTTTTGTTTTCCTCTTTTCTCTTCTTGGAAAAAAGGTCCCTTCTGTCTGTCCACACAGCACAGAACTTCCCCCCTACAGCTAGGACTTTTCCTGTTTTTTGGGAGGGTAGTTTCCATCAGTTAATATAACTGATCTCTTTCTTTTAAATCCACCTCTTAAAGGCTGCCAGCATTTCAAGAAAATATTTAAATTACTTTCATCAAAAATAGTTTACCACAGTTTTGTTTTTAAACATAAACAACAAATGTGTTAATGTCTTTTACCACAGTAAATTTCATATTTACATAATCTGGGGTTATTACATCTCCCCCTCCTGTGATTGGACATCGTCCCGATGTCCGTCACCCTTAAACAAATTCGGGTAAGCTTCTCTAAGGAGTTCCTCATCCTCCCAAGTGGCCTCTTCAGGCCCATAATGTTGCCACTGCACCTTAGCTTGGAAAATAACCCGTTTCCGCAGCTGCACTTCTCTCCGGTCGAGAATGGTCAGTGGTTCGACCAGAACCTCGCCTTCCGGCTCGACCTGCAATCAGCAACAGATTAAGTTATTTTCTTGTTTAGGAACAAAGCTTATCTAGGATGACCAGATTAATTCTTACCCAAACATTCTGCCATTGAATCACATGTTTAGGATCGTAGACGTATTGTTTTAATACGGAAACGTGAAAAACATTATGGATCCTAATATGGCCTGGTAGAGCGAGTTGATAAGCTACCGGCCCCACCCTTGCCAAGATTTGAAAAGGTCCAAAATAGCGAGGTGCAAGTTTGGCACACTCGCTCCATCGCAAGGTACTTCTTCTGGGTTGGATTCTAACAAACACATGATCCCCAACTTGGAATTCTTTGAACCTTCTTTTTCGATCAGCAAAACTTTTCTGTTTGTCCTGAGCGGCTTTTAAATTAGCACGGACCTTTTTTACTGTGTCTTCCATTTCCTTGATCATCTCAGGACCAATTCGTAACCTATCCTCAGGTCCACCCCAACTTGAGGGTGTGCGGCACTTCCGCCCGTACAGAACCTCAAAAGGACTCAACTGTGTTGAGGAATGATATCCGTTGTTATAAGCGAATTCGACCAGGTGGAGGTATTCCTCCCATTGAGTTGGTTTCATCATAACACATGCTCTCAGCATGTCCTCCACTACCTGATTCACTCTTTCCGTTTGACCATCGGTCTGGGGATGATAAGCTGTGCTAAAGTTCAGCTGTGTTCCCAGTTCAGCAAACAATGTCCTCCAAAAGGTTGATGTGAACTTAACATCACGATCAGAGATAATCACCTTCGGAAGTCCATGCAATTTGAACACATTTTGCATGAAAATATGAGCAATTTGCACAGCCTTATACGTTGATTGTACAGGTATGAAGTGTGCTACCTTACTTAACTTATCCACTACCACCATAATGGAATCATTATTTTTCTTCGTTCGAGGCAATCCGGTTATAAAGTCCATGGAAATAGTCTCCCATTTCCATTCTGGAATGGGTAAGGGTTGTAACAGCCCTGCTGGATGCATATGCTCCGCCTTAATCTGTTGACATTCTAGACATCGCGCTAGATACTCAACTACTTCCTTCTTCATTTTTGGCCAATAATATTCCTTTCGAAGAGCGGTAACCATTTTCTGGTACCCTGGATGCCCGGTATAATGGCTGGTATGAAATTCGTCCAGAATCAGTCTTCTAAGACTATTTTCATTGGGTATATACAGCTTTTTATTAAAATACAGCATTCCGGCATCATCTAGCTCATACCCCTGTTGTATTTCCTTACCAGACAGTTGCTGTACTTGCTGTTTAATTTGGTGATAAACAGCATCTCGATCAGCCGCTGTTTTTATCCTTTCAAGTAGAGTACTCTGCCACTTACTGACCGAAATCTTGCACACGCATTGTACCTTTCGACTCAATGCATCAGCTACTCGATTCTCCTTCCCCTTTAAATGTTTAATTTCAAAATCAAACCCGCTTAAAAAGTCAGCCCAACGAGCTTGCCTCGCATTCAAAGTGGGTTCGCTGAAATAATTTGTTAAGCTGTGGTGGTCTGTTAACAGCAGAAATTTTCTCCCCAAGAGGTAGTGTCGCCACATTTTCAGTGCATGAATAACAGCTGCCAGCTCCAAGTCGTAGGCAGAATATTTCTGCTCATGTTCCTTCAATTTCCTTGATTCGTATGCAATTACTCTTCCTTCTTGCATCAACAATCCTCCCACACCTTCTTTACTTGCATCAGTACAGACCATGTAATCCTTATTAGGATCAGCTATACTTAGTATGGGCGCGGTGGTGAGTAAGTACTTGAGCTGTTCAAAGCTCCGCTGACATTCTGAGGTCCACTTAAATACCTTTCCCTTCTTTTGTAAGGAGGTGATAGGGTATGCTAACCTTGAAAAGCCTTCCAAAAATCTTCTGTAATAACCTGCTAGCCCCATAAAGGACCTAATATTTGCCACGTCCTTTGGTATGGGCCACTCCATTATAGTTCTGATTTTCTCAGGGTCTACTGCAATTCCTTCCTTTGTGATTACATGGCCTAAGTATTGTATCTCCCTCTTGAAGAAATCACACTTACTAAACTTTGCATATAATTGATGTTCTCGCAAAGTTTGCAACACCAATATAAGGTGTTCCTCATGCTCCTTTCTTGATCGGGAGTAAATCAGAATGTCATCTATGAATATCAACACAAACTTGTCTAAGAACCTGTGAAACACACTGTTCATCAAACACATGAAGGTAGAAGGTGCATTGGTCAGACCAAAAGGTAGCACCACGAATTCATAATGCCCATACCGCGTTCTGAAAGCGGTCTTATCGATATCCTCCTCTTTAATTCTGATCTGATGGTAACCAGATCGCAGATCAATCTTAGAGAATACCGTCGCTCCCTTCACCTGATCAAAAAGTTCGTCGATCCAAGGCAAAGGATATTTATTTTTGATCGTGAGCTTATTCAGCTGACGATAATCAATGCACATCCGAAAAGTTCCATCTTTCTTTTTGACAAATAGCACTGGGGCTCCCCAGGGTGATACACTGGGACGGATGTAATTTTTATCTAACAGCTCCTGCAGTTGCATTTTTAATTCTGTTAGTTCTGGTACACTCATACGGTATGGTGCCCGTGATACAGGTGCTGCCCCCGGAATCAGTTCAATGGTGAAATCCACATCTCTTTTTGGTGGTAATCCTGGTACTTCCTCGGGAAAAACGTCTGCAAATTCCTGCACCACCGGAATGTTACCCAACATGGCAGTTTTATCCTTCTGATTTGCGTAACCCACCTGAATAGCATAGATTTGACATTTCTTCTTGATGCATTTAGCTAACTGAGTTGCTGTAATGGGTCGAATCTGTACAGGATGTTTGATTCCTTGTAACTCCTGCTGCTCTCCACGGTCATCCTTATAGTAAATGGTTTTTGTCTTGCAATTCACTAAGGACCAGTGTTTCTCCAGCCAATCCATCCCAATCAGGATATCATATGAACCCAACGGTAGTACATTTAAATCTGCCACTATTGGCTGCCCTGCTATGGTTAAGGAGCAATTATTTACTTTGGCCAAGACTCGTCTCTTGGCTCCTGTAGCTAATTGGACCAGCCACGGATTTCTGAACTTTTCAGCTTGTAATTTACATTGTTCTACTATTTTTGGGCTAACATAACTTAAAGTAGCTCCTGGGTCAATAAGAACAGCTATAGAAAGGTTTGAAATTTTACCTTCAAATTCAACGATAGATGGCTGGTACTCCGCTTGGCGGTCCTCCAAAGCTGCATTAATTCTGGGTACACTACGTGCCACGTCCCCAACGGTCGATGCTTCATGAATTTGGGATATCTAGTCTGTCCCCTTTCGCTGTGGGCAGTTTTTAACATAGTGAGGCCCTCCACAGCCCCAGCATTGAACTGGAGGTCTGGTCATTCCCTCACCTTCTGGTCTAACAGGCTGCTCACTCACTCTGGTTTCACTTCCTGGCCTAGCTCGGGGTGCACTTCTTGTTACAGATCTACTGTTTAATCCTTTACCAGCTCCCTTACTTCCATTGCTGCGACCTCCCTTGCTGCTTCCAACCATCTGACTGCTCCTTTTCTCATTCCATCTTTTATTCGAAGTATCCCCCTTCTGCTTACTCTGCTGATAGCAGATCCTTGCTTTACGAATAGCCTCATCCATGGTCCTAGGATTGTCAAACTCAATCCTCTCTCTTATATATGCAGGTAAGCTGCTCACAAACCTTTGGACCTTGGCTTTCTCCTCCTTGATGTAAGGTACATAACGTAGCAGAGAGGTAAAGCGATTAATGAACTCGTCCATGGTCTGCTGTCCCAGTCTTAAGTCATGAAATTCCCTTGCCTTCTCATCATAGAAGCGCTCAGTCAGGTACCTTTCTTTGAAGTATTTCTGGAACTTCTCCCATGTAATGGTCCGTTCACTTACCCCCTTGACAATCTTGATTTCTTCCCACCACAAGGTTGCCTTACCTTGTAACTGGAAGATTGCTAGTCTCGCTTTCAAGTTATGATCATACTCATACAACTGAAAATATTTATTCATATTTATTAACCAGGCTTCAGCGGCTTCCTCCTGTTCGCCATCGAAATGTGGGGGTTTAATCTTCCGGAATTCTCCCTGCAGTTCCATTTTCTGACGTTTTGAGGTCTGCTGCTGTGGTGCATTATCAGAGTGATCCTCCTTGCCATCAGAATTTTCAGGTTCAATCTGATAGTCTTGTTCTTCTGTCAACCTCTGCTGTTCCGCGCTGGGGTTAGATAGAGGTGGATTTTGCCTGTCCGACAAACTCTTCAGAATTCTTTCTTGTTCAACTGTCAAACGCGCGTTGTCCTCTCGCAACCGTGCCATTTCGTTTTTCAACTCCTGAACAGTTTCCAGGATTGCAAGGTTGGTACTTCGTGTTTCCTCACCCAACTGTACCCACAGCTCTGGGTTCTCTCGAGGATTACTGCTGGGTCCTTGCATTTTGTCTCCTTTCTGGCTTAACTGCTAACTGTTGTAATTCTGTGCTTCACCCCTAAATAGATAGAACAACAGTTAGGTAAATTATTACTTACATGTGTACACATGGTGTACACTTCTGCACAGTGAAACATGTTTTGCTTGAGGCCACAGTGTTGAAACTGGGCTCTGATACCAATTTGTCACACCTTAGACCACATACATAAAAAAAAATTAATATACGCCTATATAATTAATCTTGCTATACATTGCTTGATGCAACTTTAATGTCTGCACGCACATTTAACTCACATAGAATTATTCACATACTTACTACCACACATTACACAGCTTATTAATCCTATGTTAAACTTCTGTTGTAATCTTGGTTTACATACGCTGCGTGGCAATAACATATGATGTCAATGGGTTTCGGTGTAACCTTTGACTTCTCGGTGGAACTTAGCTGTTAGTCCACCCAACAGTTGTAAGTATTAATGAGGCGCAGGCTTTGGTGGTCCTGCCGCAGCTCTTGCAGGCGCCAACTCACCCTTGCCTTAATAACATCCGTCCTTATAGCGAGAGGTGGCATTGCTTGGCTCCTCTGGCCATGTGACATCTCGATCACCGTGTTCTTGGCCTTTTCGCCTTGCGTTCCCGCCCTGCATGGACGGACAGGATCTCTCCCATGGATCGAAGGGTTGAGGTTCGATCGAGGGTTTAAGGCATTACATAACTTCAACCAAGCAGTCACGGGGTTTATTCTTTCGTTTGTTTCCTCTAACTCCGTCTCAGCGTTCCACCTCTGGTTCATTCTCATCAGCGTTATCTACTTAACCTGCATCTACTCCGGAGCTGTGCAGTGGCCGCCTTCAATACTACACAGGTAATGGTCTCGATTCTAAGTGTACCGCATGTATTTACAGTTGGTTTATTTGTTACGATTTCTTACAGACTTGTATTCTTTTGCTCATAGGGCACGCAGCTGGGTTATGCAACCCCACCGGTGGTGTCAAGCGGCTATCCATGAAGGTTTCACCCTCGCAGCGGCCACAGGTAAGCTTTAAAAACTCGGTTTCTTTGCTCTTGTATACAAAAGCTTCGCGGTTCATCGATTTTAAGCTATTTAGGTTATGATTGCAGACCGCTGTTTGAATGAGGGCCTTCTTGCTTCGCTGGCCGAGGTATTCTCCTCAGAGAGCCCTCATGACTTGCATTTAATTTTCTTTGTGACTGGTCGAGTCCATACCCGCCAGATTAGTTAATAAGCACGGCGGAACTCTCCATAGTTCGTTTACATGTGTTTATGGTCTTCCTTTGTTTGTATGGTTGCCCCCTTGCGGCATACCCGGATTTGGTTTGCCATATCTGCTCTTAGACATGGGGTTTCGGATCTGGCCGTGGCGCGCAGACCTGGTTAATGGATTTAGGCTTTGTTTGAAGGTTTCAGTCATTTAACGTATGAACAGCTGTAACATTCAAGATTTTACCACTCGGGTATTGTTCTGTTGTAGTCTGTATATAGAACCTTGTAATTTATATGTGAACTGTGACTCTATTTGCGCCCTCAGGGCAGTTTACATTTTGTATAACAAATGAATATATATACTCTGTGATTCTCACCGTACCAAAACAGTGTATGGGGTTTATATTATTAGTTGCTAGTTTTGCTCGTTTTCATAGCAGTATCCTCATAACTGTCTCAGGTTATAATGATTATTCCATGTCGTTCGCTCTGTATTCTTTATGCATCTGTCTTATTTGCTAGGTTTTGAATAGTATGCATTCGGTTAACTATACGGCAATATTTTGAACAGTATGCATTCGGTTATCTAAATAGCAATATTTCACTTCCTTCTTTCTTTACGAGAATGTGTATATAAGTGAATACCTGCAATTTCTTTTGAATAACATGCACAGGATTTTCTTGCATTTATATACTTGTCTCGTCTTTGTTTCATGCTCCAATGAACTGGGTTCTCTATTATTGTCTGTAAATACTGTGAATTAATAACGTAGTATGACAGAATACAAAATGATCTTCGCTCTCTTATTTTGCATCGTTACAGAACAGACTCTATTCGTCTGATATGGTTTATTTATGTTTCTTGTTTCCACATCAACAATCATTCGTCCTAATAACTGTAGGTTTATAGGTTATCTCTTCTGTCGGTGAGACTGAATCCGACTACAGTCGGGTCTTCTACCCAGACTTAGAGGTTCAAACCCCGTTCCTGCTGTTACATTACAGTATCTACTTGTTTAATATCCGTATGCAACACGGTTTACTCCACTGTTAGCTTTTCTTTTCTTGGACGGTACCTCTGTCTATCTGACGAGGTTATGTTATGTCTGTTATTTCATAACCAGGTTCTTGAATAACCCTTCAATACATCAAGAACCAGTCTTATCTAAATATATCTATGTAACCCGATTTACAGTGAGTTTAGTTTGGACCATGTCTGGTGTCTGACAAGTCAGTCCCTTAATCTAAAACTACATTTGTGCAGTTATAATATTATTAAGACAGTATTAAGGAAATAAAACAAAGCTCTTGTCTGTCTACTAAATTCACTGTGTATTCATAATCAATCAGGGACTTGCAGTCTGAATCCATACCTGATTCACCAGAGTCGGAAATGGGTTCTCAGACAAGTCACCTGTACCTTGATTTTGCTCTTCCACCCAGCCATGAGATCCATCTCTCAGACGGAATTCTCCCCCCGAGCCATCTTGCAGGCCTCCAGCCCTCAACAAGATTTGTGCACTTTCTGTGCCTGGTTATCTGGTCCTAACCAGACTTAACCAGTCTTCTTTTTTTGTTTTCCTCTTTTCTCTTCTTGGAAAAAAGGTCCCTTCTGTCTGTCCACACAGCACAGAACTTCCCCCCTACAGCCAGGACTTTTCCTGTTTTTTTGGGAGGGTAGTTTCCATCAGTTAATATAACTGATCTCTTTCTTTTAAATCCACCTCTTAGAGGCTGCCAGCATTTCAAGAAAATATTTAAATTACTTTCATCAAAAATAGTTTGCCACAGTTTTGTTTTTAAACATAAACAACAACTGTATTAATGTCTTTTACCACAGTAAATTTCATATTTACATAATCTGGGGTTATTACACTTGATATTTGTGTCAAGTTTTTTTCTTTGCATAGAGATATTTTAGAGTTAAAACTTTAATAAAATATTTTATTATTGTGAGTGGTTAAATCATTTTTATGTTGTTTTTTTATTTTATTTTATTAAATATATAGTATTTCCTCGGATATTTAATTTAATTAATAAAATTTTTGGCTTTTTCTGATATTTTTGTTTTATTATTATTTTTTAAATAATATATTTAATGATATATTTTGCAAAATCCTAATACACAACCTTATCCATTTATGTATTTAAAACTCATTTTGAATAACAAAACTCACAATCCCACTATCCCACTAATCGATTAAAGCAATGCTTTTTAAATATTTATTGAGATATGTGTCATTATAAAGAATTTT
Source organism: Pinus tabuliformis (assembly GCA_031772625.1). Lineage (NCBI taxonomy): Eukaryota > Viridiplantae > Streptophyta > Pinopsida > Pinales > Pinaceae > Pinus > Pinus tabuliformis. Next base: position 1,054,218,994 of record CM062811.1, on the reverse strand, counting down.
GATGGGGATTTTATTGAATGATGAGTATGTGAGGAAAGGGTTTATAATGGCCACTGGGCAGGATCATGGCACTATGAAAACTTGTACGAAAAGTAGGTACCAATATTTTTGATGTTATGAGTGCTCTTTACCTTTGTTTTCGTTATCATGGAGATGATGGTGAGAGAGTCAAACTTTTGATGTATTTTAATTGTAATTGAAATTACATTAATAAACTATGTCATTTTGAAAGTAAAAACAATTTCAATCTCCACGATGATGTTAGTAAAAAAATATTTAATAAAAAATTTAATTTAAATAATAAAAATAAATATTTACTAAAATTTATGTTTAGGAATTTTAATATTAATTTTTACAATAGTTTTGAAAAGAAAAATATTTTAATTCTAAAATCTTTAAGGAGAATTAACCTTGTGACTATCTATTCCATTGACAAGGTGCTTTAACACTCACAATTTCATCAATTGAACTCACTCTTGAGATTTTTATATCTCTTATGTATTTTAAATACTAATTTTAAGACATTTCTTATTTATCTTAATACGTATGTTAATATCTCATATTTTTCCATGTATTTCTTGTGCTATTTATTTTTTAGCTCTTATACTACTTGTGTTATAGTGTTCAAATTAGACATATGAATCAATCTATTTATACATAAATAATTTATAAATAAATAATTTTCTTGGGGTAGCTCAATTGGAAATGACCATGGAAATGAAGAATTAGAGATCTTCACATTACAGAGTGCCTTAACAATACACCCATCACCATATATTCTAGGCCCATGAAAGTTTCTATCATTTTTACTGATGAACAATTTTAATTTAATAATTTCACATATATATATATATATATATATATATATATATATATATATATATATATATATATATATATATATATATATATATATATATATATATAATCACCATTTATTTTATGCCAATTGTTGACACCTAATCAGAGGGATTGGGTGTACAACGGTAATCAATGTAAATAAATAATAGAGAAGATAGAGAGTCATCGAGAGATGAACCAAACAGTCACTCCCTCTTGTATATAATAATGAACAACTTGAATGAATAATATAAGTTTTGATTTGAGGAGTTACATCCTGGTCTGACATGGTATCAGAGTAGGCGCCATTTTTTGGCTTCCCCTTTTAATTTGTAACTCCTATTCTGTTTTGCCTTTGTTTTGCATCTTTTGCAGGCTGACATCTTTGTCAAAACCTTGCGAAATCTCATTCATGGTTGTTGCGTCGAATGGCACATTGAAGACGAAGGTGTTGTAATGACTTGGATTTTCTCCTACTCTGAGTATTCACATATATCCTTTCTCATATTCCATTGAAGCCGAATCTCAAGTATTATAAATCCATATATAAATATCTGGCGCTGTCTGCTTTGTAATAGAATATCGCAAATCTCTTACCCCAATCATAACCTTCATTAAACCCGCTCGGACACCATTCCCGAGGATTCACTTTATCGGGTTCATTCTCGACCGTAGATCTCAATCTCAAGATTCGACGGCTGACATTGATTTCGGGGGGGACCACTTGCACGACAATTATTGAAAAGTGCCTTTTAATCTCCACCGTTGATCATCACCTCCAAATCCAACGGTTTATAGTGATATCGCGTGGCCTACATGCATGAGAGTTATCGGCTTGATATGAGTGATTTTTCTCTCCTAGTCGCTATGTTTCAAATGCTTAGTGGAATCTGGCACTACCCTCTCAATACCACTTACCATTTTTTATCTGCCTGAAATCCCGCTTATCGCTCTAAAACCGCCCTCCGTCTTGGTTAATGCCCGGACTTCTTTGCTTCCGATAACCGTTGATCTTCTACAATCGACGAACCTCCTCCGTATTTCTCCGCCGCTCATCTCCATCGCCCATCTCCACCGATTAATCTCTGCTGCTCATCTCCTCCGTTCATCTCCTTCGCTCATCTCTGTCATTCATCTCTGCTATACAATACAACAAAAGAACTACAACTACAGTCAGACTCTGATATTCAAGTGAATGTTGAATATTGTTAAATGCTATTGATATAATGATATGCATTCAATCATATCTATTGTGAGAATAGTTCTCACTGGCAAGGAGAATTATCCTGAATGGTCACAGAAAATCCAACGCACTCTCATTTCTAATGAGCTATGGAAAGGACTATGTGTTGGAGAAGGAGACAAAGCGCCAGTCTAGCCTACCTCAGATAAGGAGCTCACCAATTGGGAAAATAAGAAAAATAAAACCTATGCATTGATTGCAGCATTAGTAAGTGAAGAGGTGAGTCGACACATTTCGCCATTTTCAAATGCATTCGAAGCCTTACAAAAGTTGAAAGAACTCTATGACTCACACTCTGCACTTGAAGTTGTTCAACTCATGATTAAACTCTTCACTCTTGAATTACAAAATAATGATCCTCTTCCTCTTGCATCCGAAGTAAAATCTATAATGCATGATATCAAAGCCACTAAGGTTGAATTCGATATTCCTCTGATCGCTTTTCTCAAGGCACTTTATCCTACTTACTCCAATTATCTTGAGTCATTGCAAGAAAATGGAAATCTCAAAGATATTACCTTTGACTCCCTTGTGAAAAAATTTGTTGAAAGAGAGAAAGCTTTTGGAAAGAAGACAACCCCTAAATCTTCTAAATAGGTTGTGTGCCTTGCTCATAAAGAAAAGAATCTTGCCCAAGATTCTTCGAGAGGAAGAGGTGGTAGAAGAGGAAGAGGAAGATATTTCAGAGGCAGGGGGGGCAGACACTCTCAAGGGGAAAAGTCAGATTTGCACTGCATACGCTGTAAAAGAAATGGATCACTTGATGCCTCCACAAGCAAGTTACTCTGTGTAATGTCCCTCCCTTAATAATAAATAATAAATAATAAAAATAATATATAATAAAAATAGTAAATAATAAATCCTTTAACAATAAATAATAAATAACCATAATATTAAAAAAATACAAGAAAATAAATAATAAACAATGAATAAAAAATAATAAAAATAAAAATAGTAATAAATAATAAATAACCATACTAAAGCTCTAAATAAAAATAAATAGAAATAAAACAAGAAAACAGTAAAAAAATCAGTAAAGCTATCAAAAAGAAATAAAACAAGAAAGCAATAAAGTTGCATGTAGACACATGGAGTGTGTGCATGTGGTTCCCCTTCCAATGTTTGCTCTATTTATTAGATGGTGAGGAAGATGGGAGGCATTCCATCATTCCAAGATTCTATCATTCATTCTCTTGGGAGAATAGTGTTCTAAGACAGAGGATTCATTGGCAGTAGTATGTTGATTGAGGGCTCAGGGGTGGCTAGTTGTAGCAAGACCTTGCGCAATTGAGCCTACGGTTGGGTGGAGAGTCGTCCCCAAAACCTTGTTGCAGTTAGCAGACTTCAACCGAAATCATAGGTAAGGGTTCTACCCATAGTTTTGAACTTGAAGTTAATTAGTGATAATTGCATGTTGAATATAAATTACTTGGTTAATTACATGTTTATTGTGGGTTGTTACATATGGTATCAGAGCTTAGGTTCAACCCTTAGGGCCTATGGGCATCTTAAGAAAAATTATTTTGTTTTGTTGGGATTTTTTAACTCAACTTGTTTTGAAAGTTACAGGATCGTTACTTCTAGGAAGCCACATGTCTTTTATGGTTATTCCATTCCTCTTTTATGGGTATTTTAACCTTTTGCTGAGCCATGGTTTTGTTGAGATGGATGTTTCATAATTATCAAATTATCTCAAATTTTTTAAGGAAGGTAACGCTTGTTCTATTTTCAGCCTAATTGTATTTTGTCAGGAAGTGTGTGTGTGTGTATAAAAAGATTATATCCACCGAGAAACAATGCAGGAAGAAACACCTTACCTTGCAGTTTAATTTGTATTTGTCAAGTTACTTAATCAGGCCATATTTTTTTATATCAAACTAATGGGATAGCTAATAAAGGAAAACGCAAGTTCTTTTTGGTTGGAATTCAAAATAGGGTTTGAGCCTCTGATTTTTCTCTTAGGGTTCACAATAAAGTAGAGAGACTATGATATGATAAATGTTTAAAATGTATATTTGGAAAATTTGTTTTGATCCATTCACCAGTTTTGATTTTTCTAATTTAAGGATACAATCACAAGGGAAAATCTGATCTAAGTTATCATTAATGCCACTTACCATTTAATTTACCATCTGAATTTTGTTCCTATCAGTTCATAACTGTCAAGAGAGGATATGTTCAACATAATTCTTGTTCATACAATAGTGGCAATATAATATATATATAGACTCTTTAGTAAGTTCTGGGCATACATAATTTTGTTGACCCCAATTCCATTATATCGATTAACCATTGTGAACTATCTAATCAGCGTCAAAGATCCTTCCTGCTACAGTGATTTTTCCGTTATTTTCTGGGTCTTTCCAATAGACTTGAACTTGTTATGGATTTGTATCTTCTATGGGGATCGACAAAACTGTTTCAGAAAATTAATTACATGTTTTTTACGCTACAACCTTCTGTTGGAAAACCATCCATTCCATTCAGCATAGATAAAGCCTGTGCATTGCATTTGAGAATACATCCTCAACACCTTGTTGCTCTTGATGGATAGCTCTTGAAGGGCTATGGGACCATCTTGAGGAGGCTAAGTGCTTGATGTTCTAGGCTAGGTGCCTGTTATTGGATTGGGATGCCGAAGTCTGGTGGGGGTGTAAGGACTTCGATGCCTGGGGTTGTGCACCTTAGTAGTTGTGGAGGGAGTGGGCCAGCCTTGTGAGATGCCTAGAGTAATTGAGTACCGTACCGGATGCCTTCCTTGGGGCAGATGAGGTCTGAGTCAGGTGCGAGCCTTGGACTAGGATACAGACCAGGGGGGCTTATGCCTGGTTCCGAAGTGGGAAAAAGGACAGAGATTCCTTGAGATTTCCCGAGTGTTGTGAAACTTTCGATGCCTGCTGGTTATACTAGTTCAGCAGAGGGTGTCGGGCGAACATGAAGTAATAAATAAGAATAATAATAATAATAATAATTCAACTTAACTTCGGGACAAAGTTCCTTAAAGCAGGAGAGTATGTAATGTCCCTCCCTTAATAATAAATCATAATAATAATAATAATAATAATAATAATAATAATAATAATAATAAATATCCATAATATTAAAAAAATACAAGAAAATAAATAATAAACAATGAATAAAAAATAATAAAAATAAAAATAGTAATAAATAATAAATAACCATACTAAAGCTCTAAATAAAAATAAATAGAAACAAAAAAAGAAAACAGTAAAAAAAATCAGTAAAGCTATAAAAAAGAAATAAAACAAGAAAGCAATAAAGTTGCATGTAGACACATGGAGTGTGTGCATGTGGTTCCCCTTCCAATGTTTGCTCTATTTATTAGATGGTGAGGAAGATGGGAGACATTCCATCATTCCAAGATTCTACCATTCATTCTCTTGGGAGAATAGTGTTCTAAGACAGAGGATTCACTGGCAATAGTACGTTGATTGAGGGCTCGGGGGTGGTCAATTGTAGCAAGACCTTACACAATTGAGCCTACGGTTGGGTGGAGAGTTGTCCCCAAAACCTTGTTGCAGTTAGCAGACTTCAACCGAAATCATAGGTAAGGGTTCTACCCATAGTTTTAAACTTGAAGTTAATTAGTGATAATTACATGTTTAATATAAATTACTTGGTTAATTACATGTTTATTGTGGGCTGTTACACCTTGGGACAAAATTGAGCAGCAAAGAAACCAACCCAAAGCTAAAACTAATGACACGAACAAAGGTAAAGCACCTGAATCCGCTCATTATGTTGTGGCACAAAGTAATATTGGAGTAAATGAAGACTTATTTAATGCTTCACTTGCTTCTTGGAAAAATGATTGGTTTCTTGACTCAGGAGCAACTTGCCACATGACTCATAGAAAAGACTTTTTTGAAGAATTTACTGATAATGTTGATGGAGCAGTATACTTTGCAAACCAATCAAAACTCAAGCCATCAAGGCTTGGCACAATCAGGCTTAAATTGCTTGGTCTTCTAGACTTTCTTCTGCATCATGTTCTACATCTCCCACAGTTGAGGAGAAACTTGTTGTCCTTGGTCCACATCTGCCAACAAGGTCACTCCATTAATATGTTTGATGGCAAGCTTGAGGTGAGAAAAGTATCTGACCACTCACTTGTCATGATAGGGATAGAAGAAGAAAGGCTTCTCAAGCTGCAGGGTACCTCTACTCGTGCATAACATTTCTCATACAACTCTCATTATGAAGAAGGTACACTTCCATCAAGTTTATTATGGCATGCTAGATTTGGAAATTTTAACTATGAAAGCCTCCGCTTGTTGAAGAAAAATGGTGTTACTAGTTTGCCTACAATTCCTAGGAAGATTAAGCAATGTGATGCTTGTATTCTAGGAAAGTATAGCAAACAATCCTTTCCTGATTCACACTCTAGAGCATGTAGAAAACTTGAACTCATTCATTCAGATTTATGTGGTCCAATGCATGTTCCTTCTGTAAATGGAAATAAATATATGATGATATTTATTGATGACTACACTAGAATGTGATGGGTTTATTTATTAAAGAACAAGTCTGATGCTTTTGAAACATTCAAGAACTTTCATACATGGATTGAAAATGATGCACAATCTCATATTGGCTCTATTCGCATTGATAATGGAAAAGAATACACTTCAAATGAATTTGAAAACCATCTTCGCCAACATGGGATCAAACATCAAACAATTGTGCCTTATAATCCCCAATAGAACAATGTAGCTGAAAGAATGAATAGGACAATCTTAAATATGGTATGCTCCATGTTGTTCTTCAAAAATGTAAAAATGATGTTTTGGGCTGATGCAGTTATGTGTGCTATATATATAAAGAATATATGTCCATCTAATGCTATCAGAAACAAGACTCCTTATGAAATGTGGTATGGGCACATTCCTTCGGTAAAGCATCTCAGGGTCTTTGGTTCCACCTGTTATGCCTTGATACCAAAGGTACATAGAAACAAACTTGGTGCAAGAAGCTGTAAGTGTATCTTCCTAGGGTATTCAAACACCTCCAAAGCATACCGTCTCTGATGAAGTCAAAAAAAAGTTTGTTGTATCTAGAGATGTAATCTTTCTTGAATCATCCAAAACTGACAATGTTGTTGAAAGTCAACTTGATTGCTTGGATAGATTCACAAATACAAAATCATTTCAAGAATTTGATAATCAGATTCCACATCTTGAAGGGGGGATTGCTATATTAGATCAACCTATGGAATCTTCTTCTAAAGCACTCTCTCCCTTTCATGAAACTCCAACAACGGATGATACTTTGAGTGATGCAATTGAGAGAATTAGGAGAGTCAATCTTGATTCAGTCCCAACTCAATCAACGGAGCAACCTGGACCATCTGAGAAAGGTCCCCCAAAGTGGCGGACAAAGACACTTGAAAGTGTTCATCCTAATGAGGTTGGAAAGAAAAGAACTAGAAATTCAAACCGGAAAAATGGAGGTAATGTAGATGACTCTGATTCACCTATTGATATTGATGTTTCTTATGATTGTGAATTTAATTTGTCTATAGATTTTGAACCAACCTCCTTCAAAGAAGTTGCTTCTCATGATGAATGGAAAGAAGCAATGCAAAAGGAGTATGATGCCCTGATAAAGAATGGCACTTGGAAACTAGTTGATCCTCCATTAGGAACTAAACCAATTGGCTGCAAGTGGGTCTACAAGAACAAGTATAAAACTGATGGCTCACTTGACAAACACAAAGCCAGGCTTGTGGCAAAAGGTTTTGCACAGAAGGAAGGGGTTGATTATGAGGAAACTTTTGCCCCATAGCAAAATGGGCTACCATCCGGACACTCTTTGCCCTAGCAGCTCAGAACAGTTGGAAAGTCCATCAAATGGATGTAAAAACTGCTTTCTTGAATGGAGATCTAAAAGAAAATGTTTTTATGTCCAAGCCTGAAGGATTTGTTGTGAAAAGATATGAACATAAAGTATGCAAACTTTTGAAATCCTTGTATGGCCTCAAACAAGCACCGCGAGCCTGGTACAAAAAATTGACTAAGCATCTTCTGAAACTCAATTTCAAACATTATGATCTTGATGATGCAACTTTGTTTGTCAAGAAATTTGGAAAAACAATTGTATATCTTGTGGTATATGTAGATGATCTTTTGATGACAGGGAATAATGAAAACTACAATGCATCCATAAAGAAGGAATTGAAGAAAGGTTTTGAAATGACTGATTTGGGCTATGTTCATTACTATCTTGGTATTGAAGTAACTCAACATCCGAAATCCATATTCCTTTCTCAAAAGAAGTACATTGGAGATCTGTTGAATAGGTTTGGCATGACTGTATGCAATCCTCTGACTAATCTAATGGAACAAAACTTAAAGCTCACATCCATTAAAGGAAAAGAATTTGAGGAGGCAACGAAGTATAGACAACTTGTAGGAAGTCTTAGCTACCTAACTATTTCTAGACCAGACATTTCGTTTGTTGTTGGAATCCTCTCCAGATTTATGCAAAAGCCTTGTGAGCGACATTGGTCTGCTGCAAAAAGAGTTCTAAAGTACTTGAAGGGAACTCAAGACTTTGGAATCAAGTATACACAGGTGGGTGACTTTAGCTTGATTGGATATGATTCAGAATTTGATGGAGACAAAGAAACTGGGGTATCTACTTCAGGTTATGCTATGAGTCTTGGATCAGGAGCTTTCTCCTAGAGATCTCACAAACAATCGGTTCTAGCAGATTCCACAACGGAGGCAGAATATGTGGCAGCAGTTGAGATAACAAAAGAAATTGTGTGGCTTAGGATAATTCTTGAAGATTTGCAAGTAAAACAAGTGTAATCGACTCCACTCATGATTGACAATACCTTTGCAATAAAGTTGGCCAAGAACCCAAAGTTCCATGATCGAACAAGGCACACCAATATTAAATATCATCTGATTCGACATCATGTTGAGGCCAAGACAATCCATCTCCGCCATTGTTTCACTAATGAGCAAACTGCAGACGTCTTCACCAAAGCACTTAGAAGAGAAAAGCTTGAAAGATTCAGAGTGATGCTTGGACTCACCAATATCCCTTCAGATTAAGGGGGGGAATGTTGACACCTAATCAGAGGGATTGGGTGTACAGCTGTAATTAATGTAAATAAATAATAGAGAAGATAGAGAGTCATCGGAAGATGAACCAAACAGTCAATCCCTCTTGTATATAATAATGAACAACCTAAATGAATAATATAAGTTTTGATTTGAGGAGTTACATCCTGGTCTGACACCAATTGAATGTTTCCATTAATTTTTTCTACTTCTAAACAATTTTACTTTTTATCTATATATATATATATATATATATATAATCACCATTTATTTTATGCCACTTGAATGTTTCCATTAGTTTTTTCTACTTCAAAACAATTTTACTTTATTTTATATATAAAACTAATTTTCAGTATTTGTTTATATAAATAATTAAATTAGTTTCCAAACTTAAATGTTGTACTTTCACTATATCATACGAATTTTTAATACTAGATATTCTTAATCCATATCTTTATATCAAACTTCACAATAGGTAATGATATACCACTATTGAATATTCCATTCTGCAATTTTTAAATTTATCTAGATTTCAGAAAGACCTGGTAGTATTAAATAGTGGTTATTAGTTTTGTGATGGTCACTGGGTGCCATCATGTTAAGAATTAAATGAAATTCAAATTTCAATGCCTGTAAAACAAAACTAAAAGATATTTCGTTATGAAATTCACAGTGCAAAACCTTGCAAAACCCAAGATCAATGATAGTTCTCTATTCCATACAGTAAAACTTGAGATTGGTACTCAAAGATTTTCTTCAGCAATGGCACTTCTTAATGCTTAAGAACATGTTAGGATGATAACTCGAAATATAAATGTTAGGATGATAACTGGAAATAGTAAATACTCAATTATATTGCTGCAGCTCCAGAGATGAGGTCCAGTAAACTTTATGAACTGAACTTATTTTATGATGATAACTGGAAATAGTCAGTTATATTGCTGCAGCTCCAGAGATGAGGTCCAGTAAACTTTATGAAGTGAACTTATTTTTATCACCAATGTGTCAAATGCATCTGCAACTAAACGGGGATTAATAAAGATTTTAACAAATTCGAAGTGGTACTATTGCAAAAGTTAGTTTAAGTCGTAAAATATTTGGTTAATTTGATGGTATTTTTTAATTAATTTTGATAGAAATTTGAGAGAGATTTTTTTAAGATGGTAAATTTGAGTGGTATATTTTTACAAAATTCTAGTCTCTTAAACTTTTCCATAATATTATATTTATTTATATATTTAAAAATTCATTTTAATCAATTTGAATATCATTTTTTCAAATATAATTTTTGAATTATTTGAAAAAAATACATCTTTTTATTTTGTAGTGCAAAACTTGAAATCAATAAACCTAAATAAGACACGTAAGTATTCCATGGTGCAAAACTTGAGATTGGTATCACAAGTTTTCTTTCATCAGTGACAACAATTAGTATCATTTTATGATTGGTAGAAATTCGTGATAGAGATGCAACTTTGGATAAGATCATTTTATGATTGTTTTTTGGAAATCCTCAGTGATACAATTACATCTTTGGATAAGATCATTTTATAATTGTTGGATATGGCTACAATATTAAAGATGAACTCCAATAAACCGTAAAAGTAGAATGAATTGATTTTTATCAATTAGGAATTTTAGGAGAAGACTTAGTACATATATTACACAAAAAATAAGATTTGTATATTCTTTTTCAAAATCAAAATACTTTCCGCATATATAGTGCTATGAAATCCAATAGATTCCAAACTAGGAGATTATTGTTGAGATAATATCTCAACAAATCAATTTAATGAACAAGCCTAATCTATCAATATATTATTGTAAGCATTAATTCTAAGTCACTCCCTTAATGCTTACATTACAAAATTAACATTACAAGAATCACAAATTACAATACAATAGAGATGGCAGTCTGATATATTCATCATCAACACTTACACCCACTCTGAAATCTTTTAGACACCACTCTTTCTTCACCACACAACTTCGAGCTAACACTTGACCTCCATTTAAAGCATAACTACCTCTGACCATTATTGACGAACTTGCATAATTGATACTTCTTGACCTCCCGAATGACAATCTCGATACTAAAACACTCTATAGACTAACTTCTATCTATCAAAATACAATGAACTACAGTTTTGATAGTTATATAGGTAAGTTGTTTTGGTACTAAGTGTATTCAAAAGTCAATCATACAATTTGACCTCTTTTTGACATATACACTTATATAATCACCAAACTAACTTGTAATTGATTCTCTTGAAACACCGAAGAACAACAAGAACCATCAACATAAAAGAAGCTCACATAATCAAATTAGAAATATGTTTTCTTGGCACCAAAGAAAATTGAGAACCACTTATTGTGATGTTCATTAACAGGTTCTTCATAATATAATTTTTACATATGCAATCTATACTATATTCATATTACCATTAATAGCTCTAAAATAAAGTAATCACCCAAGCCTATAATTCTGCAATTGTTAAACTCCCAACGTCCTTCTAAGATCTTCATTGTCACATTTTTACCCATAACAACCAAACTAACCGTCGTTAGAGAAATGAGTGTTCTCAATGGATATTCAACAACAGTGCTAAGCTGTGAAATTAAACTGCATGCGTATCCATTCATATTGCAAGCTTCATGTTGAGGAGCATTGAAGGGTGGTTATGCATGTTATTAATAATTTCATGATCATCATGTGATCTGGGTTCCTTCAACTACCAAAATCATCCAAGATCATTTACTTCTGTGATGTTGTTGTAATTGCATTTTAAAGAGCATAAAGAACATATGTGCATGCTCAAACAGGAGGAAACATGACAATGATTAGCAAATCATGAACATGACACATTTGATAACGGATTTCATCCAGTGTGGACTACGTCTCTGGGCTCGATGTCAAGGTGGTGTTGGCTGCTTCATATAATGTTGGAAATGATGATGATGTACATGGACAACATTTTTCATAGCAAGGTCATATGCCCTCAAACAAGAGTGGCTTGTCTCTCCACGAGACGTTTCGCTTAAGTTAAATACATCTCACATAATGTGGCAAAATCGATCCCACAACATAACATCAAATAGGGGTCTCAAAACATAATACATCATCTCAACAATTATGAAGGAAAACATGACATGATTGATTCATGCACCTTCACCTCTGAAGTTGGCCAAAAAATGGAAGGCTCCGCTACAAAATATGACTACACCACTGAATTTCTATCTTCAATAAGTGTAAAATCGATTATCCATTTGTTGAATTCTGAAACCATCAAAATATGGGCCTGTAGAAATCTTTTAGATTCCCTATGATTCCCCAAAGATTTCGTTCTCTGGGTTGAATGGAGATTTGCAACTCAGATCACAAATATGATATTGCCATCATGATCCTTGTGAGATTCTAAGACTTTTGAGTATAAATTTGGCTGCATTCCGACTCTGGCGAATTTCAGCCTCCAAGGAATCTGGAAGATTCCCTCAAGATTCTTTAAAGATTCTGCTTTGCTGGAAATCTACAAATCTACTGCTTAGATGGTGATTTCGATTTCACGATCATACTCCTTGTGAAATTCCAGTTAAAATGACTATAAACTTCATATCATTCAGACAAAATGAAAATTTACCTCGCCATGGAATCTTTCAGGGATCAAGGAATATTCTCTGCAAAAGATTCTCTGTCTCGGAATGTGTACCATCATGGTTTTTCCTTTAGCGTGAAAATCATGGTTCCGCCTTTGTAATAAAATATTAACATTTGTCAAATAACATGTCAGCTCCTCTTGTCCCACTGCACTGAAGAGACGAGTTTATATACAAAAAGTGTGGCAGACTCTTCAAAGTCATAGCCCATGGGCTATTGGTTCCTTTGGGCGAATAGTGTGGAGGTGGGTCAGTTCAAACCCCGCCTGCTCCAAAATGGAACATAACACGGATCTGTTGTTTTGATTTTGCAGTTAATGATGGGGCCACAAGCTTGGGGGTCGGCCAAATGGGCCAGGCAGGTTCAACCCCCGCCAACACCGTTATCTCCGTGGCTCCATAACGAGAATCGCTAGTCAACCGGACCCCAACCCCGATATATATATATATATATATATATATATATATATATATATATATATATATATATATATATATATAAAGGGGGGGGGGTTGGGGTAGAAGGCACAGGCTATGAACCCTGCGACCCTCGGTCCATGTAAATATATATAAGTCATGTTTACATGGACTGGGGGTGGTAGGGTTGACAACCCATGCCCCTCCTCCACCGACCCCCATCCCCCCCTCCCCAATTTAATTTTTGATTTATACATATATATTCAAATAGTTAATTTTTTGGGTGGCGGGGTTGGTGGCCTGACACCTATTTATATATATATTTTTTGTTTCTTCCCAACCTCTTAGTGAATTTAGAAAACTTCTAGAACCAGGGAGGTTATTGGGAAAATTAACGATACCACAAATTTTCCTAGAAGTTTACCAGATTCTGGCACCAGATTTCGACCAATTTGCTGCCTCTTTAGTGTGCCACTTGTCCAAGTCAACCCTGAACTTTGACTTGCTCTATCTTTTTCATACGAGCTCAGATTTGAGTGTCTCTTGCACCATTGGAATTAGGGCGATGAGCACTTGGATCTAGTGCTGGTTTGAGATCAATATGACCACTTTCATTTTTGACCATTTCTGAGCCCTCTTGAACTTCTAAGTGTGTCTGGAGCCGCTTGGATCAATCTACCCCACTGAGGAGTTTTTTGTCCTCTAAAAGAATTGATTAGGTGATCAGTATTTAGCTCAAAAATCAAAGTTATCAAAATCGCTCAAACACTAAACAACCGCATCTGTCTTGGTAATACCATTCCAACACAACTCATTTCACTTAAAACAAAGTTCGTATGAGGAAGATAGGGACTTCTGTCCGCTTTGACAAACATAGGAATTTTGAAAAAAAAGTACAGTCACTGCATAGTCAGCAGTCCCTACTACTGACGTGGCAGTCCATACTGCTGACATGGTAGGTGACTGTGTAGGTCAAAGGTTTGGTTAATGGCCAGTGAGGTCATGCCAAGTGGTGCATTTCGATTGGTCTACAGTTTGATGAGTTGGATTTATTTTATTGGACAGGGGAGTACCAATGAAAAGGAGATATGTGGCAAGCTTAGAGGTCGCCACATGTCCCTCCCCAATAGCCTATAAGCATTGGCGCGCAGTGACAAAATTTTATTGGTATGTCAGTGGAGTCAAACTTGCGACCTCGCCCGCACAAGCCCAAAGCCTTATCAATATCCCGCACTATTGGCTCTTAACATACTATGGTTACAGTTTGTATTTATTATGTTAAATTGTGATAGTTGGGGGAGGAGAGGGCCAGTGCCTTCTGCATGTGACGACCACCACAAAATCGGAGGCCAACGGTTAGCACTAACCACACGCTTAATGTGCTAACTACAGATTAACACTAATCAAATCATGCTTATCTTTAATTAAAGCAAAATTTAACTTGGTGGATCTTTTGGCAGGTCCGATATATTTGGCATTTTTGCAAATTTTGCGGGATTAACTCAAGTTTCTCTAGTTTTGGTGGAGTTTTCCTAGGGGAAACTGAAGAGGCCGTAACTTTTGCAACTTTCGACCAATTTTGGCTCAGAAATAGTCATTCTTGTATGATTTTGATGTTTTGAGCACATTGAAGGAGATTTCATGAGTAGTAGAGAATTGTAAACAACATTTTTGGCCATTTTGAGCTAATACAGAGGCCGAAGCCATGGAAGCTGGACCAAGGAGATGTAGCCCAGAAGGGGAGAACTCCTTCATCAAATTACTATGTCAAGTGTTCATTTTGATGGTTTGTTGTATATTTGTCTGCTACTGTTCAACACTTTATTTACATGCTATTTTGCTCATGAATTTTACATAAAACTTGACAAATTTATATGTTACATTCACAAAGACCATAGGGAAACCAATGCACATAAAGAAAATGATGAACAATTGTTTTTAATTAGGAAGTTGAAACTAGCACAACAAAACTAACATTCAACAACACATCAAGTTAGTATCAGAGCAAAGGTTATTTGCTTGATTGCTTGATTTTTTTTTTGCAAGTTGAGTTTTAATGGTTGCAAATTTGTGATGCTTACAAGGTTAAAGTTACAACAATGTAAAATTTGAAATGGGAACTAATACGATTACCTATTTCGTAAAGGTAGAAAAAAAGTGACCCGATTTTGAAAGGGGTGATGCAAAATACACATATTTTTTTTAGAATGCAGAATGCACATATTTTTTTTAACATAGATTTTGGCAATTTAAATTTTTTTTATGTACATTACTTTTTAGAATGTTGGTGATTTGTATGCTGATTTAAAAAAGTGGTGATTCTGCATCAGGTCCTTTTTTAAAAAGACCTATTTTTTTACTTTAAATTTTCTAATGTATGAAATGTAAATAGTTATTTTCTAAATTTAACAATTTTTGAAGTGGTCTTCTTCTTCATATTTTTTTTTGGTAGTGAGGTTTTTATTGTTTTTCATATTTAAAGAAGAAGGTTGATATTTTAAAGTTTCGATATTCTACATATTTATACATTGTTAATTAATTTTTCAATGCACATCAAATAATTGTCTCTAAAAAACAATAATTTTTAACAATTGACATAAAATAACAATTTTCAACATAAATATAACTAAAAAATTACACATTTTGATAATTTTTTGTTAGAAATGACATGTCAAAATCACAATTTTTATAGGAAAAATTTTAACAAAAAAGGGTTAAATAATAGTTTTTTTAATGAATTTCATGTCAAAAAAAAATAATAATAATCACAATTTTTTTTCAAAAAATAATAATTAACATAAAAAATAATGTGAAAATCACATAATACAAATATTGAACACATAACAACATTAATTGAATGCGTATTCTTTTCGTAAAATGGCAAAGTCAAAACATTACAAGTATAACTAATTAATAGTTACAAAATATGAGCTTGATTTCCAAACATAACTTAAATTTAATCAACAAGATCATGTAATCCAAACTCTTCATCCTCTAGAGTTTCATCATTTTCTACTTCCACAGTATTTTCTGCTTCATTTTGCTCATTTTCCCCTTCTAATGGATCTTTGATGTATGCAAATCTCCCAATGTATGCCTTTCCAATCGTTCCATGTAATGGTGGTTGAGGTTCCCTTGTCGTTTTTGCCACACGTGATTCGCTAAAATCCCCTTTGTTCAACCCAATTTATTGCATTGCATTTGGAAGAAATTGAAGAGCATTAATTCTTTGTTGAATAAAATTGCATTGTACTGGATATTTTTCAATGGCAATGAAATTCCTTCCTTTTTGAAGGCAACA
Source organism: Pinus tabuliformis (assembly GCA_031772625.1). Taxonomy (NCBI): domain Eukaryota; kingdom Viridiplantae; phylum Streptophyta; class Pinopsida; order Pinales; family Pinaceae; genus Pinus; species Pinus tabuliformis. The sequence goes on along the minus strand of CM062811.1, from coordinate 1,054,202,448 downwards.
TGCTAGTGTTGTACATAATTATCAAGCACAAAAGAAATAATGAAGTAAATTAGTATAATGGCATATAAATTAAGAAAGAAGATATTGAAATTCAATTCCATATAATAAGACTTACTTGAGCTGGAAAATAAATCTAGAACCAAATCTCCTTCATTTGAACATATGTCTATAAGATAGTCAATCAATAACTGTGGTTTTTGATAAATGTTAACTATCTCTCCTTTTGCTTCTTTGTCTTCATATGTTAGTTTTGTCACAACAGCATCATAAGCTAGTACTTGGCTATGACTCTTTCCATCTACCCGATTAAAAATCATAGACATATAGCTATCATCTTTTGCCCAACTATCAATATGGATGAACTCACAATCATCTATAAATGGTTGATTTTCACAGTTAAGAAGATTTGACTTTTCCCTGTAACATGAAATAGTAAAAGTTCAATTAAGTTGTACATAAATGATTTTTTTAACATTAATCAAACATACATTTTCAACATCTTACCATGTAAGCTACATCCATTAGTTTGTTTTCCCCTTGAAGCTTGACAATAACATTGCCAATTGTGTGTCTGAATCAAATGTCACAAATCTCCATAATGGTGATGATGTGATTTCTACAAATCCCGCAACCACTTTACTAAGTCTTATAACACCATTTATCACTCTTGGTAGATTTGATGCTCTGATTATGGCCTAGGGCAACCCTTCCTTCTAGACTTGGTCCAAAATTTAAAAACAATGTTTTATTCCCTATACGCTACTTTGCCTTGTGATAAAGGCGTGTACACCGGGTCAACATATATTCAACTTGCGTACATATGTTAAAACACTTAAAAAAAAAATCCTTAATTTCGGGCAGAGTTCATGGGTTTTACCTATTACTCACCTGCTATTTCCTGTGGCCCAACTGTTTCCCAATTGAAAAAATTAATTTGGAGAAGTATAAATAAACCTCTATGGGAATGCCTTAAGGAGGAGATTATAGTGAGATTATCCCTGATCAAGTATCACGAAATCCTTGTGCCTCTTGCACTCCCCAAAGCTTCAGGAAACCCTCGTTTCCTTGTTAGATATATCCTTCATCTTTCTTGATATATTCTTGTATTGGTGGTGGAGGAAGATTGTTGAGGTCTGGAAAGGACGAATCCTGAGGACAGTTCCGCTTGGAGACGGAGAAGGACTTAGGTCATATTTCTCCACTTTACTTGTAGCTAACTTCAATAAAGGAATGTTGTTCTTTTTCTAATATTAAATGTGTTTATGCATCTATTTATATTGTAATTCGTTTATGAATCTTACATTGTTGCGTAATTGTTCATTCATTTATACGATTCTAAGTTAGTATCATGAACATGCTTTACATTTCTATTGTTGTATATGTTTCATTTGAATAATTTTCAGGTCTCGAAGACATCAAGAAATGTTGAGGGTTTGCAACCTGTGGGATCTACTCAAACGTAGGACTTCCGGGTAAGGAAACTCTTACACAGTTCAATAGAATAAGAATTTAGGTTGATTACCTGAGCATTTCTTGTTGTGGTTTGCCCTTTTCTTTGTTGGGGTTCTCAACCCAAGACCTTAAGGCATTCTCTCCCACAACAGAATTGGCGACTCCACTGGGGATAACATTCTTGTTATTCTTGATTTGGATTGTTTGTTCTCAATCAGGGTTCAATTTCTCGATTTCTTGCTTTTATAGTGTTGTTTGATCCACTAGTGTCCCAGGCATCAAGTCTGATCTTCTTTATCAGTCTTTGATTTTTGCTTTTTCCTAATTAAGCTTTGTATACAATGTTTTCTTAGGTTACAGTCGCATATACACGTAGGTTTCTTCAAGAAGACTTGCGTATACGTGAGTTTCTTGTATTAGAAATGCGTGTGCACGCTTCTGTGTCTTTACACAGTCGCGTATGCAATTTTTTGAATTGTTTTTTCAAATCTTTTTGCCCAGTTAGGTCTACTACTTGGTGATTTATGCTGTTGTATGGTCATCTGCTATCTGGAGAACTCAGTTTTCCTGCAAGCTTTCTTTTTCAAAATCTCACTGAAAGATCTTGATTGGCCTAGGATTGCTTCTTAAGCAAGTTCATAGTTTGTGTCTTGGGTTCAAGGATTTGCTTTGAATTTGCTGGATGTTCTGGTTTTCTAGAACAAGAAATTGATTTGGATTTCATTTTCAGCCTAGATTTCAAGTTCCCTTGCTTTGTTTTTCCTTGTTTGGTGGCCTTGTTGCTTTTCATGCCTTTTTTAGAGTCTTTTTTGCAAGTTTGAAAGTATTTCTTTCTTGAGATTTGGTCAGTTGGCCGAAATCTTTTGTTGCTGTTAGAATCAATTTGTGCAAGTTTGTAGTATTTCTTGTTTCAAGTTTCATTTATTTATGAGTTTTATAACTTGCGTGATTTAAAGATTCCTTATACTTATTTCTTGATCCTTTAAATTTTAGTAGTACTTTTGTGACCTCAGAAAGTTTCTTTTGTTTCCTTAAAAGAAAAAACACAAAAACATTGCTTTTTGTTTTTCTTTTTCCAAGCTTTTGGTTTACGGTTTCTTTTGTTTTGTTGTTGAGAAGTGAATTGTGATCTTTTGCAATTTGTTCTGCTTGCTTTGGAGAGAGATTTGTTTTTAATTTGAGCCCTCTTCATTTTCAATTTGGCTTATTGTCTCTATAAAGAATTTCATTTGCTTGCGAGTGTTATTTAGGATCTTTTGTCATCATTTTGACTTGCACTAGGCTAGTTTTCATTTTAAGCATTATTAGTCTTTTTAGATTTTGGGTGTGTGGATTGTTTCAAAAAAGAAAATAAAAATATTTTGCTTAGATATAGGTTTTCATAGAACCCAAGTAGAAATCACTCTTCATAGAAGAAAATAACTGCATCCATACAATTAGTTTTCTATTGGTTTCTTTTATGGAATAAAACATCATCGGTTTCACTCTCGTAATTCCCACTGACTTAAAGAACAAATATATAAAATGAAGCGATCTAATAAAATGAACTAGAAATTTTATTGTTTTCATTAATAAACACCAACAAGTTTAGGTTCATTAGGGCCTTGGAATATGTGAGTGGAGAGTTAACTCTCCAAGCCCGCTCAAATTACAAAACTTAGAAGTTGAATAAAGAGTGAAACCCAATATCGTTAGAAAGACCGGGAAAGCTCCGTGACTGGGAGTTAAGAACGAGGGAGATTGAAGACAAGGAAGAGAGATACCCCCTCTCCTACTTGTTGGATCCCGCCTGACGAATGTTCCACCTGGATTTTGATACGAGTTGGTATCCATAGTTGCCTTTCCTAGGGATCGCATAGGTGGCTGCGGAGGGGAATCCCGTGGCACCTGAGGCTGACGTTGCATCATGTTCAACAGTACTTCTGGAGGGTACCCTTGTGAAGCTTGGGTGCTTGCACTGGCAAAGGTTGTTGTCTGGAGGTCAGCGTAACTGCTTCTGATACCTTCGCTAGTAGGCCTGGGGCGTAATTACCCCAGACTATTTTTGGAAGGCCCTTGATTTTAACATCCTTGTATTTTGGAGTCCGGTCCTAATCACCCGAAGAAGAAATACTTGAAATTTGTTTGATTTCTTATATCTTTAGGGACTTTTAGAGAGTTCTCTTTGCTCCTAGTTGGCCTAGCTTTACAATTTTTTGAGTCTTTAAGTATATCTCTTTAAAATAATTCAAAGTGGTTGATCGACCGGCTCGTCGATCCAGGAGACTTCATGGGCTATCACCTACAAGTCCTGAGCCTTCTCCTTGAAGGAGTAGGAGAAATCTTGCCAGTGGTTTTCAACCGGTGGTAGTAGGCACATCGGAGATTGATCCTTCGGTTGGAGTTATTGATTTGCAAGATAGACCTGGTACAAGTAGAGAGTTAGAGAGGAACACTCCAATTCTTTCTCAAGTCCTCTTCCAGTCGAAAGACAATATTGAGGTTGAAGAGCTTTCTAAGTCTATTGTGGCTCCTAATTCTCCTCTTCCTCCTGATTATCCAGACATTTTATTATATGTCGGGACTCTGACCAATAGGCCTTCGAGCCCAAGTTTATATCGATCTTTTCCTTCGATGACCACTGCTGGAAGCATGGCATCCATGACAAGTGCTACAAGTATGCAAACTCCAGTATCTGTACAAGGAGGAGGAACCATTTCTATACCTTTTGTTACTCCTAGCACTGTTATATTTGGTTCTACTTCCATTCCATATTCGAGTGGAAGTTCTCAAGTTGTTGCCTCTGGCATTGGATTTTTCCCTTTTGGAATGCCAACTAGCATGATTCCTTCGGTTCCTTTAAGTATTCCATCAGCTGCCTCCACATCCATGGCAAGTGGATCATCTTCTTTTCAAGGTTTCTCATTTAGGGGTTGCCATATACCACATTCCAATCCAATTTTGGGATCAATGCCTTTTTCCTCTACTAGTCAAAGTTATAATCTGTTTCAAAGTTGGAAAAACCCTGCAGTTAGTGGGTTAGGAGCTGAGAATGAGTCTTATTTTGGACAACAAGGGAATATGCCATATTATTTTGTCATTTCTTTCCAGAAATTTTCTCCTTATGCTAATACATGGAACCCTTACCAAGGGCTCTCTGCTCCTTTTAACACTTCTCTAGGGGGGAACTTTATTAGTTACAAAGGTTTTTTGGTAGGAGTTGGTCAAACTCCAGTTTTTTCTTGACCACAAGGAGCTCCTTATGTTTTAGTTGGGTTTATGAGTTACTTCAGGTAACCTGGTGCCTTCACAAATCTAGGCCATTCTTTTTAGAATGTTGGGAGTTCCACCCACACCGAGTGGAATCCTCAGGGTTTGCCACGACTCCCTTTTCTGGCAACGTTAAACTTGCTAGATCTCTCTAAATTGACTAATGATATGATTAGGTATAACCCGTTTTGGCCTCCCATCCCAACCAAACTTCCCTCGGATATACCAAAATTTGAGGGGAAGACTGGTGAAGATCCGGGTGACCACGTAACCACTTTCCACTTATGGTGTTCATCCAGCTCCCTGATAGACGATTCAATCAAGTTGAGATTATTTCAATGTACCCTAACCGGAAATGTAGCTAAGTGGTACTCAGAACTTCCATGGGGCACCTTCACTTCTTTTGGCGATTTGGCTACTACCGTTTTGAACCATTTTCAATTGTCTATCCGATATGATGATGGAACTGAGCTTCTGGCTAATTTCCAACAGGATTAGGCAACTCACATTTCGGATAATATCCAGGAATGGAGGAGAAGGAAGAGGATCATTAAAGTCGATATTCCACAAGAATTCCTTCTTGAATGGTTTCTTAAATCGTTACAGCCTGAGATCTCTAAGGACGTGTCTCTCTCCGGTGTTTTCACCGAAGAGCAGGCTATTTTCAGAGCCCAGCAGTTGGAACTTATATATTCGCAGTCTGGGGTTCTTCAAAAAAGGGGAAAATATTTGTGTATGTGTTTTATGTGTTATGCTCTCACATTGTTTATTTTCTGTGTTTTAGAATTTGTATGTAGGTAATTTTTGTATGCGGTTAAAACCTACATGTAAAAGATTTCTCTTCTATGACCTATGGTGCCCAACAAGAAAAGGGATTGTTGATCCAACTCTTGCAATCGGGTATAATATGATGATGATATGTTCTAGTCAAGCTGAAAATAAATATAATCAATAGAATAGGAAGCGAAGTCATCGAGAACGGATCTATATTCATGGCCTACAGATTATCTGTAATCATGTTGTTACAAAGTCTTGCTTTAGGCGAATTAGAACCATCTCACTTAACTTGTATTTCTTGTCAACAACGTCATTTATCTTCTCGATAGTTTTCTAAAGTACATGGCTTTTGTTATTTCCTCATGATCTTCCTTTCTTTAGGTTCCTTCATGCTTTCGTTGTATGTCATAAGCTATTGGTTCAACATATAGAAACTTATATGGCAACCTCATTGTTTCCTTTTGCAAAGTCTCCTTGCAAATATGTGGAAGTAAGAATGTCAAGTTAGTTGCACGTTCTATTCCACTTTGTTGCCGCTTATGTTTCATTACAAATACAACTTCCCTATCCTGTTCCAAATTCCCCAATCTTGTAATAACAAGACAATTTCATTTAGCTAGCCAATTTCAACAAAAACATTCACGAAATAACAATATAAGCATGTATGAAATAATTAATGTTGATAGTTACAAACCAAAAAACAATTGGACAATGATGTGATTGTTGATGATGTCTTGAACACCAACAACCTTTTTAGACTCAAAGCATTTTCATACAGTCTAGGTGATTGTCTTTTCAATGAAATTGAAGTCCTTTTTCATTTTAGATATACATCCACTGAAATAAAAAATGGAACAATATACCACTTCTTGATGTGCCTTGAACAAGGTCACATAGAAGAAATGGAATCATTCAATTACGAGCTAGCACCTGATATCCTGTATCAGCTTCATGGAATTTATGACGTCGAAACATACTTGCGAAGAATGTGTCTCCTAGCTTCAAATGGTCTAATTGAGAATGAATGAGGACTATGGGGAGACACACTTTGCATACGTTGGCTAGAAAAATGGTTGAATTTATCAATAGGAATTTGGTCATTAACAAAAAAAAAGGTATTTGTTATTCAATTCAAACAAAACGACAAATATATTGCATATTTTGTTCCATGATGAGAACCCCTTTAATGGGCACTATGAACCATTGTTGTACAAAAAAATATCTCAATCAATTGTAATATGCAATGAATACCTTCCTCCTCCTCGCAAAGATCTACAAACCTATTGGGAAATAATGAATGATAAAATGCAAGGCCATAGATTGCATAAAGAAACAAACACTACATCCATTTGTGGAGATAGCATGTTCTTTGCACTTTGTCATTTGATTGCACCTGAATTTGATGTAGAAAGCTTAAGACTTTACATTGTGTAGTCATTCTGTAATTTGATCATGTGCAATGCAAACATTACATTGCATTGTATACAAAAATATCTATTAAAAGATGTCATAAAAACTCAAAAAAAAGTTGCAAATTGGAAAACATAACTTAACAATATGGAAATGCCATTTGAAAAATGTGGAATAGAAGGCGGGCCATTTTGTTTGCAATGGGCAGTGCTATTATTCAAAGTAAACATACACGAATGGTCCTCTGTAACTAGGATTAATGTCAATTACTACCAATGCAACAACTTTTCAAGTCAAACATACAATATAGTCTCATTTGAAATAGATTCAATTCACACCCATTACACACCTTTTTCAATAGATGGACATAACAACAGAAGCAATGTACATTGTCCAATTCTTCCAATAGAAACAATGTCATTGCACACGCAACATGGACCTATGTCAAAAAAATGCACATGTGCATGATGACAACATGCAATATGGTATTACATCAATGACAGAAGATAGAACTAATAGGGTCAATGTACGTAGATTAAAACAACTAGCATGATTACAGACAAAAAAATATAGGAATTTATGCAAACAAAAATCACAGAATAACTTTTCAAGTCAAACATACAATATAGTTTCATTTGAAATAGATGCACTTCACACACATTACACACATTTGTCAATAGATGGACATAACAAAAGAAGCAATGTACATTGTCCAATTCTTCCAATAGAAACAACGTCATTGCACACGCAACATGGACCTATGTCAAAAAATGCACATGTGCATGAAGAAAAATTGCAATATGGTATTACGCCAATGACAGAAGATAGAAATAATAGGGTCAATGTATGTATATTAAAACAACTAGCACGATTACAGAGAAAAAAATATAAGAAATTATGCAAACAAAAATCACATAACAAACATAATTGCTTATCCAAGAAAAAACCTATAACAATTTACCTAGCCATCATAGAGGACATAGTTGAGCAAAAATGTCCAATATGTAAACAATTGCAGTTTCACAAGAATATGGAGAGGATTGGAAAGTACTCCGAACAAATATATGTAAAATTTATCTAAAAACCATAGAATATGCCCAACAAAGTAATATGCAAGGTTCGCAAAACAACACTTCAAAATGGAAAATCGCCACAATTTGTTGTACTTGAGAACATTACGTGAAATAAACCATTTCCAGTTGTAACCACACTCTCAGAACTTGAAGAACGTCTTGTAGCATTAAGAATTGCATTTGCACAAATAAGACAATGGGGCCACAAACAATCACAAATGGGTTTAGTAGGATCGATCATCAATGTTCCTATCCAGATAGACATTATTCAAACTGCACTGTGACAATCTATGGAAAACACAACAATATTTGTTGTTGCATTGAAAAGACGATTGGAATATAAAAATGCATTTCAAACAAGAAAATTTAGCGTGCATACTTTCATGACAGCATTGAAGGAACTATGATCTCAACACCTATATAGAGTTGAAAACATACACATAAATAAAAACTGGGATAACATCCTACAATCAACTACCTCAAACACTCCAATTTAAAATAGTGACATTGAAAACAAAGATCAAACAACTAGCGATTTAGAAAATGAAATGCCAACTGAAACATTGGTGCATAGATACATAGGATTCCAGTGCATCCATGATTTAGAAGACAAGATGATTGAAATTGCTCCAGTTGAAGGCCAGTGTACCCTTGGAATTTTCAGAGACAAATATGCAGAAGAAATGAACTTTCCAACCCTCCTTTTTGGAGACCCACGTGATGGTGACATTGTAGAAAGATTTCGCTACTAGACAATTGCACAATGGGAGTTAATGGACCATAATGGTGACTTCTCTTACCACACAACAAATTTGTTTTTCAAACATTGTGAATTATAATTAAAAAAGTCATTGCATGCATTTCAATAAGAATTAGAAAAGGGAAATTGAAAGGAAGAAAGTTACTAGCAAAAGACGTTAAATATAAACCAAACTTGGAAAATATTCTTAAAAGTGACATTGGTTACATTGATTTTAAGCACACAATAGTTTCTCCTAATTTCCTATAACGAATGAAGAAAAATATATTTTCCATGATACGTCAACAAGGCCCTCCAATTTTCTCCGTCACATTTACAAGTGTTGAACATTGATGGGCTCCATTGGTCAATACATTGACCAAATTACATAGCAAGAGGAAAAAAAGAAAACATATTGAGGCAATAGAAGACTATAACATCGACTATCTCATAAGAAAGAATCCAGTAAGTTGTACTCGTTATTATAGGCATAGAATTAATGCCTTAAAAAAAATGATATCTGAAGAAAAAACATTCTTCTGAGAGATAGTTGATTACTACTTTGTAATTGAATTTCAAAATAGAGGAAGTGAACATGAACATGGATTGTTATGGGTAAAAAATGGATTTAATAGTAATTCTGAAATTCAAAACTTCGTTGACAATTACTTGACTTGTAGCACAATTCACCTTGATCCAGAGCTTGCAAAAATACATGAACACCACCATACAAGAAGTTGCAAAAAGAGGAAAAACTCACAATGCAGATACAACTTCCCAAGTCCACCGATGAGAAGCACACAAGTTATTGAACCAATTGCGTTGGTAGATGAGACATTAAATGAAAAAGAAAAATTCATATATAACATCTAGGAAAAGAAACAATATATTAGCAACAACACATTTGATGAGTTTTTGGATGAATTGCATTTAATTAAAACCGATTACATCTTGGCAATACAAAGTACATTGAAGCAACCAATGATTTTATTGCAACAAAAAGTCTCGCACACTTGGAATAATAGCTTTTCCACAAATATGCCAAAGCTATTGAATGAAAATATTGATGCCCAATTTGTCCTTAATGCATATGCAGCTGCATCATATTGCACTTCTTACATGACAAAAGTTGAAAAATCAATGACAAATGCATTTAAAAGGATAAGAAGAGAACATGAAAAGAGCAAGCTAAATGTTATTGAAATGATACACTCATTGGGCAATGCTTTGCTTAATCTCCAACAGATCTCAGCTCAACAAGCAGTCCATATAACACTTTCTCTTCCATTGAATCATAGTTCACGAGAATGCATATTCATAAACACAACGCCAGTGGACGAACGTACATTTATCCTCAAACCATCGTTCCTGCTAAAACAGGAAGATGACAAATCTGAAAATGTCATGTGTAGTTCCATTATTGATTATTATATCAATCAACCTAATGCTATTAAACATATATGCCTTGCTGAATTTGCTTCAATGTACAACAAAAATGGCACACCCATTTCAAAAAGGAAAAAACCAAAATTCATACAATTCGTGAAATACAAAAAGCACACTGACTATGAAAACCGTTGCAGAGAAAATATTTTTCTATATGTGCCATTTGAAAAAAGTGAAAGTACATTGATAAAAAACTTGTTATCATGGGAAGTTGCTTATATGTTACATGACAACACAATAAAAAAAAAGAGTGAATTTCACTTATAATATCAACTCATTATGAGGTGATTTAGAAAATGTCATTCAATACATCCAAAATAGCACCAAAGATGCCACTAATATAATGAAAAAACAAAGAACCATTGAAAAAATTAGCGAAAAATATGAATTGGAAATAGATTTACAACATTACCATTACCATGAAAGTAAAAGACAACTAAATATCGGATTCCAATTATCAGAGCATCCATTTCTGCTCACAAATGCAAAATATCACAGTTTAAGAAGAATGCTCAATAGAGAACAACAAGCAGTTACCAAAGACATTGCAATGAAAAAGTGTATGGACATGTACAAAGCACTATATTTATTCTTAATTGGAGGAGCTGGAACTGGAAAAACATTCACAGCGAAAGCTATCTTCCAAATGCTCATGAAACTTTATGATTCACATCATTCAACTGATCCTTTGAAACCAGAGGGTTTGATACTAGCATACACAGGAAAAGTTGCATATAATGCATGTGGTAGAATAGTCCACTCTGTACTGCTTATGCCTTTTAACAAGTCTGCCCCCACACTGCTTAGTAATGAAACATTGGATGCACTTGGAAAACTTTACCAAGAATTGAGATTAGTTTTCATTGATGAGATTTCCCTACTTGGAATTTGGTTCTTGTTTCGCATTGATGATCGCTTAAGGAACATAAAACATGTCCAAACAAAATATTTTGGAAATGTCGATATCATTTTCTGTGGTGATCTCTATCAAGCACAACCTATACATGACTCCTTGATATTCGAACCACCTATTCTCAACAAACAACCAATCCCATATAACTTTTGGCAAGAAAATGTAAAGTGCTATGAATTTCATATTACAATGCATCAAATAGACGAGTAATTCATCTCAATATTGAATAGAATGTGAACAAACACTCAAACAAAAGATGATTTGCACAACAATAAAAATAAAGATGTCACTTTGCACAACAATAAAATGTTGTCAATTGTTCTTGGAGACGAGATTTTTATCAATGCAATCAATTAAGAAGAAGAAAACCATGGCGATTTTCCTTCCCATTTACATACAACAGCATTGCCTTCACAAATAGTTGTAAATTAAACATGTTAGTTGAGATATATGTTGGAAATTATGATTTAGAAGATGGCCTTGTTAATGGAGCAGATGGAATCATTAAAGCCTATACAAAAAAAATGAAATTTATGTCATATGGATCAACTTCTTTGATGCAAACATAGGGCATTGCTAAGCTAAAAAATTGGCTTACTTGGATCCCCATATTGTGAATAACAAAACTAATAACAATGTATGCAAAAACAATTTATATCAAAATACTAAAACAATTTCCTGTTCAATTGGCATGTGCTCGAACAATTCATAGATCACAAGGCCTTACTCTAGACAACTTTGCATTTGATCCTCCTGGAATATGAACTCATGGATTAGTCTATACAACCTTGTCTCATGTTAAAAACATGCAATCCTTGTTCCTATTAAAACCACTAAAGAAAGAAAATTTCAAAGTCAAGCAGAAAATAGCAGCTGAAATGGACCGTCTACGACAAATTGCAAAATGGGAACTAGATTACAATTATCAATCTTTGCATAAACATTTACGCATATCAGTTTTCTCTCTAAACACTTGTAGCCTAGAAACGTATATCAATGATTTCCTCAATGGCTATGATCTAATGGACACTGATATTATGTGTTTACAGGAAACACATTCGAAACTAGAAATATTGCAACAGAAGTTCAAAACATTTAATTCCATATCAAGCCATAATAAATATGGATTGCTCACATGTTTGAAACAAAATATAATAATTGTTGAGCATATTCTATTTCAAGAGGACAATGTAGAATCATTAATGACAAATATCATTCTACATGGAATGAAAATTACAATTGTTAATGTTTACGCAGCACCCTACGCCACATTGCCCAATATAGTAGATATTCTTGAAAAAACATTTGGCAATATATCTATTAGTAAACCAATAATCATCGTAGGAGATTTCAATGTTAACATGCATGAACATAACGCTAGAACAAAGACAGTAAAAAAATATATGCATAGCCACAACCTCCATTTCCTACTAGATACAAATGCCTATGTGCACACATCACTCATTGATCATGTATGGTCTAGCATAACAAACAACTACAATATTTACAAGCTAGATACATATTGGTCAGATCATGACACAATATGTCTCATAATGGACCATGTACATGCAGATTAATCACAAAACACATCGAACTCTTTCCATATATGCAATTAATATCATTTTCTTTCCCCTTTTATTTTCATTGAAACTTAACCATTCATTACTCTTCTTTTGCAAGCATCTATTGTATCCATATCCAAAGAAACTACTAATGCAATTTCCTTTTCTCTTATATAGCTAAAATGGATCAAAGCTCGAATGACCAAAAACGCAAAAGACAAGCATATACATATACTATTCTAAATATCAATTCACAATATATATATATATATATATATATATATATATATATATATATATATATAGAATTTCTTTTCATGTCCCCAATATCACTAGTTCCATTTTCCACTCATTATCATTTGCAATGAAACAAACACCTTGCAGCCTTGAACAACAAATCAACACAACATTGGAGCAAGAAAAACAACTAACAAAAGAAGCAACAAGGCAAGTGAAGCCATGCCTATCACTTATTTTCACTTGTCACATTCTGATATACACATCAACATTGTTTCTTTGTAATTGACTCTAATTTGCTTCATATGTGCACAGTACAAATGCACCATTGACAATTCCAATATCAATTGAAGAATTGAATATCCACAAAACTCGAAAATTATTCCATGGTGATGTAATGGTTATCTACAACACATTTCTTGACAAGCACAAAAAAATCATCAAATATTACATGCAGATCTAACTGATCAACAGGGATTGATGACAGTCACATTGGTTGTTCCAAATGAGCTCATAGAAAAACATAATGAAAAGATCTTGCCAGGAAAAGGAATTGGAGTGAAAAATTTCTAGATTCTACCAAAAATAAATTACGACCGTGGTGACTGTGATCACATTTTGTTCTTAGACAACACAAGCACTATAGAAAACATCAACCCAATATGTACAAAATACAAATTTGTTCCAAATGCAACAATAAAACTATTGGGAGAAAGCATAGAAACAATCCCCATAGCAACAGTTGTAGCACTTGTAACAACGACTCAAAAATTTAGCATGCAATATACATTGCAAATTAAAGATGGAAGTTCTCAAGATGATATGGCCTCGGTAAGATGCTCTACCTTACATCATTCACCCATAAGATTTTTGAATCTTTATTTATTGTCTTTATGGAAAAACGTGATTTCTTCTTTCTGCCCTTTATGTCACAACTGCAACTATTTGAAAACTTGCTGCCTATCTATAATGAAATTGAAGAGAGACTGCAAAATGGAGAAATGTCGATTATGCTCTTCAAAAACATAACAAAAAGAAAAGACCTCAAGGAAAAAACATTTCGTACAACATAGGCCACATTCATCACAAATTTGAATACTGAAATAGAACAAGATCTCAGAAAACTAATTGACAGACAAAACCAAGTAACTACATATACAATAATCTTTTTATTTTTAATTACACAATTACTTATTTTCCATTATACATTTACTCACTAGTTTTATTTTCTAGCAGGTGCAAGGAACACTTCTGGTTGCAAATGCATATTCCACACCATTTGAACCTGTGTGTGCACTTCGCAGTTGCCCAATCTCATCAATTGTAATGATAGAAGACATGTCAACATTTTGCACTAAATGCAAATAAAATACTTCGATTCTCTTTCTATATTGTATCAACTGCATTATAAGAACTCCTGATAACATCACATTACGATGTTGCCTTAGAAACAAACTAGTTTTAAAGCAATTGTTGCCAACATTAGCGCAAATGTCTTACCAAGAATATTTGCAGAAAAAAACAACAACAATTTATATGCTACGCAATCTCCAAGTTCAAGGTATCTTCACTCTAAATGGCGACAATGAGATTTTAGATACCGACCATAGCAACAAGCAAAAGAAAATCTCAACTAGCAAGTTTGTCTTGTCTCCGTAGGTAACAACTCCATTCTTTGACTTTCAATCTTTAATCATATAACAAAATTCTTCAGTTTTTTATTTATACAAGCATAATAGCCATTTTGTATTATCTCTCTCATTGCAAGGTTGGCCATTGTTCAAAAAGAAGACTCCGTGATATCACAGAACTTAAGAGACCAATCTTGAAAGGAAAATGAGCATGATAGTGAACAATTTCAACTTTTTTTTGTTCCAAATTTGATAAAACAATAGATATGCTTTTACTGAAACTATGTCAATAAAAAAGATTTCTTTTTTTTACATTGATATTACTACAACAACATTTATAACTTCATTACATATATGTTTTGAAAAATTCTAGTTTCAATTTGGTGTCTATAAATAATAGTTATTTGCATTTTCCTATTTTCTGTTATGTTCTGTAAACTAAAAAAAACATGCTGCCTATACTCTCATTTTCATTTTTAATGCTGCTATTGAGCTACAACCTACTGCTTCTACACTTCTAGCCCGCTCTCTTTCATTTCTTTCCACAAATGCTTGTTATATTTTTCATGCATTTTTTGAAATCTAGTAATCTTAACTAGAAGACAAATAAATTAGATAGATATGCACGGTGTTATATATGATGAGTTGTTTAGGAAATCAAGAATATCATGAAGATTGCCAGGACCACGCTAGATTTATTTCGAATGGAAAATTTCTTTTCTAGAATTTAGTCTTATTGTTCTCTGTCATTGCTCCTGTGATGAAATAGAGGTCTTCTAGTTGGCTTTGGTTATCTATCTAGAATTTGGTCTTATTGTTCTCTATCATTGCTCCTGTGATGAAATAGAGGTCTTCTAGTTGGCTTTGGTTAATTCCATAGATAACAGACACCATGGAAGTTTACTTTTACTTTTTTGACAATTTGTTTTTGTATTTTGTAGTGAAAAATAAAATTTCATGCAGATCTGAAGAAATGTACTATTCTTTCAACTTTTTAGGATTGGAATTCTTTACTATTTTAGCAAAATCTCTAATTTTTTCCTCGAAACATTATTTAATCTTTTCCTTTCTTGGATTCCACTTCATATATTCTACATGTTAAGGTTTTGGGTTCCTGCAATGGAACCAACTATCGGGTAAACTTTTTTACATGGGTTTGATACAATGCCAATAATAGTTAACCTAGATTTTAGCCTAGATAATAGTTAGCCAATAATTGTTAGCCTAGATAAGTTATCTCATTGCTAAGAAGGCATGTTGAGTTTGTTGGTACGATTTTCACGCGGCCCATGTTCCTCTATTATCCAGAATTATTGAATTTGTTGATAGAATTTGCATACAACCCACGTTTTTGTTTAATCAAATATCTCAATGTACTCCATGCATGCATTTATTTTTCATGCTTCATCAGATAAATGAAATTTAGACTCTCCACAATGTGCTTGATTATTTTCTTTTTTATTATTGTGTTTTTTTATTAAAAAAATATCACAAAATATAATAACGTGTGTAATTGAAACATTATCAATAAACTAGAATTAAAATAAATGATATTAATTAAAAAATAATATAAATTAAGTAACAAAAGAATTATGTTTAACTAAAAAAATAGGTTTATATTTTACTTTTATTTGGTGTGTGTGTCTAATAAAAATAGGTATTTTACATTTTGTTTTTAAATCACAAAATCTATATATTTTTAATTTTTATAAGTGTTTAGGAAATATGAAATTGTAATGGTTTTAAGTTTCCTATAAATAATAATATTTCAATATTTATAATTTCATTTTCCATGTTTTTTAAAATTTTAAATAAAATATTAAATTAAAGATAAGAAAATCAACATTAATATTGGAGTGAAACATTATTTTTCATTTTCTTTAATATATATCTATATCTATGTCTATATATATAGATAAGGTTTATATATATATATAGATATATATATATATATATATATATATATATATATATATAAATAAGGTTTATATATATATATATATATATATATATATATATATATATATATATATATATATAGATAAACCTTATATATATATATATATATATATATAGATATATATATATATATATAGATATATATAGATAAACCTTTATATATATATATATATATGGTTTAACAACAATTTTAAGGATTAAAATTTATCTTAAAATTTAAGAGCACTAGCAAATATATTAGTCTCTAAATATGCAAACTGTAAAATGCTTAGTCATATTTTTTTGTAAAAATTTTAAATTTGAGTTAAATACATTGTATGCTCTAATCATAACATAACACTGATTGGCTTACTTCTTTCAGTGTTTTTGACTCCAATTTAACCATACTTAAACAAATCAATAAATTTAACCCTTATTCAAATCTCTTAATTAATTCAATAATTAAATTAGACAAAAAAACACTAACTATGTCACCTGGTTACACTCATTTTTTTAAAATTTTACACATTTTATTAAAATATAATTTAACTTGGTGGACTTTGTCTCATCAGCAGATTTCTACTTCTATCAACTTCATAGCCCAAATCTTCCCCTCTCTTTGTCTTTAGTGTGTAAGCCCATGAGAAACATCCAGATTTCTACTTGTAGTGTCTGACTAGATTGTTTTAACCCTATTTAGGGCTTAGCTTTGTTTATGCATTTTAAAATAATTTAAACAACCAATGTTTACAATCCCACTAATAATTATTTTCATAGTTTTTAATGAAAAAGATAGAATATAAAATAATTAAACTGTCTCTTTGTCCTTGTACTAATGTCCAAATTAAATGATGGGGTTAAATCAAAATTAAAACAGATCACCAAATTGACGGCAACTCCTATTTCTTACCCCATAGCAAAGTTAATGCTATAGAGGTACCCATCTGACAGCCTCATAGAGCATCATCGACCATACATCATCGGACCATGCATCGTAAACTTTATCTGTCTCTGGCATCCCGCTCCGGCTGCCCATCGAAACCCCGACGACCCTGCCCGCAGCCACCCACAGCCTCTCATCAGAACGTATTTGTTGCGGCAATAGTCCCTCTATTTCAAATTTCAGATTTGAGTTTTGAGCGGGATGCACCTTTGTATACGATACATATACGATTGAAGAGGTGGAAGACTCGCCATACAGGATACACAACGTACGCATTTAATTGGCATACTCATTTGAATTTGAATTTTGAGTTTGAATTTGAAAACCCGCCCTCAAAATTTTAATTTCTATAACCATGACCGCCTGGAGGGTGCAGCCAAAGGCTGCCAGTCCTGCTTTCTGGAGGATGGAACGAAAGGCGATTTGGTGGTGGAGGTGGCGATCATGGCAGAGGCGAAGGCGATGGCAAGGTCTCAAATCCTCAGCGCGGTGGCAACACTACTTTCGAGATGCAAACGACTTCTCAGGCGTTGCGCTCACTGTTACAGTGTGGGATACTAGCATTGTGTGGTGAAGTGCCATCCTTACAAGTTAGAGTTATTAACAATTTGTTGTATAGTTACTAACAATTTGTTGTCTTGTAACAGAGAAAAATTATTGTTATTTATCTCTCCCGTCGAAGTATTTAAGGCCTCGCTAGCACTTTGTATTGCGGGCCTGTCATTTGTTTATTCACAGAGTTTTAAAAAATTCACTGTAATTCAGAGAGCGATCTTTTTGGATAAATCAATGGTGGTGAGGTAAGCAGTGAGCATGCAGTGGATGGAAATTTCTTCGTTGAGGATAATATTATGTTCGCAGACTCTGCGGAACTCTCTGAGCGAAAAGCGACCGAACATAATTGCGGAGGAACACAATCTCACCAACAAAGAGCTCCCGGTCGACCTTCAGTCTCGTTTTGATGATATCAGTAACCTAAAGGTCATGGACGGTAAAAAATGGAACGATTACGCAAACAGAGCTTTAAATTTTCATTGAATCGCAATCTTATGGTTTTAACTTTGTAAATAAATCGAAGCAAAGGCAGTTCTGTACAAAATATGTGGCCATTACCAGACAATTTGTATATATATTCGTAATTGTAGTATAATATATTTATTGTTTGGAAAAATGCAGTTTCTGATCTTTTTTCCGTTTTTAACGATGGAGAGCTGGAATAAATATCTTCTATCATAATGAAATACTTAATTGGCAAATCATTTTGCAAAAATAATGCTGACTCGAGATAATGCTCTCACATAAACCCAAATTCAAATCCACAAATCTAAATTCAGTTTAGATGTAAAATAAAGTTGTTTAGTTTAAATATTAATTGGCAGGTGCTTGGATATATTTTTATGGTGATAGTGGCTAAATTGGAGCATGAGCTTGGCTCAAATTATTCAGATATATTATTAATTTACTAGGATTTAAAATATCTAGTTTAATTTAGCTTGGCATAATTTTATTCATAACATTTTATTATTAAACCACCAAAGTTTTACACAATTTGGATCATAACATTCCACTATTAAACAAAACCTTCTTCCAAAATCATTATACATAATAAATAAAATATTATTTTAACGCATTAAATACCTCAATTTCAATGTGTTTCACCTTCCATCCCAACACTTCTTGAGAGATTGTTTTAAAAAATGATTCAATTTCGACAAGTATTTCATATAACTTTGGGCTATAATAAGGAAAAAACTTTGTATGCAAAACAGATTAACATGGTATGATCTGCATATTCAACCATCGTATCTCAAAGCTTCCATTTATGAATGTTGATTTTGTGCATGGAAAAATTCGGCCATGTTAGGAATTTATGAGTTACAACTGAGGATCTATTTAGTCCCAACACTTCTAACATTGGCGAGAAAGTTTATCTCTAAAGTTATGTTTTAAGTTTCAATTTTAATCATTTTCCAAAGTTATATTTTAAGTATCAATTTATAGTTGTTTAAATAGAAATGTTGTATAAATATTTATAATTTCAAAATAATAAATTTTTAATAGATTTTATTTGTTCAAGTTTGAAAAACACACAATATTATTCGAATTTTATTATTATATTTTATAATAAAATCAACCTAATGAGTTAGAAGATTAAGTTAAATATAAATATGATATTTTAAATATAATGTTTTTTATCTCTAAGCAACTTATTTTTCCACACATATAATTATAATTAATAAATTTTTAATAAAATTTTAAAATACTAAAATATAATTTAACATTTTTTTTAAAATAATGCACTATATTAAAAACTATTAGCTTATTCATGAATTTTAAAGTACTATAATTTTTTTATATTCATTTTACAATTATGCACTATACTAAAAGCTATTAGCATATTCATGAATTTTAAAGTACTACATTTTTTAATTTGTGATAAAGTTAAGAATTTAAGGAATTTGAGATTAAAAGTAAAATGATTTTAAAATATTAAATAAGATTGAATATTATGATATCGTCTCAATAAGAGAAACTAAAAAAACCATATAAGGGGATTATTTGAAAATACCATTAAAAAAAATAATTTTCTTTATTTTATTATTTATTTTAAAAAACTAATTTTAGATGTCAAAATTTAGATATATATATTAAATATTATCATAATTGGAAAAAAACAATCATTATAATAATAACAAATTAATGTAAACAAATGAAATTTCTAAAATCAATATAATATTTAAAAATCAATGTAATATTTAAATTTATTTTATTAAATGATTTAGCTATTATGTTAAATTATTAAAGTGGATTAAGGTAAGGTAAATCTAGTAAAAAAAACTAGTTTTTTTGGGTTGGGGTTAGTCTTTTTGGATAAGTTAATAATTTACTTATAGTGGAGGTTATAATGGGGATTTTGAAGTAATTTCCTCAAAATTGATTTCCATTCTTACTCTTTCTTTATCTGGTTTGAACCTAAAACTTAGTGAAGGGCTAAACCTCCCTCAAATTAATTGGTTTACACCTCATAGCTTAGTTTTTATTAATGTTAGGTCACTCATTCTTATAGGCCATCCATCTCAACCCATCAAACAATGATTCCACCTCACGGTTAGACATCAGAAAACCATCATCATATTGGTCTATATCCAAGCCTTCAAGGGATTCTAGAGTGTTTGTCCAACCAAGGCATCCAGGACTAGTAACTTAACCCACAAATTTTATGGGGATTCCAGATCATTTGTGCAACCAGGTCTTTTAGGACTAGTAACTCAACCCACCAAGGGCTTCCAAAGTGTTTTTCCAACCAAGGCTTCTAGGACTAGTAACTCAACCCAAGCTGTTATAGGGGTTCTAGAGTGTTTTTCCAACCAGGGCTTCTAGGACTAATAACTCAACCCAAGCTAAGGAAACATGAGAACCAACCAAACAAAACAATGAAAAAAATCCACAATCACCATGGTTATCCAGGAAATGGAAAGGCTAGGCAATCCACTCTCAATCCAGGCAATTGTCCATGTTAGTGACAACTCACAACCAGCAAACCACATGCATATTTCATGCGTGCCAAAACTACTGAGGGAAACATACATGCAACCTGTAATAAAATCTTGGTATAGATTTTGATCCCGATTCCCTCTTGCGCTTTCATTCTCCTCCTTTTCCTTCTTGCTCCAAAAATCCAAGTATGCCACACCCTCGAAGAGTGCTCCAAGAAAACTCTAAGTCTCCAAGAGTATGAGAGTGAGAGATAATAATGGGAGAACTTCAAAATTGAATTCACAAAAGGTTACCAACTGATCCTCATAAGCCTTTTTATTAATGAGGCCTCTATTTTCTTCATTTTCCATAATTTTCCTCCTGTCGTGCAACATGTGACCTTTCACCTCCCTTTTCTCCTAATTTTCATTATTTTCATTATTAAATAAATGTGCCAAAAATGCCATTTTTCCTTTCCAAAGACTTAGCCATTTCCTTTTCCAATTTCCTTAGCCATTAATAACCAAATGAACACCCACACTAGGATGTCTTTCCCAACATTCAGATTGGAATAACTGTCCCATCAGGTGTGGTTATTATTTTGCCTTTATTAACTTTTATTACATGGAACTTTCACGAGGGATGTTACAAAACCCTCCCCCTTGGGGGAACACCATCCTCAGTTTTCAACACTACCTCTAACCACATGATTTCTATAAGCAAAACATACTATCGATGGAGCTTTATAACTTACCTTGTTGTAGTATTTACAATGATCAACCTGCTGAGAAGCAAACCAACATGAAAACATAACAACATAACATCATAATGACATGAAACCCATATCGCTTATTGGATCTTTATAATGTAGCTCACGGTGGTATTTACATCCACATACATATGTACATATACCAAAATTACCAAACATATACCAAAACATATATCAAGACATATACCAAAACACCATACCAAAACACCATGCCAAAAATACTTTGCCTCAACCGGTAAACAAGGAAGGATACATAGCTCGCATATGATCTGCCATCTACCATGTAGATTCACCGGGCCCAAATTTCTTCCATTACACTTTAACTTGCTTGATTTCTCGATTCCAGAGCATGAGCACCTTTTTTTGCAATATACATTGAGGCTCTTGTTGGAATTCTCCATTTAGTTCCACCTGAAATATAGACCAGTCAATCACATGATCAACATCTTTAACATACTTCTTAAGCAATGACACATGGAAAAAATCATGGACTTTCACTGTCATAGGTAGTGAAATTCGATAGGCTACTGGCCCAATCCTCTCAATAATACTGAAGGGTCCATAAAACCGTGGTGCCAGCTTGGCATATGATCCAATATATAAGGATATATTCTTTGGTTTGATGAGCAAGTACACATGTTCACCAAATTGGAACTCCTTGAACAACCTGTTTTGATCTACATAGTTCTTCTACCTATCCTGTGCTGCCTTTAGGTTTTTCTTGATCACCTGCATTTCCTATTCCATGTCTGTCAACATGTCTAGTCCAATCAACACTCTATTTACCAAATCACTCCAACTGATAGGATTATTTCAACTCTGCCCATACAATGCCTCAAATAGACTCATCCTCAAGGACTCCTGATAACCATTGTTGTAAGCAAACTCTACTAGTGGAAGATAATCTTCCCACTATCGTTGCTAATGCATCACATACATCCTCAACATGTCCTCCAATATCATGTTGACCCTCTTTGTCTATCCATCTTTCCGAGGATGATAAGTTGTACTGAAGTCCAACTCTATGCCCAAACCTTCAAATAACTCCTTCCAAAACTTGGAAGTGAACTTCACATCCTTGTTTGACACAATATTCTTCGGAACTCCATGCAATCTGACCACATCTCTGATGAATACTTGTGCTACATCGCTAGCTGAGAATGTAGACTTCACTGGAATGAAGTGTGCAACCTTTGTCAACCTATCCGCAAGAACCATGATGGAATGATGTTGTATCACTATCCTCAGCAAGTCTGTGATGAAGTTCATGGAAATGACCTCTCATTTCCATTCCGGAATCACAACCGGCTGTAGCAGTCCACCTGGATGCTTACACTCTACCTTCACACACTGATAATTAAAACACCTAGCCACAAACTCGGCTACATCCCTCTTTAGGTTTTGCTAATAATAAAATATCTTCACTGTGGTTAATGTCTTCTAATAACCTAGGTGACTTGAATATGGTTTCGAATGAAACTCTCTCAAGGTCACCTTCATGAGCTTACTACTATCTGAGACATATATCATGTCTTAGAATCTAACCAATCCATCTTTCATAAGGCAATAGTCCACATCTTGTGCACCTGCACATGTACCATGACTTGTACCTATATCATGTACCTATACATGTACTTGTACCATGACATGTACCTGTACTATCACCTATACCTGTACCTATGAAAAATCTCCATATATTTGACATCCTGTTGACTTGCCTCCATGATCCTAACTTGTAAGTCTATCCCATAGGAGTTCATAGCTACTACGTGATTTACCTATATCCACCTACTAAGAGCATTTTCCACTCTATTCTCTTTAGCTTTGATGCACTCGATCTTGAAATTGAACTCACTTATAGTAGCCAACCACCGAACCTACCTACCATTCATATTTGGTTGGTCAAATAGATACCACAAACCATTGTGATCACTTATCAATATAAATCTCCTGCCTGGAAGATAGTGTATCCACATCTTCAACGCATGTATAATCACTATCAACTCAAGATCACGTGTCGAGTAGTTTTGCTCGTTCTCATTCAATTTTCATGACTCATAGCATACCACTTATCCATCCCACATAAGGACTCCACCAAGTCCTTTCTTGGAAGCATTTGTGCATACTACAAACTCTTTATCTGGGTCTGCAATCTTTAACACTGGTGCATGTGTCAAGAACTGGTTAAGTTTCTCAAAACTAGCCTCACACTCCTCTATCCATTTGAACTTCTTACCCTTCCTTTGCAATGATGTGATAGGACAAGAAATTTGTGAGAAATTCCTAATGAACCTCCTATAATAGCCTTCCAAACCCATGAAATATCTCACCTCATCCAAATACTTAGGAGCTACCCATTCCATGATGGCCCTTATCTTTTCTAGATCTATTGTAATTCCCTTCTTGGAGACAACATGCCCCATGTATCATCTTCACCAGATGATACATATTAACTCTAGATCTATCAAGAGAGGAGAGGAATCAAATTTCTTTAGGTGCAAACCTTTTAAAAAGTGATTTTTAAATATTTTGACTCGGTCAAAATAAAATAAAAATAACTGATAAAATAAAATAACTTCAAAATAAAATAATAGAAATAGAAATTATAAGTTATTACTATTAATTTTTGTTTGACAGTTAATGTAAACTTGACTTGGTCAAGTTTCCAGTAGTTTCCATGGTATTGACTAGTGGTTGTCATGTGGAATATAGCATATTTAAAGGGGAAATTTAGACCAACATAGATCCATATTATCTCTAAATTGAGGTTTAAATCTCAAGAGATTTGATCCCTCCCGAGGCTTGGTAGATCCAAAGTTAATGATGTATCTAGGCCGGTACAATAAATTAAAAACATAAAAAAGTAAAGATGAAAACATAAAGATGAAGAGAGTTGAAATTTCAATACCACACTACCTTTGGCATGGGGGCTTCACTCACGTGTGTTCATGGCATACTAAACAATGCCCCTAATTTGACTACATATTGGAAAATACCTCTAAAAATCACATTATTTAACCTCCTACCAATACCATCCCAATACATCTTTCCAATTTAAAAAACCCCCACTTTCACTAGATATTGTCGGTATCCATTTTTTTATTAACATTTTTATACCCTTTTATATTATTTCAATAACTTTTAGCTCCATTTTTTATACTTGCCAATATAGAAACCCTTTGCCCCCTATTATATACTCAATATATTATGTCATTTATTCCTCAGTATATATCCCCCAATATGAATGCAAGTGGTATGGTATCAGTCTCCCAACAAAGCCCCTGTGACCTTTGGCCTCTATAATATACTAGCATTTTTTAGAAAGGATTAGTGTCTCTTTAGAGAGAGAGAATTTGTCGCTTGGTTCAACTCTTTTAAAAAATGAGAGATATCTAGATGTTATCTAGACTAACATCTAAAGAAAGGGATAGTCATACTCTTACCACCAATGTGATTTTGAGATGTAGAGGTAGAAAAATCTACTAGATTATTCTATCCCTAACTAAGCTTTGTTTTAAAATTAATATGACAAAAAATTTATGTGTAAAATCTCATCAAGTTAAATAATTTGAGATTCTCCTTGAGATGCCATGCCCTTCTTTTCTCAATAGTTTCTTCCAATATCACTATTAGGATTTTAATAATACCTTGTTGTTAGCCTCGAGAATTGGCCAGTTCCCATCGCTAAAGCACCTTTCTATTGAGAGCTCATGGGGTAAATTCATGCTCTAAACCCTTGGGGTTAGGCTCTGAAATGATTTGGCAGGATTAATCCCTTCAAGTGGATCTACCTGGGACCGTTTCAGTGGGTGTAGAAGTCACCAATCTCCAGAGTCGGTGAACCACTTCGAATAATAATAATAATAATACTTTTTTTGTTTATAAGATTTCATGATATTGATTCATTAATTTGTCATTATTAAAGAATGTACCTTTTGGTTATCAAATATTAATTATTTTTGGGTTATGTTTTATAGTTTATGTTAATAATTAATTGTGATTTTTTTGAAGAGATTTAATAATGAAATTTTCAAATATAACATAACTAAAATATTAATAATAATTTTATTTTATTCATAATTATCCCATTACAAAAAATACTTATGTATAGACATATATTTGTAAATTCTTTATTTTCATCTCTTATTTTTATAATAGAAGTATATGTATTGTAAATGTTTATCCTTGGCTTTTTGTGATTAACAACATGCTTACATTGGTATTTCCATACTCTTTTAAAATATGCATATGTACTCAATTTATCCTATAGTTAAAAAAATTTAACATATTTTATATATAACATTCAAATTTATTTCCTTGCATTATTTTACAAGATATTCATCTTCTCACAATCTAGCATGCACTCTCCATGATTCAGAATGCAATCAAACTTTTTCCAAGGGGAAAACCCATAAATTCTTCTCTTCTTAGAATGTGCTTCAAATGAGATACAAGGACCCAATCCCTAGACCAATTCCTTCTCCCAGTACCAAGTTAGCCCTTCCTCAAGACATTTCTTTCTTCTTCCTTGCAACTTTGACTTGCCAACAACAATCATCTACTTGACCTACAACTTCGACTTCCCATCTACCGCTACTCAACCTGCAACTTCAGCCCAACTACTTCCTCCTTATAACTTCTTGGAAACCCGAATACAACCTCCTTCTGATACCTTCTTAGAGAAATATAGATCTCCCAAGGTCAACGAGGTCTAGATAAAGGTTTTCCCTTTCATCCTCCAACAACTCAAACCTACAATTTCAGCTTGTTTCTGCAGCCTAGAAACCCTATACTTTCACACGTGTGAGAGAGATAGAGCCCAGAAACAAAAAGTTTTGTCCTCCCCGCTTCCTTAAGAACTTCGCTCTCCTTCTTCTTCCTTTCCAACTATAGATCGAACTCTTTCTTGTATATCTAACTTGGGTGAGTGTGTGTGTCCAAATGAGTTTGAATTTCTTTCTTTTACAGGCTTCTTAAGGGGTCGAATTCCCTCCTTTAGGCCGACTTAAGGATCCCAGGGACGAATTGTACTCTTGGAGTTTCCAGGACTTTATAGACTCAAAAATAATTATTTTGACAATTAAAAATTTCTCGGAAGGGCCTTATAAACATGATGTTGACTCCTTTTACTCATGACCTCGGATTAATAACCTGCTAATCCCTAAATGACATGAATTCCTCCACATTCTTGGGAGATTCCCACTCCATGATGGCCCTTATATTTTTTGTATCTACTGTTATGCCTTCCTTGGAGACACCGGCTCCAAAGTAATTCACCTTTGTCTAAAAGACACTGCACTTGCTAAGCTTGGAATACAACTAATTCTCTCTTTAGCAATCTCAACATTATTGCTAAGTGCTCGACATGCTCTTCTTCATTCTTAGAATATATCAAGATGTCATCAATGAACACAATAACAAAATTGTCTAGATAAGGATGCAACACACTGTTAAAATAAATTTTGATTGGTCATGAGGTTGCCTTCACCATATATGATGAAACAGATTAATTTCCCAAAACCAAGAGGCATCTAGCACAAGTGGAAGTTTTCACCATTAGGAACCACCAAGAAGTTATTGTAGGTGACAATTTTCTTGAATAATAGTGATGAGTCAATACACATCTACAAATAGTAGCCATTGTTGGTTGACAACTGAGTTATGATATGTTTTGTCACCTTTAAAAGGAAAATATAGATATATTATATTAAATTATTCATGATGTCGAATGGTTATATTATGTTATTTCCATAAATGTAAAGCAATACAACTTTCTAGTAAGTAAAAATAATGGCATAATGGTACAATTGAAATTATGGATTTAACCTATACAATTAGACTTGGACTTAGTCAATTATTTTCCATGGTAAGGGCTAATTCATAGTTGATTATATATTTCCAATTATATGCTTCTTCCCCATCATCAATTTCTCAACCAACTTTGTTGTAAGGTATCTCATTAGATATTACAAAATGTTGATTGTTGGGCCATGATATGCAAATCCAACCTCACTTTGATTCATATGTATGCTAAATAGTGTATGAGAATGTGTTCCTTAGGTTTACATCCCTATTTCCATATTCTTGGCATAATATTTCTTCCATGAATTCTTGATTTATATTCATCTTCTTGTTTCACAGCTATTAGCCTATGTGAGTTAGTTCTTTGTGGTGATATTAGTTATTGTTTATGCCATGGGATGGTAATATTGAAGTGGAATTGATTTTAAATTCCATTAATAATGGTCTGATGAAGGGTGCATGGGGTGTACAAGTCACAAGGAATATACATATGCTTTGGTAGACTTAGTGATTAACTCATGACTATTTGTGGGATGGTTGGGATGATGTACTAGTGCATAAGCTAGGAGGACCAGGGAAATTATAAGTAGGATAGATGATCAATGAGGTTTTACATAGGATTGTTAGAGGATGGCACGACTTGGCTATGTGATATATTATTTGTGTTACCCATGGAAAGGCAATAGCGTTGATAAGTGCATCAAAGATATGTGAATTATTGATGAAGCAAGGACATGATATTCATTAACTATCATATGTTAGTTTAGATGGATGATAACATGGCCTCACATTAGGGAGTTTATTGTTCAAGTATTCTTGTATTATGGGAGAAAACAATAAGTTTCCCATGGTGGGGTCGTGATGATGCAACATTTCATACAGTGAAATGAGCACCTTGGATTTCCATATGGTTGAAGGTTCTTAGCTTAGGTTCCATCCAGACATGTCATATAAGTATATTGTTGATGATACAAACAATATATGGTCATGCCCAACTATTAAAGTTATACTAATGGAACACAATAACTAGGGTTCTTAGTGGTACAAGACACTCGAGCAAAATAAAAAGTTTAGCCTCATGAGAAATGGTATCAAAGCCATGTTTGAATTATGTGGAAATTTCTCTTCACTACCAACCCATTTTATTAGAGGACTTAAAGGTAACAGAGTTGAGGATGCAGATGTGTTGAGCAAGTACCTAGATTTACAACAGTTCAAGGATGTATTTCCTAAGGATATTTCAAAGTTACCACCTCAAAGGGAGGTAGAATTTTCTATTGAGTTGGTTCCAGGGGCTGCTCCAGCATCAAAAGCACCTTACAAGATGAGCATACCTGATTTGGTAGAGTTGAAGCTACAGTTGAAGGAAATGTTGGAAAAGGGATACATTAGGCCAAGTGTATCACCATGGAGCGCACCAGTATTGTTCGTAAAGAAGAAATATGGTACTCTTAGATTATGCATTAACTACAGGAAGTTGAACAAAGTGACCATCAAGAACAGGTATATGTTACCAATGATTGATGACTTGTTCGATTAGTTGAAGGGAGCAGTAGCGTTCTCGAATATTGATATGAGATCCAGATATCACCAGGTATGAATCAAAGAGGAAGACATTTACAAGACGTCTTTTTGGACCAGGTATGGGCACTATGAGTTTGTTGTAGTTCCATTGTGTTTGACTAATGCTCCAGTGACATTTATGTGCTTGATGAATAGTGTGTTGCATCCGTATTTGGATAAGTTTGTTATTATGTTCATTGATGACATATTGGTATATTCTAAAAATGAGGAAGAGCATGCCAAGAATTTAGCAACATTGTTGAGGTTGTTGAGAGAGCATCAGTTGTATGTTAAGCTCAGTAAGTGTAGTTTGTTTCAGACTGAGGTACATTACATGGGGCATGTTGTCTCCAAGAAGGGAATTACAATAGATCTAGAAAAGATAAGGGCCATAATGGAGTGGGTAGCTCCTAAGAATTTGGATGAGGTGAGATATTTCATGGGTTTGGAAGGCTATTATAGGAGGTTCATTAGGAATTTCTCACAAATTTCTTGTCCTATCACATCATTGCAAAGGAAGGGTAAGAAGTTCAAATGGACAGAGGAGTGTGAGGCTAGTTTTGAGAAACTTAACCAGTTCTTGACACATGCACCAGTGTTAAAGATTGCAGACCCAGATAAAGAGTTTGTAGTATGCACAAATGCTTCCAAGAAAGGACTTGGTGGAGTCCTTATGTGGGATGGATAAGTGGTATGCTATGAGTCATGAAAATTGAATGAGAACGAGCAAAACTACTCGACACGTTATCTTGAGTTGACAGTGATTATACATGCGTTGAAGATGTGGATACACTATCTTCCAGGCAAGAGGTTTATATTGATAAGTGATCACAATGGTTTGCGGTATCTATTTGACCAACCAAATATGAACGGTAGGTAGGCTCGGTGGTTGGCTACTATAAGTGAGTTCAATTTCAAGATCGAGTGCATCAAAGCTAAAGAGAATAGAGTGGAAAATGCTCTTAGTAGGTGGATATAGGTAAATCACGTAGTAGCTATGAACTCCTATGGGATAGAATTACAAGTTAGGATCATGGAGGCAAGTCAATAGGATGTCAAATATATGGAGATTTTTCATAGGTACAGGTATAGGTGATAGTACAGGTACATGTCATGGTACAAGTACATGTATAGGTACATGATATAGGTACAAGTCATGGTACAGGTGCAGGTGCACAAGATGTGGACTATTGCCTTATGAAAGATGGATTGGTTAGATTCTAAGACATGATATATGTCTCAGATAGTAGTAAGCTCATGAAGGTGACCTTGAGAGAGTTTCATTCGAAACCATATTCAAGTCACCTAGGTTATTAGAAGACATTAACCACAGTGAAGATATTTTATTATTAGCAAAACCTAAAGAGGGATGTAGCCGAGTTTGTGGTTAGGTGTTTTAATTATCAGTGTGTGAAGGTAGAGTGTAAGCATCCAGGTGGACTGCTACAGCCGGTTGTGATTCCGGAATGGAAATGGGAGGTCATTTCCATGAACTTCATCACAGATTTGCTGAGGATAGTGATACAACATCATTCCATCATGGTTCTTGCGGATAGGTTGACAAAGGTTGCACACTTCATTCCAGTGAAGTCTACATTCTCAGCTAGCGATGTAGCACAAGTATTCATCAGAGATGTGGTCAGATTGCATGGAGTTCTGAAGAATATTGTGTCAAACAAGGATGTGAAGTTCACTTCCAAGTTTTGGAAGGAGTTATTTGAAGGTTTGGGCATAGAGTTGGACTTCAGTACAACTTATCATCCTCGGAAAGATGGATAGACAAAGAGGGTCAACATGATATTGGAGGACATGTTGAGGATGTATGTGATGCATTAGCAACGATAGTGGGAAGATTATCTTCCACTAGTAGAGTTTGCTTACAATAATGGTTATCAGGAGTCCTTGAGGATGAGTCTATTTGAGGCATTGTATGGGCAGAGTTGAAATAATCCTATTAGTTGGAGTGATTTGGTAGATAGAGTGTTGATTGGACTAGACATGTTGACAGACATGGAATAGGAAATGCAGGTGATCAAGAAAAACCTAAAGGCAGCACAGGATAGGTAGAAGAACTATGTAGATCGAAACAGGTTGTTCAAGGAGTTCCAATTTGGTGAACAGGTGTACTTGCTCATCAAACCAAAGAAGATATCCTTATATATTGGATCATATGCCAAGCTGGCACCACGGTTTTATGGACCCTTCAGTATTATTGAGAGGATTGGGCCAGTAGCCTATCGAATTTCACTA
This sequence comes from Pinus tabuliformis, assembly GCA_031772625.1. Classification (NCBI taxonomy): domain Eukaryota; kingdom Viridiplantae; phylum Streptophyta; class Pinopsida; order Pinales; family Pinaceae; genus Pinus; species Pinus tabuliformis. Next base: position 1,054,171,217 of record CM062811.1, on the reverse strand, counting down.
CCTATGACAGTGAAAGTCCATGATTTTTTCCATGTGTCATTGCTTAAGAAGTATGTTAAAGATGTTGATCATGTGATTGACTGGTCTATATTTCAGGTGAAACTAAATGGAGAATTCCAACAGGAGCCTCAATGTATATTGCAAAAAAAGGTGCTCATGCTCTGGAATCGAGAAATCAAGCAAGTTAAAGTGTAATGGAAGAAATTTGGGCCCGGTGAATCTACATGGTAGATGGCAGATCATATGCGAGCTATGTATCCTTCCTTGTTTACCGGTTGAGGCAAAGTATTTTTGGCATGGTGTTTTGGTATGGTGTTTTGGTATATGTCTTGATATATGTTTTGGTATATGTTTGGTAATTTTGGTATATGTACATATGTATGTGGATGTAAATACCACCGTGAGCTACATTATAAAGATCCAATAAGCGATATGGGTTTCATGTCATTATGATGTTATGTTGTTATGTTTTCATGTTGGTTTGCTTCTCAGCAGGTTGATCATTGTAAATACTACAACAAGGTAAGTTATAAAGCTCCATCGATAGTATGTTTTGCTTATAGAAATCTTGTGGTTAGAGGTAGTGTTGAAAACTGAGGATGGTGTTCCCCCAAGGGGGAGGGTTTTGTAACATCCCTCGTGAAAATTCCATGTAATAAAAGTTAATAAAGGCAAAATAATAACCACACCTGATGGGACAGTTATTCCAATCTGAATGTTGGGAAAGACATCCTAGTGTGGGTGTTCATTTGGTTATTAATGGCTAAGGAAATTGGCAAAGGAAATGGCTAAGTCTTTGGAAAGGAAAAATGGCATTTTTGGCACATTTATTTAATAATGAAAATTAGGAGAAAAGGGAGGTGAAAGGTCACATGTTGCACGAGAGGAGGAAAATGATGGAAAATGAAGAAAATAGAGGCCTCATTAATAAAAGGGCTTATGAGGATCAGTTGGTAACCTTTTGTGAATTCAATTTTGAAGTTCTCCCATTATTATCTCTCACTCTCATACTCTTGGAGACTTAGAGTTTTCTTGGAGCACTCTTGGAGGGTGTGGCATACTTGGATTTTTGGAGCAAGAAGGAAAAGGAGGAGAATGAAAGCGCAAGAGGGAATTAGGATCAAAATCTATACCAAGATTTTATTACAGGTTGCATGTATGTTTCCCTCACTAGTTTTGGCACGCATGAAATATGCATGTGGTTTGCTGGTTGTGAGTTGTCACTAACATGGGCAATTGCCTGGATTGAGAGTGGATTGCCTAGCCTTTCCATTTCCTGGATAACCATGGTGATTGTGGATTTTTTTCATTGTTTTGTTTGGTTGGTTCTCATGTTTCCTTAGCTTGGGTTGAGTTATTAGTCCTAGAAGCCCTGGTTGGAAAAACACTCTAGAACCCCTATAACAGCTTGGGTTGAGTTACTAGTCCTAGAAGCCTTGGTTGGAAAAACACTCTAGAAGCCCTTGGTGGGTTGAGTTACTAGTCCTAAAAGACCTGGTTGGACAAATGCTCTGGAATCCCCATAAAATTTGTGGGTTAAGTTACTAGTCCTGGATGCCTTGGTTGGACAAACAATCTAGAATCCCTTGAAGGCTTGGATATAGACCACTATGATGATGGTTTTCTGATGTCTAACCGTGAGGTGGAATCATTGTTTGATGGGTTGAGATGGATGGCCTATAAGAATGAGTGACCTAACATTAATAAAAACTAAGCTATGAGGTGTAAACCAATTAATTTGAGGGAGGTTTAGCCCTTCACTAAGTTTTAGGTTCAAACCAGATAAAGAAAGAGTAAGAATGGAAATCAATTTTGAGGAAATTACTTCAAAATCCCCATTATAACCTCCACTATAAGTAAATTATTAACTTATCCAAAAAGACTAACCCCAACCCAAAAAAACTAGTTTTTTTTACTAGATTTACCTTACCTTAATCCACTTTAATAATTTAACATAATAGTTAAATCATTTAATAAAATAAATTTAAATATTACATTGATTTTTAAATATTATATTGATTTTAGAAATTTCATTTGTTTACATTAATTTTTTATTATTATAATGATTGTTTTTTTCCAATTATGATAATTATTTAATATATATATCTAAATTTTGACATCTAAAATTAGTTTTTTTAAATAAATAATAAAATAAAGAAAATTATTTTTTTTAATGGTATTTTCAAATAATCCCCTTATATGGTTTTTTTAGTTTCTCTTATTGAGACGATATCATAATATTCAATCTTATTTAATATTTTAAAATCATTTTACTTTTAATCTCAAATTCCTTAAATTCTTAACTTTATCACAAATTAAAAAATGTAGTACTTTAAAATTCATGAATATGCTAATAGTTTTTAGTATAGTGCATAATTGTAAAATGAATATAAAAAAATTATAGTACTTTAAAATTCATGAATAAGCTAATAGTTTTTAATATAGTGCATTATTTTTAAAAAAATGTTAAATTATATTTTAGTATTTTAAAAATTTATTAAAATTTTATTAATTATAATTATATGTGTGGAAAAAATAAGTTGCTTGGAGATAAAAAACATTATATTTAAAATATCATATTTATATTTAACTTAATCTTCTAACTCATTAGGTTGATTTTATTATAAAATATAAAAATAAAATTCGAATAATATTGTGTGTTTTTCAAACTTGAACAAATAAAATCTATTAAAATTTATTATTTTGAAATTATAAATATTTATACAACATTTCTATTTAAACAACTATAAAATTGATACTTAAAATATAACTTTGGAAAATGATTAAAATTGAAACTTAAAACATAATTTTAGAGATAAACTTTCTACTAAATAGATCCGCAGTTGTAACTCATAAATTCCTAACATGGCCGAATTTTTCCATGCACAAAATCAAAATTCATAAATGGAAGCTTTGAGATACGATGGTTGAATATGCAGATCATACCATGTTAATCTGTTTTGCATACAAAGTTTTTTCCTTATTATAGCCCAAAGTTATATGAAATACTTGTGGAAATTGAATCATTTTTTAAAACAATCTCTCAAGAAGTGTTGGGATTGAAGGTGAAACACATTGAAATTGAGGTATTTAATGTGTTAAAATAATATTTTATTTATTATGTATAATGATTTTGGAAGAAGGTTTTGTTTAATAGTGGAATGTTATGATCCAAATTGTGTAAAACTTTGGTGGTTTAATAATAAAATGTTACGAATAAAATTATGCCAAGCTAAATTAAACTAGATATTTTAAATCCTAGTAAATTAATAATATATCTGAATAATTTGAGCCAAGATCATCCTCCAATTTAGCCACTATCACCATAAAAATATATCCAACCACCTGCCAATTAATATTTAAACTAAACAGCTTTATTTTACATCTAAACTGAATTTAGATTTGTGGATTTGAATTTGGGTTTATGTGAGAGCATTATCTCGAGTCAGCATTATTTTTGCAAAATGATTTGCCAATTAAGTATTTCATTATGATAGGAGATATTTATTCCAGCTCTCCATCGTTAAAAACGGAAAAAAGATCAGAAACTGCATTTTTCCAAACAATAAATATATTATACTACAATTACGAATATATATACAAATTGTCTGGTAATGGCCACATATTTTGTACAGAGCTGCCCTTGCTTCGATTTATTTACAAAGTTAAAACCATAAGATTGGGATTCAATGAAAATTTAAAGCTCTGTTTGCGTAATCGTTCCATTTTTTACCGTCCATGACCTTTAGGTTACTGATATCATCCAAACCAGACTGAAGGTCGACCGGGAGCTCCAAACCAGACTGAAGGTCGACCGGGAGCTCTTTGTTGGTGAGAATGTGTTCCTCCGCAATTATGTTCGGTCGCTTTTCGCTCAGAGAGTTCCGCAGAGTCTGCGAACATAATATTATCCTCAACGAAGAAATTTCCATCCACTGCATGCTCACTGGTTACCTCACCACCATTGATTTATCCAAAAAATCGCTCTCTGAATTACAGTGAATTTTTTAAAACTCTGTGAATAAACAAATGACAGGCCCGCAATACAAAGTGCTAGCGAGGCCTTAAATACTTCGACGGGAGAGATAAATAACAATAATTTTTCTCTGTTACAAGACAACAAATTGTTAATAACTAGACAACAAATTGTTAATAACTCTAACTTGTAAGGATGGCACTTCACCACACAATGCTAGTATCCCACACTGTAGCAGTGAGCGCAACGCCTAAGAAGTCGTTTGCATCTCAAAAGTAGTGTTGCCACCGCGCTGAGGATTTGAGACCTTGCCATCGCCTTCGCCTCTGCCATGATCGCCACCTCCACCACCAAATCGCCTTTCGTTCCATCCTCCAGAAAGCAGGACTGGCAGCCTTTGGCTGCACCCTCCAGGCGGTCATGGTTATAGAAATTAAAATTTTGAGGGCGGGTTTTCAAATTCAAACTCAAAATTCAAATTCAAATGAGTGTGCCAATTAAATGCGTACGTTGTGTATCCTGTATGGCGAGTCTTCCACCTCTTCAATCGTATATGTATCGCATACAAAGGTGCATCCCGCTCAAAACTCAAATCTGAAATTTGAAATAGAGGGGCTGTTGCCGCAACAAATACGATCTGATGGGAGGTTGTGGGTGGCTGCGGACAGGGTCCCGGGGTTTCGATGGGCCGCCTGAGCGGGATGCAGGAGACAGATAAAGTTTACGATGCATGGTCCAATGATGTATGGTAGATGATGCTCTATGAGGCTGTCAGAGGGGTACCTCTATAGCATTAACTTTGCTATGGGGTAAGAAATAGGAGTTGCCCCAAATTGACAATGTAGGACAGCAGCGACGAATACCATGGGGAGGTGCGAAAACGCAGGGAAGCTGCCATTTATGCAACACAAATCTGTGGCTGGTTATCAAATCTGTGGTGGAAAATAACTAGCCTGTTAATAGGTCATAATGCTTGGGGTTTATATGCTTGCCCTCAGATTACTGTCTTACCATAATTGTATTTATGACCCATAAACAAGTTCGTTATTTGTTGCCCAAATCTGTTGGGTAAACGGTCGAATGAGTATCCGTGATAGGTGGCGAGCGCACGGCCCAACTGTCAAATGAGTCTCCGTGATAGGTGGCGAGCGCACGGCTTCACGAGAAGAGTGGCGTTAAAATTGAAAATTAACGATCGTACCATGTGAAACATATCCTGGTTATGCTAGCTCAGCAACGAAGCTTCGTCTTGTTAGGTCTTTTAGATAGCTGGTTTCCTGGAGGTCATTAAAATCAGGTTGGAATTTCAACCATTTTGATAGTTTTTAAAGATTTTTTAACTAATTTTTCCCAATTTAAAAAACTATAGACAGTTTTTGGACAAGCAATTTGCCCATCCCTAAGTAAATTCCATTCAAAGTCTTTACCTTCCAGGCAACGCTTTAGACAGAGATGGCCAAGAATAATTATGCTGTTTGCCTTTATTGCATACGGTACTTTCTTGTCAAAAGCAAAAGCAAATGACGAACTGTCTGTCAGATCGTATCATGTGATCCAATATTGAGGGGAAATAGCTGTACACTAGATGGCTTCGTTTTCCGTGTTACGGTATGCAGAGTTGTGGCCCAAACTCGTAGCGTAAGTTAAACGTTCTGCGCTTTTGTCCCTTTTTCTTCATATTTTCTAATCGATTTTACTTTTACAACTTTAGCGGTCCGCCTGATATTCGATTTTACTTCTACAATACGAAGGGGTCTGTCCAATTTAAATACCACATTGTAATCTTAATTTTATGTTTAAGAGTTTTTTCTGGTATATTTTTTTACAGTATTTTCATCTGAAATTTAATAAGAATTTATTTCAATCAAAGATTTGATTGGTAAAGTCAGCACAATCCTATTCCATCAATGATTTTTTGGAAATTATTTCATCCTAAAAACCAAAATCTTACAATAATTAAACTGCACTCAAATTTTATAAATTTTATGATATAATGCTAAATTTTATTAGCTAGGGCTTGGGGAATTTGAAGTGGGATTTTTTTCCTTTCTTTTTGCATGAAATGCCTTCAAAAAATATTAATTCATTATTAAACCAAAAAAACAATAAATTTTAACTAAAATAATAAAATAAAAACAAAAACATTTTTTTATAAATTTTAATTAAAATAATAAAATAAAATAAAATAAATTTTATAAGAAGAAGTTAATTTTTGTCTCTTTAATTATAGAGATTGATTATGAAAGTGTCTAGAAAATTAAATCCATAATTTTTCAATAGCAAAAATGTTTTAATGACAAAAGCAAAAATATTTTAGTAACAAGGATTTAACAAATTAAACTAATTTTGAGAACTCCAATTTTCATTCTCCTTTAAATGGTTAGGGCGTTAGGGAGGTTGTAGAATTGTCCAGTCAAAAATGGCTAGAATCCAGCCAAAACAAATTCAGAAAATCTCACAATAGTTGTGTTTGAAACATGTTTTTGATGATGGAAATAGATTCAAGACCATCAAAAACCTCTAAGACACCCAAAATCTTAAAATTTAACAATTATAATCTAAATTTACAAAAATCTATACCAGATTCTATCAAAATTTTATCCATAATTTTTAAGACAAATTTATAGTGTTGTTCAATTACCATGACTAGTTTAAATTTATGTGAGCTCATTTTTTAAAATTTATGTGAGCTCATTTTTTTAATAATAAAAACGGATTATTTTGAATTTATGTTAGCTCGTTTATAAAAAACGGATTATTTTTAGGGAGTGGATAGCGGAAATTTTATTCGGCATGTAAATTACAAAATACAGTGCATATTTTACATCCAAACTTTTACTATTATTAATCGAATTTGAATTGATGAGGTTTTGAATTTTTAGCTGTAAGATATTTTGATATCTCATCAACATTTTTATGATTTTTTGGAAATTGCCCAATTATTATGGGCAGTTAGCTCAACTCCTCTCAGAAATTGTGTACTCCTCCCAGAAATTGTGTAATTCTGGGCAGTAGTCACCTCTTTTCTTAAAAATTTGGCAATTTTTTTTGGAGAGCCAGTTTAATTGCTCTCAGAAATTGCGCAAATCCCTTTCTTAATAAATCACGTTGTTTCATCCAGTTCAGTCGAAGTTGCCATAGATGAGATAAAAATAATTATAGTTATGATAGCTAGGCATCTCCTTCCTCATTCACGGCTTGAGAAATGAAAAAAAGTATGGAATAAGTACGTCCATACTTCAGCTTTAGACCATGGCTTCTATATATAATATAGTAGACGACTTGACACATTCACCTGTTGCCATGTCCAAGCTGGAAGTCCTCCAATCCTACCCATCTCAAAAAAACTCTACTAACCAATTTTGCCTCTTCAAGAGTGATTGTAAGTTGAATGGATTCACCTGGTCTTTCTTTGTCGATTTTTTTAAAAAAATAGGAAAATCTTATTGAAGTTTTGAAAATATAAAACAAAATTCATTTTCGATATGCGGAGAAACTTTTTTTTTCAGAGAGAAAATCCATATATGGCGGAAGCCCTCATGATTACAATATGGCCGAAGCCAGTGAGAATAATATGGTCGAAGCCAGTCAGATACGGTACGACCGAAGCCACCAAATAAGGCAAAGCCGTCACAAATCACCGAAAAAAAAACCTCCCCAAGGTTCGAACTCGAAGGGAGGAAGCGAAAGCCATCCGTCGTCTTATCATGCACGCTGGGTGCTATATGCGGAGAAACTTTACCATCGATAATAAAAAGGGAAAAGGTGTTCATTCATAATTAAAAGCTTTTCATTTTATATAACCACTTAGTAGATGTTATATAATTTGGACCTATTGAGCATTTTTAATAAAAGGATATGGGTATATATACTATCATGAAATTCAAGTGTAATGGGAAAGTGGACAATATATTTATTTTTACTTTTACCTGCAATTAAAATGAACAACTTAAAGCGGATATTTACCATTATGTACTTAAAATGTGAGGGAAAGTGTACACATATATCTATTTTTATATTTATTTATAATTAAATTTAGATCATGATAATAACAATTTTATTTTTAAGTCATTAAATTACAATTATATTTATATAAATTTTAAATAATAGGTATTAAAAAATAAATTTTAAAGTTTTAATATATGGGAAATTTTGATATTTAATTTTAAATTAGAATTATATTTATTTTAATAGAATTATAGTTATTTTAATTTTAAAATTTGAGTAAATCATTTATTAGAAAAATGACAGTATATTATTATTAAAAAAATTGAATTTAACAATACATTATTATTAAAGAAATATTTTATAATATTTTTAGTGGTTTTTTTATGCATTTTGTTTAAAATAAATTGGAATGATAAATTTGAATCGTTAAATAATATTTTATATTTTTAGTGCTTTTTTTATAAGTTTTGTCTAAATATATTGGAATGATAAATTTAAATTGTAAATCCTATATGTAATGATTTTTTTAAAGTTTTGAATACTGAATTTATTTTTACATTCAAAAAGTCTAAAATAATAATTACATTGGAATTGATTTTTTAATTTCAAAAAAACAAAAACAAAAATTTTCATTTTTTATTTTTAATTAGTAAATTTATATGTAATTTAATGTATTTTCAAGATCCTCGATGGGGGAGTGATCTTGGGAGGGAATGTGTCATATTGAAAGGTGAGCCCCACTCACACCTACCAGTTTCTTGTCATGGCTTGACATTAATTTAATCTGTTGACTTGGTTTTATAGTCTCACCTCCCCTCATCATAAATACATGAGGGTAGATTATTTATGAGGGTAGATGGAGGGTGGCGAAGGTATATGGTGCAATGTGGTGGTGGTGAGGAGATGTCATCACCTGAACGCTCCTCATATGTTGAGGTTGTGTTTTTTGTGGGTTAGGAAGTATTTTCCTATTACTTTGAGGAAGTAGGTGGCATCCGTGGTTTAGAGCCTAGAGCGACATTCGTGTATATGTTTCTCCACAAGCTAATGATACTTTCGGCTCAATGTTATTCATTCTCTTCTTGCATGTTTTGGCGAGTGGGTCAGTTTTTGAGTTGTTGGCCATCCTTTCAAATTTAGCTCTTTGAGACAATAATTTTGCAGGTATATCATATTCTCATTCAATCTTTGTTAGTGGATTTTGGTACCCTGATTCGTTCTCTATGTAGTTTTAGTTTGAGGGTTTTCTCTGGTTATCTGAAGGTTCAATATATTATTAGGGAAATTTGTATTTTCTCCTTTTGTAACTACACACTAGCTGCTCTAGTAAGGAATTAGGGGCTTGCTTTTACAATTGGGAATGTCCTTTATCTCTCGTTAATTGGAATTTTCATTAAGTATTTGTTGGATTCGTGCTCTGGGTGTGTTTTTAAGGATTGGTTGAGTCTAAGAAGTTTTATGGTGTTGCTTTGTAAGTGGAGTTTTAAGAAATTTGAGCCTCATTTGTGTTGTGAATCAAAAATATTTTATCAAGATGAACCCTAGGTATGGAGACTAGGGGATAATTTGATTTTGTTCTGGGTGGGCTCACGTGTGTTAGTGGTTTGTCCTGTGTCTAGTAGTGTTGGTTGAAGCTACTTCTTTGGTTGCAGTAGTGGTCATAGTGTTCTTTTTATCATGTCTCCTAGTTAGCATATTCCTTGTTGTAGAGGAGGGACTACCTCTTTTGATATCCATTGTTGCCATTATTTTCCTTGGGAATAAATTGCATCCTACTTTGATTCAGCCCCTCTAGAGGTTTGTAGGGATAACTTGATGTTGGAATCAAAGGGTTTTGGAGAGCTCCCTTACTTTTCTGATTCGAAAATAGGAGGTCAAGGTCTCAAATGGGTTCCAAACCTAGGTAACCTCAAGAAAAGACGATTGCATTTCCTATATTCTCTCTCTTTTCATCAACTTATGGACACACTCTTTTGAATGGTTTTGAGGGACAAACAAGTTGAAAATTACAAGCTCTTTGTTGGTCAGGAGGACATAAAGTGTATCTTGAGGAATATAAGGTTATGCCTGGATGATATTGTTGCTTGTGTAAAACAGGTGGAATTTGTGGTGTCTAACTTTAATTCAACTTTAGGTGACTTAATGGATCCTCCTGGAGATCCCAATATCCCTCCTAATGACCCTTCAGTTGATAATATTTCTGATTTCATTTTTATTTCTTCTAACTAAGGTAAGTCTCTGCCTTTGTAGTTTTGATATCAATATGTTCCAAACTTTTTTGGATTCTACTATGCATAATGGTTTTCCTGTGGTGAAATATGGAAGTTTCAAGATAAAGATGGTTTTTTCCTTGGGCCCTCACTTTGTTTATCCTAAGATTGTGTCATTTATCCAATGGCGAATGGAAACATAGTGCAATAGTGCACTATCTTGTGTTTTGAGAAAAGATACTAGTTGCAGTGATGAATACTACCCAACCTGCTTTAGATTGACAAGGTTGTCCAACTTGCTTCACATATTCAGCTACTACTCTGGCCCTTCAGCTCAAGGAGCATTCTTTCTATGGGAAATGGTTCTATCATTCATGTTGTATTTAAGAAATGTATGTCTATATTCTTGGCGTCACACAGAGATGGTGCATTGTGGATTATTGTTAACTATGTTTATTAGTATCTATGGCACTTTCTCTCTTTTGTTGTATGTAATTTTGCTTCAAGCTAAAGGAAGGGATAACTTAGATCTAGTGTATCAGACTAAGTCTTCTCTCTAATATTTGAAACCTCAAATTTTTAGTTAAAGGTTATCATGTTCATGTTTTTTGTTATATTATGGAAATCACTATACTCATGCAGTTATATTTGGCAAACTATGGACTCTCAATGTAATCTCTAGTTTATTAATGAATATCTTTGGCAAGTATATAAAAGAAATGCATTTTCAAGGGTAATAATCTAATTTTAAATAAGAGTTTTGAATGATCATGAATTTAATATAGCTTTTATATGATAAGAATTTTGAATAATCATGAATTTAATATAGTTTTTTAAAGATTTTTCTTTGAAAAGAGAGTTATGATTAACATTTAAAAAAAAAATCTAGATGTAAATGAGTTTGTTTATTTGGAGTTTAAATGAGTTTGTTTATGTAGAGTTTAAGCACCGTTAAATTATGTATTCAAATCTCATAAAGAAAATTGGAAATCTAACTAACTTTAAAAAATAAAAAATTTTAGACAAAACATCAAAACTCTACCAAACTTCACAAAATCCTAATAATCACATCATATAATTGAAAATCCTTTTATTTAATATTAAAACTAATATTAAATCTTAAATTAAAAAATTATTACATTTTAAAGCCAGTAATTAAATATAAAAAAATTAAGAGATCATTAAACATTTTACAAACCATAATGATAATTATATTTTCCATCTAATTCCCTTCAGTTTTTTCGTATTCCAAATTATTTTATGTGGGCCTTTATTCTTTAGCAACTTATAGTTGCAGATGAGGGGCTTTTTATACGTATCCTCAAATATATCTATGTCACCTATATCATATGGAGTGGCTATATGGAAAGAATAATTTATTCACCACCTTTAAATTTATTTACCTTTTTTTCTTATATATTTACTTGATCATAGTAATGTTAAATGAGAATTTTTTTGAGCGGAAAGGTATTATGGAGCATATGTATAATAAATAATGAGAGATGTATAATTTGATGGGGAGTTGACACATATTTTTTAATAAAAACAAAATATTTTTTAATTAAATAAAAATATATTATATATATATATATATATTTTTTTTATTAATTTTAATTAAAAATATTATAAAATACTAATAATCACATTTTTATTTTATTGTCCATAAAAAATCACATAATTTTACATCAATTTTAACCATAAATGAAATAACTAAAAATTAAAAAATCTTCTATGTTTATCTTTGACTATGAGGAAAATATATAATTACTATATTTTTTAAACATTTCAATTTTATTTGAATGTTCTTGTCACTTACTTTATATCAATATCAACTTAGGAAAGTTATCATAAAATATTTCAATCACCTGTCCAAAAAATGGTAATTAAAGATTAAAAAAATCTAATTACTTCCAAATAATAAGAATAAAATATATAATTCACTTAATTCTTAATATAAAATTAATATATGGAATTTAAATAATAATAATAATGATGAAAATACTATTAATAATAATAAAATTCAATATAGATCACAAATAAAGCATTTTAGTATGTTAGGTTAAGCAATATTGACTTGTATTTAAAAATATATCAATGACAAAAAAATATTTTAATGTGAAAAATATAATCCATAAATAAAATATTTCAATGTCAAGTGTGTTTACCTTGTATATGTTAAAAAAAATCCTGTGTATATAATACATAAAATAATTTGGAAAAAAAATACTTACGATTAAAACATTTCAAGTAATTTCAATATTCTACATTTTGGTGCTCTTTTACGTATAATATTTGGACAATTTTGTAAAAAAATCCAACAAATATTTGTCGGAACTACAAGTTCAAGCTATGTAGTCTACAAAATTCAAGTGCTCAATGAGATTTTCAAGTCATTGAATCCGTTTATGCATTCAAAAATATAATTTAAATAATAAAAAATTATCCACAATGCATGTGTGTGTTTATCTCAAGTGTTATGCAGGAATGATTAGAATCCTCCCACCAATGTTCAATTTTAATAAGTGGTATGACATGATAAGCTTTAGTGTAATAGCACCCATGTTCAATTCTGTTAAGTGGAAGTCTTGTTTTAAATCAATATAAAAGTAAAAGAATGTTGTTTAGTGGTGTCTTTATGTTCATCATGAGCATATTTTATTAAATTTATTATATATCTTTTTAAATGTAAATTTAAGTAATAAAATACTAATAATTTAATTTTCTTGTTTTAAATCAATATCAAAGTAAAAGAATGTTGTTTAGTGATGTCTTTATGAGAATATTTTGTTATATATATTTTAAAATATAAATTTAAGTAATAAAATAATAATAATACTAATAATATAATTTTAAAATAAAGTCCTGTTTTTAATGATACAAGGGACTTGGACTTGCCTCCAGATCTATTTAGCTATTAAATTTTATAGACGTGTATGTAATCTACACCCCTTTATATTTGAATTTGTGACTTCTTATGAAAACATCTATTTATGAAAAATATTATTACTTTATGAGCGTTTTCCTATGAGATAGTTAAAATATCATCACACTGGAGGAAATTAATTAGATTGCATATTTTAAAAATATTCTAAAAATAAAGTGGAACTAATTGTTTAACCTCACTTTTGACCATTTCAAAATATTCTTAGAATGTCGAACCCAAATAAGTGAGATAAACTATATGATTATCTGATAGGTTAGATTTTGTTTTAACTTAAATACATTATTTTGAAAATGTTTTAAAAGTAAAGTTTATAGATAATTAGGACAGTGTGACGAAGAAGAAACATTTCCATTTGTATGAGAATGTGCAGGGTTTTATACTAATATGTTGTAATTTTCTAAATAATAAATATTAAATGTTTGGGAAGTTGAAGCCCCACACATCATTCCAGACGAATCAAGATTAAATAATAAAAAATAATATTGACATAGTGATGTAGAGAGTAAAAACTAAATATCCATATTAGATGTTTTGAAAATGGAAAGCCCATATATCATCGACGTTGAAATAATGAAAAATAATATTAACGTGATATAAAGGATAACTAGCATTTGCACCAGATGTTGCAAAGGAAACGCCATAAGGCATAAATTGAAGAACATAAATACAACAAAAGAATACTTTGATAAAGAATAAGAATATATTGAACGCTCAAATCAATGCCCCATTAACTGGAACCACTTAGTAGACATATCTATCAACATTAGGATTATACACAATGATCAAGAAATTTCCCATATACAAACAACACCTTCCACAACAACCTTTTGTCACATCCACATTTTAAAAAATGCCTTGGAAAGTGATTGGAATCTCCCATATTGCCGCCTTCATTATGCAGATGAATCTTCCATATTGCTATTTTCATCATGAATATTGTTAGTTCATTGTTGTAAAGTGTTAGTGTGTTGAATTCAATACTATAAGTTCGACAAGCGAGAAACAATCCTCAATTAGCATAATATGCATTTTTCTCTCAACCATGCATAAAATGAATTGTTAAAGAACAAGATATCATTTTATTTTTGTATTCTAAGAATATACTAAAGCTTTAGGAAGCTTGATAAAAGAGTTGTATACAATAAAGGATTATTGAAGAATTTGAAAAGGATGACTAAAGAATTTGAGAAGGAACAATTGTGTACATTAAGAGATCAACTAAAGAATTAAAATTTGAACATTAGATGAAATGAGTATTTAAATTAGAACTTCTCATAAAAAATTCTTAACTTGTGAGGTAGGATATCAAATTTCAACCCTACATAGAATGACCTTGTTTAATAATAAAATACCATTTTAGTTTTCCAACCCAGGAACATATTAAGGTTCTTAGGAAGCTTATAAAACAATTATGTACTTTAAGAGATCCTTGAAGAATTTGGGAAGGACAAAAAGAGCAAGTTGTTCCACATAAATGTCAGTTACTTTATGTATAGAGTTTCCAACATGATAGGAAACATGTATGTACAGAGTTTCTCTTTTGTGACTTCTTCAATTATTTCAAGGATTAGCTCTCAAAATAACTAAACTAGTGTAACAAATTTACTTCAAAAGAATTGAATAAGAAACACAATAATTCACAAAAATACAATCATAACACACATAAACACATTGAATTGTTTATTCCATCTAGTTCAATGTGAATTTAGACATGGAGGTTTTCAACTAAAGATAAATATACTATTCCATTGAGACTTCAAGCCAACAACAACTTAACTCCACATTCTATTCTAGGAGAAAATCTTGTTGGAGAGAATCTCTCATATCCAACTAAGATTCAACAACCTCCACATCCAAGCACATACTGAAGGACCTCTTGATGGAGATCCATCCTAAATTGGTCATTCAAAGCCTCAGAAAGGGGAATAGAAGAATTAAATGGCTCTGAAAATCCTGTCCAGACATGAAAGCTGATATTGTAAGTCCAAAACAGATAATTAGATGGTCAATGATCAAAAAGTGTAGCACCAATCTGCGTATATTGCCATAAAATGTTCTTAATACCAATGTTCTTGCAATGTATCACTTTTAAATTTAAAATAACATAAAACTTCAACGGATCAAAACCATTTTCCTTTATGATTTGAAGACAGTAACGTTATTCTTCATAGATTTAAGGAGGCCAAGTAGTAAGTGCCTCTGCGTGTAATACAAAATGGGAGGTCGAAAACAGAAGGCAGGTCCGGCCACTCGCTCAAGATAACGTCCCTTCATGAGACCGAACCAGTCTAAATGGACACTGGCACATAGCACTCGAAGGAGGTATCTCCTCTGCCTCTGAATTTCATGCCCTGTACGCATACTTTTAACGGGTTAGTCTGATTGTGTCTGATGTTTTTATCATTCTGTGAAAATCTATTTGCATTTCAGGCAGTAAACCATTGGGCCCCTTTGAATTGCTGTAATTTAGTTATTCGTGGTCGGAGTAATGGAGACATGTTTAATAGGAATTTCCAATGGAAGAGAAGTGGAATTAGTCTGTAGTTTTACATACAGAGCAGGAGTAGGAGAAGGGTCTGCTACAGTGGGGCACTTTCGGTCCAAAAGAGGAAGAAAAACAAGTGGGGCATTATCTTTCAATTTGTGTTCAATGAAGGTCTCTTGCGTACAAACTGTACTGGCAATTAACGCGCATCCAAATCCCAAAATTAACACAACTTGCCCGCCAATACATCAGGCAGGTACTGCCAATGTGTTAACTTCCGACCATGTAATACAAGTCCTTAAATCATATTCTGATCCAAAGCAGGCATTGGGTTTTTTCTTCTCGGCTGCCAGACAAGAACAATTTATGCACACCTCCAAATGTTGTTTCCTTCAATGTTTGTATAGATAGCCTCGGGAGGGTAGGAAGGATTAAAGAAGTGAATGAACTTTTTGAAGAAATGAAACGGACAGGTCTGTCCCCTGATGTAATCACGTATAATATCATGATATGCTGTTATGCCAAGGCAGGAAAAGTGGATGAAGCTATTGGGATGACCTTGAAGATGATAGAAAGTGGGTGTGAACCAGACACTGTCACTAACAATACTTTGATTGATATTCTTTACAAGGAAGACAGAACAGACGAGGCATGGGAGATTTTTCACAAAATGCAGCAGATGAATCTTCCCCCCACTGTTATAACATATAATATTCTGGTAGATGGGCTTGGTAAAGATGGTAAGGTTAAGGAAGCAATAGAGTTATTTCAACGAATGAGGGAAAAGGGATGCCCACCAAATTTTATTACACACAATTCAATGTTGAATGGTCTCTGTAAGAATAAAGAGGTAGATATGGCTTTCAAGATAATGCAAGAGATGACAGAAAATGGGTGTTACCCTGATGAGATAACTTACAACATACTAATTGATGGTTTCATAAAAACAAATAGAATTGATGAAGCTTGCCAGCTCTTTGAAGATATGAAAAACAAATTTTCTCCAAACCTTGTAACTATGGGTATTGTTTTGCCAGGGCTTGCAAAAGCTGGGCAAATGGATTATGCTTTGAGAGTGTTCAAGGAGTTCTATGATGTGATGGGACTGCTTCCCGATGATGTTGCTTGTGCAGCACTAATTGATGGCCCGGGCAGAGTGGGCAGGTTGGATGAGGCAATCTTGACCTATGAAGAAATGTTGGCTAAGGGTGGTAGTCAATACATATATGTGGTACGCTCTCTCATCAAATCCCTATGCAAAGCAGGAAGAGTGTTTGACGCTCACAGAGTATTTGAAGAATCAAAAGATCGAGGCGTTGCTCTTGACACTATTGCTTACAATACTCTTATTGATTGGTTATGTAAAGCTGACCATATGCATATTGCCTGGGATCTTTTCAAACATATGAAGAAGTCAGGTTGTAATCCAAATGTTTACACTTACAACGCCTTCTTTGATGCTCTTGGAAAGGCTGGAAGGATGGATGATGCTTTCAAGCTTCTTGATGAGATGCGTGCTAGAGGATGCAAGATGAATACAGTAAACTACAACACCCTCATATCAGGTCTTGTGATGGCCGGTAGAGTGGATGACGCCATAGAGTGGATCCGCGAACTTGTGAAGAATGCACCCTCTTTCCTGAACTGGCAGCAAGCTAATCCGTTAAAAGAAGAAAGAGAAAAAACTCAGAAAAGAAACCAGAAAACAACATAATATAAATATAGCAGAAGATGAACAATATTGATAAAGAAAGGGAAAAGAGAAAAAAACAAGAAAACAACATAATGCAGCAAAAGATGAAGAGTCTTAATAACAATTATTACATATCCAGACATGCGAGGCCATGGCCCGTGATCAAATGCTGCGCGAGCGGCTTTTACAGCCAAATCCACATCTTCTTGCCTGGCCTCTGATACGCTCGCTATCACTTTCCCTGTTCGAGGATCCAAAGTCTCGAACTTTTTCCCTGCAACGATACAAATAAATAAGCCCTAAAGATCTAAACACAAATCTTGATTTGACTTTAAAATACTGTGCAATGGATCAAGAAATTAAATACCTGAAATTGGAATGATAAATTTAAATTGTAAATCAACCTGGATCAAAACTGCAACTCTGCACAATGGAAGAACTACGCATAACCCATGCGTATTCTTCTTTTACCTCTGCGCAAGTCATTTTACCCCTTGTGTTGATGAGAGAGCGAAGTCGCTTGGTGAGAATGAGGAGCAGTCCTCCCTTACTTATACGCATTCCACCCTTGCGTTAAGCCTTGGGCCGACCTCCTAAATTCTATCATGAACGCCCCCAAGTCATAGATGTTCACCGTCGGCTTGGGTATGTTTTATTACCCAATGTTCATGGTATATATCCATCGCACGCATACATACTTGTGCGCTTAAGTGTGATGACACTTAGTCATTTCACATGCTCCTCTTAACGTCGCATATTATGTCGTTCTACTGCCGTAGTCCGTCGCAAACTTGTTTTGTCACGCGCCCGTGCGCCGTGCACGATCGCCCGCCCGGCGCTCGTCGCAACCACAATCGGAGGCCCTTACATTCTCCTCCACCTGAAATCGTTGTCGCCCTCGACAACATACCATCATTCATGACGTTGTCTCCTCCACATAAGGCAAACATCACCGCAACATATGGAGAGCCACTGTCATCTGCAATATGTTGTCCATGTGTGTGTCTCCTCCAAAGTGAAGAGATCATCTCATCAACAAACTCTCGATGTGCCCCATTCAGGTCCATGAAGTCCTCTTCATCATCTGCAATGTGCCATCATCAATCATACCTGCTCCATGTGCTTGAGGGCTCACTGCCATGAGCAGCTAACAATGAGCCCATCTTCTTATTTATCTAAGAAGATGTAGAGGGAGCAGAGCCTGAAGGCTCTCCCTCACTAATTAACTCAATCAATCTATCAGGATTTTCAATCTCCATCCTTTGTAGATAAGCAACCTGGTCTTCCTTTTGGACATCCGGCCTTACATATACCTCATCATCATCATCATCATCTTCCACTATCTCTAGCCTTCTTGTCAAATCCAAGATGCTATCTGAAAGTGATCTAATGACCAATGACTGTTCCACAAGCTTTGCCTCAACAGTGGACAACCGCTTGTTCTCCTTTTCCTTATCCTCCATTTGCATTGCTCCCACTTTACAATGAGGTCTTGTTGCACCAATGGTAGGCACACCAATAGGTACATATTCCCTTCCATCATAGATGTAAAGCTTCTTCAAATGTGGTACAATCATAGCATCAAACTGCTTCATAAACTCCATCCCCAATACAGCCTCATAGTCATCAATCCGCACTATAGTGAAGTTCACCTTCCCGGTCCATTCACCAAGTGTAGTGTCCACCTTCTCAGCTATACCAAGGATGTTCATAGGAGGAGAATTCACTGTCTTCATTTGCGCCTTTGCCGGTACAAATTTCAGCCCAATTCTTCTTGCAGTATCTTCTCCCATGAAGTTGTGAGAAGCCCCACTATCTACCATAGTGAGCACATTAGTATCTCCAATCTTCATTCGAACATACTGTAACTTGTTTCTTTCTGGATCGTCCTTAGAGATTGATTTTGTAGTAGCAGAAGCACCGAGTATTTGCATCATCCCCACAGAAGCATCATTATCCTCATCATCAGATTATGCAACCGTAGCCACCTTTAGTTTAGAGGGACAATTCTTCACCATGTGTGGTCCTTCACATAACCAACACTTCAAAGGTTTCTTCATCTTTGCACCATCATCTGATTTTGGAGTATCATCATTCTTCTTCTCTTTTGGCTTTTCGGACTTCTTCTTCTTGTCATCAGAAGTTTCCTCAAAGTGATCCACCATCCTATCAACTACAGCAAAAGCTTCTTCAAGTGTGTTAATCTTCTGCCTCCTTACCTCATTGCGTGCCCAAGGTTTCAATCCCATGATGAAGTTGAACACCTTGTCCTTTTCTGCCATGTCATGAAGTTCTAGAGCTGCACTTGAATACTCTTGCTGGTATGCTTGTAGGCTTCCTGTTTGCTTTATGTACTTGAGTTTGGTCCTTGCTTCCCATGTGTCATCTTGAGGACTGAAGTGGGTCTGCAATGCCTTCTTCAAGTCTTTCCACGAAGTGATGTCATTAGCATTGCCATTGGCAATCTGATCCACCCTTCTTCGCCACCACATCTTAGCATCCTTTGTTAAGAACTGAGTAGCTACCTTGACTTGTGTCTCACCATCAACCAAGTTCAACCGCTCCAAGTACTGCTCTATGTCCCACAAGAAGTTGCCAAGAATTGCTGCCTTCCTTGTTCCATCATAAGATTCTGGTTCCTTGACCTTCACATGAGGCACTCCTCCACCTGAGTTATGCCCCACGACCTTCTTCACAATTGTAAGCTCATTCTTTGTATCTTCAAGAGTCTTCTTCAAGTTCTCAATTTCTGCAAGACCTTGATCCCTTGATTCCTCGACTTCTCTGACCCTTTGTTCGAGTTGTGCACACCTATATTCAGTGTACTCATTTTGTGTCTTGAGCTCATCATTCTGCATTTGAAGTCTATCGAGTTTCTCTTCAAAAGAAATCTCCATATTTTCAAACTTTACCAACACCCTTTCAATGAACTCCATAGGAGTTTCTTTGCCACCATGACTAGACCCGGCTTGAGACCCGGCTGCCATCTCGACCAGCTTCTTCTTCCTTTGTGATCTAGTCTCGACCATACAAGAACTCCACCGAGTATCCTGCAACCTGAACCAACCCTTGTTCCACTTCGTGTGAAACGGTTTCCTTCACCTGCAAGTACCCTTATCTCTGTCTCGAGCAACCTTTGCTCTGATACCAACTGTCACGCCCCTACACCTGCGGTGATCTTCCAACCGCTTGTAGCGAGGTGCGGCACCACCGAACGCTTTCTTTTTAACAATACTAACGTTTATGGGCTACGCCTATTCCAACATGAACATACTTAACTTGTGTTCTTATAACCGAGTAAAGTCTTATCCTTTATACTTTAACAAAGAACATTCTCAATCATTAACCATATATCATAAACCGAGAACATCAACAACGATCAAGTACAAAGGGAGGGGCAACTCCCAGAAAGTCTGCCCAATGATATATTATATCAACTTCTTCAAATTTACAATACAAGTGTGCTTGACAGACTTCAAGCCAACACTTAGAGTATTTTTACAACAAGGCATAGAACAGCCTTTTATAATTCATGTGCACTCTTGCACAAAGAAGAACGCTCACCTGAGCCACCTATCTTACTTTGCCAAGCCCTGCACACGTTATCGAACCTTCACCTTTCAACCTGGATCAAAACTGCAACTCTGCACAATGGAAGAACTACGCATAACCCATGCGTATTCTTCTTTTACCTCTGCGCAGGTCGTTTTACCCCTTGTGTTGATGAGAGAGCGAAGTCGCTTGGTGAGAACGAGGAGCAGTCCTCCCTTAATTATACGCATTCCACCCTTGCGTTAAGCCTTGGGCCGACCTCCTAAATTCTATCATGAACGCCCCCAAGTCATAGATGTTCACCGTCGGCTTGGGTATGTTTTATTACCCAATGTTCATGGTATATATCCATCGCACGCATACATACTTGTGCGCTTAAGTGTGATGACACTTAGTCATTTCGCATGCTCCTCATAACGTCGCATATTATGTCGTTCTACTGCCGCAGTCCGTCGCAAACTTGTTTTGTCACGCGCCCGTGCGCCGTGCACGATCGCCCGCCCGACGCCCGTCGCAACCACAATCGGAGGCCCTTACATCATTGATATTGAAATAAATTAATTAAGATATTTATCAAATAATTTATTTAATTTAAGTATTGAAATATTTTTAAAAGTATAAGAATTTTATATTTTCTCCCCACACAAAAGTAAAATTACAAGACTTTTTTTTCACTTTTAGTTACTATATCTCTTTAAAATTAATATAAAATTAAATTACTTCATATAAATATCTAAATAGTTTATTTATAATTAAAAACTAGAAGAATATTTTTACATCTCCTTTATATTGTAAAATAACTATAATAAAATTATCAATATTTTATAATATTTTTAATTAAAATTAATTATTCATATACAAATATCATATTATTTTTCATTTAAATAATTTTTTATTTTAATTTTAACTTAAAAAAATTAACACTTGTCTAGCAAATTGACCACTCAGTAATTTTACGTATCTTTCTCATAGCATCCTACGTGCACTTCTCAGTAAAGAAGCAATCCACAGACACAGACAGTTTTGCAATTGCCTTGGCAACATTGATGTCATTAATCTACACTTGTGACGTCTCATAAATTTCCATTCTATATTGAATTCACATCCACATTAACAAACGGTTTTGCAATTGCCTTGTCAATAATCCACACATGTGACGTATCATAAATGTCTATTTTACATTTAATTTCGTGGATGCTATTTACATCCACATAAGCAATGGGAATACTGTTTAATGATGATGATAGACGAGGACGCTGTGTTTCATTAATATTAATGTTGGTTTATATATATATATATATATTTTAATGGTTATGAAAATGTAATTTTTTAAATTATAAATAATATACAATTTTGTAATATATAAAGTTTTGTTTATATTTTTATTACTATAAAATTATGGAAATGTTCTTTCTATTTTAATAATAAGAGTGAGTAGACAATTAAGGGGTTAACCCTCGGCCTTCTTGTTCATGTCTCTCTTATTTCATGAGGTTGGTTTTTTTCGTTGCGATGCTTGACGCATGTTGGTGTGGTTCTCCTTATTGCATGCACAGTTCGGTGGCTTGCTTCAATTGCTCGTGGTTTGCTTTGGGCCTTTTCAATCAGGTTTTTTTCTTGTCAACGTTTTACTTCGTTGTTGCTCAGGTTATGCTTTGGTTGTGCTATTGTTGTTGGTCTATTCCCTGTTGGTGCCTCTTCCACTCATTATTCGTGCTTTTGTGCAAGGATTTTGCCACAACTTTTCTTCAAGGCATGGCTGCCCTGTTTCTTTCATCCTTGGTTGCATGTCCCATTGGGATTATTGATGTGGGCTCCCTAGGTAGTCTGTGCTTAGTATCTTGGATTTCTTTTATTGGTAATTGTGCCAACCTTGTTTTCATAAGGTCATTTGTCCTCTGTTATTGGGGTTTTTATCGATGTATTTGTTTTACAAAGCTCATTGTTGTTGGGCTCCTCTTAGGGTTTTTCGACAAGCCTGCATGCTTTGGTTTCTTTCTTTGCCCTGAGCTATGGCCTAGTGTTTGTTGACCCTAGGGTTTCTTTTTGCTTGAATGTACCATATTTTTTCATGGCTCCTTGGTTAGAGATGGCTCTGGAATGTGCTTGCACATATACAAAATGCGATTTTTTTCTTCTCCATATGAATAAAATTACACATCGTGTTTCTATGGGAATTTTTTTTAATAATAAGAGATGATATTCACTTGGATAGGGTGTACACAAGAAGAGGCAATCACTCTTGTGTCAACCCTCCTTTTACCATTTGATAATCCTCATCAACAGGAGTCAGTAATGTGATAGAAAAATGCTTCATCATGTAAGATAATGATGATGAGGGGAGTAAACTCTTCCGAATATTTGTAACTACTAAAATTTATGAAACTTGTTAGAACTCCATGAACATTAATGGGCGATGGGCGTGAGACATAATGATATGTGTAGGGGTCAACTAGGTGTTGATCCAAAAGGTACTCAAACTATGAGAAAGGATGTGAAAGTTGTAATTAAATGAAGTCCACAAGGATAAGTAAATAATTATTCCTCTGGATGGGGCAAAGACATGGTCTAGGAAATATGTGTATAGGATTTTGGTGCTTGTCTATCCATTTTTAGAGTTACAATGAGCTAGGATGGAGCCTTTCAAACTCTAAATTGGGACATTGTTACTATGACAGCTCCCTCCCGTGGTGTTCACAAGAGTCGAGGTCTTTGAGTTGGGTGTTGAATACTCTATAGAGACATATTTCTTCATCATCTAGAATAGGGGTTAGCTTTGATGATTTAGCAATTTCTATGTGGCCTAGAGCATTTTAATTGACAGTAACATTGGTCAACTAGGAAACAATGATGAGAGGTTTGGGACCAGATGATGGAGTTAAGAAAATATAAGAAAATGGTTGTACTTGTTGTGCCTCCTTGTCTCACCTCACTAAAGAAAAGTGAGAGGCAAGGGTCAAGTTTTTATGGAGGGATGGAAGTTGAGGCCCGAGGTGTAAAAATAGGTGGCTACAAGGCGTAATACCTTGTCATACAATCAAATGTTGCAAGAAGTGGATGGATGAATTTTAGACCAATTCTATTTCAAGACATTTGATGCCAAATTCTTCTATGTTTAAGAGATGCATTGCACAACATAAGACACAGTAATCCATGCCATGGAAAATACTAAGGGGATCCATGAGGACACTTGAAAATAATGGAGAGTGGATTCGTTAGGTAGTTTTGATTTTGTGTGTATTTAGGAATTCGATCCTAGTTTTTGGGAATTTGTTTGATCTCCCTAACTAAAGGGACTCCTATAATATCTGTATCTTTTAATTTTTTTATTCAATGAATGTTTAGAAACACTAATTAGGCAACCACCAAGTGAAACTTGACTCAAATGTGAGCTGTGTGGTTCATTCCTAAATTTTTTCTTCCATATTTTTGAGTTGGTATCAGAGTGTCAGGGTTGATTTAAGCCCTTGTGGCTGAAATTGATGTGGGGAGCCTTTGTGGGTGAGAGATATTGGTGGGCGTAGAGCCTCCTTTATTAGTGAGTGAAGGTGTGAAGATCTGTTGGTAGAGTCAAGATCTAAAATTTTCATGTGTGGAGTTGTGTAATCGCATTGGAAGTGTAGTAGATCTGACCTGCAAACATATTAAAAATTGAAATATAACCAATAATTGCAAATAATCCCAAGATAAACAAAGTATATAACCTTCAGATCTTTATTAATATCAAAACCCTTGAGGTATGATAACTCAATAGAATTACTCCTTAACGAAGGAGATCACTCCACAAGCCATCACTTGTCAATACAAAACAATACTTGACATCTCTTAATGGGGGAGTCTCTAGCCTCTATATAGGCTTCACACATACAATACCATGGGTCTCTCAATACCATACATCCATTACAATGGGCTTATCACATTATTTCCTAACTACTTGTGGTCCCTTACATAATGTGGGTTAACCACTTTATTTATTAAGTATTGTCCATTATTACATGAAATTATTACATTATTCCTATGGGTACCTCCCTCTGTACCCCATATTATCCCCCCTAGGCATACTACATTCCACCCCCCTTAAACATGTTTCGTCCTCGAAACATGAGAAGAACACAAAACCCTTGAGGTAGGGAAACACCATGCCTCAATCCCAATACAAATCCAAGAACAAACTATAAAATCTTCAGATCTTTATTAATATCAAGCCCTTAAGGTAGGGCAACACCATACAACTACTCCTTAAGGAAGGAGAACACTCCACAAGCCATATGCTTGTCAATACAATAATCCTTGATATCTCTCAATGGGGAGTGTCTAGCCTCTATATAGGCTTCACACATACAATACTACACATCTAATACAATGGGCTTATCACATTATTCCTAGCTACTTGTGGTCCCTTACATTATGTGGGTTAACCAATTTATTTATTAACTATGGCCCATCACATTATTACATTATTCCCTTGGGTACCTCCCTCTGTACCCCATAATATCCCCCATAGGTATCCTACATTCCACCCCGCTTAAACATGTTCATCCTCGAAACATAAGAAGAACACAAATAATAAGACCTACTCAAAGAGTAGTCCACTAGTACCATGCATGTGCATATAGCCATCTAAAAGAAAGTTGATTACTCAATCTAGTTGATACCTCGCTCACTTGAGATGAAACTTATTTCTTGACACTTGATCTAGCATGTGCTTCGCTTGCTTGAGATGGAAGTTGGTTCTGGTGGTTCCTTTGTGTTGATGTGCTATGGGTTAATCGTCACATCTATCTATTTCCCAGGGGTTGCTGCCCTTGCTGCTAATTTTTTGCCACATTGTTGGTTGTTACCTTGTTGGGTGACACAGGTGGTGATATGTTGAAGCTTTAACTCATGGAATATATTTATTTAATTCACCGCCTGATGGAGCCTGAGTGGTATCGGGTACCTGTTGTGGCACTTGGGATTGTTGGTTGTCTTCCAGTATTACTTCCACCACGGACTCCTCATCTGATGTGTCAGTACCTACAGTGTTTTCTGCTTCGACTTCCTTCGACTCTGCTTGTTTACTCATGGAAATATCCTGCAATGTAATTTTCTTCTTTTTATACTATAGCTTCAGGAATTTCTTCTCCACATTAATATTGGCAGTACCAACAGATTCCATCCAAGGGTATCCCAAAATAATATCCACATCAGCCATATCTAAAGCATAAAAATTATAATGCAACACATACTTATCCCGGGAAATCTTCAAATATTTATAAACTTAACCTTTTCATTATCAACATGTGTGTGATCCATTTGTTTTGTTGGGACTTGTAATCTGTTAGCCAAATGAACATTAATAAAATTATGCTTGCAACTAGGATTGATAGACACGATGACCTTCTCTTTTTGAATAGACCCATGAACATGTAATAAGGAGATACTACTAGAAAATAACCCCTTATGTTTCTCATTATCATGTTTTCTAGCATGAGACCACTTGTCTAAAAGGACTTTTTCAACTTCTTCATCAGGAAGGCTTACCAACTTCTTGTTGTCAAGTGAACTCCACCATATGGTAGCCTCATCTCTAAAACTAAGCCATGCTAAAGATTTCCAATATTTCTGACATGCTTAGTTTGCCACTTTTAGGAATTCTTCAATAGTAGGGCCATCATCTTTTCCTATAAAATTCATCTTGCTAGAACTCTAAAATAGAGTGAGGGTTTTTAAAAAAAAAACACTTTGGCGAAAATTTAAAATGGGCATAACTCGGTCAATATAAATCAGAATCCTTATTATAACCTGTTTTTGGAGATAGAATAACCATTCTGCATATGCTCTTATGTTTGAAATATTGATGTGGGTTCTTTGGAACTCAGGTTCGTGCTGCAATTGTCTTGTCGTCACAAAAAATTCTGAAAAAAGAGTTGATTTTAAATTGGCGATATCTCCATCATTTGGACACCGATTTGACCGATTTTTTGTTTGTTTTAAATTGGGTAATTTTTCAGGAGGATCATAGATCTGGAATATATTTTCTGAAATTCTACACAAAAACTGCAAAAATTTACTGGAGATGCATCGTCCACAAATTGTCATTCAGAAGAATTCTGCAACACAACTGATTTTAAATCAACGATATCTCCCTCATCTGAACTCTGGTTTGGCTGATTTTTTTTTGAATATGGGTATTTTCCCACAAATAATCTAGATATACTATTTTTTTTTCAAAAATTGCACCAAAAGTTTTAGATCTGATCTGAAAACTTGCGGCTCAAAAAATCCTGCAAAAAATGCAAAAAAAATGCTTCCCCTCTTCGCCTAAGAAAATGATATGATAGAACTTATATTAGATCTGACCTGCAAACATATTAAAAGTTGAAATATGCCTAATAACTACAAATAATACCAAGATAAACAAAGTATAAAACCTTCATATCTTTATTAATATCAAAACCCTTCAGGTAGGGTAACACCATACAATTACTCCTTTAGGAAGGAGATCACTCCACAAGCCATCATTTGTCAATACAAAACAATACTTGACATCTCTCAATGGGGAGTCTGTAGCCTCTATATAGGCTTCATACATACAATACCATGGGTAATTACCATGGGTCGCTCAATACATACATCCATTACAACGGCCTTATCACATTATTTCCTAACTACTTGTGTTCCTTTACATAATGTGGGTTAACCACTTTATTTATTAGGTATGTAGATCTATTAGTAGAACGTTGCTTGTTTCAGAGTGTTTATGATGATGTTGGGAACATAAGGATATAGGTTCATGATGTTTTCCATGACTTGGCAATGTATATTGCAGAGAAGGAAGAGCAATGTCTCTCCAAGACATGTCAAAACCTCCAAAAGTTTCTGGCCATTGAAAAAGGGATCTATAATTGTAAAAGAATAACAATTGGACATAACAATATTTATGTTTTGCCAACAGATTTCAGTTGCAGGGATGAACCAGGGTTATTAAGGATGGATTTTGGGGTTTCAAATGAACCAGGGTTTGGACATTGGCTATAGAGGGAATCAACCATATCTCGTGAATTGGAACTAGAGTTTGGGGTTTTGAAAAATTATGTTTCATGTGACTCGTGCTGCGGTGAGAATTGAGGGATATTAACTATAAATTCCAACCTGTATCAATGTTTATTACTAACTTATATCAATGTTTATTACTAGCAATTTCAATTATTGATAGGTTGACCGTTGCTTGTTTATGGTTATATTGTTGTAGGTCACCTAGGTCCATGGCTTTGCACGCCCCAAGCATGGCTTCGGCGTTCATTTCCACCTTTAGGTGAAATTGCTAGTATATATAAAGAAAGAGACTAATAACTAGCTTTAAAAATTAATGTTTAGATACCCAACGATATATATATATATCTATATATATATATATATATATATATATATATATATATATATATATAAAGGAGGAGAATAACAACTAGCTTCAAGGTTAGTGTCTACATACCCTATTTTTTTAAACAAAATTTTAATTTATTTATGGAAATTTCTAAAAGACTAGTGTAGTTTTGATTTTAGAGGTTCTCAAAACTATTTAATAAAAAAAAAAAAAAACTCATAAATTTAAATTTAGTATTGATTTTTATGTAAAGAGGTGTTTTCTAATTTAGTATTAAGAGTTGTTATGATAATATTTTATATTAATGTATTTAGGGCATAAAGTAGATAGTGACATGGTCTTCTATCAAGGTGTTAATGGTCACTAGTTCGAAACTCTGTTGGAAAAAATCTAGCCATGCTAAGCACTAGTGTGACCCAAATTGACGGATGAGTATCGAGGAATTTTTTATTTTTTTAATGTAGTGATTTATTCTATATTGAAATTATTATAGTTATGATAAACAAGAAGAATCTATGTTTGTTGGGATGTTTAGCCAAAATTTCTTTGTGGGATAATTATACATATCCATTTAACTAAGGTGGCACTGAGGTTTCTATAACAGGGACACTTGTAGGAATCTTCGGGCTTGTTAGTTGTAACCAATTTTCTTTGAAGGAGATATTTTGTTTAGGGAGAGAGATACAGAAGAGAAGATACATGATGCTTAGGATCTCTCTCTCTTAGCCCTATGAAGCATCAATATGTTTATTTAATAATCCACAATCTAATATTAATAGTACACTCTATGTGTTTTTGTACTTTTAATTGCATACTTCAAGCTTGTGGAATGTCAATTAATTATTCCATTTCCTATAAGGTGAATTATAAAAAGTGATTTCATGTATATTAGTTGACCATATGTTTGAGCATTTGTTATTTTTCATCTATAAGGGAGGTGATGCTCAGATTGGTGTAAATTGTTTGCATTAAGACACAACCACCGTGAAGAGAAAAAATAATCGAGAGAGATTCCACAATCAAGAGAGGGGAACCAGGCTTCCAATGCAAGTGAGAAGCACAATTTCAGACAACACCCTCCACCCCATGCAACACATACTACCTGTCGATTCAATCTATTGTGGACCACCCACCCTCCTACAATCCACAAGAGCCACAGATTTAGCTGTCATAGCCTCCACAACTAGATTAATAGGGTGGAATCTCGAGTCATAACTGCAAGTGTGAACCACCAATACTACTACAACACAGGCTGGGTGCGATCCTTGGTTATTTTGATGACTTATATGACCTTGGGTCATGGCTACTCAATCCATAGGTTAGTCATTCTAGTCATCTCAGAATTTACATAAACTACGAAACAAAAAAAACATAATATGTTACATTAATAAGACGTTAAATTTTAAATTAATTACAAAAATGTGAATTCCATTCACATTACATAAATTATGAAAAAAATTATAGTAAAGGGATAAATAATAATAATAATGACTCAATTAAAATAAAATAGAAGAGTAATAATAAAATCAATAAGTCAAAATTTCGTATTTAAAAAGTAATATAAAAAACTTAATACCTACAATAGAGTCCTTTTCATATATATATATATATATATATATATATATATATATATATATATATATATATATATATATATATATATATATATATCTATATATATCTAGAGAGAGAGAGAGAGAGAGAGAGAGATCATTGTATGTTAATTTCTCTTCTCCTTATACGGTAATCTTCTTAAGAGACCAGCCCCCAAAAACAGAATGTAAGCAATAGGGAAAATTATGGTGCACATCCCAAAACTTATTAATAAAGATCAAAACATCTTTTTGATGTGAGAATCATCCTTCAAGAGGTTGAATAGGTCGTGACGAGTATCCCTAAAAATAAGGCCTCGATCCCAAATGGTTTCACCTATGATTTAATCTAAGCATGTTGGGATTTCTTGGTGGAGGATTTAGTAGTAGTGGTGGAGGAATAAAGGGAGAAGCGCTCAATCCTCCTTGCACTTAATGCCACATTCTTCATTCTAGCTCCTAAATTAGCTCAAGTGACAGATACAAATGGCTTTAGAACGATAATGCTCAGTAATGTGGTATATAAGATCATCTCAAATATCATCACAAACAAATTGAAGCCCTTCCTCCTCTCATCTTTAAAGAACAAACTGGCTATGTGGAGGGAAGACAAATCTTGGATGGTATTCTGGTAGTACAAAAACTCATACACACCATGAAAATGTGCTAAGAAGCAAGTATGGTTATTAGATTGGTATTGTATAAATCCTTTTAGAAGTTAAACTAATCTTTTCTCTTCCAAAGTCTAAAAGCTTTTGGTTTCTCGGGTGATTGGTAGAAATGGGTGGCCTCCCTCTTTCCCACCCCATTCTTCTCCATCCTGATTAATGTTTCTACCTCACAAACTCTTAATGCATCACATGGCGTTTGATAGGGAGATCCTCTCTATCCCTTCCTCTTTATGCTTATTGTTTAAGGTTTAGGGCATTATCTCAGGGAAGTTGTGTTCAAAGGGGAATTGCATGGCATCTGACTCAATAGCATGTTGGAACCCATTACCCATGAACACTTTATGGATGACACAATATTTATGGATGAACCCACACTCCCTCAAGCTCTTTCTCTCAAATGCATCCTCAGTGACTTCATGCTAGCCTCTAGAACTTAAATCAACCCATCCAAGTCTAAGATTTTCTTCTTCAATACACACGCTAGCATCCAAGCCGACCTTGTTTGAACCCTAGGTATTCCCAGTGCCTCTCTCCTTGTCAACTATTTAGGAGAGCCTTTGGTATAAAATTCCCTAAAAATCATTCACTAGAGGGTCTTCTAGATAAAATTTCTATCAAACTAAATAAATCGACATTATGGGCTCTAAATCTATAGGGGAGATTGCCTCTTCTTAAATTAGTGTTGAAAGCACTTCCAATTTATAGAATCTTAGTTTTGGTAGACATGAAAGGAATCTTGTGATTCATTCATAATATCCTTTGCTCCTTCCCCTTGGGGGGGGGGGGGGGACAAGAGAATTCAAATGGGCATTGGTGGAATGGAACACTTTATACCTCCCCAAATAGAGAGGCAAGCTTGGTCTCAAAGATCTAGAAATCATTAGCAGAGTGATGGGGTCCAAAATTTGGTGGTGTTGGCTTCAAGGTGTGTAATATATATGGAAACTAATATGGGAAAACAAATACATTCAATGGCTTAGCCTTGCATCCAAACTTTGAAGAAATCATCTCACTCCAAGTTCTTTGGTTTGGAACGTTGTAGATCAAAATACAAACATATTTCAAGATCAATTCATATGGGAAGTCTGTAATGGAGGTTTGGCCAAATTTGGGACAAAATCTTGGTAGAAAATTCCCAGTCCCTCCTCCCTCAATGATCTAGGACATATAGTCATATTAACGGAATGCCAAGGATACACCCAAGATGCTCATTACTAGGAAGATCAAGAAAATGACATGATGTGGTGTAATTGGAAAGATATGAATGACTAGTACTTTCATATTCATGAGGATGAGTGATGTAGGCCCAATTCGATACCTGCCTTATTCCTAGGCTTGAATAATACCCACAATTGATTTCTTAGTGCCCAAACTGATCTGAAAAGGCACTTCCTCTCCAACCCCAATTTAGGGAGATAGGTCCCCTTTTAAAATCTTTCTTAAATTAAGTGGGAGGATCTGCAATGGTGGAGGAATTCCACAAAAAAATCCACGTATTCAAGATCTTTTAGCTATAGCCATTGTAGCCAAAATATCTCTAAATATATATAACCATGTGTGAACCAGATTGTAAGCAGAACCACCATGGCTTGAATTTTTGATAAAACAAGTGCGCAAGAGGAAATTTAATTTAAAGTGCTTACCTTATTCGATATCCTTCCAATAGCCACCTCACAACCACAACATATAACCAACCCTGGATTTCCCGACCTTTGTTGGTGTGTGTAACTTGTAATCTCCTGGGACACCTTAGCATTCACTCAATGCATGCCATGGCCAATCTCTAGGTTTTGATTGGATTTTGGTCTTTCCTTTCCATGTAATTCCATATCTACGTCATCTCGGTCCTTCCTTTGAGCACACTCTTGTTTTTCTTTGGGAAATCCTTTCTAGGAGGACATAACTTATGTGTGGACCCGAATCCTCTTGGATTCCTTTATTTCCACCTTTCTGTGTTTGGATTGTCCAACACACCATGTCTAATCCTCGTAATCCTAGTCCTCTCTTTTCAATGCACTTTAAAATTTTCGGGCAACAAATTCCATGTAATGGGAGTATTTTCCCATTAGTTGATGACCCTGTCTCTATTAAATAATAAAAGTTGACGCTTTAATCTTCATTATGTTGACCTTACATGGCAGGCTAACACTAAATTAGCCCAAATGCTCCTCATGCCCTTCTCCTTTCTATTCCCGGGATGAAACCTTCGACCCAAGTCTTGTCAAATGATGACCTTTTCCTCAAGTTTTGGTACTCAGTGTTGTTAATTAACAGACTCTCATCGAGAATAAAAGAACTCAAATGTTGTGTACCTGCCTATAAACTATGTTTCCAACTCCTCCTACATCCTACACAAGAACTAATGTATGCTCGCACTCTTCCTCTGGTCCTTCATTATCTATGTATCTTTGTGCTTCTGTTGTCCCTATAATCTCCTCTGAAATGGGCTCTATCGCAGGTTGATACTTTTGCAATCTATCTTAGTAGTAAGTCTGTGCTCCTATTTGGTTTTTTATTGGATCAATATCATTGATCATTGTATTGATCAATGATTTGTTACTTCTATCCTCTATTTCTTTCTTAATACTATATCTCCATTGTGCCTCCAAGATCTATGTATGATCTACTTGTATCTTGACCTTCTTCTATGCTTTCTTCAATTACATCACTCTTGATCCTGCAACCATACATATATATATATATATATATATATATATATATATATATATATATATATATATATATATATATATATATATAAATATGATCTCTCTTTCACCAAGTGTTTCTCAATTAAAAATAAACAAGTAGATTTATAATAATCCCTTTCTTGTCTTGATTACAATAATGGATCCTCTTTCAGCCTTGTGGGATTATTTACCCTCAACTTCTCTCAAATCATTCTTCTATCACACTCTCCTATGCTCTACCTTGATTACATATTTATACAAAAATATCCTAAACTAAATTCATATTCATATCCACTATTTTTTCACCTAAACTAGATCCTTTAGATCCATATTTCCCTCAAAAGATCTAAGTAATCCCCAAATCTCTCTAACTCTCTCAATATTTCCAAGACTTATGGCGATCAATAGATCTGATTACTATTTCTAAATAAATATTTTTTTCTAGAAATCTTTAAACACAGGAAATCCAATAATAAAATAATTCCATTCAATTAGGAAGCCAACTCCCTTAGTATATGAAAGACCCTAGGTCTAGTCAAAATAAAATTTTGACGTGGGATGCTCTTGCATGAGACTCCCAAGGTGAAAATGAATCATGGGCTCCTGACCATGTGTTGATGAAGTGAATTTTCATAGATCCCAATTTTATTTATTTATTTTTATTATTTTTTTTAATATATATATATATATATATATAATTTTTATTTTTATTTTATTTATTTATTTATTATGATTATTTATTATTTTATTTTTATTTTTTCAGTTGGTCCTTCTCTTTGTCATGTTTCTGTTATCCTTTTGTCTTCTTCATCCTTCCAGGCTTCCATACCTTGTGTTGTACTCTTCTTCCTTCGTTGTTGATATAGTCTCGTTCAACCATCTGCAATATGTTGTCCTTTATTCTTCCCTACCCTAAATAGCTCTTATGATGAACATCAACTTCCTCATTTCATCTATTTCCTCATCCAACCTGTCCCCTGGCCGACACAAGCCACTTGTTCCTTGCTGAAATTTGCTACTATTCTCCACTAAATCATCAGGATACCAATTTCCTTGATCTGCTCTCATTATTCCCTGCATTTTCTGCTAGGACCTATCATCACTATTGCCCATTTATTGTTGCATTTTTTTCATGGAAAACTTGACTTCATCCTTAATTGGACTAACGTAATCCACTTTCCTTGAATTGTCCAACTAGTCCTCAAAAAAACTTAACTCCGTTGTAATGTTTTCCATGTTCCTTTTTTTCAATCCCGCGGATCTTCTTTCAATGATTTTTGTAATTCAACAATTGAATTATTTCCAAGCCATTTTTTTTTTGCCTGTATATCTTCATTACCTGTAGACACAAATCAATTATTAGTTTTATAAATACGAGACTTTGAAGTCTCCTTTGTTGCCTCCAATATCCTTTCCTTATGCAACACTAAAACTTATAAGTTTCCCCTCAAACCTTCATCTGCTTCTTCCACTGTAGCAATTTCTTCCTTAATACCATCCGCATACATGTTTGCTTCAACCTCAGCCTACTCAATGGAGGCATTTGACAATGGCTCATATTCTTCATCTCAATCATCCTTCCAAAACAATTCCATCTCCTTTACAACTTGTCTAACAATACTTAGTGACTGTTCTTCCTTTCTGCACAAAATAAAAGTAATGCTTTGTTCTTCATCTACAAGAACCCCTGCTTTCACATACCAATTATTAAAATCAATATAGCCTTTAACTTCTCTCAGCATATCGGCCATCACTTACTAGATGTTTAAACTTTTTTTTTGAGATTCTCATAAGGTCTCATCTCGATATCTTCACCATTGTCATCCTCTCCAAGGATGGGTCCTTGTTCATGTGCACAAATGTATTCTATTTCTTCCTCATATTCACGTTATCTGAGCATCCTCAACCATTTTCCAATCATATGCCTCATCCTCTTTCTCTAATTGCTTGCATGCAATTTCGTAACCTACCATTGCACTCTTTTCCCAACATAGACTCAATTCCTTAATTCTTTCATCAATTCTTCCTGCAATTACTTCGTTTTTTTTTTGTAGTTTCTTCTTCATTTCTATATATCTAGGCATATTTTGTTAATATGTATTGTGGACTCTATTTTCATTAGCGAGTATAGAGCCAAGATTGAAGTATATAGTATTGTTTTTGGAGCAAGATACTTTTCTTTCACTGTTTCCCTAATGACAAGCTTTAGTAAGAATTGTTAATACATCTCTTGTTTTCTAGTTAATATATGTGTGTGTGCGCGTGTGTAAAAAATGTGATTTGGTTTCCCTAGTGACAAGTCGTAGTAATAATTATTAATGCATCTCTTGTTTTCTAGTTAATATATATGTGTGTAAAAAATGTGAAATGAGTGTGTATATATATATATATATATATATATATATATATATATATATATATATATATATATATATATATGACAATTTTAATAAAATTAAAAATATAAATATTTAAATATAAATAAATATATCTTATTATCTAAATTAAAGTGATGATGATTTATGCTAATAATAATAATATTTAAAATTTTCAATTTAGTTAATAAATATATAAAAACTTAATAATAGCAAAAGAAAAATGACATATGCATATGTATTTAGTTGTATGTATTATGAAGTTTTAATCTAGCATAAATCCATCTAACTCTAGATTTATCACCTATTTACAGAAATCATATTTGTAAAAATTCAATCTGTTTCTTAAATCTTTAGCTAAAAAATGAGATTTGTACTTCAAAAATTTTGATCCCATTTATCATTTGAAAAATCTTTTTTAGTTTCATATAACTTTATTATCATAAATCTCACTCATCTTTTTCATTTTAATTATATGGTTAAAATTTTCATTCAATAATTTTAATATTAACTTTTTCATATGTAACTTCCAAAAATAACTTTTAAATACTTCTAAAAATTAATATTGTCTTCCCAGTTTTTTAATTTTCTTTTAAATCCCACATAAATTCATCATTAGAACTTTATTGTTATATTCAATAAATTTTAATGTTACCTTTCTTTCATATAACTTTATTGTTATAACTCTAATAAAATTAACAGTAACTTTTTTATATAATTCTATTGGTCTAATTTGTAAAAATTAATAATGTTTTTTCATATTTTTTTACGGATAATTTAAATCCAGCCTAGATTCATGATTAGGATTTTTTTTAATGATGTCATTTTTCTTTAAATATAAGAAAATTTTTCTTATGAATGATTTGATGCTTCTAATTATTTAATAAATTTATAATTATAATTATAATATATCTGTGATTGATATTAAATTATTATTTGTTTAATGATGTAATTTTTTCTTTAAATATAAGAAAAATTTTCATTTAATCGTTTGATGCTTCTAATTATTTAACAACTTTATAATTATAATGCATCTTTGATTTATATTAAATTATAAATTGCTATAATATATTTTTTTAATATTGAATAATTAGTATTAGTTTTCGTTGGATTAAAGGCATGAACTTTTATTTTCCTTCGATTAAAACTATTTAACTAATAAATTCTAATAGTGTAGTCAATTTTATTTGATACTTTTTACTTTAAGCGAGATGTTTAATTTTTTGATGTATTAAAAGAAAATAAATTCTAAAGAGTTGTTGTTGTTTAGTTAATATTATTTTTATTATTGTTTTTATTTGAAGATATATTATAGTTTTTTCCACGGAAAAATCGCAATTTCATTTATAAATGAACAAAATTTTATATTGTAGATGCTTAAAAAAATATATGTAGAAATCGCTGATCTTAGAATGCAAAATCAAATAATAAAAAAAACATTAAAAAATTACTCTCTTTTGTCTTTCTTTTTTCCCACCTTCCTCCAACAATAATGGTTGGGAGTGGAAGATACAATAGCCATTTGCATTTATGTTATATTTGTAGGTGATTCGTTATCAGAATCTAAGCTTTAGCTGCATGTATGTTTTTAGTGCAGCTAACTTCTTTTTTAATTTTCTCTACCTGCTGTTTTTGTATGGAATGCATAGGAACTATTGAAGAATTATATTGTTCGTCATTCTCCTGCCTAGATTCTTGTGCTTCGGGACATTTTCGTCTACCTCCTCTGCTTAAATTCCCGTGATTCAGAAAATTGGCATCCCTTTGGATTTAAAGCTTGTCGCTTTGTTTTCGGATATGTTTTTGTTTGTGGATAGGTGTTTTGAAGGTGATTGGTTTGTAAATATATATGACAACTGAAGGCCGTATTATCGTAATCTAGTGGCTGAGTCCACTTTAGATTGTTATTGGGCAGAATAATGATTGTTATTGAGAAAAATAATTATATCAAGTAATTATTTAGTGAGATCTACCTTTATGAATATTATGGAAAATGTAAAAATGCCTTTTGAGAACTAGAACTTCCCCAAGGAATTCCCTATTCCTTCTAACACTAAGAGATGCCAAAAATGAAGGGAAAGATTATGTAGCGTGATCCAAACTGGCAATTTGGAAACTACCATGGTATTTGCATTTAAATTTGGGAACCATGGTGTCAAGAAAAAACCTATATTGCCCCCATAACCAAGATCCCTCATTTAAAACATATTGCAAATATGTTGTTGTATTAAACTTGACTATGAAAAAAACTGCAAATATGTTGTTGTATTAAACTTGACTATGAAAAAAACTTTTGAAAAAATATGAACTTCACAATTTTCTGTCCAGCAGAAAATATCCATGGATGTAAATTCTATGATTTGGGTCAGAATCCGTTGAATCTGGATATTATTGCTTTCGTATAAAATTCAAAGTATGTCTCATTAACTTATGGCAGGTTGATTGGCAGTGTTGACACTTGGTTCATTTGCTCCACAATCTAGGGACCAAGTATGTTGGGACATTGTTCTTCCTTAGTTTGTGTTTGTGATCTCATTTTAACTAAGTCCTGGAAAGAAGTTGTGCCTTTGGTGCTGGTTGGTTCTCTGACATCCTCCAAAGAGACGTGATTTTGGGATGATGGTAGAATCAGTTCCTATGCCATAGTCCTGTAACTTGATTCCTTCTTGCAAAAGTTTCCCCGCATAAATCAAACTTTGAAAATGTTTAAGGATACCTATCTGTTGATGGAACTTCTGCTGCGAAACTTGTAATATTTGCAAATGTTTTGGGATACCTATCTGTTGATGGATCTTCTACTGCAAAACTGGTAATCATTCTCAGATCCCGATCCTCATACTCCCTGACTGGGCAGTCAGGGATTTAATAAAAATTTGGATCAGTTCTCCTTCATTCGGATCTGAGGGACGACCGCCCATACCTGCCTTCTTATGAGTCGGATCTCCATCATCCTGCTCTGCGATTCCATCGAGCCTCATTTTTAAAACAAACTTTGTTTTTCCTTCCACCGGATCAGCGAGTAAGAAAGAAGTCTCTCTTGACGCAATAATTCTTCGGTGGGATCAGGCGATCTATCTGGACCTGCATCAAAAATTACCTTTGTGGAGTTCATGTTGTGCCCACCAAATCTTTCGCATGTGATTACCCAGGGCACAGGTCACCATAATGGTGGACGTTGTACAGATCTGAAACCAGAGGGAGGTCCTCGATGTTGGGCGGTTTATAAAATATAGCCCTTATTATCCATCGTTCAGCGCATCGACTCTCTCTCCAGCTTATATTTCCGACCCTGGATCTACAGATCCAGATATTGCTTGGCTAGGGTCGGGCCTGGAGTGCTCCTGTCTCCACGGATTGCAGTAAAGGATTTTGGTTTGCTTCCTATGTAGCGAATCCCCGTTATCGAAAATCATCTCAGTCTCTTCCTTCAGATCTGGGATGGGGGAGGCTGCAACTATAATTGCAGAGCCAACACTGCGCGGATCTAGCCATGATTTTTGAATCCGACATGAATCGATGATACGCCGATGATTTTTGAATCCGATCTAAATCTGATCTAGCCATGATTTTGGGATGTGATCTGCGTGAATAGGTATACGATGATTCTCGTGGGGATTCCAATCTTGTCCTTGGATTTGCAATCGCGATCGGAGCAAGTGATCTGCAAACTTAGAAAGTTTGTATTCATGGGTCGTTCAGCACATCAGTGACTAGCGATTTAAAATATCTTTGTCGATCTATTTCCCATCTGCTCTCAAGGGATGGAAGGTCTTTGCTAGTCTTTCTCTAGCTTGCCCAGATCTGTCCTTATGCGAATCTTTGAAATAGGGAATTCCGGATCCACAAAAAGTTGCAGTGCCAAAAACCCTCGCCTCCCTGCAATTTCTCGAACTCGCCATCTCCCCCCTTTAGATCTAGATCTCTCGAAGCAACATTATATTTATTATTATTAGTATTAAGATATTCTATTGTATTATAAACATTGTCATGTAGAATTCAATGTTTTATCTACTCACAGACCTGGTTTGCCTCAATGAAACGTAATGGAAACCAAATCACTATGGTGAGTGTAGCTTCTAACCATCAAAAGATTCAAAATGTAAATTATGTTCTAGTTAGCCTAGCTTTGAAGAAGTGCATGAAAAGATTGCCAACATTACAACATATCATCTACTAGTTATAACTTGTCATGCATCTAACTATAGAAAGAAAATAAACTCTCGAACCAAAACTTTATGATTTATTATAACATCTTCCCATATTGAATTGTATGGAAATAATTTTCTATTTAAATAATTTTCATAAACAACCATTTTTTTAAATTATAAATTATATATATATATATGTGTGTGTGTGTGTGTGTGTGTATGGGGCTTCAACACCCAATTGTAAATGAATACATACATATTATATTTAGGTTTTAGGTTGTTGAGTCCATACATTCTAATTAGGCTTGTAAGGTGGGTTGTTAGGCAATGGGTTAGTGTACTAATGTGCTTTAAGGAAAGGGTACATATGTGGTTAGGCTAGACAACTTGTGTGTCGAAAGGCATACTATCCTAACATATATAATATGTAAAACATGCTAAATTAATAAAATAATACCACAGTTGTAGATTGGGGGATGAAAAGAGTATGAGGGGCTAGAACTCCACAAAAAAGAAATGATGAGGTGGTGAAACCAACATAGTTCCTAAACCAATTAATTTTACTTTAATAATATATTCCTAAAGTATATTTATGAGTTAATATTAAAATGTATTAGAATAAAAAATTATAATATGTGATTATTCCTAAGCTATAAATAAAAGGAAAATGGAGGGAATGGGGGATTATTTAGCATTTCTCTCCATCAAAAACTACCAAAGGATGATTATGGCATTGGCTTTAGGGAAAAACAACGGACCCTTAGCTCTTGGTCCCAAGGAATCTAGGTGGGCCGGTGTACAAGTGCACTTCTCCTTGGACTACCATGGGAAAGGTTGGATCCCTAGAGGGAGGAGTGTAAAACAAGTATCCCTGTATGGGCCAAGAGGGTACCCAAAGATCCTCGAGGGTAGTTGAAAGTCTTAAGAGTCACAGGACTTTAAGACATCCCTTGCTTACCTGAGTTGGAAACCCTGGAAGGGTAGTGAAAGAACCTGATAAGCTATAGGTGCAAAGAAGGAGGTGGAGTACCTTAGGTTGTGTGGGATGATGGGGGTTGTGTGACTATTGGTTCGAGATTTTTGGAATTTGGTACCTTGGCGTAATTATGTTGGTATTGTTCATGTACTTGGATTTATATAGCCATTTTCATTGTGGACTCATGGACATAACTTGACAGTGATCGACTATTGAGAGAATTGGAGTAGTGCAATATATGATTTGGTGGAACATCTCAGATCTGCTAGCGGATTTTATCGTATAAGTGGTCAACATATTTTATGTTGTTTATGTTGTTTATGTTTTTGATTCACATGCCTACAATTATGTTATTTTTGTTAAGTCATATATACATGCCTTTATGATTTTATGGTATCAATATGTTTGGGAGTGGCATCACCTCAGCTAGGTAGCTAGGGAATGTTACAAGTGGTATCAAAGCATAGACTGAAACATTGGGCTTCAACAAACCAAAGACAAATAATAAAGGTGAAATTATCACTAGGCCTACAAAATATTTGACAAAATTTTTAAATGAAAAGTGGATTTAGGGTATGAAATTACTATTGTTTATGTTAAGGAGGGATAGGATAAGGTATCCTTGAATCCCATTTTCCAAATGCAAGATCAAGACATTGAACCTGAAAGTTTCCCTTTAACTTTGCAATAATTGTTAGTTATACTTAGCATGATTATGCTAACGAAGCTTTGGATCTCTACCATGAAATGCAAATAAAATGTATGGATCTTGATTCAGTTACCATGGTGAGCTTGAGGAATTCCATAGGACATGATTAACACACCTGGTATAAGTGCCATATGAGAATTGAAGGAGAGTAAACACATGTTTATACCTATGAAAGTTGTATATAGATGTCTCCAACACACAATTTCCATGTGATCCAGGTGGATATTGGTGGCCACCTGCTAATTCCACTTGGATCCCCTCTAGTGCTTCTTACAGTTTTTATCAGTTTCCTTAATTATAGCACAATTTACTATTTTTAGCAGTTTTTCGGGTCCTAAACTTCCGAAGCCGTTTTGAGGCCCTAAACGACGTTTTTTGGGAAATCCACCGCCAGCGATTTTTTTGATAAAAATCATCTTTTCCATTGTAGTCCTCGAAGAGATCTTTCCAACGGGCTATCATGCACGTCAAACGGAGATAGTATGACCAATTCGCGACCCCGGGAAGTTGATGTACCAACTTACCCAAAAACGGGGCCCACAATTTGGCGTTTCATCTTCTAGGGTTAGGTTTTGGAATGTGAAGGGTTTTCCATTGTTTCTCAACAATAAATAGGCCCTCGAGCCTCATTGTAACAGGAGTTCAAAAAAAACAGTTCAGAGGCATGTAGCCGACACATCTCTTCTCAGAGATAAGCTACCATCGCCCTAGCTGGGTTATTTCTATTTGTAAGCATATTTCAGTATTCTCCATTAATGAAATGAAGTATTATTTCCGCGGCATCTCTGTTTTTATGGTTATCGCATATTATTATTTCTGTTGCATCTCTGTTTTTATGGTTATCGCATCTCTGTATTTATGGTTATCTCTGTAATCTATTGCGTTCCTGTTTAAAATCCGGATAAGTGGTATCAGAGCGGTCTGCTTTTTCTCTGTTTTTCTTTGCATGTCCCCAACGAGGTCGGGATATAAGGAGTTAGGGCTTGAACTGGTCGAACCTTTGCAAGACCAGCCTCGCAAATCTCGACGTCCTCCCATGGCGGATGAGAAGAAAGACGAGGGGGCAGGAGATCCTATCAAAATCTTGCTCGAAGAAGCGCTCGAGCGGCAAAGGAACGCGATGATGGATAGCTTTGCGCAGATCCTTCAGCGGCTACCCAGAGGCGACGCATCGGCTTCCAACAGCTACTCTGGAAACGCCACACCGTTTAAGGTACAAGTTAATTTTGAAATCCCCATCTTCGAGGGTCAAATAGACGCAGATGCCGTAGATAAATGGTTAAATCTGCTAGATGGGTATTTTTCTGTTCACGAATTTTCAAGTCGGGAGAAGATTGTTTTCGCTCTTCTCAAAGCAGCCCCCCACGTCAAGGACTGGTGGGAAACCTATTGCGAGCAGAAGGATGAAAGTACAGGCTCACTATTTTCAACCGCACCCACTTGGAATGACTTTCGGGATGCCATCAAAGAGCACTACTACCCCGTCGGAAGCTATGAGGACAAATACATCAAATGGACCACACTGCGGCAGGGACG
Organism: Pinus tabuliformis; assembly: GCA_031772625.1. Classification (NCBI taxonomy): domain Eukaryota; kingdom Viridiplantae; phylum Streptophyta; class Pinopsida; order Pinales; family Pinaceae; genus Pinus; species Pinus tabuliformis. The sequence continues at coordinate 1,054,128,346 of CM062811.1, read as the reverse complement.
AGACCAAGATGTGTCGGAGTTCACAAACATTTTTCATACCCTTCGCACAGAGTTGGGTATCAAAGATTCTGAGCTGCATCTGGTACTCAAATACCGCGGCTGCCTACACAGATACATCCAGGAAGAGATGGAGTTCTTGAACATCTCCTCACTCGGCACAGCATACCGATACGCTGTCAAAATCGAGCAAAAGTTCAAACAGAAGAAGCGAGACTTTGGATCTGCAAATCCAAAGCCGAAAGGACAAAGCCAAGGCGGGGTGACCCAAGACAACCCGTCGAAGCTACAAGAAAAGAACAACACCACGAAGCCGAAGAAGGACACAGGAAAGTGGTGTGAGTTCCACAAGAGTCCCACTCATAACACAAGTGAGTGTCGGACCAAGCAGTCGCTGGTGGCCGAGTTGAAGGCTTCCGAATCAGATGCATGTTCCGACTCTGAGTCAGAACCCGACAAGGGGAATGACAAAGGGAAGCAGATTATTGATGCGGATCCCAGCGCCACTGTTGCTACTGCCAAGATCCAGAAAAATGAGCCCGAAGATCCAGAGGAGGGGGAACGTCTTTTCCACTCACAGATGTGGGTGAAGGGTTCGCCGCTGCAATTCATTGTCGACAGTGGCAGCCAAAAGAACCTCATTTCAGCAGAGGTCGTGAAGCGGTTGGGCCTACCAACTACACCACACCCACAGCCATACAATATTGGTTGGCTTCACGAAGGACGAGATCTCAAAGTTCGCCAGCAGTGCCGCCTTCCCTACAGCATCAAGCCCTTCACAGACGAGGTATTGTGTGATGTTACACCTCTGGATGTTTGTGATGTACTATTAGGCTAGCCATACTTGTGGAGGCGACATGCTGTGTATGAGTCAAGGCCTCGCGCTGTCATCATTTCTTTGGATAATTCATTATACAGGATACCGGAGGTAGCCCCACCTACCGCCACCTCTTTGATCACTGCTAAGAAAGGCAACAAGCTCATCTCACAGACTAGGAAATTTATTTTATGTCTGTTTTGTTCCGAATGTAAGGGGAAGATCGTTGCTACATCCATGACCCCGCGAAGGGTTCCTCCACACAGCAGCAGCAACAGAGGGATACAGTCATGACAGAACACAGGAACAACTTCTCGTTACCTGGAGGGGTACCACACAAGTTTCAGGTGGGCGAAAAAGTTTGGTTACATCTGCAGAGGGAGCGCCTTACCAGAACCCATCAGAAAATCAGACCACTTCGACATGGTCCTTACAACATTACCAAAGCTATGGGAGACAATTCATTTGAGCTCAGCATTCCCCCATTCCTTGGCCTGCACCCGGTGTTCAATGTCGATCGCCTTCGGCCATACTTTCCACCATTACTAGACACGTCCGACATTGTAGAACAACTTACACCCACAGAGTTAAATCCAGCTTGCATGGAACAAGTTGCAAGTGATCGGATCATGGACACACAGATCAAGCACACTCGCTAGCAGAATATCCAACTGTATCAAGTTGTCAAAGCAGGACAACTCCTTCACCAGGGACCAAGTGCAGCAGAAGTTCCCTCATCTCATGGAGGAACTCAACGCAATGGAGACCATTGCTTCCTAAGGGGGGAGGACTGATCCAGGTGGATATTGGTGGCCACCCGCTAATTCCACTTGGATCCCCTCTAGTGCTTCTTACAGTTTTTATCAGTTTCCTTAATTATAGCACAGTTTACTATTTTTAGCAGTTTTTCAGGTCCTAAACTTCCGGAGCCGTGTCGTTTTGAGGCCCTAAACGACGTTTTTTGGGAAATCCACCACCAGCGATTTTTCTGATAAAAATCGTCTTTTCCATCATAGTCCTCGGAGAGATCTTTCCAACGGGCTATCATGCACGTCAAACGGAGATAGTATGACCAATTCGCAACCCTGGGAAGTTGATGTACCAACTTACCCAAAAACGGGGCCCACAATTTGGCGTTTCATCTTCTAGGGTTAGGTTTTGGAATGTGAAGGGTTTTCCATTGTTTCTCAACAATAAATAGGCCCTCGAGCCTCATTGTAACAGGAGTTCAAAAAATCAGTTCAGAGGCATGTAGCCGACACATCTCTTCTCAGAGATAAGCTACCATCGCCCTAGCTGGGTTATTTCTATTTGTAAGCATATTTCAGTATTCTCCATTAATGAAATGAAGTATTATTTTCGCGGCATCTCTGTTTTTATGGTTATCGCATATTATTATTTCTGTTGCATTTCTGTTTTTATGGTTATCGCATCTCTGTATTTATGGTTATCTCTGTAATCTATTGCGTTCTTGTTTAAAATCCGGATCACCATGGGAGTGAAGAAATATTATAAACTTTATCTTAAGAGAAAATCAAAAATTTGGAGAAAAAGATACAATGGTCAAAAGAGGTGTTATGGTTGAGACTAATAGAAGAATTCTTGTTGCTCTCCTACATCAATTCAACATGAACCTCAAAATCATGCCTAGCTGAGGTATCGTTTATTGCAACATTTATTACGAAGCCTATGAGGCTTTTTAAATTGCCCAAGTATTCGCGAGATGAAACAAAAACAAAAGAGGATACAACTAATTTTCATGGTCTAAAATAACGCATTATATTTGGATTCAAAAATTTAAATTTGAAAAGTAAGAAGGTGGCACACTCTCGAGGCACCGTGCATCTTTTTCGGTTCATGACTTTTTATTTAATGCATCATCTTATAAAGGCTAGCCGATCGATTAAAAGGTCACTCTCGAAAGCATGTTGTGAAGAAAAAGAAGTATCACATAAATTACATTAGAAACGGAAATGAAAGAGCTTGGAATTAGCTAGCCCGACTAATCCAAGCAAGTCTCTAATCACTCTAATTAGAACTGTGGATTCTTTTCCAATTGAATTCAAGTTTAACACAACTAACTCTGCTCGCTATCTCTATCAAAGAAAATGATAGTGGCATTGAAAAAGGATGCGCTCACTAAAATTTAAATGTTGAGAAACATGATATTATGAGAATTGATGTATATGGGAAATGTTGTAGCAGAAGTTAGCGGTATGCGTGTTGAAAATCTTCAAATGGAAATAGTTGAAGAAAATTTTTCAGATGTAATTGCAAAAATGTAAAAAAAAAAAAAAAAAAAAGTTATTTTTTATTTAATTTTTTAAGAAAAAATACAATTTCTCTATTTCTCTAACATGGTCAATATTTTCTAAAAATATTTTTTAGTTAAATCATACATGTTAATAAATAATTTTACTAGTCAAATTCTTCCCTGAATGATGTCAAATTCTTCCCTGAATGATCTAATAGTCTATGGTGTTTTGTAACATGGAATTAGGTCATGAAAACATTCTCTAGTATACACCACAAGTTTCACCTTGAATGGACCTTTAAAGCTTGTTATGAGAAAGGACAAGATTACCCAACATTGCTAGCCACCCAATCTTTCCTGGCCCTACTACTACTTATAGATATGCATGGATTTAGAAAAGATGTCCAAAGATACAATTTACGACCCAAAGTTTATTTTGATGATCCAAAGCTTTTTAAAAATTTTCCCTAATCACCTCTCATTAGTTTTCCTTAAGATTTGACAAGCCACCATTTAATATTTTTATATTTTTGATGAAGGATAAGGCAATGGTAAGCATTTTTCTTCTAATGAAATACGTAATTGTGTATTAATGCAATAGGTAACGGTGTCTAGATGAGAAGAAAATTTGCATTTGTTGATAAGGCTAAATTTTTTTGGATCCATCTCCCACATCAATTCCATGCACTTGTTATATATTTTGTTGGTATTTTTATCTAGATGCACTAAGCACAATGCATAAATAAGAGAAAGAAGAATGTATTTCATCAAGCTTGATCTCCCAATTGTAAATGAAAATGTACATATGAAATTTAGTTTGGTGAGTTGATACATGGTAAATAGTTTTGTGAGCCAAGTTCTATTGAGGGTTGGATGCCTATGTGTATATAAATGTGTTAGGATAGTGGAATATTGTTCTATTGTGATTTAAGACCATGACCCCATGTGGTCAGACTAGAGACCCTATGAGTAGAAAGGCTAGAAAACCTAGCATATATAATATGTAAGTGTGTTGAATTAATAAAATAACACCACAAATTTTCTAGTATCCACCACAAATTTCACCTTGAATGGATCTTTGAAGCTTGTTATGAGAAAGGACAATATTATCCTATTAGCCACCCAATATTTTTTGGCACTACTACTATTTATATGTAGAAATTTCACCGTAGATTAAACTGATTATGCAATGTGCTAAAGCAAAATACTTAATCTACTTCTACAATAAAACTTGCGGAAGCTTAATCGATTTTGAGCAAGATCAAATAGAACACATATAACAGAGAAGAAGATTCAATCACACATGAAACATAGAAGAATACTCTCGGAAAGCCTCAGCGTAAAACCCCAATCTCTGTATTATCATACAAGTGGAAATATGTTCAGATTACAAAAAGAATCAGCTCACAAGCTATCCTACTCTCTCTGCAATCCCTCTACTACTCATAGATAGTCAAAAGCTTCTCACAAACCTTCTCCTCTGCCCTCCAAGCCTCCTATTTCCTTGTGCAGTTTTTCTTGGGGTCTAGTGCTGCCACCTGTGTGAAATGGCCTCTTCACACACTCACTAACCTCTGATCTAACTGCGCAATCCTGAAGGAGATAATTCCTTCTGCATGGATGAGTTTCCTATATAGGAAAAATTCTACAACTGATAGTACACTATCCCTTCCTCTGATTTCAACTGGTTCTCTGACTAAACTGACATACATGAGCTATTTATGAGAGAATATTCAATTATCTGAAGTGCAACAGTTACATGCATGCATGCATTAACTAACTAAACTCCTAATTAATTCCACAAATTGTTGGAACTAATTTAACTAGACTTAACTCAAATAACTGAGCTAACTAATTACAACTCATCGTTGTCTCTTTAACTGATCGATGAATTCCTCAATCAATGGAGAAGTTGTTGCATGTCCCCACATAGACTTCATCTTTTATTTTCTACAACTAATTAACTCAAGATGAATTAATTAATGATTTTACAAACAGCTCCTAAGATCAAATTGGAATTTTACTTCTCAATTTCAGTTTAGGGACTAACTAAAATTGGAAGGTATCTTGAAATGCTATTTATATCAATGCTATTTTTAGCACTTCCATTTTTCATTCCTTGTTGCTATGTCCAACACTAGTACCCGAACTGCTATTTATAACAATGCTAGTTTTAGCATTTCTTGTTGCTATTTTCAACACTCCCTCTCAAGAAGAAAAGCATTCAACTCGAACTCGATCCTGGACCTTTGGAATGTTCTGCATGCAACACTTCTCCCAAGTGTTGTTGCTCTAGCAACTCTAGAAACAAAAAATCTCCCAACTAACCTCCCTGTTGGGCTAGAAACATCCTCTGATGCTGAAGCTTCCTCTACCACTGACAAGTGCTCCCTCTGTGACCTCTGAGCTGCTGCAACACTCCATGCATCTTGCACCATTGCACACCTCTTTGTGTGATCCTGCACTGGTGCAACACTCATGTGCCTCTCGCATTGTTGCAGCCTGCTAGCTCTACACTATCTTGGGATTCCTGCATTGTAGCTCTCTTTGCTGCTCCATCTGCATCCGTCTCTGCCCACTCATCCAGCCCTACTACTCCTCGTAGAGGCTTCCGTAGCAAGGTCTAATCAAATAGGTTGGGTACCTCAATGATCCTGCCCCTATTCCAGCCTTATTGGGACTGTCACTCCACATCGCCCCATTTTCGAGCTAGAGGTATGGATGCATGTGATCCCTCTACCCACTTGGCTCAAAATTTCCCCCTACTGGAGGTATCTACATGAGTATATGTCTCTACTCGATCTCCTCTTAGCTTCTCTAGTTGTGGTTGCTCCACAACCTCCTGAAGCTACTTCACCAATTGTGGCTCCTCCACAATTGTGTGAGACTTCTTCTGGTGCTGCATGTTGAGAGGTAATGTACTCTCCCTCTCAACCACCAAGTCTCCATCAGTTTCCTTGCTCCTCAAGGCTTTGCATGCAACTTGAAACTCAAGAGCATACAGGTTCTTGACTTGTGAATCAATCTGATTCACCTGTCTCGTGGTGATGTGTCGAAGGAAAACCTTTCCCTTATTGAAGACTACATCATAGCCTTTGTCTTTCAGCATTGCAATTGACTCCAAATTTTTCCTCAGTCCTGGAACATACTTGACATTGGTCAAGGTAATGCGAGCTCCATGCTCCCTCTGAAAAACAACCGTGCCTGCACCTAAGACACTATACTTTTCATCATTACCCATCGCTATGAGTATCTGGAGATCTTTCTCCTCCAAGGTACTGGACAAACTCTTGTCATTGATCATGTGGAAAGAAGCTCCAATTTCAAGAAACCAACCACATCCCATCGTGGATGAAACCATGCATGTGAAGAGGCTGAAATCCAGCTCAAACTATGAGGCCATTGCCTCACCTTGAGATCCTTCCTTGGATCCCATCTTGAATTTCCTCAGTGGACAATTTGTAGCAAAATGGCCCACCTCATGATAACGAAAGTGCCGCACTTTTGATTTGTCAAACTTCTTCCCACCATGGGGAGAAATCGATTTGGGATAAGAATCCTTCTCCTTCCCTTTCTTCGCCTTACTTACTAAGGCATAGTTTTCCTCATCCTCCTTTGATGAAGAACCATCTTTGGTGCTTCTTCTTATCTCCTCCTGCATTAGATCCGACCAAAGTCATACCCAATATGGCAGTTTTTCTCTTCCATTAACCAAGTCTTGGTAGCTATGCTAGCTCTTAGGAAGATTGAGTAGTGCAAGACTCACCATGTCATCATCGACTGTCATGATCCCTACACTCCCAAGCTCATCCTTGCAGGTGGTGATCTTGTTCAAATATGCAGAGATCGTGTCGCCCTTTTCACACTTGATTTTCCAAAGGTTGTCTTTCAACACCAACTTCCTCTGATCGCTGTTGTTCGGATATAGATGTTTCAATCTTTTCCACATCGAAAATGGTGTCTCCTTCCCATGGAGGCTCGAGACAATGTGGTATCAAACTCTCTTCAGTAGGATTCTCCTTGCTCTAACCATACATTTCTTCCATTCCACCAATTCTGTAGCATCAGATGATGTCAGCTTAGGGACTTCTTGATCAATGAAGTCCTTTAGACTGTTATCCTCTAATACTGCTTCCATGTGATCCTTCCAGGCTATATAATTTGAGCTGCCATCAAGGGCATACTCATGTTTTAAACTATTGAATGCCAATGGTGAAATTGAGATGTGATAAGAAATCGATTTCTATATTCAGGAACCTCAAACTTCGAACTTCTCATTTTTTGTATACTGTTCTTAGTTTTGATCACCTTTGCTCTGATACCAATTAGAAATTTCACTGTAGATTAAACTCATTATACAATGTACTAAAGCAAAATACTTAATCTACTTCTACGATCAAACTTGCGGAAGCTTAATCGATTTTGAGCAAGATCAAATATAACACATATAACAGAGAAGAAGATTCAATCACACATGAAACACAAAAGAATACTCTTGGAAAGCCTCAGCGTAAAACCCAAATCTCTGTATTATCATACAAGTGGAAATATGTTCAGATTACAAAAAGGATCATCTCACAAGCTATCTGTCTCTCTCTGCAATCCCTCTGCTGCTCATAGACAACAAAAGTCTTCTCACAAACCTTCTCCTCTGCCCTCCAAGCCTCCTATTTCCTTGCGCAGTTTTTCTTGGGGTTTAGTGCTGCCACCCCTGTGAATTGGACTCTTCACACACTCACTAACCTCTGATCTAACTGCGCAATCCTGAAGGAGATAATTCCTTTTGCATGGATGAGTTTCCTATATAGGAAAATCCTCCAACTGATAGTACGCTATCCCTTCCTCTGATCTCAAATGGGTCTCTGACTAAACTGACATGCATGAGTTATTTATGAGAGAATATTCAGTTATCTGAAGCGTAGCAGTTACATGCATGCATGCATTAACTAACTGAACTCACAATTAATTCCACAAACTATTGGAACTAATCTAACTGGACCTAACTCAGATAACTGAGCTAACTAATTACAACTCAAATTACAACTCATCCTTATCTCTTTAACTGATGGATAAATTCTTCAATCAATGGAGAAACTGTTGCATACCCCCACATATACTTCATGTTTGATTTTTTACAACTAATTAACTCAAGATGAATTAATTAATTATTTTACAAACAGCTGCTAAGATCAAATTCGAATTTTACTTGTCAATTTTAGTTCAGGGACTAACTAAAATTGGAAGGTATCCCGAAATGCTATTTATAGCAATGCTACTTTTAGCACTTCCATTTTTCATTCCTTGTTGCTATGTCCAACACTGGTACCCGAACTACTATTTATAGCAGTGCTATTTTTAGCACTTCTATTTTTAGCATTTCTTGTTTCTATTTTCAACATTATAGATATGCATGGATTTAGAAAAGATGTCCAAGGATACAATTTATGAGCTCACAAATCATCTAAATGCCAAAATCAAGACATGCCAAATGAGGACAAACTACCCAAAGTTTATTTTGATGATCCAACGATTTTAAAATGTTGTTCTAATCACCTTTCATTAGTTTTTCTTAAGATTTGACAAGTATTTTATATATTGTTGATGAAGGATAAGACAATGGTAAATATTTTTCTTCTAATGCAATAGGTAATGGTGTATTAAAGAAATAGGTAATGGTATCTGGATGAGAAGAATGTTTTCATTTGTTGATAGGGCTAAACGTTTTTGGATCCATCTCCCACATCAATTTATGCACTTGTTATAAATTTTGTTGGTATTTGTATCTAGATGCACTAAGGACAATGCATAAATAAGAGAAAGAAGAATGTATTTCATCAAGCTTGATCCCCCAATTGTAAATGGAAATGTACATATGAAATTTAAGTTGGTGAGTTGATACATGGTAATTTGTTTGGTGAGCCAAGTTCTATTGAGGCTTGCATGCCTCTGTGTATATAGTTGTGTTAGGATAGTGGGCATTTGTTCTAATGTGATTTAAGACCATGACCCCATGTGGCCAAACTAGAGACCCTTTGAGTCAAAAGGCTAGAAAACCTAGCATATATAATATGTAACCATGTTGAATTAATAAAATAACACCACGATTGCAGACCAGGGGATAAAAAGAGTATGGGGGTTTAAGACTACACAAAAAGGAAAAGGTGAGGTGGTGAAACCAAGACATGGTTCGTAAGATAAATGATTATTATTGTTATAATATGCGTGAAGTAACTTTAAGGGATAATATTAAGATATATTATAATAATATATTATTCCTAAGTTATAAATAAAATGAAAAGGAAGGGGATGGAGGTTATTCCTCTTCCTCTCCATTAGAAACTCCCACAGGTGAGTGTGGTGCCAATTTTGGGGTGAACCAAGGACCCCAACTATTGTACTCGAGGACATGAGGTGTACGATGGTATGCATGCACTTCTTTGTGGATTTCTTTGGGTAATAATTAGATGGGAGAATTTTTAGGGACATGCATCTCTATATGGGCCTTAAGGGTACTCAGAGATCCTCGAGGGAAGCTAGAACTCTTGGAAGCAACATGGCTTTGAAAAATTTATTGTCCGCCTGAGTTGGAAACCTTAGAAGGGTAGTGGCACACTCCGATGGATGGTGGACATAGTGAAGATGATGCACTACTTTGAGTTGTGTGGAATGATGGGGATACAAGGTTGTTAGTAGAAGGCTACTAGGGTTTGATACCTTGACCTAAGTATGTAGCTACCTGTTATGCTTGGCTTTAAGTGCCACTATCATTATAAAATCATGGCTTAGAAGTAATCCATTGTAGAGAAAGTTAAAACAACTTGGTATGGTTAGGTGGTGCTTCCAAAATTTATAACTATAGGTAATTATCATCAAAATCTTTAATATTGTTTATACTTTTTTATTTTAATACTTATTACTATATTATTTTTGTGAAAGTCACATCTACATATTATGATTTTATGAAAAAATATTCCATACATGATTTTTATAAATTTAAAAAACTATTAAATAAAATAATTGAATTTTCATTATCCCAAAAAATCAAAATTTCTTAATAATATAAAACAAAATAAAAAAATGTTGCATCAATATTTATATTAAATTAGAAGATAAAATAAAAACAAAATAACATAATTTCATAAGCATATATTATATTAGGTTTTAATAAATTTAAATTATACTTATCAGATCATGTGCGGATGATAAAACACAAATACTGTTCCCTTATATCAAGGTGAAGTCCCACCTAAATACTTACGCAGAAAGAATATATATATATATATATATAGTGGCTGGGTTAGACAGATCGTAATCATGACAGTTGGAAGTAAGGTTATAATTTAACCCATTTATTAAATCTGGTCCAGAGATTCTTTTGTTCGCAGTGCACCTAAAGTTTTGTTGGCACAGTGCAGCAATATTCTACTCAACTGGGTTAAACATATCGTTCTCACTTCTAAAATAACCCTTTATCAAATCTGGGCCACGGATTCTTTTGTTGCTTTATACCAAAGGTGAAATGATATATTCTTCGGATGAAAGACTTCAATGGTATAATTTATAAAAATATACAGTTCAACCTAATATTCCATTCTACAGGTATAAACGTATCGTTTTCTTTATACCGAAGGTAAATGCCAGTATATCCCTGTGGCGAGAGACTTCAAGGGTGTCCATAGACATATCAAAATAATATTCTATTCTGGTATAATATATCGTTGCTTTATCTTGACTATTCTAAAAAGCTGCGAAAAACAAGTCGCTGTCATTTTAATTAAAATTATGACAACCGTAACATCAAATTTTTTTGTCATGGACGAACCCATTAATCAGATAGATTAGAGATCCAGGTTGTTTGGTATTAATTAGATCAGAGGTACAGGTTGTTTGGTTTTAATTAGATCAGAGGTACAGGTTGGTTGGTTTTAATTTGATGAGAGTTGCAGGTTGTTTGGTATCTACGTTAACCTGATAAAGATGATTAGCCAAACAAAATAGGTTTGTATTCTACGTAACTTGCTAATTTCAGGTTAGTGTCAATCCAAAAGCTGTTGGTACAGTTCTGTTTGATCTATTAATTTTTCTAACTTTTGAAGTTTGGGATAGATTCAAAGAGCGCTAAAACTTGGCGGCAAAGTGTCTCCATCTATAAACAAAATTATAAAACTAGCGTAGTCACCGAAGGTGTGGTTGTCCAAAGCGGATAAGTCATCAGGATTCAAACAGCATCATTTCAGTGTTTTTTTTGGGTTTAATTACTCCTTATCTTAATTGGGCTTAAGTATTTTATAGTTTAATTTATATATATAGTCCAGGGTTATATGAAAATTTGTATAATAGTTTTATAATTGTATTTATAATAAGCAAGGAATTATAAAAATGGTGGTTTTCAAATTCTAATACGTCATCAAAATTGGAACAGCATCATTATGTTTTAACTATTTTTGTGTTATTTTCTATTTAATTATTTTATGTTATTTTCTATTTAATTATTTTAAAATATAAATAAGTTATTAGTATTATGTTATTTGCAATCTCATAATTGTATTTATAAAACTAGTTCAACCATCAAAAGTGTGGGTGACAAAAGCTGAATTGGATTTTGGGTTTTAATTATTTTTTAGTTAGCATTAATTATTTTAAATTTTAATCAGCCTTTTCACACGATGATATTTGTTATTTTATAATTTGCATAGTAATTTCGTAATTGTATTGTATTTACAAAACTAGCAAAACCACTAAAGATGAGGTTATCCACTCATGATGGATCAAGAAATTAATATCATTACTTTGTATTTTAGGTTTTAATTGCTCTTCTCTTATTATTTTAAAGTTTAAGCCACATATTTAGATGTCATTTGTTAGTTTATAATTTGTACATAGTTCTATAATTGTATTTATAATAAGCAAAGCAATTATAAAAATTGTGGTTTTCAAATTCTAATAGGTCATCAAAATTTGAACAACATTATCATTATGTTTAATTATTTTTGTGTTATTTTCCATTTAATTATTTTAAAATATAAATAAGTTATTAGTATTATGTTATTTGTCATGTGATGATCTGTATAGTAATTCCATAATTGTATTTATAAAACTAGTTCAACCACCAAAAGTGTGAGTGACAAATGCTGAACTTGATTTTGGGTTTTAATTATTTCTTGTTTATTTGGCGTTAATTATTTTAAATTTTAATCAGCCTTTTAACACGTTGATATTTGTTATTTAATAATTTGCATAGTAATTTCATAATTGTATTGTATTTACAAAACTAGCAAAACCACCGAAGATGAGGTTCTCGCCTCATGATGGATGAAGAAATTAGTATCATTACATTGTATTTTAGGTTTTAATTGTTCCTCTCTTATTTGTTGTTTAATTATTTTAAAGTTTAAGCCATATATTTAGATGTCATTTGTTATTTTATAGTTTGCATAATAATTTCATAATTATATTTACAAAACTAGTGCATCCACTAAATATGTGGTTATCTAGCACTACTAAGTCATCAAGATTCTAACATCACAATCCTATGTATTTTTGGGTTTCAGTTATCTTTATTTTATTTAGAGTTTAATTATTTTAATCCATCTATTCACATGATGCCAATTTATTATTTGATAATTTGAATAGTAATTTTATAATTGTATTGTATTTACAAAGCTAACACAACCACCAAATTGAAGTTATCAACCATTGATGGATCAAGAAATTAGTACCATTACTGTGTATTTTCAGTTTTAATTATTCTTATCTGATTTGTTTAATTATTTAAAAGTTTAAGCTTGTATATTTTTAAGATGCCATTTTGTTTGAAATTTATATAATAATTTCATAATTGATATATAAAATATTTTTGGAAGAAATCACATTGAATATTTTGGTTCTAACCAACCAATGTGGTCCATCTTCACGACAAGATGAAGAAACAGATCTAGGTAGTAGGTTAAATAGGAAGACAGACTCTCCTAACAACTAGGAGAAAACAATTATATTTGACATTTTTTTTTAATTAATCTATCTAAACGACTATATTTCCCGAGTTAAATATAGCACTTTAGATTAAAAAAAAATTCAAATATAGCCGTTTTCTTCTAGTTGTTAGGACACCCTGTCTTCCTATTTAACTTACTACTTTTTAATTAATCTATCTAAACGACTATATTTCCCGAGTTAAATATAGCACTTTAGATTAAAAAAAAATTCAAATATAGCCGTTTTCTTCTAGTTATTAGGACACCCTGTCTTCCTATTTAACTTACTACCTAGATATGTTTCTTCATCTTGCCCTGAAGATAAATCACACACGTTAGTTGGAAACGCCTCTACCAAAATCTTCAATATGATTTTTTCCAAAAATATTTTATATATCAAAATATAAATTACAAAAACTTGAATTCCAATTTCATAATTATAATCAGTAAACACGAAAACATAAATATAAGATAAAATAATATTTGTCATTTAATAATTTTTATAATAATTTTATAATTGAATTAAATAAATATAAAAATTTCAAAATAAATATAAAGATGCAAAGTAATTATTTTTTGAAATTTCATCCCTAATATAAAAGAAGAATATGGAAATATCTCAGAGTTGAAAAAATTAATAAAACTCACATATTAACTTAATAAAGAAGTTTGAAAATTCGCGACACTTTGAATTACCAGAATTTTATGGATGCGTGGCTTCTAGAATGATGGAGGAGCCGGGATGGTTACTGTAAGCATAATGTGTAGGTCCATGTTTGCTTTTTCTTTGGACTGGAATAGGGTCCGGTGAAAACAGTACAATTAATATTGGCCATGTGTGTCGAACGCGTTGCAGGAAAGATTTTCGGCACCGTACCAAAAGTCGGCGACCCTTCAATGGAAGGGCCCCATACCATGGAAGATGCGAACCGAATATCTTGAACTGGTAAGTTTATGAGTTCTTGAATTTCAACAACTACCACGCCATGTTCATCTTGTGGCAGCAGCGCTCCGCCGATCATGGCGACGTGTTCCATCGACAGATATTGCGATGTATAAATCGCCACTTCCTGCAAATCTCAAGATCTCCCAATCGTTCCTCGCTGCTTTCTGCAATTGCCTATTTGTTTTGGTTTAGTGTCAAACTGCGTCGCGAGATCGAATCGCGGCGGGAGCGAATATGTGCAACGTGCCTCCCTCTTTGTCCGATTTCTGTCTAACTTGCTTCAGGTTAGCGATCTCGGGCGCGGATCACTGGCTCTTTTCTTCTATTTTATGGCATGTTTCTGTAGTTCGACGTTATTGAACCCTCTGTATAGATTTGCTACAGTTATATTTCCTTTTGCCTTGATCGAAGAAAGAGTGGGCAGTAGGGCTATGTATTTATGAGCGCTGTTTTAGGTGCGATTTCTTTATATTGAAGAAAGAAAGAGCCGTGGTAAGGCTATGTAGGTCTGAGAGCTGTTTTGGGTGCGATTTTTTTACTTAGGAAAAAAAAATACGACTATGGATATAGGTATGGATATAGATGTGGATGCCAGGGGTTTAAAATTAAAACGCAAATTTGTAAAAATATGGAAAAAAATTGTGCAATCCAAGAGCCCGAGATCGCATTTTTTTCCCAATAATGGAACTCAGCGAGCGGATGCTTCTAGCCGGGAGACCTCTCTTCATGTAATCACGTCTCCTTCTGTTCATCCGGAATTGAACATGCAGGAAGAGGGGCAGGTTCAATGTCTGCAAACAGGTCACAGTGAGGGCTCTGCCAGTTATTCGAACATTCTGGGTCGTACTAAAAGGCATATTCTCCGCCATTTTTCGTCACGCCGTATAGGGTTTGTGGAGGAGAATGAAAAGAAGAGTGGAAACCCTCCCAAAGATGTTCCCAAGGGTTTCGTGGCAGTTTACGTTGGGGACGCCCAAGAAGAGCAGACGCGGTTTGTGATCCCTGTATTTTATTTCAACCACCCGCTGTTCCTCCATTTGTTGGAAGAAACAGAACACGTCTATGGCTTCAACCAGAAGGGCGTCTTCACTATTCCTTGCCAGGTTTCTGATTTCGAGTATCTGCAGTGGCTCATCGACAGAGAGCGCGCGCAAGACACCACTAGGTAATTGCTGTTGGTTAGGGGAGGCTCAATTATTCAATTTACCAAATTCCTTCAGATGTATTGCCATCAACTAATTAATCAGTTGTTGGGCTCTTGCAGCATTGCATTGCAATGATGGTTCTCCCACAGTTTCAGTCCCTGAAATTGACATGACACTACTTCCAAAACCCTAGAGAGTCATAAATTTGACTTGAGAAAAACCACAGAATAGAGTGAATTTTTTCCTAGAAGCTCCTGGTGTAGTTATTTTGACAAATTATAAGATTGATGGATCGACAACGTTGCTTCTAGCGCTACTGAAAATATATTTTATGGAGAAACTGCTGATGATGATTTTTTTGATATTTCATCCTACAGTTTTTATATTTATCAGGATTTCAGGAAGATTCTGTTATATTGAAACTTCATAATTTATTTGAAAAATAAATGATTTATCCGAAATATTTTCAAGACAAAATTACATATTTTGATTTTAACTAGGACGAACCACTTACTGCAATTATGGATCAAATTTGATTTTTCATTTTTTTAGTTTGATGTACTGCTGATTTTAATTTTAAGATGGAATTTTATACGGCTGCAGTTGCAGAGATGAGGTCCAGTAAACTATATGAAATGAACTGATGGTAAAATGCGTCTGCAACTAGATTGGGATTCTATGGATAAAGATTTGAATGAAACCTGAGATTTGTAGCTTTTTTTCATGGATAAAAGTATTTAATAGTTATAATATTAATAATAATATTTTATTATATTTGCGGTAGGTATTTAGATATGGTATTATCTATTTTGTTTTGTTTTAATTAGATATGGTATTATCTATTTTGTTTTGTTTTAATTGCATATTAGTTTGTTTTTATGTGAAATTTATGTTTATCCATAATTTAATATTAAGAATTTAATTTTGTTATTTTTATTATTATTATTTAAATTTTTTATTTGTAAGGTGATTGTAACATGGTATTACTTATTCAGTTTTGCTTTGATTGTATATTAGTTTGTTTTTAACCAAAAATTTAGGTTGTTTATCTTTAGTTTAACATTATGAATTCAACCTTTGTTATTTTATTATTATTTAAATTTATTTATTTGTAAGGTGATTGGTTGAGGTTTTATTATAAATTGTTTAGTAACTTCCATTTCTGTTAGTTACTAATTTTTCATTTCATTTTATTTATTTTTTATTTAACTTTCTTATTTTTAATATTTTTTTCTTTTTTCTATTATTTCTATTTTCATGACTTACAAATTTTTAAAGTGACTTATTATTATATTAAAACATATTCTAATAAATTTAATTATAAAAAATTATATATATTAAAAAAAAGTAAAACACACACATATATAATAAACATATATATTAAAATATATATGTTAATATAAACAATATTAGTTAATCATATTTCTTAATTTTGTGTTCAACAATACAATCTTTTATTAGTTGTTTTATTTTTGTATTTATTGTTTTTTAATTAAATTAAGCTAAAGTACTAACTACTATGTAGCCCTTGTTAAGGTATGTTTTGTAAATCAGTTTTTATTTGGTTGGAAATTTTAAAAAATATAATGTGTATTTTTGTAAAAATTAATTTAACTAATAAAAATTTTGACTTCCTTTAAATAGTCAATTTTCCAATTAATTTTAATAATAAAAAAATGGAGGTTTTTTAAAATAATGTATTTGAATAATGTATTTTTACAATGTTCTTATATTCCAAAACATTATATTCCTATATATATAAACTTTACTTTTAAAAAACAAAAATCATAATCTTAAAAATTGGAGGTCCAGTCCTCATCCCCCACATCCACAAGCTTTAGCAAGGGTTCCCTAAACCTTGGACTGAGAGCCTCATTATCCCTATTTTTAAAAGTGGGGATACAAATAACCCCTCTAATTATAGAACAATTATGATCAACCCTCTCTTAGCCAAGTTATATGGTAGTATTTTGGAAAAAAAGTTAAGCATATGGCTTGAAAGTGAAGGTAAGCGGGCTAAAGGCCAAGCAGGTTTCAGAAGGCATCACTCAACAATAGACCACCTTGTTACGCTTAGGATCATTGCGGAGGAATGTCGTAATGAGAAATCCAATTTATTTTGTTGCTTTGTGGACTTTAGAAAGGCTTTCGATACGGTTCCTAGATACAACCTTTGGAATAGATTAGAAGAGCTAAAGGTTCCTCTCGAGTTGAGAGCTGCCGCTATAAGGTTATACGAGAATGTAATTGCCAAGCTAAAGAGCAATGAAGGGTGGTCGAAAGATATTAAGTGTAACATCGGAGTTAAACAAGGTTGCCCCCTCTCCCCTACCCTATTTGGCATTTACATTGATAAGCTCAAAGGCTATTTAGAGGAAGCAGGATGTGATGGCACGATCTTAGCTGGGATAGTCGTCATCCTTCTTCTTTATGTTGACGATATTGTTCTTTTGGCAAGGTGCCCATCTGATCTTAATAAGCAACTCAGGCTTCTTAAGGATTTCTGCTCTACCATGGGTATGACTGTTAACACTGACAAAACAAAAGTTATGATTATCAAATCCAAGAAGGACACTTATGCTAATTTTATGTATGACAATAATAACTTGGAGGAAGTGTATTCTTACAAGTACCTAGGAATTGATATTCATCACAAGCTCAACTGGAACCATAGCATTGAGAAAATGATTAATGGGGGGTGGAAAGCTTACTTTGGTCTTGAAAATAATTGTAAAATAGCAAACCTTGTAATGTGGGATAAAAAGAAGTTCCTCTTTGAAACTTTAGTCACTCCTGTTATCTTATATGGCTGTGAGGTTTGGGGTTGCAGCATCTCCAGAGAATCATGGAGAAAGGTTGAGCAAATCCAGAAGCGTTTTATAACTTATAACCTGAAAATTAAAATCAATACACCCTATCCTATTCTCCTTATAGAAGCAGGTCTTTCCCCTATTGAGAGCGTAGCTATGCTTAGGTTTCTGTTGTACAAGCACAAAATCAGTAACATAGACGATCATAGACTTCCTAAGCTAGCTTTAAATTCTAGCCAAAACCACCTAAGGCTCAATCGAGGGTGGCATAAAGACACAAGGGCCTGGTTAAAATATTGGGAGATCAACGAAAATGATGCATTGCAAAACATAAATAACATTAAAGATATTGTTACTTCTAAGTTCAAAGAAAAAATGTGGTGTGAGAAAGACTTAGCGGCTAAAAGAAAATTAAGTTATTATAAGAAAGTCATCAACCCCACCCTAGAAGATCAAAAGTATCTCTCTATTTTAACTAGCTCAAAGAAGAAAATTAATATAGCAAAGATTAGAACAAATTATCATGAGCTCCATAGTGAAACAGGTCGTTGGGCAGTTCCTAAAACACCGTGGACAGAAAGGATTTGCCATATATGTGAGAATAGGAACATCGAGGATGAAAACCACTTCCTCTTAGAGTGCCCCGCATATAACCACATTAGATCTCAGTTTCACAATCTTTGTTACAATACTGACCTTCCTAGCCTTTTACAATGTCAAAATTATAGTGAGCTCGGGAGGCTTCTCTCCAAGCTTTTTGAGCATAGGAATAAAATCTTAAATCAAAATAGATAATTTGTTTCTTTAGGTCCGATAAACCATTATTTGGTCTCAACGGACATTAATCATCATCATCATAATTATTAAATAATTAAATCACAAAAATCACAATATTATTATAATTATTAAATCAATTTGAATATCATTTTTATCGTTTTAATTGTTAAATAAATTGAATTAATTTTAATACCATTTTTGTGAACTTATTAAAATCAGTGTCCCCATAACTTTTCTTTGAATTATTTAAAATAAAAGACAACTATAGTTTGCTTTCGTCGGGATTTTATGAGGATGAAAAATTTCAATGAAACTTGATATTTGTGTTAAGTTTTTTTCTGTGCATAGAGATATTTTGAGAGTTATAACTTTAATAAAATATTTAATTATTGTGAGTCGCTAAATCATTTTGTTTATTTGTTTGTTTGTTTTTTTTAATATATGGTATCTACTGGCATGTTTAATTTAATTAATAAAAAGTTTAGCTTTTTCTGATATTTTTGTTTTTTTTTTTGAAATAATATATTTAATGGTATATTTTGCAAAATCCTAATACACAACGTTATCCATTTATGTATTTAAAACTCATTTTGAATAACAAAACTCACCATCCCACCATCCCACTAATCGATTAAAGCAATGCTTTTTAAATTTATTGAGAAATGTGTGTCATTATAAAGAATTTTGATGGGGATTTTATCGAATGATGAGTATGTGAGGAAAGGGTTTATAATGGGCACGATCATGGCACTATGAAAACTTGTACGAAAAGTAGTTACCAATATTTTTGATGTTATGAGTGCTCTGTACCTTTGTTTTTGTGATCATGGAGATGACGGTGAGAGAGTCAAACTTTTAATGTATTTCTAGATGGATATGACGGTGGCCACGAGGGATCAATTTCATTGTCTCTCTAGAATCACGCTGTGTTTTGAGTAGGTGTAAAAGAGTATTTTTTTGGTAATTTGTTTGTTAATTTTTATTTTTTATTTTTTTTTAAATAGAGAAGAAATTAAAAAAATTTAATTAAAATTACATTAGTAAACTATATCATATTGAAAGTAAAAACAATTTCAATCTCCACACTGATGTGAGTAAAAAATTTAATTTAAATAATAAAAATAAATATTTACTAAAATTTATGTTTAGAAATTTTAATATCAAATTTTACAATATTTTTTATTTATTTATATAGTTTTTTATTAGTTTTGAAAAGAAAAGAGACTCTAACCCTTATTTTTTTAAGCAAAATTAACCCTATGACTATCTATTCTATTGAAAAAGTGCTTTAACAATGACAACTCTACCAATTGAACTCACCCTTGAGACTTTTATATCTCTTATGTATCTTAATAACTAACTTTAAAACATTTCTTATTTATCTTAATATGTATGTTAATATCTCATATTTTTCCATGTATTTCTTGTACTATATATTTTTTAGCTCTTATACTACTTGTGTTATAGTGTTTAAATTAGATATATGAATCAATCTATTTATATATAAATAATTTATAAATAAATAATTTGCTTGGGGTAGCTCAATTGGAAATGACTATGGAAATGAAGCACTAGAGATCTTTATATTACAAAGTCACTTAACAATACACCCATCATCATATATTCTAAGCCCATAAAAATTTCTATATTTTTTAATTTTCACTGTGAACAATTTTAATTTAATAATTTCATATATATATATATATAATCACCCTTTATTTTATGACAATTAAATGTTTCCATTAATTTTTTCTAATTCTAAAAAATTTACTTTATTTTATATATATAAAACTAACTTTCAATATTTTTTATATAAATAATTGAAGTAGTTTCCAAACTTAAATGTTGCACTTTCACTATATCATATGAATTTTTAATACTAGATATTCTTAATCCATATCTTTATATCAAACTTCACAATAGCGTAATGATATATCACTATTGAATATTCCATTATGCAATTTTTAAATTTATCTGGATTTGAAAGACCTGGTTGTATTAAATAGTGTTTATTAGTTCTGTGATTGTCACTGGGTCACATCAGGTTAAGAATTAAATGAAATTCAAATTTCAACGCCTGTAAAACAAAATTAAAAGATATTTCCTTATGAAATTCATAGTGCAAAACCTTGCAAAAACCTGAGATCAATGATACTTCTCTATTCCATAGAGTAAAACTTGAGATTTGTCCTCGAGGTTTTTCTTCAGCAATGGCAGTTCTTAATGCTTAAGAACATGTTAGGATGATAACTGGAAATACTCAGTTATACTGCTGCAGCTCCAGAGATGAGGTCCAGTAAAATTTATGAAGTGAACTGATTTTTATCACCAATGTGTCAAATGCATCTGCACCTAGACCGGGATTTCATGCATAAAATATCTGAATGAAACTTGAGATTTGGTATTAAGTTTTTATTCGTCGATAAAGATTTTAACAAATTCACAGTGGTACTATTGCAAACCTTAGTTTAAGTGGTAAAATATTTGGTTTATTTGATGGTATTTTTTAATTAATTTTGATAGAAATTTGTCAGAGATTTTTTTAATATGGTAAATTTGAGTTGTATATTTTTACAAAATTTTAATGTTTTAAGCTTTTCCATAATATTATATTTATTTATATATTCAAAAATTCATTTTAATCAATTTGAATATCATTTTTTTTTTCAAATATAACTTTTGAATTATTTCAAATAAAAAACATTTCTTTATTTTTTACTGAAAAACTTGAAATTAATAAACCTAAATAAAACACGTAAGTATTCCATGGTGCAAAACTTTTGAAGTTTTCTTTCATCAATGACAACTCTTAATATCATTTTATGATTGTTAGAAATTCTTGATAGAGATGCAACTTTGGATAAGATCATTTCATGATTGTTTTGTTGGAAATCCTGAGTCATACACTCGCAGCTTTGGATAAGATCATTTTATAATTTTGGATATGGCTACAACTTTAAAGATGAACTCTAGTAAACTGTTAAAGTGGAATGAATTGAATTTTATCAATTAGGAATTTTAGGAGAAGACATAGTATATAGATTATACACAAAATAATATTTGTATATTTTTTTTCAAAATCAAAATACATTCCAGATATATAGTGCTATGAGATCCAATAGATTCCAAACTAGGAGATTATTGTTGAGAGAATATCTCAACAAATCAATCTAACCAACAAGCCTAATCTATCAATATATTATTGTAAGTGTTAATTCTACGTCACTCCCTTAACGCTTACATTACAAAATTAACATTACAAGAATCACAAATTACAATACAATAGAGATGTTAGTCTGATATGGTCATCATCAGCACTTACACCCACTATGAAATATTTTAGACACCACTCTTTCTTCACCACACAACTTCGAGCTAACGCTTGACCTCCATTTAAAACATAACTGCCTCTGACCATTATTGATGGACTTGCATAATTGATGCTTCTTGACCTCCCGAATGACAATCTCAATACTAAACTACTCTACAAACTAACTTTTATCTATCAAAATGCAATGACCTACAATTTTGATAGTTATATAGGTAAGTTGTCTGGGTACTAAGTGTATTCAGAAGTCAATCATACAATTTGACCTCTTTTTGACATATACACTTATATACTCACCAAACTAACTTGTAATTGGTGCTCTTGAAACACCGAAGAACAACAAGACCCATCAACATAAAATAATCTCGCATAATCAAATTAACAATATGTTCTTGGCACCGAAGAACATTGAGAACCACTAATTTAATAATATTACGATGTTCATTAACAAGTTTTTCATAATATAATTTTTACATATGCAATCAATACTATATTCATATTACTATCAATAACTCTAAATTAAAGTAATCACCGAAGCCAAGAATTCTACAATTGTTAAACTCCCAACGTCCTTCTAAGATCTTCATTGTCATAGTTTTACCCATAACAACCAAACTGACCGTCGTTAGAGAAATGAGTGTTCTCAATGGATATTCAACAACACCGCCAAGCTCTGAAATCAAACTGCATGCGTATCCATTCATATTGCAAACTTCCTGTAACACGCGTGGGAGATTGAAGAGCATTAAAGGGTTATTATGCCTGTTGTCAATAATTTCATCGTCATCATGTGATCTGGGTTCCTTCAACTACCAAAATCATCCAAGATCTTTTACTTCTGTTATGTTGTTAGGATTTCATTTTAAAGAGCATAAAAGAACATATGTGCATGCTTAAACAAGAAGAAACATGACAATGATTAGCAAATCATGAACACGACTCATTTGATAACAGATTTCATCTAGTGCTGACTACGTTTTCGGGCTTGGTGTCAAGGTGGTGTTGGCTACTTCATATAATGCTAGAAATGATGATGATGTACATGGATAACATTTTTCATAGCAAGGTCATATGCCCTCAAAAAAGAGTGGCTTATCTCTCCACGAGACGTTTCACTTAAGTTAAATGCATCTCACATAATGTGGCAAAATTGATCCCACAACATAACATCAAATAGGGGTCTCAAAAAATAATACATAATCTCAGCAATTATGAAGGAAAACATGACATGACTCATTCATTCACCTTTACCTTTGAAGTTGGCTGAAAAATGGAAGGCCCAACTTCAAAATTTGACCACACCACTGAATTTTTGTCTTTTAGAGGTGTAAAATCGTATATCCATTTGTTGAATTTCGACACCATCAAAATATGGGCCTGCATGAATCTTTTAGGTTCCCCGTGATTCTCCAAAGATTCCGTTCTCTGGGTTGAATGGAGATCTGCAACTCAGATCACAAATCTGATCTCCTCATCGTGATCCTTGCGAGATTCTGAGACTTTTGAGTATAAATTTGGTTGCATTCTGACTCTGGCGAATTTTAGCCTCCAAGGAATCTAGAAGATTCCCTCAAGATTCTTCAAAGATTTTTCTCTATTGGGAATCTAAAAATATCCTTCTCAGATGGTTATTTCGATTTCACCATCACGTTCCCTGTGAAATTCCAGTTAAAATGACTGTAAAGTTCATATCATTCTGACAAAATGAAAATTTACGTACCCATGGAATCTCTCAGGCATCAAGGAATATTCTCTATAAAAGATTCTCTATCTCGGATTGCATGCCATCATGGTTCCACTCCTAGCTTAGGGTTTCGCCTTTGCAATACAATATTAACATTTGATGAAAAATGTGTGAGCTCCTCCTGCCCCACTGCACTGAATATACAAAAAGTGTCGCTGACTCTTCAAAGTCATAGCCCGTGGGCTGTTGGTCCCTTCGGGCAAATAGTGTGGAGGCGGGTCGGGTTAAAACCCTAACCACTCCAAAATTGAACATAACACTCATCTGTCGTTTTGATTTTGCAGTTAATGATGGGGTCGGCCACGTGGGTCGGGTGGGTTCAACCCCCGCTGACACCCTTATCTCCATGGCTCCATAACAAGAATGGTCCATGGGCCATGGGACGGGGTTCCCGGTCAACCGGACCTTGACCCTTATCTATATATATATATATATATATATATATATATATATATATATATATATATATATATATATATATAAGTCATTTTTACATGGACCGGGGGTGGCGGGGTTGACAGCCCGCCCTCCCCCCATTTAATTTTTGATTTATACATATATATTCAGATAGTTAAGATTTGAGGTGGCGAGGTTGGTAGCCCACCAGCTATTTATATATATATTTTTGTTTTTCCCAACATTTTAGTGAATTTAGAAAACTTCTCGAACCAGGGAGGTTATTTGGAAAATTAACAATACCACAGATTTACCTGGAAGTTTACCGAATTCTGGTGTTAGATTTCGACCAATTTGCTGCCTCTTTGGTGTCGCACTTGTCCATGTCAACCCTGAACTTTGACTGGCCCTATCTTTTTCATATGAGCTCAGATTTTAGTGTTGTTTACATCGTTGAAATTAGGACGACGAGCACTTTGATCAGGTGTTGGTTTGAGAGCAATGTGACCACTTTGAATTTTGACCATTTCTGAGCCCTCTTGAACTTCTAAGGGTGTCTGAAGCCACCTGGATCAATCTTCCAAACTGAGGAGATTTTGGTCCTGTAAAAGAATTGACCAGGTGATCAGTGTTTAGCTCAAAAACAAAACTGCTCAGAATTGCTCAAACACTGAACGACCGCATCTGTCTCGACAATACGATCCCAATGCAACTTGTTTCACTCAAAACAGAGTTCGTATGAGGAAGATAGGGACTTCTGTCCGCTTTGCCAAACAGAGAAATTTTGAAAAAAGAAAGTACATTCACTGCACAGTCAGTAGTCCGTACTGCTGACATGGTAGGTGACTGTGCAGGTCAAAGGTTTAGTCAATAGTCAGTGAGGTCACGCTAAGTGGTGCATTCGATTGGTCTACAATTTGATGACTTGGATTTATTTTATTGGATAGGGGAGGACCAATGAAGAGGAGACATGTGGCAAACCCGGAGGCCGCCACTTGTCCCTCCCCAACAGCCTATAAGCATCGACATGCAGTGACAAAAGTTTATTGGCAAGTCGGTGGAGTCGAACCTGCGACCTCGCCCGCACAAGCCTAGAGTCTTACCACTATCCTGCGGTATTGGTTCTTAACATACTATGGTTACAATTTGTATTTGTTATGTTAAACTGTGGCGGTTGGGGGATGGGAGGGCCAACCCTTTTTTCATGTGACCACCACCACAAAACCAAAGGCCAATGGTTAGCACTAACCACACGCCTAACGTGCTAACTGCAGATTAACACTAATTAAATCATGCTTATATTTAATTAAAGGACAGTTTAACTTGGTGGATCTTTTGGCGGGTTCGATATATTTGGCATTTCTCCAAATTTGGAGAGATTAACTGGAGTTTCTCCAGTTTTGGTGGAGTTTTCCTAGGGGAAACTGAAGAGGCCATAACTTTTGCAAATTTCGACCAATTTTGGCTCACAAAGAGTCATTCTTGTATGCTTTTGATGTTCTTAGCATATTGAAGCAAGTTTCAGGAGTAGTAGAGCATTGTAAACACCAAGTTTTTCCATTTTGAGCTAATACAAAGGCTCAAGCCATGGAAGCTGGACCAAGGAGATGTAGCCGAGGAGGGGTGAACTCCTTCATCAAAACATTGTGTGAAGTGTTCATTTTGATGGTTTGGTGTATATTTTTTTGTTGTTGTTCAACACTTTATTTACATGCTATTTTTCTCATGAATTTGACATCAAACTTGACAAATTTACTTGTTACATTCACAAAAACCATAAGAAGCCTATGCACATAAAGAAAATGATGAGCAATTGTTTTTAATTATGAAGTTGAAATTAGCACAGCAAAACTAACATTCAACAACAGACCAAGTTAGTATCAGAGCAAAAGTTATTTGCTTGATTGCTCGAGTTTTTTGCAAGTAGGGTTTTAATGGTTGCAAATGTGTGATGCTTACAAGGTTAAAGTTACAACAATGTAAACTTTGAAACGGGAGCTGATACGATTACCCGTTTCGTAGAGGTAGCAAAAAAATGACCTGATTTTGAAAAGGGGCGATGCAGAATACACATATTTTTTTTAATATAGTTTGACACTTTAATTTTTTTTATGTATATTACTTTTTAGAATGTTAGTGATTTTCATGCTAATTAAAAAAGTGGTGATTCTGCATCAGGCCCTTTTTTTAAAAGACCTATTTTTTTACTTTAAATTTTCTTATGTATGGAATGTAAATAGTTATTTTCTAAATTTAACAATTTTTGAAGTGGTCTTCTTCTTCATATTTTCTTGTTTTTTTTTGTAGTGCGCTTTTTATTGTTTTGTATATTTAAAGAAGAAGGTCGATGTTTTAAAGTTTTGATATTCTACATATTTATACATCGTTAATTATTTTTTCAATGCATATCAAATAATTGTCTCTAAAAACAATAATTTTTAACAATTGACATAAAAATAACCATTTTCAACATAAATATAACTAAAAAATTACACATTTTGATAATTTTTTGTCATAAATGACATGTCAAAATCACAATTATTATAGGAAAAATTTAACAAAAAATGGTTAAATAATATTTTTTTTATGAATGTCATGTCAAAAAAGTAATAATAATTTTTTTTTTTTCAAAAAATAATGATTAACATAAAACTTAATGCGAAAATCACATAATACAGATATTGAACACATAACAACATTAATTGAATGCTTATTCTTCTCATAAAATGTCAAAGTCAAAATATTACAAGTATAACTCATTAATAGTTACAAAAAATGAGCTTGATTAACAAACATAACTTAAATTTAATAAAAAATATCACGTTATCCAAACTCTTCATCTTCTAGAGTTTCATCATTGTCTTCTTCCACAATATTTTCTTCTTCATTTTGCTCATTTTCCTCTTCTAATAGATCTTTGATGTCTGCGACTATCCCAATGTATGCGTTTCCAATCATTCCATGTAATGGTAGTTGAGGTTCTCTCCAAGGATAATTTTAGGGGCGAATGTTCGCCCTTTGGCGAAATTAAGGGGTTTTAAATTTTTAGTGGGCGAATATTTTGTATCATAGTACATTTTTACAAATCACCTCAAATAGCCCACCTTATTTTAAGGGAGAGGGTAAAAAAGGTAAATTTAGCCCTTGAAATTAGGACTTACAACCTTCCATTCGCCCATTTTCAAGAATAGGTTTTATTTAAGTGAATCCATTCGCCCATTTTCAAGAATAGGTTTTATTTAAGTGAATCCTATGGGCCAAATACCATATTTATAAAAGAGGTATGGTAAATTAATAAAAATATAAATAAATGAGAGGTATGGTAAATAAATATAACATTTTTTATATTTACTCCATAAGTCACCTTATATACATGTAAGGGTGTAAACAAATAAAAATATAAGTAAAGTGGAGGTATGGTAAATAAATAAAACGTCTTTTTATACTTACTCAAAAGGTATGGTAAATAAATAAAAATATAAATAAACTAGACGTATCGTAAATAAATAAAACCTCTTTTTATATTTAGTCCATAACCCTTGTTCTATTTATGAAGGTTCAAGAAAGAGGTTTTATTTAAGTGAATCCTATGGGCCAAATACCATATTTGTAAAAGAGGTATGGTAAATTAATAAAAATATAAATAAACGAGAGGTATGGTAAACAAATAAAACATTTTTTTATACTTACTCCATAAGTCACCTTATATTTACGAACACTCAAAAAATGGGTTATATTTAGGTGAAACCTATGGCCAAAATACTATGGGACAAATACCATGGATTAGATTGTTATTAATACCATGCAAAAAACCATTATTAACCCTAATATTAGAATTAATAAAAATAAAAATGGCACATGGTATTGACCCATGGTATTCACCTGGAATGTAGCCTATTTAAATGGGGGAATTAAACCAGCATGTAGCCTATGCTAAGATTCACTATGACTTTACAAAGTTTTATTATTTAGTGAAAGACTCGCCAAGATCTTACAAGATTTTATAATTGAGTAAAATATTCGCCATGCCTGGTGAGAGATTCGCCAAAAAATTATATATACATATTATATTATTGATAAAATCGCCTTCCATTTTTCCTATATATCATGGAGATTCGCCCATTTATTATATTTATAAATTTAGGGGGGGTTCTTAAAATTTTCCCTGGTTCTCTCTCCTTTTTGTTACACGTGATTCACTAAAATCCCCTTTCTTAAACCCAATTTCTTGCATTGCATATGGAAGAAATTGAAGAGCATTAATTCTTTGCTGAATAAAATTGCACTGTACTAGACATTTTTCAATGGCAATGCAATTTCTTCCTTTTTGAAGGCAACATGCTAGTGTTGTACTTAATTATCAAGCACAAAAGAAATAATGAAGTAAATTAGCATAATGACATATAAATTAAGAAAGAAGATATTGAAATTCAATTCCATATAATAAAACTTACCTGAGCTAGAAAATAAATCTAGAACCCAATCTCTTTCATTTGAACATATGCCTATAAGATAGTCAATCAATAACTGTGGTTTTTGATAAATGTTAACTATCTCTCCTTTTGCTTCTTTGTCTTCATATGTTAGTTTTCTCACAACATCATCACAAGAGAGTACTTGGCTATGACTCTTTTCATCTACTCGATTAAAAAGCATAGACATATAACTATCATCTTTTGCCCAACTATTAAGATGGATGAACTCACAATCATTTATAAATGATTGATCTTCACGGTTAAGAGAGTTTACTTTTGCATGTAACATGAAATAGTAAAACTTCAATTAACTTGTACATAAATGAATTTTTTAACATTATTCAAACATACATTTTCAATGTCTTACCATGTAAGATGCATTCTTGAATTTGTTTTCCCCTTAAAGCTTGACAATAACAATGCCAATTGTGTGTCTGAATGAAATGTCACAAATCTCCATAATGGTGATGATATGACTTCTACAAATCCCGCAACCACTTTATTAAGAGATTGATAAGTATAAGGGTCACTATCATAGTCAATTTTTGGGATATTGAAACCATGGGGAATATCTGCAATAACTAGGGCATAATCCCTTTTAGGTATGAGTTTAGCAATGTCTTGACAGTCGCCTTGTATTATTTGATATTGAATAGTGTCAAGCCCATTCCAAATGAAATGAGTAAGAGTTGGATCAAGTTCAATAATATTCCTAAGATGTTGCTTCTTCAGTCTTTCGATCCTAATTTTTTCAATAAAGGTTCTGAAAATATATGGTGCTCCATTTGCATCCTTCCTCATCATTAATAAAATAAAAAATATATGTATAAGTTATGAAATAAAATAGTATACAGATGAACAAAAATGAATGTATAAATCAACATACATTTTTAAATGCAAGATAAAAAAAAACTAGTGTTGATGTAGAACTTGAATCTGGATAGTTGCGTACAACATCATCCAACTACCTTCATTCAATAATTTAACCATTTGTTCTTTTATTTTCATGTAAACTTTGTGATTTCATAGATAAAGTAAAAAAAGTTAATATAATGATATGTATACCAAATACTACCAAGAAGAATATGTTATATTTAAAAGAAAATTATAATCTAGAAATAAGTAAAAATAATTCAACAAACTTACTTTTGAAATTCCTCAGACATTTCCTCCAATGATAATTCCCCTGACCTTACACAAGATAATATTTCTTTGACAAGTTTTTCATCATTCACTCCTTTTAATGCTTTCCAAGGTGTGATAGTCATATCTTCTAGAAGCCGCTTCATTTCAACACTTGATTTACTGTTGCTACATATCAATGGTTTAGAGATTTTGGCGTTCTGGTTTTTAACACCAATGTTCTCCCACATGCTAAAAATATCATTAATAAATTCCCATATCTCTCCAGTTCTAAATGCCAACTGGAAAATGTTATCAGTACTTCTGAATAAATCAGTATTTACTCTGCCACATTTTGAATTGATTTTCTCCTCAATTTGATAACCTATTTCCATACAACATTCCTTTTGGAAATATACAGTAACATTTATCTTATCCCCACCACATTTTTCTTCAAATTCACTATGAATAAATATAACCCTTTGGACAAAATTCATAGACATCACATATTCATTATTTGAATTATGATCCCATGCCACTAACTTTGCTTCTGTATCTGATAAACCAACATAAATGATACATTTCATTGTTTCAAAATGTGAGTTATTGGAATATTCATCCATCAATTGTCCTTGAGCTTATACATAATGGTTCCCCCCAGGCATAGTAATTGTATTCAAAACATTTTGACTCATCATATGCTTATTTTCTAGGAACTTGAACTCGATCAACAAGAACCACATAATTAACCACATGAGCATATGGATTGCACCTCATCAATGTCTTCAAGTTGTGAACATGCAGGTGGTGTGGCTTTCTGATTTGATATTTACATTGTCCTTCACTTGAATTATATATTTGTCTCACATTAAGCTGAAATCTACAACCACCCTCAATTAAGTTTCTCTTTGTTAAGTTTTGTCGAATGGCATATTGTTTTGTATTAATAATGCGATCCTCTAAATCAGCTCCTGGTGTAATGATTTCTCTGCTTTCTTTTGAAGTTTCACTAGGATCTTCACTGTTGGTAATGACTACTTGAGAATGTTCAACTTTAATTTTCTTCCTCATATCATTCTCATCATTAACTAGAACAAATACATTCTTGGGCATTGATACTTTTGGTATTTTACAGCTCTTCTCCTTTCTAACATCAGTTCCAATGTCATCCTCAGTAACACCCTGGTCGATTGTTGGGCCGCCGGGGTGGGGCGCGGACCGGGTGCCAGCCACCCTGCTCCAGGGGCGGGGGCTAGGTACCAGCCCCTCGCCCCACCCCAATGTCCCAACAATCGACTGGGTTGGCGGGCCATTGGGCTGTCGGGGTGGGGCGAGGGGCTCAGCGCTAGCACCCCCGCCTTACCCTAATAGCCCAATGGCCTGCCACTCCGGCTGGTCGTTGGGCTGTCGGGGTGGGGTGGATCTGGGCAACCATGCCCCCTGCCCCTCCCCCACGGGTGCGTTAGACCACCGGGAGCATGATGGGGCCCACCACACTCACTGCGGACGTAGTGGATAAATCTGTATCATTTAAATTTTTAATTTCTAAAAAAAAAAACCATTAAACTTATTGTATTTTAAACTTGCACACAACAAAGAAAGAAAATAACCTTCCAAATGCAATGATTCTCCATTGAATATGTTGTTGATAGAAATGTAGCTGCTCCACAAATTCACTCCAATTTTTTTTAACGAATCTCAAAAAACCTTGATGTGATGTGAGGAATAGTGATAATGAAATTTATTATATAGCAGAAATTACGGAATTGTTTTACCACATAGTTAATGTGGGAATAATTTGTTTTTATAAAAACTTTAACATGTAAATTTAGTTATGGAAATATAGGGAAATATGATAAAGCGAATAGTATGGAATTGTTTTACAGCACGGTGAATGTGGGATTAATTTGTTTTAGAAGATATAATAAAAATTAAAAAAAACATTCAATTGTCTAGTAAATATTATACAATTTAGGTAAAAGATTTAGTTTACAATTTTAATTTAAAAGATTTATTTTATAAGAAAATTTTAGTTAAAATCTTTCAATAAATTGTAGAAGAAAATTGTGGAGGGAAATACATGAAACGAAATTTTTGGAGGGAAACTTTGGAGGGAAATTTTTATTCTTAAACTATATATTATTATTAGGAGAGTCTGCATTTGTATCATTCAACCTCTTCTGATTGAAAGGCATGGAATACTAGAATGGTTGGAGAGATTTCTAAGTCCCCACATGGAGAGGGAAGCTCAGGAGATAAAAAAGCTGAAAAGAAGGATTCAAAGGGTAATGGAGGAAAGCCTCCTCCATCTCCACCATCTTCATCATCTTCCTCATCATCTTCATCATCCTCATCATCACAAATAGCATTATCTTCCACTTCCACCACAAAAACTATTCATACTCATTCACAAACCCCAAAAGGAAACTCTCCCTTACTCAAATTGGACATTAAATTTGAACTTCCCATCTACAATGGTGAGGTAAATGCAAAGAAGTTAGAAAATTGGATTAGACAATTGGAGGTTTATTGCAGAATATAGAACCTTCAAGAAGATGACATAAAGATCCACTTAGCTTCATTAAGGCTAGAAGGAGCAACACTAATTTGGTGGGAAGCAAAGACTCAAGAGGAAATGTGAATTCGCGGTAAGATATCCATTTCTTGGGTTGAATTTGTTTCTTCAATTAAAAGACAGTTTTATTCTTTAGCCTACATGCAAAAATCCATTATGAGTTGGCAACATTGAGTTTAGGAAAAGCGCTTTGTTGTTAGGAGTAAACTTGTATTCCCAAGATACACTATTGAAATACATTGGGGATTTACATTCCTATGTAAAACACACTATCCTTGTGTTCAATCCAAGAAATTTAGATGAGGTATGTGTGCAAGCCACGCACCTTGAAGCAAGAGAAAAGAACATTTAGGAAGAGGGTAGTAAGAAGGATCCATTCAAGGGTAAGGACAAAGAGAAGGGTGGAAAATGGAAAGGAAAGAAGAACGCAAGTGTAAAGAAAGAAGGGGAGAAAATTACATGCAAACATTGTTCCAAAGAGGGCCATGATGAAGCCCACTATTGAAAATTACACCCTGAACTAATGCCTAAGAAACCAAACAATAAGGGGAAACAAAAGAAGACCGCTACCACAAAACATGATCTTGTATTCGATTTCAGTGATGAGACCAAGATTTCAGCCATGGTCACAAAGGGAAAAGAAGCTATAACAAGCACTAGTTCCTCACATAGTCACAACAACACTCCAAATGAAGAATCAATGATAGAGTTGTTCCATGTAAGGGTAATCTAAAATCATACAAAGATTGATGCATTATTTGATACTGGGTCACAATCAAACCTAATTTCAGAAGAATTGGTCAAAAATCTTAACCTCAAAAGATATACCTCATCACAAGCCATATTTTTGGGTTGGATAGTCAATAATGAAAAT